>QLNU02014176.1:33819593-33846483 GCA_006491805.2 Dysdera silvatica | reverse complement strand
TAACACGTTGACTGCTGCATCACCCATATTCAGATGACAGCAAAAGTTCTCATCGGGCCGCGTCTCCCGTATTCGGGGTGACGCTTATTTGACTACTTACAAAGGATCTTCGAAAATATTTGGACAGATATTCCACAGGATGTAATAAAACTATCGAATTATTATAAAAATGTTTTATTAAAAAAATTATTTGGAGTGTAAAACATTAAAGCATTCTATGCAAAGCTGAGGTTGGTCAGGACATTTTGGACAAAAAGTTATTGTTTTCTTTAGATTCCCTCATGCCTTTGGTTGGTCCATTTCACATCTTTTATTTGAATAACATCATTTGCATGCACGTCTAATGCTTTTTGCAGAATCATTTTTGCGAACGGCGATATTATGCTGACTTCGTCGAACAGAAGGCTTGGTTGTAATTCTATTTATATTTCTCTTTCTGGGCAATCTGATCTCTTCCTCATTGCTGCTATCCGAATTTATGTCGGTATCATAACAGGTTTCTTCTTCACTGCTATATGACTCACTAAGAACTAACTTTTCCATTTTTCTTTTCAATATTGAAACGAATTAGAGCAGAGATTTTAAGTTATACCACTCGGTACTCGGCAAAGATTTGAACTTTTCATGTAGAGTAGCGAGGTGACAAGTACGGACCTTAGGAACGTATCGATAGAAACAAATGAACAGATATGAGCCAGCAACTTACGCTTTGTACAGCGGCGTGCATGGCCTGACGGAGATTTCGTTGCAAACACGCGCAGCAGTCAACGCGTTCATAAAATACCGTTTACTATAAACGGTATAACGTTGTAGCAAAACCATATGATATCAGCTATAAGCCTCCTTTCCGCGTTGCCTCCTAAGAAAAAAAAACTTTAATTTGAATAATAATGAATTTTTAAATATTTATTACAAAATGTTCATTGTTTTGAAAAAAAAAATCGCATTTTTTTAAATACGATTTTTTTTTTCAAATAAAATAAAAATAAAATAAAATAAAAATAAAATAAAGATTTCACGTTTATGTATGTGCTTACGTGTTTACGCATTTATATATACATGTTTACGTATTCACCTACATGTGTTTACGTATTTCAAACCATATTTTTTCATGAATGCATTTCGTTTGTAGTTTTACACATTGGCGTAGTGATGCCGATGCAGTCAATGCAGTTACATTGGTGGCCCTTGCCCTTTGGGGGGGGGGCCTGGTCATATGGCCCTTATATAGATAAGATTGAACTTATCATTTTCCTTGTAGTTTGTAAGTCCCAAAACTGCGCTTTAGGTCACCCGAATCGAGACCGGCGACTTAAAGTTACTCCAAAACCATGATTCATTTACACCCAACCACTTTTATTGGGACTCGAACCCAAGTCCATTTAGACCATTGTAACGCTATATAATCGAGCAAAATTGCATATAGACAATAATATTATTCACTATGTTAGGCGTAGTTGATACGGTTACTCATTAACAATAACAAACTTATTATTAAAAGTTTCACGTAAGAAATTAATAATTTAAATAAAAAAAGCATTAAATGATAAGAGATTAATAAGAACTCGGGTGTATAAAATATTTTTCTTCAGATCCGCAGTGTTGGTGAAAATATTTTAAGGAAAGTGGAAAGAAATTAATGTAGCCTATTCTCCATTTATTGAAAATGTGTTAATCTATAATTAATTTAATTTATAAGAACTAAGTTAATTATAATAAATTAATATAATATTTATAATTAATTTAATTTATGAAACAAAATGTATAATTAATTAATACCTGTGACAAGCTAACTAATTTGTTCAATAGTGGTTCCTTACGTTAGATAATAAAAAAAAAATTCGCAAAACATATGATAAATTGCGTAGTAAAAATTCATAATTACGATGCTTAGATTTGATGATAGAAGTATTCAGAGAGAACTATTTATTTTGTTTTACTTCCCAAGTAATATTTAATTGAATATACAAGTATTGCTTGAAAATTATAATGCTTTAATTAATAATTATAAAACTTCTTACGTTGATTTTATAAAACATGAATAAATTTAATTATTTTTTCCTGTTAACTTATTATCTTACGAAATGAGAGAAATGTCGTAATAAGCGGTACTTTATTTACGATAATTTCGGGAAATTTTCCCATGCAGCGATACTTCTCGTTAAACTAAAATAGTCTCTATTTCCAACGATACGTTGTTTTGAAACAGTAATAACACCATTTTATGATTTCTCTGGCGAATATTTTATGACTTTCTTCGTATTTAATTACCGTTATAGCGACAAGCATTTGTACGAGGTTTGCATAATTGAAGTTACGATGTTTTATGACTTCGACCAAATTTACCAATTGACTTAACACTTTTTCGCGTTTGCTTTGCGACTTTTACGTTTATTAATTTATTATTGCGACAATTATCTCTTTTTATGGAAAGCGAGATTCATCATCGCCCCACATAAATTGCGATAAACTCGCGGAGGAATTTTTCATTTGCCGGCGAGGTCCTTTCAGACACGACATGAAAAATGCGCCATAAATTAGACGAACTACGCCAATGAAAAATGAATTCTTCCTTGGCGGCGAAATTTTCCGGGGAAAAGCGAAGAACGATGATTTATTGTTGATTCCAGTCACTTCTTCCAAATTTTCGGTACAATATTGGAAAGATTAAATAATTTTGGTGAGTAATTGCATGCAGACACACTAGGACTGGAACATATTTATACCCGAAACCGGTACCGTGAGCGTTAGTTGTGGCAGTGCGTTAACTAATTATTCCAGATTTTTTGCCATTTTTTTTTTAAAAAGGACCAACCATTCCGACGCAATCATATTTCTGCCGCGACTCGGAGAGAACTGCAGATTAAATATTATGATTATTTTTTTAAATGCCTTGACTAACGTGACATTATTTGGACGAGAAATAATAGTTGCAAGAATGTTTTGTGTTTTAATTTCTCTTCGCTCGCTTGATTAGTTAGTTAGTTTTTGCTATGTGCTGAAAACCAATTATCTTTTAATCGTTTGTTTGTGTCCTTTAAGGCGCAACGGCCGCGAAAGTTATGCTGCGCAGGAAACTACACTTTTCCTAAAAATACAAAACTCTGTTACTAGGGGGAAACAAACCTCGTTGGTAAAAAAAAAAAAGAAATCCATTTTGCGATGACATAGGAAGTCGAACCCGTGTTAATGACAGACGAACGTATTACCACTGTGCTGTCGCAGATGCAGACGATCTACATCCGGAACCTGGGTGCCTACATCTGGAAACCGGACCTTTTTAAGTCTAGAGCCGTGCTTTTCAACATTTGTGATACCGTGCCTCGGTACTTTTTTATAAGACGGTGAAAGTGCATAACACGTCACCGTCGCCAAAAACGGATGGCAACCGATGCTGCCATGTTGTAAAGGTTGTTTCCGGGGATTTTGTGGGCACAGTAGTTTTTCTGAATCAAGGCATTCATTTATTTCAAAAGAGTGGGGGGGAAGGTGCCCACCGCTTTTGAAAAACATCAGATAATCCTAGAATTAGAAATCGTTGAATCAGGAATGCTCGTAATCGGTAAAAAAGTTATTATATTCCACAAAAGTATTAAAAAAAGTAATTATATTCCAGTGTCATACAGACGCTGATTTATGACATTAGAGAAGGTATAATGATCACAAGCCTGACGATTGCAATTCTGGAGCGATTTCAAGAGGACAGAGAAAGAACGCACGCTGTAGCGTGTTTTGCACTAGAGCCTGTAAGACTCGGACCCGGCCCATACAAATCCATTAGTAAACACATTTCCACCTTTTTTAAAGTTCATACATTAAACTAACATAAAAATTAATAATTAATTATAACCTTTTATAAAGAGTATTAGTACTCTTATATGTACAATATGGTACGTTGCCAAATATGAAATTACAGTTCAGTTAATTATTAATCACTGGACTGATGAGACTTTGTAGTGTATTGTAGTTTCTTTTGGCCAACATTTTTAAATTAATTTATGATGATTTTTATTGACACGTTGTAAGTTTTTGATACTTGAAAATTCTCGATTATTTATGAATACCTCCGTGTCTAAAAATACGCGGTTGGTCACTGACATTTGATATGCAGACGTAACAAATGAAAATACGCGGCTTGGTCACTTATATTTACTACGCAGACGTAGCAAATGAAAATACGCGGCTTGGTTACTGACATTTGCTATTCAGACGTAGCAAATGAAAATACGCGGCTTGGTCATTGACATTTGCTACGCGGACGTCATTTAAGCGTTTTGGATCTGAACTTTTTGGCTTATTCACGACAAGCTTTTTCCTTGGGATATTTCCACCATAAAATGTTCATTGCAGAAAAATATTTAGAAAACTAAAATTATAAATCTCAGGATAAACCTCATATGGCCCGATGTAATGCTAGGGCGAGGCAATTGGAAAACTCTAGCCTAGAGAGCCAACCCTCATAGTGAACAGTTAGTTGGTAAATTTTTTTGGAGGGGGGATTGGTAATTACTTTTGGTTATTACTTATTTATTGGTAATTACTTTTGGTTATTACTTGTTTATTGGTAATTACTTTTGGTTATTACTTATTTATTGGTAATTACTTTTGGTTATTACTTATTTATTGGTAATTACTTTTGGTTATTACTTGTTTATTGGTTATTACTTGTTTATTGGTTATTACTTGTTTATTGGTAATTACTTTTGGTTATTACTTATTTATTGGTAATTACTTTTGATTATTACTTATTTATTGGTAATTACTTTTGGTTACTACTTATTTATTTATAATTACTTTTGGTTACTACTTATGTATTGGCAATTACTTTTGGTTACTACTTATTTATCGGTAACTACTTTTGATTACTACTTATTTATCGGTAACTACTTTTGATTACTACTTATTTATTGGTAATTACTTTAGGTTATTACTTATTTATTGGTTATTACTTATAGGAAGGATTCTGTATCTATTTGATTTGGACTTTATACTATAAGGCGAGTTTTGTTGACACATATTTTACTTTTAATTCGCTTATGAATGAGCCATGGTAAAAACACTTGAAATTACAATTAAACCTTAATTTTAATTAGGACTTGCAATGTTGTAAAAATTAAAGCAATGTTGTCAAGAGACGCTAAAAATTTCTCATCACTTTCTTGGGCACATACTCATGAATCTTTTCTCGCCCCTGTCATCGTTTCAACGCTTTTTTCTCTTTCTTAAGAGATGTTGACATTTTTTCTTTCATAAGAACACTTTCTGAAAGCCAGAATTTTCCTGCTTCTGAAGATATTGAAAATTTTATTTGCTTCAAGCAAATATTCTCAATACTCGGAGCAGCATTTGAAAATATTTTCCATGCTGAGAGTAATGGAATCGTATGTCCGTAAATGATGTGTATTCGCAAACTGAATAGAACTTTTCTTATTATATCAATGCTGAAAAACTCGCCATGATAAAGAGTTATCTCTTAGGGGAAGTGCTAAGATATTTAACTGAAAAAAGTGCTGAGGCACTCAACGGGTTGGATTTTAAAAATACGTTGCGTTAAGATCTACAGTTTCCGGAACCACTGCCATGCAGCAAATCGAACCACCAATCGGTAGAATAAATGGAACGCTTTGTGTAACATCTGGTGTCAAATACCTGATCTGTTTACGTAATTGACAAACACTCTACCACTACGCCATTCTAAATATGCCGCGGATAAAAGATGCACTAAGGCAGTGGTGTCCAACCCGTATGCCCCAACGCCCCGTTTGATATGCTACCGTAGTGTTTCTCTACCTTTTTGTGGCCGTCGCCCAGTAAATTCTCTTTTTATAAGATAAGGGACCTGGTCACATCAAATTTGCTCATAAAAACCTTTCCATTTTTTTAAAGGTCATATATTAAATTATCATGAGCGCGGATAATTAATTATGCATAATCATGTATCAGTACACTCCTCCTATTAATATACACTTTTTTGATACACTTCTTCGCTGATTGGTTACTGGTACATGTTTGCAATACAGATGTTATTCCGCTCACCTTTAAGAACAGAGGATGCACCACATGTTATTGTAATCAGCTTGCAGGCACTTTTTATGGCAAGTCATAATGTACACTGATCATTATGACCTGTCATAAAAATCGGCTTGCAGGCACTTTTTATGACAGGTCATAATGAGCGTTATACCCTTTCTCAAATGCTAAAAGATTTCGATGTCTGAAAATTATCGATCATTCATGAATACTCACATGTTTCAAAATACACGGCTTGATGACTGACAGTTGCTGCGTACACGTTATTTAGGCCTTCTGGGTCTTAGCTTTCAGACGCATTCGCGACTACTACTTTTCTCAGAATATTTCCAGTTCATGCGGAAAGCTTATAAAGCTAAGATAACAAATTCTTGGAGAATCTCTTGCGGATATTAGATATTGGATATTGATATTAGGGCCTGACACAGGGCCGCGGACCAGCAGTTGAGAAACACTGCACTACGCTGTTCTTCAATTTGATACATTAAGGATGCAGTGAACGGAAAAGGTTTGGGAACTGCTGTGCTATGATAAGGTGTACACAGTATACTCTCTCAATAACATCGTTCTAATTAATTGCTATTTCTGTTTAACGACGGTTTTTTATGGCTCCGGTAAATGCTTCATAGAATTATGCCCATTCCGATTAACGTCTTTTTCTGTTTAACGATGGTGTTTTATGGTTCAGATAAATGGTTCATAGGGTTATACACATTCCGATTAGCGTCCTTTTCTGTTTAACGGCGTTATTTTACGGTTCCAGAAACTGTTTCATAGAATTTCACACATTTTCATCAACGTCTTTTCTGTTTAACGATTGCATTTTACGTCTACGGCAAATGTTCATAGAATTATGCATATTCCGATTAACATCTTTTTCTCTTTGACAACGGTATTTTACGGCTCAGACAAATGCTTCGTATAAATACGACATTCCGAGTAACGTTTTTTCTGTTTAACAATGGTATTTTATGGTTTCGATAAATTCTTTATACAGTTATACCCATTCCGATTAACATCTTTTATTTTTAACGATGATATTTTACGGCTCCGGAAAATTTTTCATAGAATTTTGAAAATTCCGGTTAACGTTTTTCTCTGTTTAAGGACGGAATTTTAAGGTTCTGGCAAATGTTTCTTAAAATTTCACACATTTTGATCAACGTCTTTCTTTTTTGTTTAATGAGCGCATTTTAAGGCTCTGGTAAATGCTTCATGCAATTTTACATTCCAGTTAACATCTTTTTCTGTTTGACAACGGTATTTTACGGTTCAGACAAATGCTTCGTAGAATTATGCATATTCCGCTTAACGTCTTTTTCTATTTAACAATGGTATTTTATGGTTAAGATAAATGCGCCATATAATTATACCATTCCAATTAACGTCTTTTTCTATTTAACGACGGTATTTTACGATTCCGGCAAATACTTTGTAGAATTTGATACATTTAATCAACGTCTTTTTCTGTTTAACGACCGCATTTTGCGGCTCCGGCAAATGCTTCATAGAATTTTTATTATTCCGATTAACAACTTTTACTGTTTGACAACGGTATTTTACGGTTCAGACAAATGTTTTCATAGAATTAGGCACATTTCGATTAACGTCTTTTCTGTTTAACGAAGTTTTTCTCCGTCGTTTGAAAATCGTTAGTGGAAGAATTTGCTATAATCATAATAAACTGCGTGCATTCTTTTCATAGTATAAACAAACACTGAATTAGAGTATGTAACTGTCAACGTCTGAAATGAACTAGATCAGTCACTGATCAATCTATTCACACTAAATCTCCTGACGAGAAAGAAAAACTTCAGTAGAATGCAGCCAGGAAACAGACAAGGATTCTGATTAATAACGGCCCTCCGAAACCGACATAACGTTATTCCGTGCGTCGCAGTCATTATATTTGAAGGCTGTTACAACTTATAAAAAAAAAAGTACAATGGAGGGAAGCGAGGCTAGGAGCCTTATCAGAATTTTATGTTCACCCACCGGAGTTTGAAATAGCTTTACCAAAGACAAGAAAAAGGGAAGAGAGAGCGAAAGGGACGAGGAGTGGAGGGGTCTTCGTCGGAGTGACTACAAATGGTCCATTTCAAAGTGATCAAAATACAAGGAAAGGTAATCACTGCTGATGCGTTCCGTAGCGTAAATTCGGAATTTCCCAGAACCTTAATGGGGAAATTATTCGCCAGAACAACATGTCCCAGGGGTCATTTAATCCTCTTATGAAGTTAGGTTTCTTTTTCAGAATGTGGTACTTTTCCCCAATTTCTCCAAAAGCGGAATTTTCTATTAAGAATGGGGATAATAGAAAGAGGATTTTTCCCTTCGTTTTCCCCTCGCTAATAACCAGAAAACGCATTCTCTCATATATATATATATATGTGAAATATTATATAATGAAAATATAAATGAAAATGTAGAAAATTCAGTAAGTAAATTGGTGAAAAATGAAAGTAAATAAATGAAAATTATTAATAAGTAAGTGCAGATACATTTGGAATGCCAATAACCACACAACCACACCTATATATTATATAAAATGACTATTATTATTTTTATTTTATTTATTTTTTATACCGCCCTCCCCTTCGCATATAATGTATTATAAGTAAGAATCATAGGTCTTTTCCATATTTCGTATATATTCTTGTTTATTCTAGCATACCCTTAGGATAACCATATAATTACGT
Organism: Dysdera silvatica; assembly: GCA_006491805.2. Lineage (NCBI taxonomy): Eukaryota > Metazoa > Arthropoda > Arachnida > Araneae > Dysderidae > Dysdera > Dysdera silvatica. Next base: position 33,837,754 of record QLNU02014176.1, on the reverse strand, counting down.
AGTTTTAGAATAACCCATGAATATAGGAAATCTCATTAATGCCTTCCTAAATCCTTTTTGCGAATATGGACTTATTTACGTTGCAAACATCGCTGACGAAGTTGAAAAGCTCGAATAGAAATGACGAAGCAAATGACAGTGGCAATTGATCAGTCATAAACAATACAGATTCTCAACTGAATGCCGAAATAAATGTCATTTAGTCACATAAAATGAAAGAAATGAGAATGCAGGTTGAAACAACACATCCCCGAATCATCCATACAATTTACATATATATATATAGACAAGGAAATAAATAGATCTTTGCGATACTATCTCTTGCGAGATAACTTCATTTTACGCTATCCATATCAGGTTATCAAATATAAATACGAGAAATACACATCATAGACTTTATATTTTCTTTTTCTTATACCTCAGTTTACCTACATGCGTTACTTACGAACAAATATCGAGCTATTTTTTCGACTCGAACGCTATAAGATAAAGATAAATGTTAATCAATGATATAAAATCTATTGAGGGAATTGAATTTACAATGAATCATAGGTTAAGTATGAATAAAAGTTTGTGAAACGCAAAATCAATTTCAATAAATAATGGATTAGCGATCGGCAACTCTTTCTACTACGTACCATGGTATTTTCTACCATCTATTATGGAATTACATTGCAAATTTTATTGATTATTAGATATATTTTACCTTATTAGATATATTTTACCTTATTAGATGTATTTTAAATATAATTATTTTATCTATAATTTCTAAGCCAGTGGTTGAGTATTATTTATCATAGCAATCAGAGACAATTTATGACCTGAAAAAAAAAATGAATTTCACATTTTGATTAATCGTAACGTTAAAAAATCGTTTGTAATTTGATTATGCATACAATGAACTTAAAAGAAATTTGTAACAAAAGTAGGAAACACGGAATCACTACTATACGATAAAGATCGTAAGTTAGAGCTCTCAAATGCGATTCTAATAGTAAAGTTTCGAACGTTTGATCATAAACGTGAGATCATAATATTAAATCGTAGCTACAAGAACGATCACGTTTCTTTCTTTTTACTTAAAGTATTTTAAGAAATATAATGTCGAAACTTTGGTGACACTAAATAATATCGTACACTATGAAGTATTCCTGAATGTAATATATAATGTATGTGTTATATAATATATATCCCATATGTAGCGATGTAAGAAAGGGGCCTCAGGTAGCTCAAGACTTTCATTGTATATTAAGTCAAATTTTTCTCATTAACGTTAAATCACATGAGTTTTGGTTAAAATCACGTGAATCCCCATATTTTTGTAATTTATACGCACTTGTCTCCATAGGCATAACTTGAAGGGTTAAATATAGAGTAAACTTAGAGGGAGGGATAAAAATCCAAAATTTTATGGGAAAAAATACGATTTTGCCTTTTGCTAAAAACATTGGGGGCAAGTGCCCCCTTTCCTCTTCCAGATTACGCTTGTGTTTGTCTCTACAAAATAAAAAGATAACAATTATGTTAAAAATAAATTACTGTAAAATATTATCATGTCACTTAGACACAAAATAAGATTAAAATAAAAAGTCAAGCTTTTGAATTAAATTCTTTTTAATTAAAAGAGGTTATTTTTCTACAATTTATCAGCAACTCTTCAAATGGAATGATGTGGGGCATGAGAGTCTAATACAGGGGGGTTGAAGTTTAGCCCTCATTTAAAAATAAGTAAAATGCGTTATGAAAAAACTGTTATCATTCTCAACCTAATATTTCTTCTTCTTGTTACTATTATTATTGTTATCGTCATTATCATGCAGTTGCAAAGTCCACCTTAAATTTGTCCACTGGGTATATCTTTAGATAACGGGCCCTTCCCCAGGGCCTAGGTTATCAAAAGTATTTTGATAGAATGTGGGCAGCTTCAAGCAAAGCGCCTTTTGGAGGTGCTGTATTGCAATTTTGTCAATTCCAATTACATTCAGACAATTCTCAAGATTTTATGCGATTACTCCCAATCTCCGATTAACATGGATATTGCAATTGCTTTTTCTTCTAAGCCTTTCAACTTCAATTTGCAGATTTGGTCAAATTCTGTATCTTGAATTCTTGAGTCAGCAGAAACAGTCACATCTGCTATCCAAACTTGCTTTTATTAAGCCATTTTTTATTCACTTTAATATATCGTTTAGTCATTATTATTATTTGTATGTTATAATACTACAACCGAGTAGCACGGCGAATTCGCTTCATCGCTTTTTAGGCACTCTCCCACCTTTATAGAAATCCTAGATACGGGACTGATGATAAAACGTGGCCAATTTATAAATAAGTTTTATTAAATAACTTCGATTTAAAAAGTAGATGGAAACGATCAAATTTGAAAACAGAAATCTCAAGCAGAAATTAAATTAAATGTTCGGAAAGATATGGAAAAATTTCGATTATGAACTTCACCATAAAATATACTTTCCATTACTCTTCATAATTACCTAAAAGGGTTAACGTTCATTAAAATTTTACTAATTCTCATGGATGCAGTTAGCCTGCTCGGTGTAAGTCAGCTACACAGCTGTTCAAAATATGTTCCATAATTATTTTACTTTTAAAAATAGAATCTCAAATTTTTAGATTAAAAGAATTTTTAAATGATGCTCTGTTTTCAAATAAAGAAAATTCCAGTTTTATTCATCTTTATATTTAAAAGAGGAATTATTAAACGTCAAAAAATTACTAATTTTAATGTAATAAAATATCCATTTTATTTTTCATCTTCACTTTCCAAATATTTTGTTGAGGAAAGGTGTTTTTAAGTGTACGTGAAAATTTTAAAAATAAATTGAAGTTTAGCTTATTTTATGAAATTCAGATAAATAAATAAAATTAATATTTAACTACAAAACTATTTACTACTCTTAAAATTTACTACTCTTACTACTCTTTAAATTTTAAAATAAGTAGAAGTAATAAGTAAAAAAAGTAAATTTCTCTATTTACTACTCTTAAATTTATTTGTATTAAAGTAATTAAGCATTTTTAAGTAATAAGTAAAAAAAAATAAATTTCTTTATTTACTACTCTTTAAATTTATTTGTATTAAAAATACAATTTTTAATTTTACAATCAATTTTGTATTCCGTGATTTGAGAATTGTCGATGTAAAACTATTTTCCGCGTAGTATATTTTCATTGTGTGTATCACAGTTTTCATCCCCGTTGTACTTAAATAAATTATAAAATTCATGACTTGCAACATCAGAAACTTCATTATTGAAAATCCGAGCCATTTCATTGGATGCCGACAGGGGGTCCCTAACCAATGGGGTCCCTTCGAGTCCTCTAAAAAATATTTCGGGTACGGAGCTCTCCCAAAATTGATGGGCAACAAAGAAATTAAAATATAGTTGAGGGTGGAAGACAGAACATATAAAAGACATTAATTATTTATGTTTTTCCATCTCCCATCAGTTTGGCTCACTCGACTGCAGATACAGGTCCTTCTATTTATCCTTGCGCCCCCAGTATTCTCCTCAAATTGGCCTGTTTTAAATTGCAAATTGCTGACCTTATGTTTCGTTGAGAGCATCAATAACATTTCGGCGTGTTTCGCTCTAAAACAATGGTGCATAGCATCAGGAAAATTCCCCTCGACGCTCATTCCTCGATACACTCAGAATAAATCGATAGGGCCTTCCAAATCCAAAGATTTGAATCCCCATGACGAAAGCCGGCTCGATCGAAACCGTGAGTCATATCCTGAAAGGGATTAGGATGAACCATCGGGGAAGTGTGGGGAGAAGAGACAAAAAGAGGGGGAAAACTCCAGTTTTCGTTGAGTCATATGCGGTATTAGTTGCATCGATTATAACCTGATAATAATAAAGGCCCTGGGCGATCCCTATATAATTTACAGGATGGCACTCTGAAAGTACGTATCCAAATCAACAAAGCAGAACAGGTATTTGTTTTTTTCTGCGCAACTCCGAAGCACATCCACATAAGAAAAATCAATTCTTTGAGATGTATGATCTTAAAGGTAACAAAAATTATAGGAAAACGAAGTGACAATAGAAGATTCCTACGTGCAAAATAATGGCAAGAAAATTGCCATACAAGCACAGAATCTCATAAATATATCAAATAATAAACCATTTCCGTCTTTTTGGGATTTTTTGGTACTTGGTTTGGCATCACTACCTTGTTGATAATGAAAGAATACGTGAGTGAATATTACGATACTGACATTACCCGCTTTCTTAACTTTATTTCTGATAATTTCTAGATAATTATGTTTTAAAATGAAAAAGATTTATTCACCCTTTTACTTAGCCTATGCTTTGCTTTCGAGCACATAATTGTACTCGAATATTGAACCTTACAATTATGAAATCATCTTGAAATACAGTAAACAGCATTTAATTTGAACCTTGATAATCCGATATAACGGATAATCAAAACTGGTAAAAAAAAACATATTTATGTAAAATGTACATATTTATTTTTAATACACATTTTTTATATAATTTAGATTTATGAAATAAATTTCAGAAACGATTGAGTTTCTATGCAAATTTCAAAAGAGTACAGATAAAGATGGTATTTAAAGAGAGTATATGTGCATACTCCTTCTTTAAATCGGCTCGTTTTCAATCCCAAACCCAGTCAGTGTTTTCTGGTAAAGGGTAGAACGATGCAACAATACCCAAAAGTCATAAAAAATTGTCATAAACATGGCATCTGTTAGTATTGACATAAAGCATAGCAAGTTCTGAAGGAACGCACGCACTGATCCGCGCGTAAATATAAGAACCTCGATAATTCGATTATTTCGCTTATCCAGACTTTGATTTAATTTGTTCCGATTTGCAAAGTTTTAGGGTATTAGCCAAATACTCATTACTCTTTTCAGGCAAGTATATATTGGTTTGTCCTCTCCCTTGGTCCATGGCACATTCAAATATGAAATATGTTTTGTAGATGAAAATCTTTCGGTTTGCTCTAATTCGAATGCCTTTTCTCGGAATAAGTTATCGGTTGGACACATCTATCTGCGTAACTATTTAAAAAAACAGTTGGTATATGGCTCCACTTCCGACGGAAAAAATATTAACCACCCCCCCTCTTTCTCTCCTCGGATCTCTCTATTTCTATAAATTGAGTTACACTATATTAAAATAATGATAAAGCATTTATATGTAGCTTTATTAATTTTTATCTGATTGAAAGGAAATAATTCGTTCATTGGAATAGTAATTTTGCTAATGGAAAATAATTTGATTCAAATAACTCTTTTCAGAGTATGAGATATTGTACTGAGTGGGCAATTGTCAAATGGAGCATTTGTTAAATATTAAAGTTCATAGGATTTCTCATTTAGAAATAATTCTCCTTAAGATATTACATCGCGAAAAAACTGACACTTATCTTTTTGCGTAGTCTGCTTGCATGTTCCATTGTCTACCAAGCTAAGGTTTTTTCGGGCACAAGCAGTCTGCTTCTTATTTGTCATTAAACCTCCTGCGACCCCGATTCCTCAGCAGATTCTTCTAAAAGCCTCCTCTAGCTTCATAATGCATCTGAAGATATCATCAGATCTTTGTAAAGGTTGTACATAAAGTGCAGCCTTCACAAAACTCTAATGGTGCATAAAGCGTACGATATTCTAACATCACCACTTTTAACGTAGAACTAGTATCATCACCACTTTTCGGTACATATATATATATGTGTGTATGTATATGGTGAAAAAGCAACTCGCAGCATATATCCTTCTTCACTGCATATCATTGGGAAATAAGGAATTATGGTAGCTTATAGAATTTATCTATAATCCTTTTAAGGTTACTAGTGCTTTTATGGCGCAAGGACACTAAAGGTCTATGCAGCGGTCAACGGCTTTCCAAGGGTTCCGTACCTCTGCTATCAAGCAATCCAAATCCCCAACCACGGTGGCTAAAAAAACGGCATGCATTCTACGGTGCCACTGGGTGTCGAACCCGAATTAACATCACGACAGACAAATCCGTTCCCACTGCGCAACCTAGTGGCAGTGGCCCTACAATTTCCAGAGGATTCTGGACATTGTAACGCCTAGAGAATTAATTCCCAAACAACAGTGAGTATTTTGTCGGCAAGTATTTTTTTTAATGGCATCCTTGCGAGTCGAACCCTGGTTAATGGCACGCTAGTTGCACGCATTACACTGCACCACCGCATTTATTAAAGGGATGAAACATGATTGGGTTCAATGAACAGGAATTTTTTTTGGAACCATTGGGTGTCGAAACCTTGTTAATGGCACGCTAGGTGCATGCGTTACTACTACACCACCGCGGAGTCGCTTTTCATTATAGGGTTGGAGTATGATTGGATGGAATGAACAGGATTTTTATTTTTGACACCATTGGGAGTCGAACCCTTGTTAATGGCAAGCTAGGTGCATTCGTTACTACTGCACCACCGCGGAGCCGCTACTTATCATAGGGTTGGAACATGATTAGGTTCAATGAACAGGATTTTTTTTGGGCACCATTCGGAGTCGAACCCTTGTTAATGGCACGCTAGGTGCATGCGTTACCCCTAGGTCGCTATTTATTAAAGAGATGGAACATGATTGGGTGTAATGAACAGAGTTGTTTTTGGCACCATTGGGAGTCGAATCTTCGTCAATGGCACTCTAGGTGTACGCGTTACCACTACATTACCGCAGGGCCGCTATTTATTAAATTGAAGCAACATGATTGAATGCAATGAACAGGACTGCATGACTTTTGATTGGTGTTATTGGTGTAGTTGTTGCAGATTTTGTTGATTCTATTGTTATGGCGAGGGAACAGAAAAGGTCATTCGACGCCAAACAAATTAAAAAGCTCGCCACCTACGTTTTGTAATACAGTTTAACAATGAATGCTTTATACTGTGGTAATTTGCTTTCATTCCTTCCTTCCTAAGTTTATAGCCCCCGTTTTAAATTTTTCTCCAAAAAATTTTAATTTCTAAGTTCCATCAATATTTTTGGAGATAAAACGTATTTCTCTGTTGTTGCTTCGCTCAGCAGGCAAAGTTATGATAGGTAATTTCGTTTACATTTTCTATGTGGTTAAGGAAAGGGAAGTTGAAATGCAACAAACTGCGTGAAACATCGGGGAACGGAAATATCACAGAACAGAAAAATTGCGCTCTCGAGGAAATCATTAATAATTTTAGCTACATATGGATTTATTTTGTAGTAAACACGAGGCACAAGACTCCAACAGAGCATGGCCAACGTAATAAGTAAATACGTAGGACAGGAACGGCGTCTCTTTTTCTCCTAAACAAAAATAGCTCTAGTTTGAGCTTATTTATACGTGGGTGTTGAAAATTATTGTGAAATAAATACCCCACGGAAACTCACAAAAAAACTCACCCCGGTGGCTTTGTGTGTTGACCATTATTTGGCAATTGTGTTATCCCTGTGAAGGGTAATAATATCTTACATAAATACATAGAAATTTGATTCTAACTAATTCTCAAAGTGCTGAAAATTGGGTTTCGTAATTTTGAAACCATAACCGTGCTTTACTGAAAAAAAAGACAAAAATATAGTTCAAGTGACACCCATGCTGGAAAGAAGAATCTAGAGAATAAATGACAGATTGTGGTCATTTTAATTTATAATTTTTTAAACGCAAAGTGTTTAGCAAAAAATTAAATTAGTTTAATCAAACCAAATGAGCTCGAAGTATTTTTTTATTTCTCTTAATTAATATTTTTGAAGCAAAGCAACACTCTCATATTTGCCTACAAAAAGTTAAACACTGGTAAAATAGCAAATAAGTCACTCAAGCTTTCAAATGCGTAGGCAACAGTCCATCATCGGGAATAATGACTCCCGATGAGAAACTAATGATGATGAGAAATGACTCCTAATGAGTTTGCTCTTTATGAAGGACTGCTGTTGCTGAGTCCTTAAGCTTGGATGATTTTTTTTTTTTTGCTGTTTTACCAGTGTTTAACCTACTATATGCAAATAATGTGTCATATGAACCTCGCATTTTCGGGGACGTTGGAAATATCAAGTCCTTTTTTTTCCAATCCCGGGTCCACCCATTGACACTGGTAACCAAAAAATAAATATACAGTAGAACCTTCCTAAAGTGACCACCTATTTGACTGGACCGCGAAGGTCAGTATGGACAGGTGTTCACTATACACGGCAGACTTCGGAATAGACATGACTAAGTTCCCATCAGTTCTCTCTTATAAAGAGTGGTCACTTTATACAGGTGGGGTCTCTTTACCAGGCTCCCCTACATTGTAAAAAACTACAAAGGAATATAACCTTTATACTTATAAAGGAGATATCATTGGCATGTAGATAGCTAGTACAGTTAGAAAATGCCCTCCGTGTTACAGAGATAGCGCGTTCAAAAAGTATGCTGCTACGCCATTGTCCTGGGTTTGGTTTTCTTGGGTTAGAATTACTTGAAAATTTTTAGGTCCCAGGAAGAATAACCTTTGCATTCTTTGTGCCATCAAAACAAAATAAAAAGAGTTAAAATAATTAAAAAAAACTTTATTGTATTTTTCGATTAAAAAAAATTAAAAACTGAAGCATTTTCAAAAAACAACGTTTGTTGCTTGGAATCACTGCCATTTTTTAATTTCAATTATAATCCTAGATTCCAGTACTAACTGAGGTTATAATTACATTTTATTTATTTATTATAGTTCTTTATTTATTTCTTTATTTATTTATTATAGTTTATTTATTTTTCTTTACAAAACGTTATCTCTAAATTGTGTATGAGTAATATCTACCCATGATTACTTAAATGCATCTTAAATTCATGTGTGTATGCATCCTTAATTCTTATTTTAATAATGCTCATTGTTTAAAAATAACGTTATTCACTATCCGATAAACCTGTTTGAAACGAATTCCTGCAAATTTGTAGTTTAAACGTAAAATCAAAAATAAGAGCCGTGTTTCCACTTTTTTTTTAAAGTTTATGTCTAGAAATGAGTGAATAAATAGCTAAAATTACCTCAACCTTTCTGCCTGTTAAATTTCCTAGCTGAAAATTTAGCTATGAAATACATATGTATGAAAATGTCTATTTTATGGAATGTGAAGCTTTATTAACAAAAAATAATTTAAATAATTATGACATTAATAATTATCTAAATGTATATTTCCGTTAGCTAGAAGAAGTTAAAAGTAGCTAAGTACAGCTAGATTCAAGCCGAGTTACTGGGTCATAACCCTTTTCAATGACTCATAAATCTAGCTCACTTTGCGAAGCTAACTCTTTTGAGTGACACACTGACTCTTTGCGAACATCCTATCCTAATTAAAAGAAATACATTTCACAATAGCAGTATGCCAAATCATTAAATGAACGATTCATTCGTTCACTCCATTCATTCGTTTAGTGACCAGTGTGGAGCCAGTGTGAATTTCACAAAAAGCGGGACTTACTGTTCCATATCAATCATTGTCCAAAAAGCAGCAGAAATGAACTGCTGATGGGTGTATTCTTATTTTTGGAGATTTAATATTATCGTTTCTAAGTGTGTCATTATCGTATCTCAGCCTTTAAAATTATATTCTTATTTATATCTTGAATGGAAGTTGTTAAATCCGTGATCTGGAGATATGGTCAGCTCTTTATTTATGCCTACATCGACAGTTATAAACCCAAATTCATTAATTTTGGTTTAAAACCCATGTAATAGCAATAAAAACTTACAACGATTGATTATTATTACCTAACCAATAGTTAATTGCAATTATTTATATTTAAGGCTAAATTTCTTAGAGTGGTTTGGTTTGCTCGCGGATTCTGTAAGTTTCTATTTTGGCATGATGGTTATATTATTCTGCTTATTTATTATATTATTATTCTTAATTCAAACGTGCGTGAGGTATTCTACAAAAATTTTACAATTTATAGGAAAACGCTTATTGAAATATGGCTGAAAACAAGTTGAAAAAGAATTGAATTTGAAAGTAGTCAGAAATGTATTCCATTAACGCCATATTTTATCTAAGTTAAGAAAAAGTCCTCTTTGCCAAAAATTCCTTATTTCTGAACAACTAATAATCATTTCTACAGTCCCTATTCGAGCAAAACCATTTTTATAAAAAAGGTTTTTTCCTTATTAAGCATTTTTGGAGCTTTTGGGTTTCAATAAATTTGTTTCTATATGATCGCAGGTTAATTTAAAAGACGAGGTGTATAAAACATTGCGCATTTCCAATCGAAAAAATATGTTTTTCTCTCTCTTACGCAGTGGCGGATTTCTAAGTGGGCGTGCAAGGCACAGTCCTAGGGGCGGAAATCATTGCGGGGCGGCATCAAATTGCTTAAACATAAAATTTTTCAAACGGGACAATGTTGAAAAAATAATGTTTCTTTTAATTATTGCCCTGTTTCCCCAATAGCGATGACATATAAGCGACTACTTTAACTTGCCTGCAAATACAAACTACAGAATCGAAAGACAAAGGGCCCTAAAAATTTTGGGCCCTGGGCATTTGCCCAGCGTACCCATTTATAAATCCAGGCTTAACACGTTTGTTATATATACTAATAGTAAATGAATGAATAATGAAAAACTTGAACTGATAACGAAAAAATTCATACAAGGATGCGTACGTGTATTTTTCCAAAATACGCGAAATACGCGCAAAAACATCAGAGGCTCCAGGATTCCAGACTAAAATTATTGTGGATTCAAAAACTGTCTCGAATTCACAAAGTCGGAGACTGTGGTAGCAATAATGTCGAGTTGTATCTTATTAATTTGAATAATTATATGAAAAATCTCCTTTACATATCAAATGTTAAGAGTATGATATGCGTTTTTTTTAAACAAATATTCCGTTCTTTCTAAAGGAGGGAGGGGGCGGCAGTACAGGCTGTGCCTAAGGGCGGCAATTTTATAAATCCGCCACGTCTCTTAAACATTCTTAAAGCTTTTAGTTTTCAATAAATTTATTTTATACGATCGCACAATAATCAATAATTTAAAATACGAGATGTATAAAACCTAGAACATTTTCACTCGAAAAAAGATCTCTAAACTGCCACAGTCCGCCCCTAAACCAGAATCGCATCAATTGCAAAGTTATGGAGCAGTTGAAGTATCTTTAAAGGGGTGATTCGACATTGAAGAGAGAAAAATATATATTGATATTCAGTGGCAGGAGTTTGAGGCCCCCTAGAAGCTTCCTTTTTCTTACGTCACTGTCCAAAATCATTTCGTCTTTGCGATTTAATTTCTGGTTAAGAAATACCTGGCTCATTAATAAGTAATAAATTTCCTGAACAACATATCGCATTTTTATTTTAGTGAAAGATAAATTATTTGAAAGTAGCTCCATGCAGCCAATAGCTCAAAAATTAAGCACAAAAAACCAAGAGGTGGAAAGATGCACTCCGAGAAGAATTAAATTACTCATCTCTAGGGAACATCCTTCATGTATAATTTAATATTTGTAAGATTCGATATCATTTATATCAAACGGTAATTCTTTCAACTTGAAAAATTTCTTAGACACATTACGTAGCTTCGATTGCCTAATTTATAGATGAAAAATACACTCATGTCATCTTAATATAGATCTCAGACTTTATATCCATAACTTACCTATATATTTAAATACGTACATGATAAATTATGAGATGTTAAATATTATATCTAGCTTGAATAATATTTTAGTATACTATGGTAACATATATTAAATTGCGATATAAAACAAAGCTATGTTATATATCTACTATAGTACAATGTATTTTATTTATTACATTATATCATATCATGTACATATTATATCACTTATTATTAAAAATTATATATCACATGTAAGTCTTATAAACGTACATTATTGCATCTCTCCTTTTTTAAATGAACACTCTATTATTATAACATTATAGTGCATTTTCAAAGGAAAATAATAATGGAATAAAAACTCAACTTCTTTCAATTTGCAACTAAATTTAGTTGAAAATACCGACTCGCAATTTGTAAAAAAATTACAATATTTCGCTCGTAATCTGCAACAAAAAATACATTTTGCTCGTAAGATGTGACAAAAAATACGATATTTTGTAATTATAACTACGAATTTTTTCTACATAAATACAAATAAATTCATTTTCCATATATACGCTGACAAGTTACATAATATTGGAAATATTGTGGCAATTTTTGTACTTCAATATTTTTTCAATTAGCGTATCGATTGGTGTCATATAGATTGGTAAATCATCAGAAAATACCATGTAGGTATTGTATAACAGAAAACAGCAAAATGGCAAAATCTACTATGTACTAATCTACTAATCTACTGATATAAAAGAGTTAATAAAAATAAATAAATCTACATAGCTACTTCCTATTAGCAAAAAAAAATATTAATTAACTTAAGAAGCTACTTTTATTAACTTAATTCAGTTAAATAAGAAATAAATTCAGTAAAAAGAAACAAATTTAGTTAAATAAAAAATAAATTCAGTTAAATAAGAAATAAATTCTTTAAATAAGAAATAAATTCGAGTGATAAGAAATAAATTCAGTTAAATAAGAAATGTATTCAATTAAATAAGGAATTAATTCAGTTAGCATAAAAAATAAACTCTTAACCAAACAAAGAAAAAATTCTTCGATTTAACTGATTTTAAATCTTACGGCATGAAATTTGTTTAAAGTGGTTAGTTAAGTTTCAATATATATATATATATATAAATTCTAAATATGATTTTTTAAATAGTTGGATATGTGTGTGGGATTAACTCTATTTACTCTGAAAGCTTATCAAACGTGAAATAGTTGCAGTTTAAAAGATGATAGACGAGAAACGACAAAATACCATATACATACGCAATACATAATGATGTTTAAAAGGGTTGGTAAATACTGTCTTTTAACACGAAAATTCTGGTTCATGCCTCACTTTACATGTTAATTTCCTAAATGCACTCTAAATCTAAATCGAATCTGTATTTTTCAAGGAACTATTTGGCTTACAACTGTGACATTCTATAAAATGTATTCCATAGCTGTACTTCTGGCGAAATTAAACACGTGCACATGCCGTTTTTCCAATCAAATATACACGCAAAACGAAATACATTATTATGCATGAAGTTTTCTAGATGAAATTATTCGTATTTTACGTATATTTTTTTCTCGTGAGGTAAGTGCATTAGATAAACCTTCGTTCTCTGAATACAAGGTTTCTGGTAACGCATTTAATCAAAATGTGATTCCGTTTAGCTCCGAGAGGGGGGAGGGAGAGCGTGGGGGCTCTACTGCTATTTAATTTCGAGTCTTACCTGGGGCGCATGAGGTTGGATTAAGGCGCGTGAAACATTTGCGCCGGTGGACATGTGCTTATGGTATATCTAGAAATGCTGATTAATTTTGTACACATCTATAGTTGATTTTACAGGGATAAAAGTTAAAAATTCGATATAATGTTGGAGTATGATTTAAAACAGCCAATTTGGCTACTAGGCGAGGCTAAGCAGTCGTCTAGGGCGCCAAGGGTCATAGAGATTCATTTTAACGAAAAATGTGAATATTTTTAGTCATTAAACGAACTGGGAGAGGGTTGTAGTCAATTAGGAGAGAAAATTTTAAGCCTCACTTGAGTGACATGCATAAATTTTGAGTAGGACACATGAAATCTTTGCGTCGGTCCTGCTGAAAACGGCAGTCTTATCCAAAAATAGCTGTAACTGTTTTTTCTTATATTTTGGTTCTAGAAAATATTCTATGTAACCTTCTATATACCTTCCTATGTAAAATACGCCTTGAGTATACAGGATGACATGCAGAATTAAAATTAGAACCTTCCTTGAATAGGAGGAGAGAATCTGCTAATTTAAAATTTTAAAACAAAGTTGTTGTCCTTTGAAAAACTGTAAGTATCTATCGTAAAAATTTACAAACAATTTTTAAAACCTACGAAAGAGATAGCCAAGGAAATTAAAACGGGCTACTTAATTTTTTTTTAATCTCACAATATGAATATGAAAGAAAGAGAAGATAAATCAAAGTGAAATAAAGTTGAGGAGGGAGAAAAAGAAAAGTATAAAATTCTGAAATTTATCATCCACACTTATCGTCCGCTGTCATTTAATTAGCAGTTGCGATATAATTAACTTTTCTTTCATTGTTTTTCTGCAATAAAAACTGTCATTTCCAGATCGTAAGAAATTGACACTTTACTCATTTTTTCTGAGTTCTTGATCCGTAACAAGAACAATTTTAAAAACATATAAAAAAAGATTTTTTATATTAAATCAGGTGCTTATTTAAATTAATTTGAGAAACCTGATTGCAGTTCTTTTGTTTCTTTAATCTTGTTTCTGGAATGCAGTTTATTCTAATATATCTAATATTTAATATATCTAATATTTAATATATCTAATATTTAATATATCTAATATTTAATGTAAATAATATATCTAATATTTAATATAAATAATATATCTAATATTTAATGTAAATAATGTATCTAATATAAATAACGTATCTAATATTTAATGCAAAAAAAGGCATTTTGATCCGTTGTGTTAAAATAATACATATATTATCTAAAACTGTATTCTAATACATAATTTAATGTGAAACGTGTGATTCTTTGCCTTTGTATGTAAAATGCAGGATACATATATGTATGATACACATATGAATAAAGTTTCTTAATATTTACCGCAAGTTCTCAAAAGAAGATTTCGAAACCCATTCAACTCCGTGAATATATTACATTATGAAGAAAAACCTCTATCACGTGACACAAATAGGGAATAATGGTTTTTTCGACGTTGTATGTAATATAAAAAAAATTCGTAAATTAATTTTTTATTGAAGTAATAAAGTAAGAATATATATGTAAAATGTATAAAAAATGTAGCGAAATTATTTCATTGTACATATTTAAAATCTTAACTAATTTATTTGAAATAAGATTGTTTTATGGATAGGATAATTATTTACTTCAATTCTGTGGATGTTTTTATTGAAAATGTAATGCGGGGAAGAAAGTGCTAATTATTCGTTGCTGACGAGATTTGTAATAAATGACAAAAACTATTTCAATATTTTAAACTATTAGAATATTTCAGTGTATATATCAATGTAGTTCAGTAGCATTTAGCATATCTATCAATTCCACAATGTTTGCACATAATCATCGATGCTGGGAGGCTACACAGAGCGGGGTTTATCTTCCAAGTTGAAATCACCATTTCAAAATCTGCCAAACCTTTTAAACTAAAAATAGCTTGACCTTTTTTTTTAATTGAATTATCAAACCAAATTTTTAACTTTCCGAAGAGTAGGAACATGGCCGAAATAAACATTCTGAATGTTTTCTTGTGCAGTCCCAATACTCAAGCCTATCCGAAACTCGTATAGCTCGAAAAATATACGAGTTTCGGCCTAACTATAAATGTATATATAATATAAATATATATATAATATACAATACTATATATATATTATATAGTACCATAAATACAATTATAAATACAATTATATAGTATTATATAATATATAATACTGTAATATAAATGCCTGAAATGTCCCTTTTCGTTTTGCATTTTGAAAAATTTCTCTCACGCACAAATCGACTTATCTGAACGATGTCTGATAGTAAACTGACACATAGCACTATCATCCAATCAGTGTATATAGTATGACCAATCAAAAACGCGATAGATACGCCCTTCAGTACAGTTTGCGCCATCTATAAAAGTCAGGCACGAACTTTTGTAATGACCGTATGATGTATGTACGTATGCGCGTGTATTACTAGTCCTCTATTATGATTCAGAAACCTGGAGTCGAACAAATGCTAATGCCGAAGTTGCAAACAATCCAAAGAAGCATGGAGAGGTGCAAGCTTGAAATAACTACTAGTAGAGATCGCAAAACGAATCATTTGGGTGAGAGAGCAAACTAGAGTAGAGGACATCATTGTTAAAGTAAAAGGGCTGAAATGGCGATGGGCTGGGCATATTGCAAGAAGAACTGATCAATGATGGACAATTGAAATTCTCAACTGGAGTCCAAAAAGGTACGGAATAGAATGAGGGCTAATTCTTAACCCGTTTAGCCAGCGTGGTGAATGATGAATTCGCCAATATGCTAATACACCAAAAACCAGCTAGTCTGCAGGTGCTGGGTACTCCTAATCAAGGCAGCGGTCAGCGTGGCAGCAGGGGTGCCTAAGATAACTGGAATTATTTGAGCTGCCGTTTGTTATTGACCTTGGCAAAGTATATGGACGATCATGGCACTGAAGCAAAACTTCAAGAATTGGAAGAAGAACTTGACAAGATCAAATGGGACATTGTAGGACTCAGTGAAGTTAGAAGAAAAGGTGAAGAGTTGGTGGAACTTAAAAGTGGACATTTGTTTTATTATAGAGGAACGGAAACTGGAAGAACAAGTGGTGTTGGCTTCTTAATCAACAAAAGAATTAAAGACTACCTTCTTGAAGTCGAAAGCACGTCAGATCGAGCAGCGAGGCTCGTTGTTCAACTAACCCAGCGATACCAACTTCAGATAGTACAG
Source organism: Dysdera silvatica (assembly GCA_006491805.2). Lineage (NCBI taxonomy): Eukaryota > Metazoa > Arthropoda > Arachnida > Araneae > Dysderidae > Dysdera > Dysdera silvatica. Next base: position 33,821,179 of record QLNU02014176.1, on the reverse strand, counting down.
GCATATGCACCAACATCAAGCCATACCGACGAGGAGGTTGAGGAATTCTATGAAGAAATCAAACAGCTACATACCAAGGGGAAACAACACATCAAGCTCATCATGGGAGATTTTAATGCAAGAATTGGACAACAGGAACAAGGAGAGACATCGGTTGGTAAATACGGATACGGGGAAAGGAATGAACGTGGCGATCAACTCATAGAATTTGCCGAAGCTGAAAATCTTAGCATCATGAATTCACTTTTAGAAAGAAACTACAAAAGAAAATGGACATGGAAACACCCAAATGGGGGAACTAGTGAAATTGACTATATCCTGGCAAACAAGAAATCAATTATTGAAGATTGCAGTGTACTGAACAGATTTAATACTGGAAGTGATCATCGAATGGTGAGATGTAAAGTGCACTTAAATACTAAATTAGAAAGGCAGAAGCTCATTAGGAAACAAGTATGTAAGAGGGTGGATTTAAAGAAATTAAAAGAAAATACCGAGGCATTCAAGTTGGAATTAAAAAATCGCTTTTCTGCACTGGAAGGACTTATTGATGAAAGTGATATCTCAGAAGCAAATGAAAACATTGTTAAGACAATAGTTGAAACTGCTGGGGAAATTGGTGGTGTAACCTGTAAAAAGCACAATAGCAAATTATCTGAGAAGACGAAACAGCTCATGAAAAGGCGAAGAGATATGAAGGTGGACAATCGAAATACCAGTTCCAGGATTGAGTACATAGAACTTTGTAAAACTCTGCGCAAAAGCATGAAAGAAGACATAAGAAAATTCAACTGTGAGCTAGTAAGGAAAGCCATTGAAAATAACAAGAGCCTTAGGGTTGTTAAAGGAAGTTTATCTGTTGGGAAGAAACACATCATTGCATTAAAAGGAGAGGATGGCACCGTAACAAGAAATAGGGAAGAAATACTTAGAAGAGTTGAAGAATTCTACAAAAAACTATATGAAAGTAACAGTGGATTAAACGAAGACATTGAAATAGTCGAAGGAACAGCTCCTAAAATCTTAAAAGAAGAAGTTTCATTTGCAATAAAAAATATGAAGAAAGGAAGAGCCCCTGGTGATGATGGTATTACATTAGATATCCTAAAAGAAGCTGGAGAATATGTAGAAGACATACTTGCAAAATTCTTTACCAAATGTCTTAACAGCGGTAACATACCAAACCAATGGGATTCTGCAACAGTAATTCTTTTGCATAAAAAAGGTGATAAAGAGGATTTGAAAAATTACCGACCAATTAGCTTGTTACCTGCTATTTATAAAATCTTCACAAAAGTGCTAACACATCGCCTGCAGAAAAAATTAGATGCAGCTCAACCAAGAGAACAAGCTGGATTTCGAAGTGGATTCAGTACAGTGGACCATATTCAAGTATTAAGAGAATTAATTGAAAGAACACATGAATATGAACTTCCATTGTGTGTTGCATTTATTGACTATGAGAAGGCCTTTGACTCTATTAAAACATCAGCAGTCATCAACTCTTTAAGATCAACAGACATTGAGGATGTGTACATTGACATGGTGAAACGTGTGTATAAAAATGCAAGTGCAAAATTTCGGTT
>QLNU02014176.1:33808943-33819493 GCA_006491805.2 Dysdera silvatica | reverse complement strand
AATGAAAATATGTTAAAACACACCTTCCATAATTTGTAAAAAAATTTCGTAATAATTTATACACAACAACACCGCCCCCTGGTGGTAATTTCACATAATATCAAAGTATTAATGGGAGAATTGAAAGACAATCACTATGCCAAACTAAATACCAAATTTTATGGAAAAAGCACAAACGGTTTAAAAGTAGTCCTGCGCGCAAATTGAAAAAAAAAACACATTTTGAGAAAAACAACGAAAAAGTAAACAAAACATGCTCAGAAGTAATGTATGGTGTTACGTTTTTGCTTGTTGTAAAGTGACTAATTATAATATTTTGATGCGTTTTTTTTTAAACTGTTCGAAATTGTTTAGGCTATTTAAAAAAAGATATAATTAAAACATCGATTTTTTGACCATTTAAAAGGTACTCTGTCTGGCGTAGCCATCTGGCGCAGTATAGCCCAGATGCTCTTGCGCCATAAAAAAGCCAAACAAACAATCATTAAAAGGTACTCACCCCCTCCCCTTAATGCAATTACATATGCGTTCGCGAATGTACGCCCCTTGCCACGAAGAGAGATAAGAAGCGAAGATTTCACTGGTTTTTAAAAACTTGCTTAGGTCACGTGTTACTTGAAATTCAAGGGGTTGGAACTCCACCCAAAAGTTAGTTCATTTACGTCATAATTAATAGCAGACACTAGATTTGGCGATTTCTCGTGCAAAACCACTCATACCACGCATGGGAAGTATACGGATCGAATTGTGCAGTTTTCCAGTAAATTCAATACCTTTTCTTACTTTTTTATGGGAAAAATATTATAATTAATAGTAACTTTTTCTTATTTTGTAAGTAGCCGCGTCCCAGCGACATTTCTTCGCGTGCCAGTCTGGCAGGCTTGCAATATATTTGCTAACAACGGTATAGTAAAGTGAACTCTAGACCCGCGCCTCTGCCCTTGAAATACATAATCCGCCACTGTCCGCGACGTGCACATTTTCCGATATTTTAAACAGGAATAAAATTTAAAGTCATTTGATTTACCAAGTTCATTGGCGGCACCGAGTTGTTGGTGACCTTCCCCCACCTCGCCATTTGTGGGTAGGTTCATGCTGCTTCTGAGTTTGCCATAGGCTATTTCCTTCCATTTGGAAACTGATGATCGCTATTTCATTTTTTAAAGAAAATTTCATATGATTAATTTTTGCCTCATTAATTGTAAAATAATAGATATTTTTTTTTTTCTCAAAGTACTTACTATAAGTTTTGTGGAAAATGAACAATGACGAACTGGGTCCTTTTCCTCTCGGGCTTTCCTTACTGTGGAGGTTATCAGCACGCCACTGCTGTCATATGATATGCGAATACAAAAACAACAGGATTAAATGCCGGGAAAAGGGGCAGATGGCTTCAAAATGGCTATTCCCCTTCCTTATTGCCGTACTTCTGCTCACTTTTCATAAAGAAATTCACCCCATCGCACCATAGGGACTATGGAAGCGTTCACGTAAGCAATATTTTGGCCATTTTCAACACCACCCCCATTGGTAAGCAAAAATTAATATTGGCTAACATAGGAAAATAAGCACAAAAGCCACCCACTCCCGCAGAGGTGCTTACGTAATACTTGAATGCTCCCTATGCCAAAAGATACATTTTTTATAAAGTTACCAGATTTAGAAAAAGATTGGTATTCAATTGGCTTTCTTTGGAGATGAAAAAACCTTCACTAGGTAGCCATACTTCGGAATTCCAATGACGTATTTGGACACGCAACTAAATTTTCAGGTTTGAACTTAACGAATTAGAAAGCTTGTGCTTAGCCGTGCCTCTCCAAGAATTTCTTTGGTTTGCTTTTCTAACGATGGGCGTGTCTGGGGCGTGATTCGTTCATCTTTGGCCTTAATTATCTTATTAAATATTGATTTTAAGCAAAAATTACACTGGACATTTTTTATTCCTCTTTTTCACAAGGAATCGTGTAGTGAACTTTTTCCGCCATTTTGTATACACCCTGTATATAAATAGCTCGATGGGGCAATTAGGGCGTTCTGGGACCACGCCTCTGCTGGCTCCGGTTTGGCTACAGGCCTGGGCGTAGCAATTCAAAAATTGTGGGAAGGGGGTTCTCAAAACATAAAAAATTATCACGTGATTCGTGGTTAAAGCGAAAATCGCGCCTGGACATTCAATGGGGGAGCTTCAGTACCCCAAGCAACCTCTTGACTACGCCACTGATCATTATGTACTTTAAATTACCTCATTCCATATGTAATCATGTAGTTTTTAAACGATTTATATTTCCCAATGCTTAATTTTTACTTCGAATTTGAAGTCTTCTCGAGTTCTGCTGTTCATGGTTTGATTAACAGCAGAGAAGAAGGGAGAAAAAGGGCTACATATCCCCGTTATCCTTCTCGGATAGTATCAAAAATATAGAAAAGGGGAAGCTCAAAAAGCCTTTCCATTGGATAAGGCGCATTTTTCATTTTAAAGCTGAATCGCAATTTTTTTTTAAAGGTAATTGAGCCCTTCCCGTGATTCTTAAATCACTACGTCCCTGGATGGCATTACGATCAGTTCCAGGACGTAAACCTGTCCTCCAGTTTTATATACGAACGAATAACTCTTCAGTTTATTCATTAGATGTCCAATTTTACTTTATCTACTTGACGAAGTCACATTTAAATAAATATTTAACTCGGGAGGCTTCAAGCAGTTCGTGTGTGGAATGAAACTTTCCTGTGACAGCTTTATTTCTTCGGACAGAACTATTATTGCTTGGAATATCCTTCGAGTCTAAATCAGAAATATCTGCGCAAAAGATCTTGGATCTTTCCGTTAACGCTCATGGACCGCCATTTCCGAAATGGCAAAGGCATCCGGCCTTTGCTGCCCAAAATACTACTGCCATTTCCCTCCTATCACTTAATGTCCCAAGGAACGATAACGGCTGTTGTACAAAGCGCATGCGCCTCAACGCGACGGCTTGCTGCTGCCTGACATCCAAGAATGGCGAAAAATTATGGTTTGCTCAAGCTGATCTATAAGATGGAGGAATTCTTCCTTATCTTCTTAGCGATTAAATGCACAGTTTATCATCCCCAGCCATTCCACAATTTTTGATCATTGAAGTTACAGTTTAATCGGAAATTTCAATGCCGAAAAGGTTATTTATTCGTTGTAAAGCTGATCGTCGTCGCCATTTACTGATTCGATTTATGTGGCTTTAGAAGATTGCTCGCCTTGTTTCGACACCCCAATTAAGAATTTGACACGGATCCGGATCCCATTTATTTTCGCTAGTTGTTAAAAGATTTTTAAAAAATGGCGAATTCTTTTTGGTTTTTTTTAAATGACTGAAAAAATATTACAGTTACCGCTTCTCAGGATATTAATAAATAACATTCATTTTCTAAGTAAGCAATAGCTCATCATCCTATTCCACTTCACAGGTATTCACACTATGATCAGTAGCAATCACGATATATGTATATATTCTCTTATATTTCTGTTCTAAGAAAGGGATACAACTCCAAGGACCCCAGGTCCGTTCAACCCTGTCAAAAATCTATTTGTGGGTGACGGACCCTATCACCTTGGGTGGACGATAAATAAATGTAGAACATAGATGAAGATGAAAGACACAACTTATAAAATATATTAATTGTTATTATTCATGTATTGCTTGCCGTTGTAAAGATCTAACAAGATTTTATTTAGAAGGAACCAGATCTATGCTTTATTACATGGACATAAAGACTGCATTATTTTAATAATTATCAAGAAATTGAAGGAAGCTGGAAATGTTTATTTCTTCAGTGACGTAAAGAACATGCTTGGACTCAAGCTTTTCAATGAAGCTTCAGGTGAGGAGTGCATTTATGGAATCGTCAAGAAATTGAAGAAAAAAAATCACCGGTCACCCTGTATCATAAAAACTGGAAATGATCAATTAACTATAGAACATGATTTTACTTGCCATGTCCAATGTTTATATGCATTTTCGCAAGAATGGGAAGTGTATCCATGAAGATAAGAATGTTTCATTGCCTATAACATACCAAGATTTCAACCAAGTTTGACAAAACCTCACTGAGCTATATCACAACTGGAGTGTCGACTGACCGTGCCGTTTCTGAAGGACCACATCACTTCTTTATTTATACGCGGTAGGCAAACAACCAGCTTCAATGGGACTTGTAATGTTAACGGATACTTTTAAGGATAAAAAATAAAGGAACTATTTCATTTTAAGTTAATGTAAAGCAAAGAAATAACGCAGGACTTTTGGTGAAAATGTCTTTTATTTTCAAATTGTGTTAAGAAGTAAGAATAATTTGGATTTTAGTTGAGAACTATATACTCAGTTAACAGACCGATATTCAACGCTTATTTTTGTGTTTTTCTACAAATTTATAAATTAATGATCATTAGTGTATGCTTTAGTTAATTAACCTTCAAAGATTAGTTAGTTTAGAAAGTGATAAAAAAAATTCTACGGCGTACATATAGCATATAAAAGTCGAACTTATAATTTTCGAATTTAAAAGCATATATATATACATCACAGAACATATAAAAAAGCTAATCTGAAACACACGCAGTCATAGGCGTAATATGGAGGGGGCAAGGGGGGCCACTTGTCTTTAGGTTTTTTAGAAAGGAGGCAAAATCATACCCTTGCAATTTTGGGTTTTTGTTCCTCCCCTCCCCCAGTTTACGCTATATTTAACCCCTAAGTTACGCCTATGCACACACTAGTTGTGAAATATTGTATCTTTAAATTAAATGTAAATTTTTAACAGCGGGTATTATTAATGGGATTAGGTTTCGGTGCTCGTTCACGGATTGTTTGCCTAACTCGCTTACGAAGTGTATCCTTCCGCAGCAAAAAGCCGGCTTCAGGTGCCGCTGGGTTTTTGAATAGGGATCCCACATTCCAGTTGTAATTTAGCTCAGTACGAAACTTACATGAATCTTGAAGACCCAGAAGAGAATTATTATACTGCAATTTGAAATCAATGTGTTGAATATTCAATGAAATATGAACATTTAAAGAAAATATTTGTTAACTGCACATGCGCGAAAAATATCATTGTTTTCCTCTCCGAATTCGATAGCCAACCCTACAAGGAAACTTACGTAAAATTTTCTGTTTAATATCGTAAAAATTGAAAAGTATCGGCGATATAGTGAGATGCATTTCAGTGTACTTTCTGAAAGTAGCTAGATGATAAGGGATTTCCCACAAATTGCAATTCCTTTTTGAATTTTTTGTTGAATTTTAAACATGAAAATAATTCATAGTACATAAATCGCATTATTTACATAAATGGCAAGAAAATAACACTATGTAACCGGACACACACTCATTTCTTTTGGTTGTATTTTAGTTGAGAATATAGTATTTTGTGTAAAATCTTTCAATAATTTATGTAAAATCTCTTATCATCTAGCTACTCTTAGAAAGTACACTGAAATGCAGCTTACTGTATCGCCGATGTTCTTTGAATTTTCGCGATATTAAACTGAAATTTTATGTAAATTGCTTTATAAATTTGGCTATCGAGTTCTAAAGGAAAATGATGCTATCTTTAGCGCCTGCGCAGTTAAAAAATACTTTCTATAAATGCTCATATCTCATCGAATATTAAAGCTATTTATTTCAAATTGCAGTATAATAATTCTCTTGTAGGTTTCCAAGTTCTGTGTAAGTTTCGTGAAATTTGGTTGAAACTCTGCACATTACAAGCAAAAGACATGGAAACTCAATGAAATGTTTCAAAGAAACGTTCTTATCTTCGTAAATACACTTCATATTCTTACGAAAATGCATAGAATCAGTGCACGTAGTAAATGAAATCATTTTTTTTAGCTAACTGATCATTTCCAGTCTTTTATGATACAGGATAATCATAAGTACTTTTTCAATTTGTAGACGGGCCCCTAAATTCACTTTTCGCTGAACCGTCACTGAAAAGTTTGACTCCAGACATATTCTTTATATCACCGAAGTTGAAGAACAATTCATCCAGTATTTCTTCAGAAATTAGCAAAAATGTCTAAAATTGAAAGTGTCCTGTTACTGTTGGCCATGCACTGTACATAAATATAGTGAAATCTGTCGATAATGATAATTCGCCTATAGCAATATTTTTCCTAGATCCTGATAGACATAAAATGTATTAGTTTTAACATTCCCCATAACGATAAATTACCTATGACAATAGCATTATCAGGGTCCATGGAACATCGTCATATGCAGTTTTCACTGCATTAGCAAAATATTTATCTGATGTCCCTGAATATATACCTGAGCAGCTTAGCGAAGCCACATTACACATCAAATTAGAGAAGTAGTCATAGAAAATTTTACTTATGAAAGTTCAGAGATTTTACTAACAATTTTATTTATGAGAGATTTTACTCAGGAGATAGCTTATTAATGATTTGCTCAGGGAAAATTGTTCATGTGATCTTACTTATGAGCAATTTTGCCAATAATTTTACTCGTGCGATATTACACTAGTGTAAATTTAGAGTTGAAATTTTGTTATTATAATTGAGAGATGATACCACAGTTTTTTTAAGGATAAAGATGAGCGACCTGGACCATACAAGTATCGTTTGTAAACCATTTTTTCGATGTTTACAAGCATTCTGGAAATATTTTGTATTTATTTAACAATTAGTAAAAGAGCAAAGTATACAATCTTTATCAAATGACTACTTTATGATATATATATATATATATAAGAATGAAGAAAATTATTAAATATTTTATGACGCAAGTATTATTCCTGAGAGAAGAGGTGGGGGGGGGGAACTAAATATTATATAACATATACTTTTTAGTTTTCTCTATATTTAATTAGATTCAACCAAAAAAATATACTTATAAAAATTACAGGATTTTTTAATTAAAGGTATTGATTAAAAATTTTAAAAGCTCTTTTGTTTAACATATATATGTGTGTCGAGGATTTGTTAATTAAATTAACATTTGGAATATTTTGGCCTCTATATTTGAAAACATTTAATTAATTGTGGAAAGTTAATTACTTATTTTCTTTCCAGCGGGAAAGGTAGAGTTTATTTTGCGCATTCATATTCGATAGAAAAAGAAAATTAGAAAATAAAATTGCGATGTTACGGACTTTTTAAAAAGCGCAGCCAATCAGTCTGAAAGCCTTCGAGAAACCAACCAATCATCGTTTTCCGAAAGAAGAATTCGAACATTCTAATAGATAATTGGCTGTTCCCTAATTTTCAAAACCATAAAACTCATTTACGCAGCTAATGAGCATATTGCGACGTAGAATCTTTACTCGCATTTTGTTAATTATTCAATCTGCGCCTCCAAACTTGTTATCGTCGAAATCCTCAGAGGATTTGTCCTTTTCTGCAATAAATTATTTCAAAGAAGGACAATTAAATTCTATGAATGGCTAGTGGAAAGACTTATTAGAGGCCCAAGGTCAAATCCCTTGCGAGGCCAATTGATTTTTTTTTTTTAAATGCGCAAAATTATTCCGTCTTGAGACTAATAAGAATACAAATAAAATATTTCCCAGCAATTGGCTCTTTCGAATCTGAATAAAACTTTACAGCTGCTTCGAAACCAACAAATATTTATTTTTTATTGCCTAATAATACACACTTTCGTAATTTCCCGGGAATTTCATGTTAATATGGTGCCGTTATGTTGTTCACAGTAATAAAATTTAAGCATCAATACTATAATGTGGTTGATCACAGGTGTTGTAGAATTAAAGGAATAATATTAATAATAAATAATGAATAAATATTCAAGCATCCATACTCCGAAAAAGGCCTGCAAAAGGGTTGCTGGTATCTAACTGGAAGGAGACCCACACGCTGAACGTATGTGACGATGTGTGGAACCGGCCAGGCCAGTAACCTAGTGTCCTACCCCGCCTTCAAGTGGTGCAGGCTGAGCTTTCTATTTATGTGGCAAATTAATATTTGCTGCACGGATAGAAAGGCGGAAGGGGAGGGCTAATTCACCAACCCGTCTAGCCAGCGTGGTGAAATTATGGCTAATTCCTCCATTATGTTGACACACCAGAAACCATGGCCCCTAGTCTCCAGGTGCTGGAGTGCTCCTGATCAAGGCAGCGGTCAGTGTGGCATGAAAGCAGGGGGTGCTAAGAATCACTGGAATGGCCCAGGCTGCCGTTTGTTATTGACCTTGGCAACGTATAATGGACGATCCCTTGCTTCTGAAGCAAAACTTCAGGAATTGGAAGAGGAACTAGACAAGATCAAATGGGACATTGTAGGACTCAGTGAAGTTAGAAGAAAAGGTGAAGAGTTGGTGGAACTGAAAAGCGGACATTTGTTTTATTATAGAGGAACGGAAACTGGAAGAACAAGTGGTGTTGGCTTCTTAATCAACAAAAGAATTAAAGACTGTCTTCTGGAAGTTGAAAGTACATCAGATCGAGCAGCGAGGCTTGTTGTTCAACTAACCCAGCGATACCAACTTCAAATAGTACAGGTATATGCACCAACATCAAGCCATACCGACGAAGAGGTTGAAGAATTTTATGAAGAAATCAAAGAGTTACACACCAAAGGGAAACAACATATCAAGCTCATCATGGGGGATTTCAATGCAAGAATTGGACAACAGGAACAAGGAGAGACATCGGTTGGTAAATACGGATATGGGGAAAGGAATGAACGTGGCGATCAACTCATCGAATTTGCAGAAGCTGAAAATCTTAGCATCATGAATTCATTTTTTAAGAAGAAACCGCAAAGAAAATGGACATGGAAACACCCCAATGGAGGAACCAGCGAAATTGACTATATCCTGGCAAACAAGAAATCAATTATTGAAGATTGCAGCGTACTGAACAGATTTAATACTGGAAGTGATCATCGAATGGTGAGATGTAAAGTGCACTTAAATACTAAATTAGAACGACAGAAGCTCATTAGGAAACAAGTAAGTAAGAGGGTGGATCTAATGAAACTGAAAGTAAATACCGAGGCATTCAAGTTGGAATTAAAAAATCGCTTTTCTGCACTGGAAGGACTTATTGAAGAAGTTGACATCTCAGAAGCAAATGAAAACATTGTTAAGACAATAATTGAAACTGCTGGGGAAATTGGTGGTGTAATATGTAAAAAGCAGAATAGCAAATTATCTGAGAAGACGAAACAACTCATGAAAAGGCGAAGACTTATGAAGGTGGACAATCAAAATACCAGTCGCAAGATCGAGTATGTAGAACTTTGCAAAACTTTGCGCAAAAACATGAAAGAAGATATAAGAAAATTCAATTGTGAGTTAGTAAGGAAGGCCATTGAAAGCAACAAGAGCCTTAGGGTTGTTAAAGGGAGTTTGTCTATTGGGAAGAAACACATCATTGCATTAAAAGGAGAGGATGGCACTGTAACAAGAAATAGGGAAGAAATACTTAGAAGAGTTGAAGAATTCTACAGAAAGCTGTATGAGGGAAACAGTGGATTAAACGAAGACTCTGAGATAGTCGAAGGAACAGCTCCTAAAATCTTAAAAGAAGAAGTAGCATTTGCAATAAAAAGTATGAAGAAAGGAAGATCCCCTGGCGATGATGGCATTACATTAGATATCCTAAAAGAAGCTGGAGAATATGTAGAAGACATACTTGCAAAATTCTTTACCAAATGCCTCAACAGTGGTAACATACCAAACCAATGGGATTCTGCAACAGTAATTCTTTTGCATAAAAAAGGTGATAAAGAGGATTTAAAAAATTACCGACCAATTAGCTTGTTACCTGCTATTTATAAAATCTTCACAAAAGTGCTAACACATCGCCTGCAGAAAAAATTAGATGCAGCTCAACCAAGAGAACAAGCTGGATTTCGAAGTGGATTCAGTACAGTGGACCATATTCAAGTATTAAGAGAATTAATTGAAAGAACACATGAATATGAACTTCCATTGTGTGTGGCATTTATTGACTATGAGAAGGCCTTTGACTCTATTAAAACGTCAGCAGTCATCAACTCTTTAAGATCAGCAGACATCGAGGATGTGTACATTGACATGGTGAAATGTGTGTATAAAAATGCAAGTGCAAAATTTCGGTTACATAAAGATACCAAAACTATTAAAATTGGTAAAGGTGTGAGGCAGGGAGATACCATTTCTCCAAAACTTTTTACTTCAGCTTTACAGATGATTTTTCAGCAAATAAATTGGAATAACAGGGGAATAAAAATAAATGGTGAATATTTAAATCATTTGCGGTTTGCTGATGACATTGTTATTTTTTCAACGAACCCATCAGAACTCCAAGACATGGTACAGGAGCTCTCAACTAGAAGTAAAGAAGTTGGACTCAAGATGAACCTACAAAAAACTAAGATCATGTTCAATAATTTTGTAGAGGAAACAAAAATACAAGTTGACAACATTGAGCTAGAAATTGCTGATTCATATATTTACCTTGGCCAGCTGATTTCAATGGATGGCAACATTATGAAAGAACTCAACAGACGTATTAAACTTGGCTGGAGTGCATTTGGAAGAAACAGTTTTATCCTG
>QLNU02014176.1:33793125-33808843 GCA_006491805.2 Dysdera silvatica | reverse complement strand
ATTTGCAATAAAAAGTATGAAGAAAGGAAGATCCCCTGGCGATGATGGCATTACATTAGATATCTTAAAAGAAGCTGGAGAACATGTAGAAGACATACTCGCAAAATTCTTTACCAAATGCCTCAACAGTGGTAACATACCAAACCAATGGGATTCTGCAACAGTAATTCTTTTGCATAAAAAAGGTGATAAAGAGGATTTGAAAAATTACCGACCAATTAGCTTGTTACCTGCTATTTATAAAATCTTCACAAAAGTTCTAACACATCGCCTGCAGAAAAAATTAGATGCAGCTCAACCAAGAGAACAAGCTGGATTTCGAAGTGGATTCAGTACAGTGGACCATATTCAAGTATTAAGAGAATTAATTGAAAGAACACATGAATATGAACTTCCATTGTGTGTTGCATTTATTGACTATGAGAAGGCCTTTGACTCTATAAAAACATCAGCAGTCATCAACTCTTTAAGATCAACAGACATTGAGGATGTGTACATTGACATGGTGAAACGTGTGTATAAAAATGCAAGTGCAAAATTTCGGTTACATAAAGATACCAAAACTATCAAACTTGGCAAAGGGGTGAGGCAGGGAGATACCATTTCTCCAAAACTTTTTACTTCAGCTTTACAGATGATTTTTCAGCTGATAAATTGGAATAACAAGGGAATAAAAATAAATGGTGAATATTTAAATCATCTGCGGTTTGCTGATGACATTGTTATTTTTTCAACGAACCCATTAGAACTCCAAGACATGGTACAAGAGCTCTCAACTAGAAGTAAAGAAGTTGGACTCAAGATGAACCTACAAAAAACTAAGATCATGTTCAATAATTTCGTAGAGGAAACAAAAATACAAGTTGACAACATTGAGCTAGAAATTGCTGATTCATATATTTACCTTGGCCAGCTGATTTCAATGGATGGCAACATTATGAAAGAACTCAACAGACGTATTAAACTTGGCTGGAGTGCATTTGGAAGAAACAGTTTTATCCTGAAGGGGAAATTGCCTTTGTGTCTAAAAAGAAAGGTCTTCAACCAGTGTGTATTGCCAGTCCTCTCTTATGGATCAGAGACATGGAGTCTAACAGTTGGAGCAATACGAAAGTTACAGACAACGCAAAGGAGCATGGAGAGGTGCATGCTTGGAATAACTAGGAGAGATCGAAAAAGAAACACTTGGGTGAGAGAGCAAACTAGAGTAGAGGACATCATTGTTAAAGTAAAAGGGCTGAAATGGCGATGGGCTGGGCATATTGCAAGAAGAACTGATCAACGATGGACAACAGAAATTCTGAACTGGATTCCAAGAGACCACCGAAGACCTAGAAAACGTCCTCAAACTAGATGGGTGGATGAAATAAGAAAACAGGTTGGGGTGACGTGGAAGCGAATTGCTCAGGATAGACTTGTGTGGAAAGCATTTGGAGAGACCTTCATCCAGCAGTGGATAGATAATGGTTGAATATGATGATGATGATGGTGATGACTCCGAAAAAAAAAAGTAATTTACGTCCATTTAAGCTTCTTTCACAAGAACGAATAATAATTTTTGTGTTTTTAATATAATACACTCATTAAAAGCTAATTAAATTTAATATACTTTGATGTAATACAGTTGATAAACGATGTGCATATGCCAACTACAATCATAATAAAACAAAAATAAGAAAGCTCAAACGGCATTTGTTAGTCTCATATATAAAAAAAAGCCGTATCCAGAAGGGGGGGGTCTTGGGACCGGTTCCCCCAAACAAAATTTGTAATAGAACCACAAAAACACCTATGTGTATTTAGTTGTCGATCTTGTAAAAAGGTGAGAAAAAAACCCACAAATTTTGAATTATCAAAATTCTTACCACAAAGTCTTGTTTTGCAGGCCATTAATTTGAGAATAATTTAAAGAAAAAAGATAGAAACTATTTTCTTTAAAAATGACAGTCTGTAAAATTAAATTTTGGTTGCAAAACTACAAGTGGAAATATACAATGATGTCTGGAGGCAAGATTGGTATTTTCTCATTTACTTTTCTATGATCTGTTTCAGTAGAGTAGCAATTCAAAACTCATGGGGGAACTCAAGTGACTTCAAAGAAGAATATATGATGCGGTCTTAGGGAAAATAAGGTTTGATATCCAATGGGGTGTTTAAGCACCCTGAGTCCCTCTCCTCCCTGCATCATCTCTTCTTTCTTTAAGATAAAAAGTGACACATCTTTATTTTTTATTATTTATCTTGTTATTTTGTAAAAAAATTTAAATTTCCTCCCCATCCCCCCGAAATTAAACCCTGGCCAGTGGCGCAGCGTGAGGGGCAACCGGGGCGATATCTCCCGGCACAAAATCCTTAGCTGCGCAAAATTTCAATATTGGACTGATGGATGTGAGTGTTAACGGATTTTAGCGGGTGCAATACTTAACTTGCCCCGGGTGCTGGTAACCCACGTTATGCCGCTGATCCTGGATACGATACAAATATTGTATTGTAAATTTCAAAAATTAAAAACAGAATTTATCATGTACGTATATTTAATTTTCTATTATATTACACAATTTTATTATTTTTGGTGCTGTATAATGAGAGTATAGTACAAAAGGTAGCAAAGTAAATAAAAGGACTCTTCTTATATTTTTAATGGACCTTTTTTTTGAAAAAATTGGAGAAAACGAAATTCCCCTGTTTTACGTATGTGGAATAAATTACCTTTCACGTAGTCAGTTATTACGTTTGTAAAGCATTAGCTATGCAAAAGTTTACTTTGAAAATTTTGTATAAAATGTTAATTTCAAAAAGGATTAAATTTCATGAAAATTAAAAGAAATGAATTAATTCAATTCGTACGCAAAACTATGAATTAAAATTACAATATTCGCAGAATGAAAGCTCTCCCACTTAAAAAATTTGTTTATAACATATACTGTATAACACACTGTAATAAATATATCTTCGATCTGAAAATTTTCAATTTACTTACTATTTTTTAGAAACATACTTCTAAAATATGCACAACATTTTCATTGGCATTCCTTCGAATCTTAATCTTATTGAAGAGTTAGCGAACCAATAGTGTATCGGTGATTGAAATGAATGAAAAATCTGCAAAGACGTAAACTTTCGTAGGAATCATGTTTCAATTCTAAGCACTTGTTTACCATTTCGTGGATTTAGTTTACTCTATATTTTGCTTTTGTTTCTACTGCTGATTTTGTGTTTGTTTCTGCTACTCTGTGTTTTGTGTTTGTTTCTGCTGCTCCATGTTTCGTGTTTGTTTCTGCTATCCTATGTTTTGTGCCTATTTCATCGATTAGCCACTTCAGTGAATGTTTTGCTCTAGCGAACCCAAGAATTTTTTCTTTTAACGTAGAAAATTAGAATTAGATATGGTTAAGCAAAATAATAGTGTTTTCAAACATTAAGAGTTTATATATATATAAGGTTTTCCTCGCCCATTCTTGGCGGAAACAGGCTTTGGGACGGGCAGAGCGCCATGTTCCCAAGCCTCTTTTTACATCACTTCTTAATGTGCCATGTCTAGAAACTTCCTGACAATGTGACACGTGTTTAGGATTGTGGCTTTTTGTATTTCAATGTAGGTGTTTGGGTCAATGTTGAGTATCTCCAAATTCGTCGCAAGCGTTTTTGGTACTATCCCTGTTGCTGAGATGACTAACGGGATGATGAGGATCTTTTCCATACCCCATATATCTCGTACTTCATGTCTGAGATCTTGGTACTTGGTGATTTTCGTTGTGTAGGTTGTCTGTATGTTATTGGTGTTGGGTACTGCTATGTCGATTAAGTACGTGGTCTTATTCGATTTATCGACGAGGGTTATGTCAGGACGGTTATGTGGGACTGTCTTGTCTGTTATGATTGCTCTATCCCAGTAAAGCTTGTGTGTTTCGTTCTCATGCACGGTCTCTGGCTCATATTTGTAGTACGGGCATTTTTCTGTCAGAAAGCCAGCATTCGCTGCCAATTTCTGGTGGACTATTTTCGCTACTTGATCGTGTCTATGTTTGTAGTCTGACTGCGCAAGGATCTTGCATCCTGCCATCACGTGTTGGATTGTCTCCGATGCCGCATGACAGTGTCTGCATTTGTCGCTTTCTATGTCTTTTCTCTGGATGAATTTCTGATTGTTCCTTGTTGCGATCACTTGGTCTTGGATGGCTAGCATGAATCCTTCTGTCTCTGGCTGGAGAGTGCCTTTGGCCAGCCAAGAATTTGATGCCTTTTTGTCAACGTGTGGTTGTTGCAGGTCATTGTAGTGCCTGCCATGTAATGGTTTTCCGGCCCAAGTTCTCAGTTTCTGTTCGTTGGCTGTTTCGAGGACACGCTCTTCGGTACTACACAGGTTTAGTGGCGTGTAATTTGCATCTGCTTGTATTATGGCTTGGATGAGTGGCGATCGGGGACTCTTCAACTGGAAGTATTGCCTCATGCTCTGGATCTGCTTGTCATGTAAGTCTTTGAGGTCCGCTTGTCCGCGTCCTCCTTCTTCCCGGGGTAGTGTTTGCCGTTCAATTGCCGTTGCAGGGTGTAGTTGTCCGGCTCTTCTCTGGATGGTTCTCATTTTCCGCTGGAGTTGTTCTAGTTCAGTGTTGGACCATTTGATGATCCCGAAGGAGTAGGTGAGCACTGGTACCGCATATGCGTTAATTGCTTGCGTGGTGTTCTTCCCGCTCAGTTTCGTCTTCACAATGCTTCTAAGTCTTTCTTGGAATGCTTGCGTGAGCTGGACTTTGACTTTCTTGTGCTCCTGCTGCCGTTTTTGCATTATCCCTAGGTATTTGTAGGTTTCGCCCTCGTCCAAGGTCTTCAGTAGTCTCCCGTCTTCGAGTTCGATGCCTGGTAAATCTTCTTTGCTATTATATATATAGTTTCAGACGGGGCGTTCATAAAATTCTAAAGAGTTGATGTCCTATATTAAAAAAAATGTTTTCATACGAGCTAAGAAATAAGTATGCGAGAAATAAAAAACTGTATAGACGTAAAATATCGTAAATTCAACGATTTGAATCACATTTTTATGGAAATTTTGTCATTTAGTCTTACTGCGAATGAGGTGGAACCCACTTAGGCAGGATCTGTAATAATATAGTTTTCGTATCTCGATGATGTTTGAAAAGTAGGTAATGGAAAATGGGTAGTGCTATATTTTAGATAATGAGGTCTCGCTCATTTCAATATGGTAGGTTCCCCTTCTTTTCCTATTATATATCTCCCTCATTTCAATATGGTAAGTTCCCTTCTTTTCCTAGATATGCGTTTCGTTATACGTGGTGAGTATATAAAGTAGTTTCATTTGTTAAACATATGTATATCACTCGGCAAATGTATGAAATTTAAAAATAAGTATGGCGTCAGTATGGAAAGCACAAATCCTAAAATGTATAACAATCTAACAATATTAAACTTACCGAACTAGATTGGCTCTTTTAACTAAACTACTTCAAGATCAAATTAAACTAATCTAACTCAAAATTAAACTAACTTAAGTCAAACTAAACGAACTCAAATCAAAATAAACTAACTAAAGGTCAAATCAAACTAACCCATTAAACTAAACTTAATGTCAAAATTAATTGATTAAAAATCTAACTAAACTCACTTACTGGATCTAACTGAACAAAAATTTTGAATAAATCCGCATAAAGCCTAAATTATTGGACAGGCGAAATAATTCGCCAAATCTCTCAAACGACTTCTACTTATTACTCTTTCGATGAAGTGTGTGTGAAAGCAGTATGAGCAGACGTTTTCATGTTCATTTACTGAGAACCATGGGCGTCGATGGCATAAAAATATTAGGGTGAGCGTCAGTATACCAGTAGAAGGCGTTTTATTTGATATTGGAAAGGGGGGGACATGGAATCATCATACCAACACTGGAGGAACGGGTCCCCCTGTCCCCCCTAACGGCACCCATGCTGAGAACCAACAATACGTAATATTCCAGTCGTTTCCATTTTTCAGTAAAAGTTTTTTTTCAGGGCATTGAAGAAAACAAAAGAATCCAAACAGAGAGTGAACAACACAATTCATAAATAATTATGATCTGTCACTAAATGGTGCTGACCAAACAATAGAAAATGATGACCTATCATTAAATAGTGATAATTGATCTCAAGATAATTATGATTAATCACTAAATTATGAAGATCCATAAATGTATGATTATGGTCGATAATTTATTTTCCCTATTGATGTTATCAATTTGATATGCATTCTATGATAAGAAATTATCACGGTGCATCATAAAAAATTTAAAGTGGAGAAAACGTAAAAGAAAGAAGAGCATCAGAAAAGAAATTGAAACTACAAAAGCAAGAACACGAAACAATAAAAACTTTTTCAAGCCGAAGATACTTACGGGATTCTCTTCAAAATTAATTTTATATCCCTGCTTAAGTTTGTTGTTTTCTTGAACATTTGAGACGCAAAACGTTGTATAATCCATTAAATTATTTAACCATATTTTCATGAACTAATGAATATTGTACGTTAATGTAATTCTATTTTAAGGAAAGTTTTGTAAAGTTTTAAGAATCAATGTGCACTTTGCAAAGTCTTTTTAAAGTTTCAACTTAAATACAGGTCTTATATATATTCTAAATATTTTGAAGCTTTAAGAGAGTTCATTGAAAAAGAAATTTCTTGATTAGTAAACTCGTTGTTAACGATATGACATTGCGAGTTTTCAAAAATTACTATTTTTCCAAATACATATTCAAAGAATTCATAGCTCTCTCTCTAATATCCTTACGTGTAATTGACCCGTAATATACATCCTAACAAATTCATATTAAATAATCAAAAGCGAATTCAGTAAATGCAGTGGAGCCTGGCAAAGTGACCACCTGAATAAAAGGACCAGTTTTTATAAGAGGGAGAACTGATAGGAACTTATTCATGCCTATACCAAAGTGTGTCGCATATAGTGACCACCTCTCTATGACGAATATTGCAGTGCAGTCCAAAAGGTGATCACTTCGGCCAGTATATGCATATAACACAGTATATTCATATAATACAGAATATTATATGCATATACTTTCGTATATGTATATAATACAGAATTCATTCAAAAAGTTCATAAAGGGGATTACCAGCTTACAAGGGGGGTGTTACAACTTCATATATTCATATGTATATGTACAAAATTTCATCTCAATAGGGGGGTTACAACCCCCTATAAACACTCCTCTGTGTACGCCAGTGATTCATATAAAATACACATATAAAATGTCATTCATACGACATATACATATGAAATGCCATTCATACAAATATACATATTAAATAACATTCACACAAAATATACATATAATGAAATTGATCAGAAACTATTAATGAAAATTTAGAACGTGTTCTAGGCCAATGAATTGCAATTGAATCTAATGAGTTGTAATTGAATTCAATGAGTTGTAATTGAATTCAGTGAGTTGCTAATAGAAACTAATGAAAAAATGACGAAAAGTAATGTTTTAACGGAAAAGAAAGTTTTTTTACTCATGAAAAAGAAAAATTTCGAAGACATTAACCTTTGGTTTTATTTATTTTCATTCATTTGAAATTTTTTAGCCATCAAAGCTCATCTGTTTCAAAAAAATCATCTTTACTTAATAAACTATTTATACTTTGAAGAGTGTTTTATCCATTTCGAAAACCATATTAAAAAGAAGCATTTTCTGATTTTTCACTACAAATATTAAAAACGGTTAAAATATTTTTAAGAAAGATATTAAGCAAATGCAATTATGAAAATGGAGTAAAAAGCATTCCAGATTTTGTAGTGCCAAACTAATTCCCTTTATTTTTAATAAAGATTGAAATGATGATGTTGTCGGTTGCGTTTCTCTGTTATTGCATTTTCTTTATCATCATCATTATTTCTCAACAAAAAATTACAATAAACTTAATTTATAACCTCAACAAACCAGAGAGGAGTTCAGGAAAATAAAAAGCTGATATCATCATCAGTTTAATGTCCCGTCCCCGTTTGATAATATAAAACATATATTTTTAATTCGTTGGATTTTAAACGTTTCTGATGAAGACTGTAAATAACTATGCAAAACCCTGGAAAACATAAATGATTAATATTGCAGCTGGTTACAGGTATTTTAAGCAAGGGAATCAGCAGAGGATTCAATTATTGAAAACGAAGTTTTTTGTGTTTAGTAATTATATTCAAATAATATGATGATTTTTACCATGGTCGATAATATGGTGACGAGATAATGATGATATCTATTCATCATTAATAATCATGCGAGCGTGAGATAAATGTATTTAATAAAACGAAATAATATGATTCACCAGGAAGTTCCATAGAGATAAAAGATTTTTTGTCACTGGAGTATTCTTTTGTTAAAATAAATAATAACAACGTTTTGGGAGTTGCCTTCTCCCTTTATCAAATAAGGAAGGCTCTGAAAAAAGGAACAATGAAAATAGAAAAAAAATACAGAATACAAAACAAAAGACAAAAAAAAAATTTTAGATAATAGATGCAGAATTTGTTTGTTTGTTTTGTTGTTTTTTTTTGGTTTTACGGCTCAAAGACTACAGTGGTCATGCTGCGCCGGGACCTACTGTTTTCCGAGGAATCCGAACCTCTTAAGGCCTAGGGAACCAAACCCCGGACTACAGTGAGCAGTGCGATCTTTATGAGATCTCTGAGTAAGCGTTCTTTTTGCACTGCTGGGAGTCGAACCCGGATTAGCCGCGCAATAGGAGAACGCGTTACCACACTGCGCCACCGCAGGGCCATGCAGAATTTCAGAATCGGACATCTTGCCATAAACCAATCTAAGACACTCCCAAATACTTACAGAATTTTCAAAAACAAACGATCTATATAATAATTTTTCTTACTCCCGCTATCAATCTTCTCTCCATTTTTTCATTTCCTCCATAACCTTATTCCCTCGCCACTTAAAAAAATCAACAAGATCTTATTATCTTTTGTCCTTTGTTTTGTATTCTGTATTTGTTTATCTATTTTTATTATTCGTTTTTTCAGCCTTCCTGACTTGATAAAGGGAGCAGGCAGCTCCCGAAACATTGTTATTACTTAATTTAATAAAAAACTGCTCCAGTGGCAAAAAAAAATCTGTCTCTATAAATGTATTTGTTCTAAGAAATGGTGTGTATTTATATATATCTCTACATCATCTTAACTATAATGCATATTAGGAAGATATTTGTTAAAGATAATTTTGTTAACAGTTGATTACGAGAAAGTATTTGGGTTAAAATGGTTATGTAGGCCTACATCAGGGATCGACGACCTACGGTATGCGCATAGGCGTAAGCAGAACTTTCGTAATAGGGTCTGTAGGCTCAATGGGGGGTTACAGAGCTACAACTCATATATTCCTATGTTAAATATACAAAATTAAAAATTACAAATATATAAAAAAAAAAAAGGGAGCAACATCTCCCTGCGTACGTCAATGGTATGCGTACTACACGTGGCACGCAAGCGAATTATTAATATCACATGAAACGATTCATATAATAGTTAAAATTTAAAAAAGATTTTTTTCATGCAAAATTTAATTCTATATTTACACCGTTTAAAAAGAAATATTATTAGATATTTTTGGAAAAAAATATACAAAACCCTAAACATGCAGTCAGTTTGATCGACTTCTTCAACGATGTTCAATTTTATTTCCATCCAAAACATTTTTTCCCATTTCAACCTCCCCACTCGCTCCTGCTTTTCTCGTGATAAGATTCGTGCTACGAGTAATAAGTATTACCAAAACGTCTGCTATAAAAAAAAGGCAAAAGATGGATATGCGTTATTGTCAAAACCATCAAACTAGAAAATATGGCTTCATACAGCAAATGGATTGCGCTGTATTGTTGCACCATAATCATACGTCAAATGTACAAGAAAATTTTCAAAAAAAACGTCTTGTTTGGGCTAGAATAACCTATGCTATCCTGCGCATCATAAGGCTTGATGAACTATTTTCAAGAAAAGCAATTTTTTTAATGAATTAAGAACAGATCAAAACTCTATTTAATAATAATACTGTTTATTTGTCACGAGGGTAACATATTGCATTCCTTTGAAATTTCAATTTAAGTAGGCTATAATAACAAATTTTACAAATTATGGGAAAAATAATACAATTTGCATTTCCCCGTAATGAGTCCACAAAAAAAAGGTTGTCAGTTCTTGACGTAGATATTAATGTGAAACTTATGACAACTGAACTTAAAAAGCCAATTCTTGCGTCGATTTCCTTTTAAAAAATTTGACTACATTGTTCATTAATATAGTGATTAGTGAAATATATGCTTTATTGACAACAAAAGTATAAAGTATATTGGCGGGGCAACTAGTCTCAATGTTTTAGAGGGGCTAAAGCCCCACCATAATACTCTGCAAATAGAATTTATTTGAAATTTTCGTTCTCATTTTTTCTAGGGAGGAGTTAGCCTATTTTAGCCCCCCCTCCCCAGTTATACCAGTGGGTAGATAGATACGTAACTTATCGGATGAGTTCTTTGAAAATATCAACGTAATATATATAGAGAGAGAGAGAGAAAATTTTACATCCGGTTTGGGATTTTTTTTTTAAATTATCCCTTTTTTTCAGAAGTGGGGAAAAATATGGCCAAACATTCTTCCCCCGCAAACATAAATCAATTCAAGATTTTTAGACAGTGGAGCGAGCAATTCAAGAAAAATCGATAAAATTTAATCATACTCTTCTCTGTAACTTTCTTACAGGATTTATGCTCCCAAATTCTCTCGATAATCATTGGAGCGCTAATTTAATCACGGGTAGAAAAGTGAATATTCTGATAAATTATGAAAAGAGATTAGTTCCTTAATAAAAAAAAGTTACATTAATTTCCTTTTCACCGTGTAACTTCAACGAATCCCGTGTAGCTCGACTTGGGAATTGGGTGGCAGCTTATTTTTGGCAATTTTTAATTAAAACCGCATCACGGAATTAAATTTCTTTTAGCATCGGAATGGACTTTCGTGTGGCTACAAATTTCCAAAATGTGTTGAAAATTTAAAATGAGTTAATATATCATTAAATTATGGGTAATTGTCTTTAATGGATTTATTATGATTTCTCTCTGTTAATTCATATTGTTAGTAATGTTAATTAGTGTATCGTGAATGCCAAATTATTTACCTTTAATCAATAATTTATAATTTATTATTACCTAATATTTAATTACTAACTCAACTATGGTGCTTTCCTAATTATGTAGTATATTCATGTACCCATACATCAAAGTTCTGTTCTCGATAATAATTAACGATTTATAATTGTATTTTCTAATTATATTTAATTTCTTTTATTAATTATATGCTTGATAAAATTAAAATATGCCTTGGTTATACAAATTCTTAATGCCTTTTAAGTAACTATATTTGAGAATAAAGAAATTCGGCAAATATTCTATCCCCAAAAACTGCTTAAATAAAAGAAAGTATTTAAACTTATTCTACGTAACATATACTTACTTGTTCTATATGTTACTCCCAAACGACTTAATAAACCATATTTTGGAAACATAATTTGGCAATATAACGATGTAAGATATTATTACCCTCCTTAGGGCTAACATAATTGCCGAATAATGGTCAGCGCACAACACAAAGCCACCGGGGCGAATGTTTTTGTAAGATTTTCGTGGGGATTTTTTTTACGATTAATAAATTTGATACTCTTGTTTAGAGAGACCCCCCCACGAGAATGGTAATAATATCTTACATCCTTATATACGGGGAAAGAATGAGAGAGCATTATTTCTGTCCTCGTTGGTCTAGCGGGTAAGGCACTCCGGTTTCAGAAGAGGGACCTAAGTTCTGTTCTAGGACGAAGACGATGTCTCTTTTTCTAATATATCAAAGAAGCTCTAGTACGAGCTTAAAAGCGGGTGTCAGATTTATTAATCATAATCATCTGGCAACACTCATTTTTCCGTTTCGAATCATAGAATTAACTTTCCCAAGAATACTAATAAATATTTTCCATTAATTTCTGCTTTTTGTTAGTACATTCAATATTAATCTGATGGCGTAGCACTACGCAGAATCAATACAAATAGGAAAAGCAACGTTTAAAAGCGCAGTAGAAACTTTATTCGACAAAATTCAACGCGTTTCGAACGGACTTTGCAGTCCCTCGTCAGGAATACTAGTGTGTTTTTGACGAGGGACGCCAAAGTTCGTCCGAAACGCGTTGAAATTTGTCGAATAAAATTTCTACTACGCTTTTAAACGTTGTTTTTTCTATTTATATTTACATACAATATTATTCATATTCTACAAAATATTAGTTCAAGTCCTGCTGTTAAATATCACACATACAGGAATTTTAAAAAATGAAAAATCTTAACTTCAATTATCCTTGTTTTAGATATCTAAAACATAATAATAAGTGATGTTTAACTTGTATGCAGCATGTAACACCTTGTAAAATATAGTAGTTATCGATGACGTTTATTATAATACTCTGAATATCGATGACTATTATTTTGAATCTAAAAACTTTATCTCACCAGGTCGGTCTCCTGACTGTCACACGCCGATTTTAACGAAAAAAAATCAGCTAATAGTCCATCCAATTCTAGGCATATATCGTGAAAATTACAGCCGAATCTCTATGTTAACGTCAGGAAAAATTAATAAAAAATATATTTGTGTTACCAGAATAGAGCATTTATCGCCATTTGGCGTCAGCCAAATTTCTTTTTGAGTAAACGCTGTAAAGGAATAGCCATAATTGGATATTTGCTTATTGTCCACACTGGTTTGCGCTTTTATGTAGCTAATTAAGATTATTTATATAAACCTTACCATATTTTGGAATATGAAAATCAAAATAAGTTCAGAAAAATTTTAACCATTAATATTAAAAGCAACAGAATAACGTTGTGGGTATTTGATATTTTAAATACATATATTCAAGTGTTTGAATTTTTATTTCATATTATTGTGGTACCTACACTAATTTAATAATATTGTTATATATAATTTGGATTTTAACTATAATTTTAATGCAAATATATAAGTAGTAATAATGTAATTCGGACTAGTTTCCTTGTAAAAAACTTCCTGAAAGGTCCTCCCTTTCAGTCTGGCACTCTTTACCGTGTTTTGCGCAGTATGACCTAGCTGTTCTTGCGCCATATAAAAATCAATAACAGAAGCAAAAGCGAAATATACACATCGAAAAACGAAATCAACCAGTCACACCTTGTGCTCCCATTTAACATGTAGGAAAGGCTAGCAAAATCTGTGGTTGAAGTAATAACACAAAAGTACTATGATGTGGCTTTGAAGAATTGTGAGAGCTTTTGTGGAAATTAAAAAAAAATTGATATTTTATATCCATTAAATGATTTACCTCATTAAACAAACGCGAAAGAATGGTTTTAATATTCACCTTAAAAGTAATATTATCTCACACATCCTATGGGACATATATATTTATCGCTAACTGAGGAACGGTGAAAAAATGAAGAAAACAGTTACACGATTTACATCGACTGCAATTTGCAAAAGCAACAACAGATGCACAGTTAGGTGATGCGCAATTTAAAGAACCTATAGTGTGAAAGGAGAACTGTACTGGATTCTCAAAATGTCCTGGGTGCATATGACTGTATAAGCATGCATGCCATGCATACTTCCACATATTAATGTAACGTGGTGAAGATAATTGAATATGCGTTATAGCTTATAGTTTAAAAATATTGTCTCGTTGGAATCAATAAATGTACGTCAAGTTGTTCAATTAAAACAGTATCGGAAAAATGCCTTTAATTTTTCCACACAAGAAAACCGTACTTTTCAAAAGGTTGAGCAAAGTGAGTTGTCTTCGGTGGCATAAGAAGCGAACGTCTTTATCTGGTGGTGTAACGGTTTTTATTAATTCGGAATTCTTGTATGATGACAATGAATCAACCAGAAGAAGCGTTTCCTCTGGCGTTTCTTTAAAATATATTTCAGAAAACCATTTCTTTAACTCTTTTGTCCCCATCTTTCCGGATTTAGAAGAAGCAACGGTGTAAATGTTACTTGCTTGAAACATATTTTTTCTTAACCTTTATACCGAATTTCCCCGTTTTTTCCGGATACACAATAAACAACGGCGATAATAATTTTCCGGTTTTATTGATGGCGGACATTATGGTAAAAGAATGGATTGTTGCACTTACTGATTGAACACAACCTTCAACTTGCTTGCATCAGAAATAATCAAGGGTTCGTCCGGAATGAATTTTTAAATTAAAATCGGATTGATCTGCACTTAAAATTTGGATGTCTTTTAACAATGAATCTTTAATAAAAGTATTTACATCATTTATAAAAGCCTATGCAGATTTTTCAATAATATCATTTTCCGAAAGATTTTGCTTTGAAATACATCTAGTTATTTTTTTACTGAAGATACCGAACTTCCCTTTTATTCTCCTCAACCAATTTTTGATGCACAAAATTTCATTCCTAGTTCCGAAGCTTTCGCTGAAGCCCAATTTTTCGAGTCGACATCATGCACATTCAACCATGAATCTTCTGGCATTTTGGAACTTCTGCATCGTATATTTTTCAATTTCTTCTAATTCGTGGTAGCGATTACCTTTCTTTTGAACCTATTCTTCCTGTCTATATAATTCTCTTACACTTTTAACAAATTTGAATTGTTTTTGGACGCTCTGCAGACTTCGCGGCTTCGCCATTTTAGTATCCCGCCAGTACAATACAGCAGCCTTTTTCTTCGTCCACAATATTTATTGAATATTTTTCATATCATCTCCATAAGAAGTAGAGTCACTGCTTTCACTCTCGGAAGACGTATACACAGACTTAAATACATTAGCTAATGGTGATTCTAGTGACAAGGTTTCTTCAGTGTTAACTAAACACGTTACATTTCCGTAATTTTGTAGCAATTTCATAATTTGATTTTTCAAATTTATTTCATCTTCTGTATATGCAGGCAATTTCATATTTTTTGAGGAATATTCCTCAAATAGCATCCATACAACGTTAAAAACATTTATATGTTGTTGCATGTTACTCGCACTTGGAAAATTATAAGAAGACATGTTAACTAAAACCTCAGAAATAAGAATAATAAAATGGTCACTTAATCCAAATTGAAAAGTCGCAACTGGCGAAGTAAATATAAAAATTAAACTAAAATGTTTTCTGCTGTAACTTTCACAAATAAAATACGAACAATATTAAATTCTGACTTACAAAAATTTTTACAACTTAAACACAATCCAATATGTTTGAAACTGGTAAACAGATGTAAATGTATTTTTAAAGTTTCAAAGCAGATTATATCACCCTGACGGTATTATTAAATTCGTTCGTTTAAAATTTTCGGCTAACTGAAAAGAATTCTTGCCAAATGCCGCCAAAAGGTTACATTTGGCGCTATTTTAACGAATTTTTAAAATTTAATTTCAGGCTTTCTAGGGGGATTTGGCCACTAATTTTTATAGTATATGTTTTTTATAATATGCACTTTCACCTAAATTAATTTCGTTAAATTCGGCTTATGACAGTCAGGACACCGCCCTCGTCAGTTTAAAAATTTCAATTTCTGAAAAGAAAAAATTTCATATGGCATGTCAAATTTTAGAGTAAACTAATATATTTTTCCTTCTATAATTTGAAAGTAATTAACCCATACAGCCATTAGTA
>QLNU02014176.1:33765974-33793025 GCA_006491805.2 Dysdera silvatica | reverse complement strand
AAAAAAAATCAGCCAATAGTCCATCTAATTCTAGTTATATATCGTGAAAATTAGCAGCTAAATCTTTATATTAACGTCAGAAAAAAATTAATAAATACATGAGTTAGCAGAATAGAGCATTTATCGCTATTTGGCATTAACCAAATTTTTTTTTGAATAAACATTGTAAAGGAATAGCCGTAATTGGACATTTTCTTTTCCACACTGGTTTGTGTTTTTATGTAACTAAAGTTATTTATCTAAATCTCACCATATTTTGGAATATGAAAACCAAAATAAGATCAGAAATATTACAACTGGCGAAGTAAATATAAAACTAAACTAAAACATTTTCTGCTATAACTTTCACAAATAAAATACGAACAATATTGAATTCTGAATTAAAAATTTTTTTACAACTTAAACAAAATCCAGTGTGTCCTGTGGAAGGTGCATTGGGTTCAGGCCCCACGAAGAGCAGAAATATTTATTTTCTTTCGAACGTTTCACCATCTAATCACGCCATACCATCGGCGTCGGTATCACTACGCCAATAAACGTTGATTGATTGACATTGTTTAATAAAATCCAATATGTTTGAAACTGGTAAACAGATGTAAATGTATTTTTAAAGTTTCAAAGCAGATTATATCACCCTGATGGTATTATGACATTCGTTCGTTTAAAATTTTCGGCTAACTGAAAAGAATTATCGCCAAATGCCGCTAAAAGATTACATTTGGCGTTATTTTAGCGAATCTTTAAAATTTAATTTCAGGTTTTCTAAGGGGATTTGGCCACTAATTTTTATAGTATATGTTTTTTATAATATGCACTTTCACCTAAATTAATTTCGTTAAATTCGGCTTATGACAGTCAGGACACCGCCCTCGTCAGTTTAAAAATTTCAATTTCTGAAAAGAAAAAATTTCATATGGCATGTCAAATTTTAGAGTAAACTAATATATTTTTCCTTCTATAATTTGAAAGTAATTAACCCATACAGCCATTAGTAACTATTTAAATATAATTAGTGATTATTTTTATCATGTACTTTTCACTTAATATTGAGTTACAGAACTGTCTGCGTGATGAAGTAACTATTCTGCAGATCTAAGTGAATTAAAAGTAACTCAGTTTATTTTTGTTAATTCTCAAGTTTATTATGAGAAGGGAAAAATTGCAATATTTAAAAATCACCTTCACAAACGCCCTGCAGTGGCGCAGTGTGGTAACGCGTTCACCTAATGTGCCGTTAACCCGGGTTCGACATCCAACGGTGCAAAGAACGCTTACTCGGAGATCTCATAAAGATCGCACTGCTCACTGCAGTCCGCGGTTTGGTTCCCTAGGGCTTAAGAGGTTCAGATTCCTCGGAAAACAGTAGGTCCCGGTGCAGCATGACCATTGTAGTCTTTGAGCCGTAAAACCACAAACAAAAAGTTAAGAGTAGGATAGATGGGATTTTATTTTCAAAACTATTTCTTCTTTCCTTTTTCTGCTAGGAAAGGAGGGGACGGTTATGCAGCCCATGTTAAGGGGCGGTTATACAGCCCATGGTTAGGGGCGAAACCCTCCTTAATCCGCCACTGATGAATATCAATCCAAATCTTGAAAATTAACCGTTCACGTATTGGCATACAGTCATTGGTGTAACTGGGGGGTAAGGGGATTATTCCCCCCATTAAAAGTATATATCTCCCCCTGAAAAATCCAAAATTACAGTTCTATGCTATATATCGTGCATTGGGTTGGAGGCTATAACCCCCCTTAGAACTTGGACCTAGTTAAGAAAAAAAATAGTCGACCTATAATATACAGCTATTGTTGTCACATTTGTTTCTATATTATTCTAATATAGATTTAAGTAATAATAATTAAGTAATAATAATGAGTAATAATAAACAATTAAGTAATAATACATTCAAGATTTAAAGAATATTTCCATGATTATGTTAGAAATGGAGAAGAGTAGTAAGCAATAGCTTGTCGCGAGTCTCTCCTTAGGTAACGTATTTCATAAAGCACGATTTCCTCAATTTTAGTTGCCTATATCCACGTTGTTTTCATAGGATTAATGAATGAACAGTGATGTTATTCACAGTGGGCTATAAAGCAAAGTATTATTTTATGCAGATTTATAGCCTTATTTGAGAAATTCTGATATTGGTGAGGGTGAAGCACTGAATTGTGACAAACAATTTATTTAGATAGAAAAGTGCGTTAGAATTTTGGAAAAAGATATGTTTTAATTAATTTAGTTTTGTGAAATAACTTTGACATGTTGCTATTACGCAAATACATGCATTAGATATACTGTTAGCGCCATTTTATGCAAACGAAAAGCATAGTGGCTTCCCTCTCCGCCTGATAGTAAATCTAAAAGCCTACACTATATTTTACTTGTAGTTAAATTAGTAGAGATATGTTATAATTTTTTTTAAAAGAGAAATTACGGAATGAGGCTACTAATATAGAAACTAAAGAATATTTAAAAGGCTGAAAAT
The DNA here is from genome assembly GCA_006491805.2 of Dysdera silvatica. Classification (NCBI taxonomy): domain Eukaryota; kingdom Metazoa; phylum Arthropoda; class Arachnida; order Araneae; family Dysderidae; genus Dysdera; species Dysdera silvatica. Next base: position 33,790,539 of record QLNU02014176.1, on the reverse strand, counting down.
CATTGATGTATTAGAAGATAATTAAACTTTTCGAATTATTGACATATTAGAGGACAACTAAAAAAATTAAAAATTATTGCCATATTAGAAGATAATTAAAAAACTAAAAGCTTATAAGGATAATAGAGGACGATTAAAAGACTAGAATTTAATAAAGGCCAAAAAAATTTAAAAGCAGTAAATGATGAGGACTAGAAAACGATACATACTAGAGAATATGATAAATAAAAATTGATAAAAGATGAATACTAGAGAATGATTAAAATTAAAAAATTATGATATCTAGAAAATGATAAAAAAATGTGAATAGGAAATGTTTAAAATTAAAAACAATTATGAAGATTAGGGAACTATTAAAATTACAAAAACCAGGAAGACTATAGGAATGATAAAATTAAAAAATATAGATACTAGAGAATGATTAAAATTAAAAAATTATGATATCTAGAAATGATAAAAAAATGTGAATAGGAGTGTTTAAAATTAAAAACAATTATGAAGATTAGGGAACTATTAAAATTACAAAAACTATGAAGACTATAAATGATAAAAATTAAAAATATAGATACTAAAGAATGGTTAAAATTAAAAAAATATGATAGTTAAAATATTATAAAAGTTAAAAAGTTATGGATATGGAATGTTTAAAATTAAAAAATTATGAAGACTGGAGAATGATTCAAATTTAAAACTATGAAGACTAGAGAATGATTCAAATTTAAAACTATGAAGACTAGAAAATGATAAAAATTAAAAAAATATGAAGATTGGAGAACGACGAAGTCCATAAAATTTGCAAACTTAAAGAATAATTAAAACTAGATAGCATGAGCTAGAAGATGGGCACTGCTGGTAAGAGGGTATTAACGCCGCCGCGTGAATTGTTTTCATGGAGTTGAGAGACAAAATATGTTTTTCCAAATATTCGAGTTTTCTACAATTCTATGAAGTGGACATGCAGTGGGATTTACGTTTTAAGCCAAGGTAGAGAAACCAGAATAGAATAACCAATACTAAAGAGTTTTGCTTCGAGATTCAACTTATAAAATTTTCTTGGGCTTCGAGATTCAACTTATAAAATTTTCTTGGGCAGTCTAAAATAATTTTTTGGTCAGTAACTGAACTTATAATAAGACAGATTTCAAAAGCCGGATGTAAATATACTTCTGTAAAAAAAGAAATACTTTAAGCACCGTACTTATTTGTTTTGGAAAACAAGATGATCGTAAATGATGATAAACAAGACAATAGTGATAATAAAGGTATTTATTCAGCTTTAATGAACTTTTGAATTTATATTTAATTCACGTTGTGCGCAGTTATCCATTCCTTGTATCTGTTATTTAAAAATCATTTATAACTGTTGTCTGTGATTTGCGTATCTCAACATATATATCATCAGTATCATTCTAAAATTATATTTTTATTTTACGAATTTTTATTTCTAACTTGAATAAATAATTTCTTGAAAGGAATTGATTAGTGTATTAATTCGAAAATGAGCACTTAATTGATTTCGCATGAAACGTAAATAGTTGTAAATAGCAATCTGAAAGATTTGTTTTCTAGTGCAATCTAAATGGCTTTGTTTTCTAGTGCAATCTAAATGACTTTGTTTTCTTGTGCAATCTTAATGGCTTTGAGTGCTATGCAAGGGACTTTGTTTTCTAGCACAATCTTAATGGCTTTGAGTGCTATACAAAGGGCTTTGTGTTCTAGTGCCATGTTAGCGGCTTTGTGTTCTAGTGTCACTGATGCTCGCATGGGGTTGATGAAAGCTGTAGCTCCTTATTGCAACGAAATTGTGTACATATAAATATAAATATACGGAGCAGTAGCTCTGTAACCCTCATTGTAAGCCTGTACCCCATAAGAACTTTCTGTTTACGCCTGAGCCTGGTGTAATATAAACTGCTTTATGTACAAGTGTGACTTAAATACTTTTATTTGCAATTGAGTCCAATTCTTATGCACCAATTTACAGTAAAGCATTTACACAAATTTACAACAAAATGTTTGCGCAGAATCACAAAACTTATTCACATTTAAATCAAATTCTAGTTTATGGTTAGACGCGGTTTCAGTTACAATGCGATTGCGACATTTGTATATAAAGTAAAACACTCATATTAAACAATAACTTTACAAAGTTTAATTTTAAAAACTATATAATATTTTTTATTTGTTAAATGGATATGTTAAACCTAAGATAAAGAAAATGCGCTATTTTCAAAATACAAATAAATAGATAATTTAATTATATACATATAGATTTTAAAATATAATTAAAAATTTAAAAATGAATGTAAATTTCTGTGGATCTATATTTCAAAATAAATCGGGGATTGCAAATGTACAATCCTTTGCGTACATAAAGCGACCTAGGATCCCCAAAGCTGTAAAATTTACAGTCATTTTTATTTCGGTTTTCTCAGTAAATATAGTCTACAGCCAATTAGAAAATTTATTGATCATCAATAATAATCTACCTATTTTGTGTATATAATATTAGCAAAAATAATTTTAAGTACTCAATATCCCTTTTTAATTTCATAAAATATTAAACATGGTTTTCACACTCAATAGTACAGTACAACAGACTACACACAGAAATACTTAAATTTTGTTTCTAGAATATTTAGAGTAAATTGTTCACAGATATTGTATGCTCCTAATACATTTAAAATAATATTATTAAAAAATTACATTTTTCTTAATATGATTTTTACGCAAATAAGGCACTATTTGTCCACATTTAAAAAGTAAAAATGGAAAGAAAGAAATAGATCTTGTAAAATGTCACACAATAAAGATACATACAATTTTTTTTTAATTATATTAAACGATTTGAAAGTCACCATGCGCATCATCTTAAAAAGAACGTTCTGAGAAAATTTACTTGAAAAGGTTTGCGTCTACATTAAAATACGTTTTAAATATTTTTAATTCCTCTCACTGTGTGCTGGATTACAGTCGAATTTAGTTCAGATTTTTAAATACATCGAATGATGTAATTTTGTCTTGGAATAATAGAAACGCCAATTTTTAAAAGCTTTAAAGGTCCTAGGACTTTAAATTGAAAAAAAAACAAAAACTCCCGAGTGTAACTGAAAACTAAAACGAAACTTAGTAATCGTAAATATATAAAAATTATTCATATTTATCAGTAGTAGAAATTTTGAATATATCATTTGTTCAAAAAATACGTTTGCTAAAATACCGTAAATTTCATTTAAAGAACACTACATTGATTTTCATTCATATATTACTCTATAGGCATACGCAAAATTTCGTAGGTGGGGTTATGGGCTCAATGGGATGGGGTGTTACAGAGCTACAACTCACATATTCCTATGTTAAATATACAAAATTTCATTGCAATAGTGATTGCCACCCCATCAGAACCCCCTGCATACGCCAGTGTTCACTAACGCCTTAGTTCATAGGTTAGAACAAAGTTGGAATAATCCACATACACAACAAAATTGAATAGGACATGATTAAGCTAACACAACAAATGGATCAAACGAAATTGGAATAATCCAACAAAAGGAACTAAAACAAAATTAGGATAACTCAGTACAACGTATCAAAACAATATCATGATAACCCGATAAATGAATTACAATTGGGATAACACAATACCATGTCATCGAAAAGTCGATTTCATGGATTTGAACGATACATGAATTGGAAACTGAGAAAAATCAATGTAAAATGTTGCAAATTACTATTCACCATCGTTGGTGAACGAAACAGACGAGTAGTAGTAGTAGTAATCAAAACAATCAACGAAATGAAAGGCCTCACATTCCCTCTGACGTCATTCGATCCCTAAAGGACCCTTTTGTCTCTTCTGTAACTCTTACAAATTCGGTATGAAGTCAGCTTAACACAGAAATGCTTGATCCTAATATTTCTTTCACTTTATGTACATTTTGCAATTTTATTTGTCCAACTTTATTGATTCAATAACGCTTAACACCAGAGGATTTAAAAGTACATTGATCCGATCGAAAAGAAAACGGAAAAGAAGAAATAGTATCTAAAGTTAATATATACATTAAATAATAATATGTAATATCCATGATGAAACTTACCAGCTGCGGACATGCCGAACGTAACGGCGAAATGTCTTTTTTCTTTTCCTTTTGTCTAAAAGAACGAAAAGCACGCGGTTTCCCCCAGCAGACGTGGCTTTCCCTGCCGAACTCCCAGTGTTAGCAGTGAAGCCCTACAACGCAATATCCTAGGGGCCACCGCAGCACTTACTGCGAGCAACGACTGGCGTCACCCATTTCGCCATCGTAGGGGTGATCCGCTAAGCGAGATGAGGCCGCAATCCCATTAAGCGCCTACACGAACCCCTCATCGAACATCTAGCCCCTCAGGCTGTTTTCCCGTTTATCGACCCCCAGAGCAAGGGGTTTGGCTGGTTGCGAGTTGGGGTGCGGGGAATTTCCAGTCTGCCCGTTTCGTCTGTCGCTGTACCTACTCGCCTCACCCCTTATAATCTCCCTCCCACGTCTACTATCACGAAGCTGCTTGGGTGAATGGAGAAGAATTCTCCCCATATTGGAAATCTCATTTTTAGAATGATATTGGATAATATGTGGAAGAGAAAATAGGAAAAAAAAAGCAAGGGCGTTAAGAGTTAGGCTTGAAAATTTTAATTTGAGGCAACATATTTTCATTTTGTTTTACAAACTTTCTTGTTTTCTTTCAGTTTTCGTGTATTTTTTATCAAAAGAAATGTATAATTTTGATGTCACATGGGCGTTATTAAAATTGAAAAAGTGCCCACCCATTGTCGGCTCTTTCTAAAAGGGCGGAATTACAAGAAAAAACACATATAATTCGCAGAAAAACACATTCTCCAAAGTCACGCACGTGAGTAGCTCATTTATAACGAAAGAGGAGAAAAAAAACGCGAAATATAATTATTATTAATGATATCATTCAAAGGGAAGCATGATGCTCCATTGGGATTCTATGTTCGTCCTTTTCTGTAATCAATATCTGTTCTACTCAGCAAATATATTCCAAGCAGAGCCGACGAGGGGGGAGGGGAAGCAGGGGCTGTAGTCGGGGGGCCAGACGAAGTGTAGGAGTCTACGCTGGCAAGGACTTATGCTTTTGGGGGCCCGGCCCTTCCCCCCAAATATTTTTGATACGATATCTTTGCTTTCGTATTTAAAAATGAAAAAAATAATAATAATGTGCCCCCCCCGAGAACTTTCCGACTATGGTTTTATGTGCCGGTACATATATACAGTGACCTTGTAAAATAATTAAGTTATAAATTAGTAACAAAACAATGCATTCTCATTTTATACTTTTGTTCCTTGGGGGGGGGGGTTAACCCCGCCCCCATAAAGAGATCTAATAAAAAAATAAAAATATCTATGCCACAGTTCAGAGAAGGATCCATGGGGGGCCCGTTGATGTGAGTCTAGGGTCCGCGTTGGATTTCGGTACCCTTAACTCCGAGGACACTTTTAATTAAAAATAAAATTAAAAACCTACAACTAAATTGAATTTCGACTCTAGTAAAGAAGCTAACTTACAACTCTATTAAAATTTATTAAAAAGTGAACTATAGCAAAAAGTGCTTCGTAAGAGATAGCTTCATCACTGACGTAGGCATGGGGGGGAATTAATGGGGTCATAACCCCCTTACACTGCAATTATGGATATATGTGCGAATATATATAGATTTAAGTCTCTGTAACCTACTTATGAACTTCCTGCATACACCCATGGCCTTCATTTTATTTCAATTTTTCAATAGATTATTTTGCTTTTTTATAGAGTTTAACAAGAGTATATTAAATTTTTATTGGGTGTTCCGTGGTGAAACACTCTCCGTGCAACCATCAATATGAAAATGGAGACAAATATCGTCGTTTAATTTCGACTTATGAGGCCTTAATTTAAATGAAATGCAAGACGCGTAATAATAAAAAAGGTTCCTTCTGATTAGTCTGCGCAAACTATTAAAAATAGATTAGATGAAACGCCGAAACTGACATCTTGTTCGTTTCAGGTGTCATCGTTCAATTTCGCTGGAAAAGAAGTGCACACGCACTGAAAGAGGGCGGTGCCTACGATCGTCGAAAACCTATCCACGCAATAAAACGTTTCATAAGATAACTTTCTTTCTCTAATTATATTAAAAAAACATGGGAGAAGCGGACAAGATAGAAATTATGCAGTAACTAGTAACGTGTTCCATAAATTAACATAAATTGAATGGAATTGTGTAGTAATTTATCGGAAAACTCCCAGTTTCTTTTGTAAAATCAGCCCTGCAATCTTTCCTGCAGTCTCAGTTCAACTCGAAAGAGGCGGAGCTTATACTTCTGGCGTCCTGACGTACTCGAAGACTTAGCGGACTATCAGAGTAAAATGAATCATTTGCATTGAAATGATAGAAATTTAGGTTGAAAGCGAACGAACATGAAACGAATCTATATTCACAAATTGCCTATCAACCAAATTAATTTCAGAAATAACCATCCATGGTTTAAGGTTAATTGCACCAATCTAACTTATGAGTAGAATACCATAGTCACTATGTCATTGACCAAATTTTTAATTTTAATTGCCCCCTCTAGGGGGCAATGATGATTACTATAGCTCATAAACTAGGACCTATCAACATCAGAGGATATGTTGGTTCCTAGAAACGTAATCCAAATATAGTTGTGCGTATATTAATGCTTCTAAAATGAAAGACAGACACTCTTCTTATTCATCTCATCTTACAATCAGACGGGGACTTTCTTTATATACTTACAGATGCTTTATTGGAAAAGAGCCTCTTTACAAGCTATTATTTTCTACTCTCCGCCATTTTTAACCTAATAATATTAATATTCTCTAAATCTGGAAAATATCAATTGTTACGTTAGAAACATATCAAAACAAATGTATTAGGAATAATAATATATGGGTTGGATAAATTTCTATTTTACTTATGAAATGAAAAGCTTTGCATTGAAAAGGTTATGGATTTGGCATTTGCATGTACGATGACTATAAACATGTCATTACCGTCACCTGGACATGAAAGGAACTATTTTTCTATAAGGTCATACTCTTCGATATTATCATGCACATACACACACATAACTTACATAAATCTTTATAGAGTACATTATTATGTAATTATTGACATTCATGAAATATATGAAAATAGCCGACTAACAATAAGATATAACCGCCAGAGGGAGAACTCTATTAAAGAGGTGACCGTTCAAACTGAGAGATCCAAGACATGACCAACATTTGAATAAGGGACCTAAAGCTATGAAGGTACATGGAAGTATAAATTACTCTCTCCTTTATCAAATCATGGTGGTCAAGGATTTTTTATTTATGGTACACTGTGCACTAATGAAATCTTAGAAATTTTATGTGTGTGTTGATTTTATGTGTAATTTATATGATTAAATAAAGAAATACTATAAATCCAGACAAACAAATGCATGTAGAATTGGATTTGTATTGGAGGCGTATCAAATATCTGTCGAATTGTATTCCCTTATAATATATATTCTGCGTATTGCGATTTAGCTATTTGTCAACGCACAACGTTTCAGTGGTATGTATTACGTAAAACGATTAACTTGGGGTGTATGTGCGATATACTGTGGCTCATTTGTGATGAGTGTACTCATCACAAATGAGTGTGCTCTATTTACTACTGTTATGGTATATATGCTACGCATTCCTAATGATGGCGAATCAACTGTCTATAGAATTGTATTCACTTGCAATAGGTATATGCTGCATACCATGATTTATTTGTGATGCATGTATTATGCATTCATCTGTAATACATAAATATATAATACGTAAATACTTGTAGTACATAATATTTGTAATATAATAATACAATAATATACTTGTAATATAATAATACAATAATATACTTGTAATATAATAATACAATAATATACTTGTAAAACAATAATACAATAATATATTTGTAATATAATAGTACAATATAATATAATGCAATAATACAATAATATACTTGTAATACATAAATACTTGTAATGTATTTTTATGATTAGAATCAATCAATTTATAAGGAAATAAATTTAAATGAATTGAAAGATTCTAAAAATGAAAGTAGAAAACCGATGAGGGGAAAATAACTTATTGAAAATGTATGGCATATGAGAACGACGAAAGATATTTTTCAATCTGACAACAATTGAAAACTTGAATTAGAATATTAAAGACACAACGTTAATAATAGTAAAAACGAACAAACATTGAAAGGAAGGCTCTAAAGCTTTTACTCGAACCATGGACTTGTATGGAGCACGAAGGCAAAGCATATGTTAAAATGTAAATTGAATAACGCTGCTGAGAGGGTTAAAAATAAGTTTGTAAATAAATAAAGAATGAAAGAAACATGTTAAGAGCATATGGGATTACCAGCAGTAAATTTTCTTTTTCGAAACAGCAATAGGGGTAGAAAGCTAGCATATATGTCTAGTTCAATTTCTAGAAATGCCCCTTTTTTAAATACTCGTTTACATCACTATGTGATTCAGAAAACAGAACTTACAAGCAGCCGGCGCAGCGTGGGTTGCCAGCGCCCGGATCAAATTAAGTATTGTGCCTGCTAAAACCCGTTAGCACTCCCTTCCACTAGTCCAATATTGAAATTTTGCCCCCCCTACGAATTTGGCCCCAGGAGTTTCCGCCCTGCTCACACTCTCCAAGCTACGTCACTGCTTATGCACTATATGCCCAAAAGTATCCAGACAATTTGGATTTTTTGTTTTTTTTTTCGAATTTCTAAAAAACCACTCTGCCAATTATTCTCTAACTTTGGAGATATATAGAACATGCTTGAATGCACACTTTCCAATAAAGTTTCGGTGACTTGTGCATTTAGGGGACCACCCACATATTGACAAAGTGAAAAAATATATTTGATCACCCTGTATCATAAAAAGCTGGAAATTATTTGTAACTTTCAGAAAATATTTAACCAGCTATGCTTAATGCCTGTGCATTTTCTTAAAACAAACATGTATATTCATGAAGATAGAAACATTTCTTTAAGAAAACCCAAATTTTGTCATAATTTTTTTGCTTATAATATCCACAATTTTCAGTCAAATTTCACGAAACTTACAGAACATTTGTCAACGTACAAGAAAAATATTATACTTAAATTAGAAATTAATATATTGAATACACGATGAGATATGAGCATTTGAAGAAAATAATTTTTTACTGCGCATGCGCGAAAGATATGAATAACTTTCTTTCATAATTTTGTAGTCAATAGTATAGGGCAACTTCAAAAAAATACCAGTGGGATGTCTTGAAAATTCAGAAAGTTATCGACGATATAGTGAGCCGTATTTCTCTAATTCTCTGAAAGTAGCTAGATGATAAGGGTTTTTTCCACAAATTGTCATATTCCAAATTACCAAACACCCCTGTTCTGAAAATGAAATATTCCAGATTTATGCAAATAAGGATCAAAAGTATCCGTACACCTGCATGTTTTGCTTCTCCTTTACAGAAGTCAAAAACCTTGCTTGGTGCAGAATGACCATTGTTGTCCTTGCGCCATAAAAATACAACAAACCAACAAGAAGTCAAAAATTAGTATGAAGTGGGGCCATATTTTGCTGCAATGACGGCTACCACTCTATCTGGGAGGCTATCTACTAGTTTCTGGAATTTTTCAGTGGGAATTGCATGCCATTCTTGCAAAAGAATATTAGTCAGCTCTTTCGCCAATGTGGGGCATTCTGGCCTAGCTCGCAGTCGACGTTCTAATTCATCCCATAGGTGTTCTATGGGATTTAGGTCTGGGCTCTGAGCATGCCAGTCCAATTCCTCAACATCCATGTCAGCAAACCAGCTCTGTACAGCCTGTGCTGTGTGGATAGGAGCACGATCTTGTTGAAACAAGAATGAACCTACTCCAAACTGTTGCCACAATGTGGGCAGCGTGGAATTGTCCGAAATGTCGAGATAGCCTTCCATCTTCAGAGTTCCCTTCAAAGGAATTAAAGTGCCAAGCTCGAACCATGAGAAACCACCCCAAACCATTATGCTTCCACCATCAAACTTAACTTGCGGCACAATACAGTCAAGTAAAAAGCGTTTACCCAGCATTCTCCACACCCAGACTCTACCATCTGATTGCCAAATAGTGTACCGTGATTCATCGCTCCATAACACTTCACGCCACTGCTGCAGGCTCCATGTTTTGCACACTTTGAATCATTGTAAGCGACGCTTGACATTGATTGCAGTAATGCTTGGTTTATATGCAGCTGCTCGGCCATGAAAACCAAGACTTTGCAGTTCCTGACGAACTGTTTTTGTGCTGACGTTGCATCCAGAGGCTTTTTGAAAATCCGCACAATCGGATTTTCCGTCGATTTCATGCGGTTCGCTTTCACAACTCTCTTCAGCACTCTGCGGTCGGAGTGGTCGATCAGGTCGTGGTTGCAGCCCCTGAACGTTTCCACTTTACGATAACAACATTAACGGTGGAACGGGGCACTCGTAACATCACAGAAATCTCACGAACAGATTTTCCACAGCGGTGACAACCAATGACTTCACCACGTTCAAAATCATTTAGCTCGCCCTTTCCTCCCATTTTACTTTTCTAGCTTTGAAATTATAATTGTTAACTCGTCAGACTTCTTTTATACTTGTCTGAGAGCTAGAAATTTGACGTCACTAACAGAATCCACCACGTAGAGGGGTGTCCGGATACTTTTGATCCTTATTTGCATAAATCTGGAATATTTCATTTTCAGAACAGGGGTGTTTGGTAATTTGGAATATGACAATTTGTGGAAAAACCCCTTATCATCTAGCTACTTTCAGAGAATTAGAGAAATACGGCTCACTATATTGTCGATAACTTTCTGAATTTTCAAGATATCCCACTAGTTTTTTGTTTTTTTTGAAATTGCCCTATACTATGAAAAATAAATAAAACTTATTATTATTATTATTGACTACAAAATTATGAAAGAAAGTTATTCATATCTTTCGCGCATGCGCAGTAAAAAATTATTTTCTTCAAATGCTCATATCTCATCGTGTATTCAATATATTAATTTCTAATTTAAGTATAATATTTTTTTTTTGCACGTTAACACGTTGTTCTGTAAGTTTCGTGAAATTTAACTGAAAATTGTAAATATTATAAGCAAAACACATTGACAAAATTTGGGTTTCCTTAAAGAAATGTTACTATCTTCATGAATATACATGTTTATTTTACGAATATACTACACACAGATATTAAGCATAGTTGGTTAAATATTTTCTGAAAGTTACAAATAATTTCCAGTTTTTTATGATACAGGGTGATTAAATATGTTTTCTCGCTTTGTCAATATGTGAGTGGTCCTTTAAATGCAAAAGTCACCGAAATTTTATTGGAAAGTATGCATTCAGGCATGTTCTATATTTCTCCAAAGTTAGAGAACGATTGGCATAGTAATTAATTTTTTAGAAATTTGAAAAAATTAAAAATCCGAAGTGTCCGGATAATTTTGGGCATATAGTGTAAGTAATGTAGGAAATATAACAACAAAAAATCATAAAACAAGTATCACCTAATAAAAGTGAATGTTTTTACAAGAAAATTTAAAATTTTATAACTAATATTGATGATAATTGCACAACCTATTTTATTTTATGTTTTAAGCCCCTCTGATCAAAACGGTTTCAGGAAATGCTTTTAGTAAACGGACAAGCTTGAGGATTTGAATTTTTTATTACAAATACGTCTTAACCTACATTAACACCAGAATTATATAAAATCTGGTGTAGTTATAACAAAGTTGTCCATTTAGTTACAAAGTTTAAAAATCATTAAGAATTGAGTAAATTGTTTCTTTTTAAAAAGGACAACGATGATTAATATTAAACATATATATCTTTTTCCTGAAATTCGTGTCTTCTTTCCTTTTCTCTCTCATCTATTCATTCCTCCACACCTCCTTCATTTTTGCTCCATGCACATTCACAGAGAAAGGACATTTAAAAACTAAAATCGGCATTTAGATTCTCCATTAAGGTTTTATTTGTAAATGTCAAAAGTAAGTAATTTAAAATTGACCCCATGCTCAACGCTAAAATTAGATTATATTGAATTTATTTATTTGCTTCCAGATTTGAATTTTAGATATCCAGTTGTATTATTAAGATGACGATACATAAATGGCGAGAATCTGGCAACAAGTAGCTACTGAGCATAATACGTCACGCAAAAATTATTATTTTGTTTTAAATAGTCTTCTCAAAATCAAAAATTCATGATCTTAGTCAGTGAGATTTGAGAGAGATTTTTTCTTTTTTTCTCGTTCCCTTGCTTCCTTAAATAAATACTGACCTCCAGAAATAAACACAAAACACTGCTTACCATTAAAACAATTACATAAACAAAATTGTAAACGGATATTTGCGCTTTCAGGAAGGCAAAAGTGAAACCTACCCTCTCTGAAAAAAAAAATATTCTATGCCTACTTTAGATGTAATACAAAAGCATATATTAATACAAATATCACTTTCGGGTATTTTAATTAATGAAAGTTCCTGTAAGTGAATAAAAGTTAGAAAGAAAACAAAGAGAGAGAGCTTACACGCAAAAGAAGCTTGTCTTTTCAGTGAACTTATAGTAAAGCTTAACATCTATTTATAGATTTCACAAATTACAAAGCTCCAATTATAAAATTTAAGCTTGCGTTCATCTAATTTTGGACATTCGTATAATTATAAACTTGGATTGATTGTTGATTGTTCCTTTCTTTAATTTTTTTCTGTGCCTTCACGTGACGGACGAAATGAGATTTGAAATGGACTCTCTGCGCATGCTAATATGGACCCGATACTTATAAGTAGTTCATTATATGTATAAATAGTTTTGTAAAATGTCCGCGATTATATTTAAAGTTAACCAAAGAATAGAGATACATATGGTATTTAATAAATTATATTACAATATTTAATTTAATATTTTTATAAATTACAATATTTAATTTAATATTTTATAAATTACACATTGCCTAATTTTTATAAATTACAATATTTAATTTAATATTTTTATAAATTACAATATTTAATTTAATATTTATAAATTACAATATTTAATTAATAATATCACATAATAATTTATATTTTAAATTACAATATTTAATTTAATATTTTATAAATACAATACCACAATATTTAATTTAATATTTTATAAATTACAATATTTAATTTAATATTTTTATAAATTACAGTATTTAATTTAATATTTTTATAAATTACAATATTTAATTTAATATTTTATAAATCACAATATTTAATTTAATTTAATATTTTGTTTGAAATAAAAGTGATATATATAATTATACCACGTGTAATAACCATGGTCGTGCATACGGAGGAAGTCGTAGGACTAGCCCTTCATTTTTTTGCCAATATTATTATTAGCTATAAATCACGATACAATTAAAAGCTATAAATCGCAGTATAATTAATAGCTATGAATCACAATATAATTAATAGCTATAAATCACAATATAATTAATAGCTATAAATCACAATATAATTAATAGCTATAAATCGCAGTATAATTAATAGCTATAAATCACAATATAATTAATAGCTATAAATCACAATATAATTAATAGCTATAAATCACAATATAATTAATAGCTATAAATCACAATATAATTAATAGTTATAAGTCGCAATATAATTAATAACTATAAATCGCAATATAATTAATAGCTATAAAATAAAATTCTTATGGATGAAAATTTTGCTTCACTCAACCCTCCCCCATTTTGTAATCCTATGCACGGGCCTAATCATAATTATTATTGCGTTTGCAATTCTAAAAGGTCAATCTGTTTGAAACGCAAAATGACTTTTCGACTTTGCTTTAGGCTTATCACCAAGCGGTAACAGATGTGTTACCAGCAGTCCACCCTGGTCGCCTATGTGTTAGCGGAAGCGTATAAGGGGTTCTTGTTGAGGCGCGTGTTTTCCTAAAATAAGTTGCGGCGAGTTTTTTTAGTGCATGAAATTCATTTTTTTTTTGCAGTGAGGTTTGCGTTCGATGATCTTACATCCTTTCACTTCAGCAAAATATAGTCTTTTTGAATGAATATGATTCGTTCTGATCATCTACAGGACTTTCTCATTAATTAAAGTGGGGGTGGGGATATTGGCGTAATCAGGAACTCTATCGGACTTTAGAATCCCCCATAAAAATTAGTCCTCTTTAGAAGAACGGAAAATTACAAATCACATTACTATGTGTGAGGTGTTAGATTTGGGGACGTAGCCAGTGCCGAATTAACGCATGGGATTTAGGGGCTGCAGTCTAAGAGCCTTCGCCAGCTAGAGGACCTCCAGAGTCGTGTTTTTTTATAGGAGATCCTTCTGAACTATTTTACTGGGGGCCTCACAATACAAGTAGCCCAGGGGCCTCAAAAACTTTAATCCGCCACTGGGTGTAGCCCTCCTAAACTTTGAGGCCACCAATGAACCAATGTGGGGAAGTTATTTCATGTCTCTCGATGAGGTTGAGAAAGAAAACGATAAGTTGATTTTAATACTGTTTCGTTTACTTCAAAGAAATAAACCTGAGAACATGTATTTGAAAATTTGAAAATTTTGTTAGGGATGTCTTGAAGGTAAAAATTATGAAATATTAACCAAATTTAAAATGTGATAAAATTGCAAGGAAAATGTAAAACCCTTATCAACGGCAGTTTCAGAAGTTGAATAAAATATATTTGACCAAATTTCAGAAACCATGATTATGATGCATTTATTATTGCTTTGTATAACATTATAATGTTATTATAAAATTAAATAAAATTAATATTATTTTATTAATGTTATTATAAAATATTTAGAAATAGTTTTAATATTAAACACTATTTTAAACGTGAATAGAATTTAAAGAGTTGAGTGCGTATTCACGAATTAGCGCGTGCGTCTGCGTTGTCAATAGACACATATATATGTCTATAACCCTTTAAGCAGTATTAAAAAGTGAACGAATATTTAAATGTCGTCATTTAAATACATCTTTCAATGTCAGCAATCTTCAATAACTCACAAACTTCTGATCAAAACGGTCACTTTAAAAATTGCCAAAAAATTGAAAGATGCAATGACGACCTGTCAATTGTATTATGACGACCTATGAATTTCATTATGACAATCTGTTAATTTCATTATGACGCCCTGACAATTTGATTATGCCGACTTGTCAATTTCATTATGATGACTTGTCAATTTTATTAGGACCATTTATGAATTCTATTATGGCGACCTAACAATTTCATTGTGACGACTTGTCAATTTCATTATAATGTGCTTCAAGTGGTAAGAAGTATTATTTATTAAATTTAAAATTAAAACTTGATAACTCTTATTTAAAATATGTTTAATTAACATATTTTAAATGAGAGTTATCAAGTTATCAAGTTATCAAGAATGAAATTGCAGTGTATTTTTACTTCGAAATAAAAAATTGTAAAATTATTATATTTTATATAATTTTTAAACTAAAAAAAAAAATATATATATATATATATATACAGTATATGCCTTTTTCCTTCTCTATATTTATTTTTACCTATATTTTCCATGCCTCCATAAAAATATAATTTATATTTTTACATTCACTTACATGGCGGCGTAAATAGCCTCAACTCCTAATTGGACTATAGCCTCCACACCAAAGTTCAGCACATAACATTCATTCATATTTTCCTTTTTCTCTCTGGGGGGGTGTAAATTGTTTTAGGGAGGGCTAAACTACACCTAGACCCCCTAGTTGCACCAATCTTATTGTGTCATCAATCTGTACTATAAGAAAATAGAGTGAGAAGTGGGGAGAGAGAGAGAGAAATGCTCACCATCTTACATTTCATCAGTTTGGTATATCTAATATTAGAAACCCATATTTTCCTTAGATCAACGAAGTTAAGCTGATGGGAGTGCCGTCAGTTTTCGTGTAGATGACCACTATTAGCCATCTTTGCACTGTGGATTCGAGATTCGGATTCCTTGTTAAATTGTAAGTTCAGCTTACCAACTTGCTTGGCCAGCGCGAGTGAACTTGTTCATTATTTTGTCGCTTTTGTTCATTTCAATAGCTAAACAAAATTCAATATAATTAATAGCCACGTCCTCTAAAATGATTTCATTATACTCCGTGGCATACAATTGTATATAATGTCCTTCTAAGAGGCATTATATGCCTTTATACTACGTGGCATACAAAGGCATATTTGACTCTTAGAAGCAGGGCTTAATTTGGGCGGAAGGCCACCCGACCCCGGCTCCGGTATTTTTTCGTTTTTGACGATTATTTAAATACTAGTTTGAGCTCCTACAGGGTCATAAATTCCGAAAAAAAAAGTCATGAAAAAGTAATAAATTTGAGATTAAGGTCAAGCATTTTGTTGTCCAGAAAAATGGACATAAACAATTGATATGATTTATCGATTCTTTTGCAGCCATTCGATTTTTTAACCAATTTGTTATAAAGGCCCCTGCACTTCTTTTGTTAGAAATTAAGCCCTGCTTAAAAGGACATTTGCATCTGTCCTGCAGTATATATAAGCAATGCTTGTTGGTCATATATGCAAAGCCCAATAAATTTGATCTCCACTAGCTACTAGACTTTTAAATTTGATGAACCTAATAGGAAATCTTTTCCTATCAGGTACCTACGGTGTCTAATGAAGCGAAAGAGTAGCGTTTTTTGTCTGGCGAGTAGATTTCGCAGCGATTTGTCGAGCATTGTATACATTTATATATATATATAATAAATTAATATATGAAATATTAACTATAAAATTAGCATTACAAATGAAATCTAAAAATAAAAATTAAAAAGCAATAACATTTTATACATTCGTTGATTATGTATATGACCATTTATATATATGAAATGGATTTGAAATATATTATAATAAGGAAATCAAAATACTTACTTTTAATTATAACAAATAAAAATACACAGTATATGGGAGAGAAAAGAGCTACTATTTAAAATAGTATTAATAGAAATTCAAATGATTAAAGATTTATTTCACATATGAGAGTTAATTGTGTAGGAAATAAATTATAATGAATATTTTGCTAATAATTCAAAAGAAATTGTTGATTATTTCCAGTTCAAAAATGTCAAATCGAATGTAGGTTTCTAAAAATTCGAAATAAGGACAAGCCATTACATAAAAAACATAGCACCTATAAATTTTATTAAAATATTGTCAATTTTGGACAAATATGTCTAAGTAAAAATAAATAAAACCAATTAACGAATTTGAGTTATAATTTAGTATTTTTTAATAATTTAAAACCATATTTTAGATATCGTAAAATTATATTAAAATTAGTGGCGTTTCAATATTTTATTTAAAACTGATTATTTCAAAATTTGTTTATTTTATGTTGGTCTTTTTCGATCAGTAATCGTCAAAAACATTAAAATAATTTCTTAAAATAATTTTTGATCGCCAAACTGCTAAATTACTAAAATGTAATCAGGCACACATTAAATGACTTCATTTTACATACAACGGACCTCTATAATTACATTCATCAATCTAGAGGTAATTAATCTTATTAATATTCCTGTTATTACCTGCAGCTACTTCAACCATAAATGGCTATTTTGGCCTACTGGTTATTAGCCGAGAATAGCACAAAAAAAAAAATAGCATCGATTCACGTCAACTTGCTCTATGCTAGAAGACGCAATTCTAAACGTTATATCAATGGAGAGATTTTCTCAAAATTTTAATGTTGAATTTGCCCTCGTCTGGGCGTAGCAAAAAATGCGCTTGACACTTGGTGTCTTTGACAATCGGAGACAGGGGAAAGAGAAATGCTTTGCCTTCACCTTGGCAAGCTACCAGAAACGCGGCCATTCAGACAAGTCCGCCATTTTGAATTACCCACCATCCCACATAAAGCACACGCATACGCTCTCTCTCATCCGGATAGCGTTCTCACTTACCTGAGTTTCAATCCGTTTCACCGGATCTTGAAGTTGAACAATTTATTGGAAGACTGTGGTTAGCTTTGTACGGAAATAGTTATTTTTCTTTGTGAGTGACCTTCTTCACGGGAACACACAAATGAAAAAAAGAGAACCTGAACAAAACAAGAAGAAGCGGAGGTTACGAGAGACACGTAAGGAATCTAGTGGGCACGACGCGACTGGCAGCAAAGCTACGTCACCGCCCTCTCCCTCTGTGTTCTCTCCCTCCCTGCTCTCTCTCGCCTCCTGCTCTTCGGCATCCCCGCTTCTCCCAGTTTCACTCCAGCCTTCTCTTCCCTTCCTCCTTCCATATTTAATGACACGTTTGTTTCAATTTCATCAGGACCTCATAATTGCCTAGCTTCAGAAAGTAGTGTGGCTGATATGTTTTACTGCGTTTTAATTTTTTTAAATAACTTCATCCGAATCTGAATAATATAATGACCATTGCTTTCATAATCATTTGGATTTAAAATACAATTCTTTTTCAGTTATACTTAATATTCTATTCTATTCTTTTAAGCTATTTAGATATCTTTTCACTAAAGCAAATGACTTTTCCAAATTGGGTGTGTTTTATTATTTTTCAGACTACAAAACTCTTCATATGATTAAACTAACTTCTACACTGCTTCTATCTACAAAAAAAATTTCACAAAATAATTCGTATATGAAATCTCTTGGATACTATGACGTAAACAATTCACTCAAATTTCGTAACAACTGTCATATACCGATTATATTACGTTAATATTATTATTATGTTCGTTATATATTGTTATATTACACAGCATCAAGGAGATAATCACTATCCTCTTGATCTGGACTTCTTGGTTTAGTTCAAGTCTCACCCAGAAACCTGAGAACTGTCCATGTATCTTCTTAATATATAGGCGGTGCCCAGTAAGGCAGTTTTTTGTAGGTCTGTTGTCGTTATGTCAGTAATGTCCAGTTTTTCTAGGAAGTTCTTTAAATTAGGTGTGATGGCCCCCAGTGCATCTATCACAATCGGGATGACTGTTATTTGTTTTTTCCAGAGTCTATTAATTTCTATTGCAAGGTCACGATATTTGGAGATTTTTTCCATTATTATTTTTATTATATATTGAATTATTATCATTATTATTGATGTTGTTGTTGCATTAAAGACAGGAAGCCTCGATTAATGACATATACAGTCGAAACCGAATTACTTACCCACGTATGAGATTTGTGAAATTATTGATATGCAGTTAAGCAGGCTTAAATAACACATTAACAAGATGTAAAAATTTATAGGTTCAATTCCCTATGCACTTACATGGTTTGTGAATCGAGGCAACCGAAATCAAGGAAATTATAATTTATAAAATAGGTTACCTAACCGGAAGAAAGCCTTGTAATTAGCTATTTCTTTCTGCTTTCTACTTTTCTAACTCAATCATTTCAAAATTTTTTAAATCTCAATTGCAACAATTGAATACTATCGAAACACACGTATCAACCATAACTATCTATATATTAAATATATATTTACTTCTGTTTCTAAGCAGTGCACTTTGTGGTATTCATTTCTTTTTGTTCGACTGTATAGGCAAAATTTTAATTTTAATTAATTTTAATTTCTGTCATATAAAAATAACTTTATTATTACTAAATATCGTACTTTAATCGATGTGTTTAGAACCTGTGAAATACGATGCTTCAATAAAATTAACCTGCCTCGGAACGCAGACCGAAATCCATAAAACGACATATGAATTATGCGTATGTTCAAACATTTTGATGTGAATAATACGCTCAACTCTTTTACAAAATATTTATTCATTTTTAAAAATATATTTTTGAATTTGAAAGTTAAAAGATATTAATTACAATGTCTTAGTTTTAATTTTTTTTTTCGAAAAGTAAAATAATTAATTCTTTAAAATCGATAATAAGTTTTATAAACCATTCACGGACGTTAACTTTTATTTATTGAATTCTTTAAATTTTTAAAAATTTTGTTAATTTTTTAATTATATAATTAGATGGTAAAGCTCACTATTCCAAACACGAACGGAACCACAATTAAAAATATGATGATGATAATAATAAATATATTACTTTAATAATATAATATTTATCAAATGAAAGGTAAATAATTTTTAGTAAATATAAGGCGCACAACTTTTATCAAATGTACTTGTAAATCTACCAGGACTTCAAAAACCCGCTATTAAATGCAGGATTAGCATAAATGAAGGGCCAGATTTTAAAAATTTATATTTTTAAAACTGTTACACACAATATAATAATTGATGCATAAAAATAAAGAAAAATATTCCATTTTTTTTTTCAATTACAAATATTCGATGGATTTATTTTTCGTAACACAACAAACAGCTAATATGTAAGTAAGTTTGTTTCAGACATTTTGCAGTTTTTTACTGTCAATGTTGGTTAATGCCGCACTGGTGTGTTCTTTAAGTTCATGTAGTGTTTCCGGCAATGGTAGTTTATAATGCATGCTGATTGAAATACGTACCGCACAGTGGTCATATAGTTTGAAATGATTGCTGGTTAAAATACGTGCCGCACAGTGGTCATATAGTTTGAAATGCATGCTGAACTGAAATAACGGAAAAACTCTTGCATACTCTAATACACAAAAGCTTTTCTCTGCCGTTGTCTCCATTTTTAATTTCAATCGCAGCGTTCTAAGAAAGAGCTGCCATCAATTGAGCGATGTTGAAAAAAGGAACTCGGAATGTCTTTCTTTATTTTCATGTAGCACTGATTATATTATGTGTAATAGTTTCGAAAATATAAATTTTTAAAATCCGGTCATTCATTTATTCTAATCCTCTATAAAAGAAAAAAACTTTATCTATTTAGTAAACACTTCGTTAAAAACCGAGCAAGCAATGTGCGCTGAATGTCTTGCGAAAAATAAAAAATGACGGAACTTGCACGGGAACTTCAAGCTTAGTGCTATATCCGTGCTATCCGTTATCATACTATTACCATCGAAAGAAACACTGAAGACCAAGCATCTCACGCCTGCGACAGTGCAGCATTACTTAAAAATGAATGTTACTCAATATTTTCCAGAAATGGGTAAAAATCTCAATTGATTATTTGGAACAGTTTGGTTTAAACTTTCTTTGTGCCATAAAAAAAAGAAAATTAAATTGATAATGTTACCATGAAGAGTTAAGGCCATGTTAGCTGCGTCAAAACATCACGATGGAAACCTGGAGGTCGTTGAATTGATGCCAACTTAATCCCAATTCTTTCTTTTTCTCGATTCTTAGAAATAGAAAAAAGCTTTAGTTCGAGCCAAGACACACGTGGATGTGTAAACTTAATTCTATTAAATGAGTTGAACCGTTTAATATACGTCGTAACTTAGTTGGCCGAAGAGTACTCCTTCCTGATATACTCTACAAACACCTGATGCATCCATTAAAAATTGGAACTTTAATTTAAATAATTTCTCTCAATAATAACCCTCTAATTAATGACAATGTTTAACGACAATATTTTGTGGTCCGCATAAATACTTCATGGATTAGTCATTCACGAAACAGTCATTCATGGAATTGGTCATTCGTGGAATTAGTCATGTTTCCTGAAATCAAACGTTCCTATTAACGTCCTTTCCTGTTTAACGACGTATTTCTCCTTTCCCTTAAACGTCTCTAATGAAATAAATTACTGTCTGTGAAACAAGTCGAGAAACATATTTACATTAAGTTTTGCGACTCTTGCTTTATTTTTACTGGTGACTTATTTCCTTGTGTTTCTGTTTTCCTTCAAAGCGTATTTATTATAAAAATTATGGAAAAATTATAGAAGGAATGAAGAATTAAAATCTGCCACATATAATTTTATATTCTATTGCTAGTGAGAACAAATAAATAAATAAATTGTCGTTTCTTTAGCCATTGACAAAATAAAATTATAAATAAATTCCTTTAAAAGAAAATGGCTTCATTAAAAGCATAATTAGCCTTATTTACGAAACTAGTTTAATATATTATAAAATTTATTCCAATTAAATTTTAATAATGCTAATCTTGCATGTTATTGCTTCAGCCTACACTGTCCTAGTTTCCTAGCACTAGAGTTAAAACTTAAACTAATTTAAACACCTCTTCATATGGTAAAACGATATAAAACGATATTTTATATATTTCCTAACATAAAATAAGCACAATAACTTTTCTCAACAGCTATCCGAAATTATTTTCTGGGTAAGCACAAAAGAGTTACAGTATATGCTCGTTACGTAAACAAGTAACTCCTGTTGCTTATAAAGCCTACAAAAAGCCTATTATCCGTTCACAATAGAGGCTAATGGATTCTTTATATCCAAGTACAGTCTTCCATTTAGCCCATTAAACGCAGTTTACCAAAATTTTATTCTCAGGTTACCTTCCTAATGTAACTTTTATAAAGAAATTCAATCTCTTCGAAATATCCATTATCTTCCATTGTTATACATTTTGTTATATGAAACCATGAGTGGCGACCTCAAAGTTTGCCAGGCTCAAGGTAGGATGAATCTCGCAAGGCTCTATGTAAGAAGACACTTATATAACGAGGAGCTTGGGGCCGAAAGAATAAAAAATGCTCGCTGCATCCAACCCGAGAATTCTTTTTCACTAAAAACGATTGAATTGTACTTAATCGTTATAAAGATGTAAGATATTATTACCATTCGCAGGGATAACACAATTGCCAAATATGGTCAACACAAGAAAGCCTCCGGGGCGAGAATTTTGTGAGTTTTCGTGGGGGAATTTATTATACAATAATTTTTGCCACCCACGTTTTAATTACAGCTCAAACTAGAGCTTGTGTAATTTTGGAGAAAAAGAGACGCTTTCCCCATCCTGGATTCGAACCAGGGTCCCTCCGTTTAGCCCGGAGTGTCTTGGACCGCTAGACGAATGAGGACAGGAAACAACGCTCTCTTTCTCCGTATATAAGGATGTATGATATTATTACCCTTCACAGGGATAACACAATTGCCAAATATGGTCAACACAGAAAAGCCTCCGGGGCGAGATTTTTGTGAGTTTATCGTGGGGGAATTTATTATACAATAATTTTTGCCACCCACGTATTAATTAGCTCAAACTAGAGCTTTACCATACGAAAAACTCACAAAAATCTCGCCCCGGAGGCTTTCTTGTGTTGACCATATTTGGCAATTGTGTTATCCCTGCGGAGGGTAATAATACCTTAACATCTTTACATACGGAGAAAGAGAGCGTTGTTTCCTGTCCTCATTCGTCTAGCGGTCCAAGACACTCCGGGCTAAACGGAGGGACCCTGGTTCGAATCCAGGATGGGGAAAGCGTCTCTTTTTCTCCAAAACGAATAAAGCTCTAGTTTGAGCTATAATCTATACGTGGGTGGCAGAAATTATTGTATGATTTAATCGTTATACTAAACAAAATCCGTATTTTTATCGCTATATCAGGAAACTCGCTAAATATGTGCTCGCTATAAGTGGGTCCTACTCTATTCGAAACTTTTGCAAATGTTTTTAATTGAGAGAGGAAAACGAGGGAGAAGAGAAGCAAATTAATAAAAGAAAATGAAATATATGTTTAAATAATAATCATATTCAATCAACGACTCAAATGTCTCTCTGCAACGGAATATACTAATATTTAATTTGGACGTTATGATAAACTTTACGACTTAATTAAATTTTATTAATTTAATAACGTCATAAATTTATAAATTGTTACTCAAATCATGATATTCTCGTTTAAGGCTTATTCATACCTAAAATTGTCCACAAATACTTCATACTCCTTGCTTACTTTTTACGTCTATAACGCAATAGGTAATTTAGGATGGGATCGATGACTTCAGGCGACTTCCAAACAAATTACGCTTAAACGCAAGTTTTAATAACGGACTCAGTAATATTTATTATAACTCCTTTTTTTCGCTGCAGTTATTTCAAAATCCATAAATAACTAAACTAATCCAAACGTTCATAACTACTAAAACTCCCTTTAGTAACAATATTGAAACTATTCCCTAAAATGTTGTTTCCTTTTCAACTACATGCCTATCCTATTTACAGTTTATTCTCTATTTTAACGTTAACTGTCAGGCTCCCTTTTCCTCATTCGCAGGGCATAAATTTTAAACTTCGGTTTTTTTGCAGAGACATAATATTTTGTAGTAAATTACTGGTTTCCTTTAAACATAGAAATTTTACACTATTTGAAATTATCACTGATAAACTTATTTTTTTATTTATTTTTTAATATAGAAAATATTTGTACTTTCATATGTTTTCGAAGTTCAGAAAAATTAATGCAATTAATGAAGTATTGTTTGAGTCTGTAGGCAGTCGCCTGACTCGCCTTATCCTAAAGCTGCAGCTGTTGACCAGTATATACCAAGTCAGCATATTGATCAGCTGTGTATATTAACTTATAGTTCTCAAAATTATTAGAAGAGCCTAAGTACATTTTATGTGCGTTTATACATTGCAGTTTA
>QLNU02014176.1:33754114-33765874 GCA_006491805.2 Dysdera silvatica | reverse complement strand
GCTGATTAAATTAAACAATCAACGTTTATTGGCGTAGTGATACCAACGCCGATGGTATGGCGTGATTAGATGGTGAAACGTTCGAAAGAAAATAAATATTTCTGCCTTCGGTGGGACCTGAACCCACGACCTTCCACTTGCCGGGCGGAGGCTCTACCCACTGAGCTACGAAGGACAATATATAATCTCTTTACGAACGTATATATATTGTTGCCAGTTATTTCGCAGAATGGTGTAGTACATAGACTACTATTTAAACCAAATTGCAAAGAGACTGGTATTAAATTGATCGAAATGCACGTTGCAGCATATGTATTTATTTTATATAAATCGAACACTACGCAGATTAAATCAAACAACAATGTCAATCAATCAACGTTTATTGGCGTAGTGATACCAACGCCGATGGTATGGCGTGATTAGATGGTGAAACGTTCGAAAGAAAATAAATATTTCTGCCTTCGGTGGGGCCTGAACCCACGACCTTCCACTTGCCGGGCGGAGGCTCTCCCTACTGAGCTACGAAGGACAATACATACTCTCTTTACGAACGTATATATATTGTTGCCAGCTATTTACTTCTTATTTACTTCCCTTTATAAAATATTTATTGCCCGTGCCCGCTAGATGCGGAAGTTACTTTCAATAGTAAATCATTAAGCTTTCTATTAATTTTTTATAAAATAAATTGTGTGTTTTAATATTTTATTTTGACGTCGTCATAGTAGTGCTTTTGTTTTTAAAATAATAATTTGTATTTAGCTTTTATAACAGTGGCTATTTTTGGAAGTTGCATATATAGGAAGTAGTCGCAAATTTATACTTTAGCAAAAATTGGTAAATAATATTTCTCATTATCCTTCTATACAGTCATCTACGTTTAAAAAGTTCGACTTCCCTTCACACTTTTTCCAGGTTTAGGACTGGCACAGCAGTAACAGTGTTACGTTGGCGTGTTTAAAAGTCACAAGAAGAAAATTGCTTTCCTCATCTACTTTTATTTTTTCCCTTTGTGCTTTTTCTTATTTATTATTCTATTGTATTTAGTCAAACTTTTATACGTAGGATAATTTTATAAGGCATTCCTTGAGGTTGCTATCGACTTCATATTGGTTTAGTACTTTTCGAATTCCCTCATCTAATTTAACGTATTTTTTTTTCTTTCCTTCCATATGAAGGAAATTTCTGTCATAAATGAAATCATTATATTTGGCTTCACTTTTTAAATTTCGTAACAACTCATAAAAATTCTTTCCTTTCGATGGGAATACCCATTATGTAGAGCACATGGCTTATTTTTTGAGGTTTCAATCACTTCAATGGTAACCATAACTAGGAAAATCCTTTGTCATAACGTAATATTTATCTAACTATTTTCTTATTCACAAAATATATATTACACAACTTGTTTCAATATATAATGAAGAATTTGAATACGAATTTATAGTATGTCACTTCGAGAAAATCTGGTTAAGTGCAAAGAAAGCAATGTATGAGAGGGACTTGTCCGGTTTTTCGCCCTTTGTCAAAAAGCAGTGGCGACATTTGATTGGTTTAGAAGTTTCTGAGCATAGTCCTCGTAGGACATTCTCGCCCTTGGGGCAGACAAAGTCATAAAAACTAATTGGTTAGGCGACAGTATGTCGGGGCTATGGGGTGCTTTGTTTGTGGATACGTTTTCTTCTGACAAACGCTAAAATTTAACTTTTTAATTTAAAACTATTTAATTTGTTTGATAAAATTTTAATTTATTTAAATACCATCTGTTCTGTGGCAAAACTGAATTAAACAATTAGAATATTTAGTTATTTATTTTTATTTATTATATAAATTTTTTATACTTTTCCACCACATACAACGTCATTAAAAATACAAATTTGATATAATTATTCACAACATATTATAAGTGAAATCTGTCTATAATTATTTCTTGCTATCTGGGTATATTTCATATAATGTTAATGATTATCGAACTACAAAGATAATTCGTTTTTTAGTGAATCTGTATACAGTAATAATTTTGCGCTTTTCAGACTTTAGCCATATGTTGTGCTCAATAACTTTTTAATACAGTACAGCTTTCGACATTTAATTAATGATAATAAATGTAAAGGTGATACGCTGCACAATCTAATCTGAGAATTTCCATTATGGTATTATTTCCGGTATGAACTTCCATTGTGTGTTGCATTTATTGACTATGAGAAGGCCTTTGACTCTATAAAAACATCAGCAGTCATCAACTCTTTAAGATCAACAGACATTGAGGATGTGTACATTGACATGGTGAAACGTGTGTATAAAAATGCAAGTGCAAAATTTCGGTTACATAAAGATACCAAAACTATCAAACTTGGCAAAGGGGTGAGGCAGGGAGATACCATTTCTCCAAAACTTTTTACTTCTGCTTTACAGATGATTTTTCAGCTGATAAATTGGAATAACAAGGGAATAAAAATAAATGGTGAATATTTAAATCATCTGCGGTTTGCTGATGACATTGTTATTTTTTCAACGGACCCATTAGAACTCCAAGACATGGTACAAGAGCTCTCAACTAGAAGTGAAGAAGTTGGACTCAAGATGAACCTACAAAAAACTAAGATCATGTTCAATAATTTCGTAGAGGAAACAAAAATACAAGTTGACAACATTGAGCTAGAAATTGCTGATTCATATATTTACCTTGGCCAGCTGATTTCAATGGATGGCAACATTATGAAAGAACTCAACAGACGTATTAAACTTGGCTGGAGTGCATTTGGAAGAAACAGTTTTATCCTGAAGGGGAAATTGCCTTTATGTCTAAAAAGAAAAGTCTTCAACCAGTGTGTATTGCCAGTCCTCTCTTATGGATCAGAGACATGGAGTCTAACAGTTGGAGCAATACGAAAGTTACAGACAACGCAAAGGAGCATGGAGAGGTGCATGCTTGGAATAACTAGGAGAGATCGAAAAAGAAACACTTGGGTGAGAGAGCAAACTAGAGTAGAGGACATCATTGTTAAAGTAAAAGGGCTGAAATGGCGATGGGCTGGGCATATTGCAAGAAGAACTGATCAACGATGGACAACAGAAATTCTGAACTGGATTCCAAGAGACCACCGAAGACCTAGAAAACGTCCTCAAACTAGATGGGTGGATGAAATAAGAAAACAGGTTGGGGTGACGTGGAAGCGAATTGCTCAGGATAGACTTGTGTGGAAAGCATTTGGAGAGACCTTCATCCAGCAGTGGATAGATAATGGTTGAATATGATGATATATATATATATGGCCTGCAAAAGGGTTGCTGGTATCTAACTGGAAGGAGACCCACACGCTGAACGTATGTGACGATGTGTGGAACCGGCCAGGCCAGTAACCTAGTGTCCTACCCCGCCTTCAAGTGGTGCAGGCTGAGCTTTCTATTTATGAGGCAAATTAATATTTGCTGCACGGATAGAAAGGCGGAAGGGGAGGGCTAATTCACCAACCCGTCTAGCCAGCGTGGTGAAATTATGGCTAATTCCTCCATTATGTTGACACACCAGAAACCATGGCCCCTAGTCTCCAGGTGCTGGAGTGCTCCTGATCAAGGCAGCGGTCAGTGTGGCATGAAAGCAGGGGGTGCTAAGAATCACTGGAATGGCCCAGGCTGCCGTTTGTTATTGACCTTGGCTACGTTTAATGGACGATCCCTTGCTTCTGAAGCAAAACTTCAGGAATTGGAAGAGGAACTAGACAAGATCAAATGGGACATTGTAGGACTCAGTGAAGTTAGAAGAAAAGGTGAAGAGTTGGTGGAACTTAAAAGTGGACATTTGTTTTATTATAGAGGAACGGAAACTGGAAGAACAAGTGGTGTTGGCTTCTTAATCAACAAAAGAATTAAAGACTGTCTTCTGGAAGTTGAAAGTACATCAGATCGAGCAGCGAGGCTTGTTGTTCAACTAACCCAGCGATACCAACTTCAAATAGTACAGGTATATGCACCAACATCAAGCCATACCGACGAAGAGGTTGAAGAATTTTATGAAGAAATCAAAGAGTTACACACCAAAGGGAAACAACATATCAAGCTCATCATGGGGGATTTCAATGCAAGAATTGGACAACAGGAACAAGGAGAGACATCGGTTGGTAAATACGGATATGGGGAAAGGAATGAACGTGGCGATCAACTCATCGAATTTGCAGAAGCTGAAAACCTTAGCATCATGAATTCATTTTTTAAGAAGAAACCGCAAAGAAAATGGACATGGAAACACCCAAATGGGGGAACTAGTGAAATTGACTATATCCTGGCAAACAAGAAATCAATTATTGAAGATTGCAGTGTACTGAACAGATTTAATACTGGAAGTGATCATCGAATGGTGAGATGTAAAGTGCACTTAAATACTAAATTAGAACGACAGAAGCTCATTAGGAAACAAGTAAGTAAGAGGGTGGATCTAATGAAACTGAAAGTAAATACCGAGGCATTCAAGTTGGAATTAAAAAATCGCTTTTCTGCACTGGAAGGACTTATTGAAGAAATTGATATCTCAGAAGCAAATGAAAACATTGTTAAGACAATAGTTGAAACTGCTGGGGAAATTGGTGGTGTAACCTGTAAAAAGCAGAATAGCAAATTATCTGAGAAGACGAAACAGCTCATGAAAAGGCGAAGAGATATGAAGGTGGACAATCAAAATACCAGTTCCAGGATCGAGTATGTAGAACTTTGCAAAACTTTGCGCAAAAACATGAAAGAAGATATAAGAAAATTCAATTGTGAGTTAGTAAGGAAGGCCATTGAAAGCAACAAGAGCCTTAGGGTTGTTAAAGGGAGTTTGTCTATTGGGAAGAAACACATCATTGCATTAAAAGGAGAGGATGGCACTGTAACAAGAAATAGGGAAGAAATACTTAGAAGAGTTGAAGAATTCTACAGAAAGCTGTATGAAAGTAACAGTGGATTAAACGAAGACTCTGAGATAGTCGAAGGAACAGCTCCTAAAATCTTAAAAGAAGAAGTTTCATTTGCAATAAAAAGTATGAAGAAAGGAAGAGCCCCTGGTGATGATGGCATTACATTAGATATCCTAAAAGAAGCTGGAGAATATGTAGAAGACATACTTGCAAAATTCTTTACCAAATGTCTTAACAGCGGTAACATACCAAACCAATGGGATTCTGCAACAGTAATTCTTTTGCATAAAAAAGGTGATAAAGAGGATTTAAAAAATTACCGACCAATTAGCTTGTTACCTGCTATTTATAAAATCTTCACAAAAGTGCTAACACATCGCCTGCAGAAAAAAGTAGATAGATTCAGTACAGTGGACCATATTCAAGTATTAAGAGAATTAATTGAAAGAACACATGAATATGAACTTCCATTGTGTGTTGCATTTATTGACTATGAGAAGGCCTTTGACTCTATTAAAACATCAGCAGTCATCAACTCTTTAAGATCAACAGACATTGAGGATGTGTACATTGACATGGTGAAACGTGTGTATAAAAATG
Organism: Dysdera silvatica; assembly: GCA_006491805.2. Classification (NCBI taxonomy): domain Eukaryota; kingdom Metazoa; phylum Arthropoda; class Arachnida; order Araneae; family Dysderidae; genus Dysdera; species Dysdera silvatica. The sequence continues at coordinate 33,760,379 of QLNU02014176.1, read as the reverse complement.
CAAGTGCAAAATTTCGGTTACATAAAGATACCGAAGCTATCAAAATTGGTAAAGGTGTGAGGCAGGGAGATACCATTTCTCCAAAACTTTTTACTTCAGCTTTACAGATGATTTTTCAGCAGATAAATTGGAATAACAGGGGAATAAAAATAAATGGTGAATATTTAAATCATTTGCGGTTTGCTGATGACATTGTTATTTTTTCAACGAACCCATCAGAACTCCAAGACATGGTACAGGAGCTCTCAACTAGAAGTAAAGAAGTTGGACTCAAGATGAACCTACAAAAAACTAAGATCATGTTCAATAATTTTGTAGAGGAAACAAAAATACAAGTTGACAACACTGAGCTAGAAATTGCTGATTCATATATTTACCTTGGCCAGCTGATTTCAATGGATGGCAACATTATGAAAGAACTCAACAGACGTATTAAACTTGGCTGGAGTGCATTTGGAAGAAACAGTTTTATCCTGAAGGGGAAATTGCCTTTGTGTCTAAAAAGAAAGGTCTTCAACCAGTGTGTATTGCCAGTCCTCTCTTATGGATCAGAGACATGGAGTCTAACAGTTGGAGCAATACGAAAGTTACAGACAACGCAAAGGAGCATGGAGAGGTGCATGCTTGGAATAACTAGGAGAGATCGAAAAAGAAACACTTGGGTGAGAGAGCAAACTAGAGTAGAGGACATCATTGTTAAAGTAAAAGGGCTGAAATGGCGATGGGCTGGGCATATTGCAAGAAGAACTGATCAACGATGGACAACAGAAATTCTGAACTGGATTCCAAGAGACCACCGAAGACCTAGAAAACGTCCTCAAACTAGATGGGTGGATGAAATAAGAAAACAGGTTGGGGTGACGTGGAAACGAATGGCCCAGGATAGACTTGTGTGGAAAGCATTTGGAGAGACCTTCATCCAGCAGTGGATAGATAATGGTTGAATATGATGATGATGATATATATATATAATTTTAATGCTTAGTCACGCAGTATTTGCGGGAAAATGATTTGTTTTGGTCGTGAGTGATTGACACAATCACTCATTTTCTGCCGAGCAACCAAGAGAAAGTCTTGCATTTTTGCCGAGGGAAACCTGCTCAGCTATTTCTTCTAAGGATTCTTCGCATAGCACGGATAGAAAAGTTAAGTGATTTTAATGAACAGACACGGAGGAATATCTCGCAAAGCTTTATAATTTATATTAATAGACGCAGTGAAAATCTTCCTTAATGTATATGTCTGCAATGTTTCCGTAACCACGCTATCAGAGATAAACCTGCGATATCGTGGAGTCCCTTTTAGCTGATTGAAGACGAGGTACTTTGATGGTACCATATCAGGGGCATAAGGGGAATATGGCAAATACGGTTCTTAAGCCGTGGCTTCTGCATTGCCTTCATCACTACACAGCAATGTAGAGTTTTCAAAATTATTTAGGGTGGGGAGCAAGCACCTATTCTATACAGCTGTACATTACAATGTATATGTGGGATTGCAATTTATTTTAAATTATTGGTGGAGGGAGGACTAGGCCCCACGGGTGCATATAACTCTACGCCCGTGCCGCTGCACCAGAACTTGTTTTGTCATGGTGCAATAAGATTGTATCTCACAGAATTTTTTTTACTTCAAATTGTAGGTTTCACTTTCTCCGCAAGAATTACATAGAACGTCCTCTCGTCACATCACCGCAATAGAGCATTGTGGACACATACAGTGGGTAATGGACGAGCATAGGAGTAATTCTAAGGGGGGGGCTGCTGAGAAAAATTATTACCTCCTTCTCATAGCTATCGAGAATTTTAGTGAATGTACAAGATACCAAAACGCTACAAAAATAATTGATACTGCTTGACAATTAGTAATGAGCTAAAAAGTACCTTATTTTAAAATCCGATTGTAAAACTTTTGAAAGTAAATCATAGCAAATCGGGCAAATCCAATTTTTAAACAGCTAACGCGGCTCGAGCCTCCTCTCTGCCCCCCCCATATGGGCGCCCATGGTGAGTGTTGTTATCAATTAATACTGTCGAAATGTCTACTGCAAAAAATAATAAGTGTGATTTGCGCTTTTTCCGAAATCCTTGGAGCAACAAATGTGGATTCATGTAGAAAAGGGGCCGCGCTATTTTAGCTCTGTAATATTAATTTGTCGTAAGGCATATGCGTCAAAAGCACAAAAATATTTTTAAGACATGTACTTTCTTTGATATATCAGGAACATAACAAAAAACTTATTTATTTGTATTAATAGTTGGATAGTAAAGTAAGCATTTATAATAGTGTTCATAGGCTGTAACGCGGAATAAGACGACAGTATTATGTAGGCACAACATCTAGAAAAGGTTGCAGATACCTGTTACAAACTTATGTTTGATGAATAATATCTGAACGTCACAAATTTTATCTGTTGCGTTATAAATATCTTGATTGTATGTAATTTAAAATGCTAAGCTAATATACTTAGGGGGTCGTTCAAATATTACGTAAGCTTCATTGGTAGATGGGGGTTGAGATTTGCTTATTTTTGATGACAACGGGGAGGGGGGGAGAGTCTGAATCATGTTTAAGACACAAAGGTAATAAAACTAGCACATAGGCACAAAGTGACAATCGCCCTAACGTAACTGCAATGCTTGAATGCATGTCACACTGCTTATAGAAGATACGAAATATAAAATAAATGTAATCGCCATTAAATATTTAAATCAGTGGCTCTTAACATTTTAAATTCGGGAGCCCCCTCTATGCTCCCCGTGACCTCCTAATATTTTTAAATTATTATAAATATATTATTTTTAATAAATGTATTTTATTAAATCCATTTCTTATATATTACACTAGTTGCTTACAATGTAAGAAATATTAACAATAAAAATGTAACAAAATACTTTCTTGTGCCAAAAAAATAGCAATTAATAGCGTGTTAAAACTTTTTTTAAACGCGATAATTTATTGTGATTACTCTCTATTTATAAATAAGCGTTTAATATTATAACATACTGTAAGTATGTTACTAAATAATGGGTAGTACTCAGTATTGCAACAAAAATGAAAATAAGTACTGTAATTTGCATCATACACATCGTAGTCTTATTTCAAAAACTTGTACCAACCAATTAGAGAACCGAAATCTTACGTAAGCATGAGAGGGGTCAGGCATTTGCTTATTTTTTCTTACAAGGTGGAGGGGGAGTATAAAATGGCCAGAAATGTGATTAAGTAATAGTCCACGGCTCCTTATTAACTTGTGTAGTTTTTAATATGAAATCGTTTGAAAATTCATACAGCATATTCCATTTGCAAATTTGATATGTCAAGTGGCATAACTGGCTTTACGTTCTGGAGATGCTATACTTTCCTCCCCCCCCCCAACGAAATGCAGGGCACATAACATTCATTTGTAAGTTTGGTTTTCCTGGGGGCTAAATTTATTCGAGGGGGCCCTTGAGCCCCCCCTTAACATTCCTACTTATGCCAATGGATATATCAATATTGAATGAAGTAATGTTATCCAGGATGTTTCAGTTTGAGGCTTATTTTTTTTTAAAACAAAATCTTAATTGTAAATTCACATTTTTTTAAAAATAAAATTCCTTATTATTTAGAAATTATTCATAAATTAATAAAGAAATAAATATTAATCGACAAGGAATATTTGTTATATATAATTCATTTTTTATTTATAAAAAGTAAGGAAATTCAAAAAATTATAGGATGGAAGATAGTGAAGTTAATGAAAGGCGGAGATATTGACATTGAGAATTGAATTTAGGCTACTCGTAACTGGGACTTCTCTGCACTTTGAAAAATAAAAGCAAAATGGCCAGACGATCCGAAATTATAGATTAACCAGTTTCGCTGAAAACAGGGTACTCTAGCTCTTTTTCACCCCATTTATTATATCGTATTCCTCACATTTGTGTACCCCAAAACGTGCCTCAGCTAGTAAAAGTGTACTTTTTTCCTGCGTAGTACACTTTACAGTGCGTTAATTTTAGAAGCTAAACTGGGTGTGGGTTGCAAAGCTTAAAGCACTGCTGAATGCTCAATCGGCTCTCTGGACGAATAATATATTTCTTTTTATTCGCTATTCCGCCATTTCCGAGTGTGGTAGCTGCGTGTGTCACCTAAGATTTCCTGCCACATGGGCGAAGCACCAAAATTGGTTAAAATAATGTGGAATCACGAAGAAAAAAAATGACCCGCCACCTAACGGTTTTTTCTCGTGAGGTTAAAAAGTTTTTCTAGGCCGATTGGCAACACGGTCAGCCAGCCAATTAGGAGAGGGTTGGATCGATGGCTCGTGAACGCTTGGGTAGGATCGATACTACTATATATATAGTAACCCCATTAAATCGAGGAAGAGGGAGGTTTTACTCCCTTCTCCTTTGGTTTGGGTGACATGGGAGAGGAAGGTTTTTCCCTTTTCCCCTTTCTCTTTCTCTCTCCCCACTTTTTTTTTTTGCCACTATTCTTTAGCCCTTTTCCATTTTCTTTATAAAGCGGCTTTGTTCTCTGATGTGATGAAGTTTGTAGGAACGGGAAAACAGAATGGAGCGTCCGTGGCCATTGAAGGGAGGACAGATAGAACCGCTGCTGTAAATAAATCAAGGGCGGGGCTAACGGAAGAATAGTGATTGGTTTAGTCCAGTCCGGGAGAGTGAACAATTGTGCTTAATTAAATTTCGATATTTTTGGAGAAAATTGTCGAATATGGATTACATCACAGCGAATGATAACAGAAAAAATTACAGTAGAAGCATTTTTTTAACTGTTTTGAATCTGTTTAGTTGTTAACTTTCAGTACTTCGTAGCTAGTTACATACTGTATTTAAAAGACGCATTTTTGCTACGAAGATTCACAACTAGTCGGCAGTAAATGGGGAGAAAAGCACTGACGTACGCAGGGGGTGTTGATAGGAGTTGTAACTATGGGTGTCGGGAAATTTTTTTGTAGGGGTGGGCAAAGATTACTTCAGCAGAATAAAAAAAATACATTAAAAAATATCATGATTAGATTAATTGATTAATTAATTCAATACTTAATTAAATCACCATTAATTAAATACTTTAAAATATTAAATTAAATAATTATTTATAATATTTAAATTACATAATTATTTATAATATTAAATTACATAATTATTTAAATTATTTAATCAAATAATTATTTTAATTATTTAATCAAATAATTATTTTAATTATTTAATTAAATAATTATTTAAATTATTAATGAGACTAGTTAAAAATATTTAAATAATTTATAACCATAAATTTTAATTGACACTGCATACATCTTGTACACGAGTGGACACAGAGGAGAAGTCACAGGGGTCATGACCTCCAAAATATATTTTTTCACTGTAAAAAATTCCAACTTGCATGATAAATGAAGGGTGTTATTCCAAGACCATGGCAAATTCTGTCCGTGACCCCCCCCCAAAAAAAATGAAAGTCTGCGTTCGCCCTTGATCTTGTCTACCAAGTTTCTTTTAAACTAACCTTTAGACTGGTTGATGTCACGATTAAATTATTTCAGGTACATATTTTTTTAGCATACATAAAACCATTTTTCTTTACAATCAGATATGGGAGAGATGCATCTATAGGCAAAGATGCCGGTTCTCTAAGTCATCGTGGACCAGGTTGAGAACCACTGATCTAGATAATGTAGTAAATCAACCACCACTTGTTCTTCTAGAAAACTAGCCGTTTTGTGGGGTAGCCAGTGCCATATTTCCCAATAGGCTATACTAGGCTATAGACTAGGGCGACAAAATTTTGTGTATTGAGTCTGATATAACAAAATCAATACCAGACGATGATATAATCAGATGTTTTGCCGAGAAGAAAGCTAGACGTCATGCTTTCCATTTAAATACCAGTGTTCGATAGGCTTTTATTTTTTGCTAAAATTAAAATTTATTTCAATAAAATTGAATTTGATTTATTATATACCAAGAAGAGATAATACTTCAATATAAGTTAATATTGTTTAATGTTTATGTTTCAATTTATGAGTTTGTTTTTCAACATTTTTACTGTCAATATAAACTTTTTTGGCGTATATTGAATGTAACAATTTTTATGTTCCTACAACTGATTGGGGTGGAGGGTGGCGGACGGGTAAGACGTGGCGGCAAAAAAAATAGCCTTGGGCTGCAAAATGGTAAATCCGCCCATGGGAATAGCCGCAGAACGGTTCTGATGTTGAATTTTTCGAAATTATAAAACTAAATTTGAATTTTCATAATATCCC
>QLNU02014176.1:33725539-33754014 GCA_006491805.2 Dysdera silvatica | reverse complement strand
GTTTTAATAGAGTCAAAGGCCTTCTCATAGTCAATAAATGCCACACACAATGGAAGTTCATATTCATGTGTTCTTTCAATTAATTCTCTTAATACTTGAATATGGTCCACTGTACTGAATCCACTTCGAAATCCAGCTTGTTCTCTTGGTTGAGCTGCATCTAATTTTTTCTGCAGGCGATGTGTTAGCACTTTTGTGAAGATTTTATAAATAGCAGGTAACAAGCTAATTGGTCGGTAATTTTTCAAATCCTCTTTATCACCTTTTTTATGCAAAAGAATTACTGTTGCAGAATCCCATTGGTTTGGTATGTTACCGCTGTTAAGACATTTGGTAAAGAATTTTGCAAGTATGTCTTCTACATATTCTCCAGCTTCTTTTAGGATATCTAATGTAATACCATCATCACCAGGGGCTCTTCCTTTCTTCATATTTTTTATTGCAAATGAAACTTCTTCTTTTAAGATTTTAGGAGCTATTCCTTCGACTATTTCAATGTCTTCGTTTAATTCACTGTTACTTTCGTATAGATTTTTGTAGAATTCTTCAACTCTTCTAAGTATTTCTTCCCTATTTCTTGTTACGGTGCCATCCTCTCCTTTTAATGCAATGATGTGTTTCTTCCCAACAGATAAACTTCCTTTAACAACCCTAAGGCTCTTGTTATTTTCAATGGCTTTCCTTACTAGCTCACAGTTGAATTTTCTTATGTCTTCTTTCATGCTTTTGCGCAGAGTTTTACAAAGTTCTATGTACTCAATCCTGGAACTGGTATTTCGATTGTCCACCTTCATATCTCTTCGCCTTTTCATGAGCTGTTTCGTCTTCTCAGATAATTTGCTATTGTGCTTTTTACAGGTTACACCACCAATTTCCCCAGCAGTTTCAACTATTGTCTTAACAATGTTTTCATTTGCTTCTGAGATATCACTTTCATCAATAAGTCCTTCCAGTGCAGAAAAGCGATTTTTTAATTCCAACTTGAATGCCTCGGTATTTTCTTTTAATTTCTTTAAATCCACCCTCTTACATACTTGTTTCCTAATGAGCTTCTGCCTTTCTAGTTTAGTATTTAAGTGCATTTTACATCTCACCATTCGATGATCACTTCCAGTATTAAATCTGTTCAGTACGCTGCAATCTTCAATAATTGATTTCTTGTTTGCCAGTATATAGTCAATTTCGCTGGTTCCTCCATTGGGGTGTTTCCATGTCCATTTTCTTTGTAGTTTCTTCTTAAAAAATGAATTCATGATGCTAAGATTTTCAGCTTCGGCAAATTCTATGAGTTGATCGCCACGTTCATTCCTTTCCCCGTATCCGTATTTACCAACCGATGTCTCTCCTTGTTCCTGTTGTCCAATTCTTGCATTAAAATCTCCCATGATGAGCTTGATGTGTTGTTTCCCCTTGGTATGTAGCTGTTTGATTTCTTCATAGAATTCTTCAACCTCCTCGTCGGTATGGCTTGATGTTGGTGCATATGCTTGTACTATCTGAAGTTGGTATCGCTGGGTTAGTTGAACAACGAGCCTCGCTGCTCGATCTGACGTGCTTTCGACTTCAAGAAGGTAGTCTTTAATTCTTTTGTTGATTAAGAAGCCAACACCACTTGTTCTTCCAGTTTCCGTTCCTCTATAATAAAACAAATGTCCGCTTTTAAGTTCCACCAACTCTTCACCTTTTCTTCTGACTTCACTGAGTCCTATAATGTCCCATTTGATCTTTTCAAGTTCCTCTTCCAATTCCTGAAGTTTTGCTTCAGAAGCAAGGGATCGTCCATTATACGTTGCCAAGGTCAATAACAAACGGCAGCCTGGGCCATTCCAGTGATTCTTAGCACCCCCTGCTTTCATGCCACGCTGACCGCTGCCTTGATCAGGAGCACTCCAGCACCTGGAGACTAGGGGCCATGGTTTCTGGTGTGTCAACATAATGGAGGAATTAGCCATAATTTCACCACGCTGGCTAGACGGGTTGGTGAATTAGCCCTCCCCTTCCGCCTTTCTATCCGTGTAGCAAATATTAATTTGCCACATAAATAGAAAGCTCAGCCTGCACCACTTGAAGGCGGGGTAGGACACTAGGTTACTGGCCTGGCCGGTTCCACACATCGTCACATACGTTCAGCGTGTGGGTCTCCTTCCAGTTAGATACCAGCAACCCTCTTTTGCTAAAAGCATGTTTTATTAGTATTAGTTCTTAAAATCCTGTATATACATATTCTAGTGTATAGGTCTATATTATTTTATACAATATACGATTGTGTGGGTATTGGAATTCCATATATCTTCACTTACTTATTAATAATTTTAATTTATTTACTTTCACTTTTCACCAATTTATTTGCTTGATTTTCTACATTTTCATTTATATTTTCACTTTTCATTTACATATATCATCATCATCATCATCATATTCAACCATTATCTATCCACTGCTGGATGAAGGTCTCTCCAAATGCTTTCCACACGTCTATCCTGAGCAATTCGCTTCCACGTCACCCCAACCTGTTTTCTTATTTCATCCACCCATCTAGTTTGAGGACGTTTTCTAGGTCTTCGGTGGTCTCTTGGAATCCAGTTGAGAATTTGCGTTGTCCATCGTTGATCAGTTCTTCTTGCGATATGCCCAGCCCATCGCCATTTCAGGCTTTTTACTTTAACAATGATAACCTCTACTCCAGTTTGCTCTCTCACCCAAGTGTTCCTTTTTCAATCTTTCCTAGTTATTCCAAGCATGCGCTTCTCCATGCTCCTTTGGGTTATCTGTAACTTCCGTATTGCCCCAACAGTTTGACTGCATGTCTCTGATTCAGAAGAGAGGACTGAAAATACACAATGGTTGAAGACCTTTCTTTTTAGGCACAAAGGCAATTTTCCTCTGGAAACTGCAGATTCTGACGTGGCATAACCTTCGTTGTTCTAGCGCAGTAAAACAAAAATCATCATTACATTGCATGCATCGTAATTGCGGTACATCGAATACCTTTCAGCTTCAATACCTTACATGCATAATAATTTCAGTACGTTACATACATTGCAAATGCTGTACATCAGTTGCCTTTGACAGCAACTTCCACGATAATCGGGGGTGGGGTAATGTGGCGAACGGATACAGAAATCGTTATAGCAAACTACTTCCCACAGATTTAAAAACAATATAAATCAACGTTTATTGGCGTAGTGATACCAGCGCCGATGTTATGGCGTGATTAGATGGTGAAACGTTCGAAAGAAAATAAATATTTCTGCGTTTGATAAAACCCACGACCTTCCACTTGCCGGGAGGAGACTCTACCATCTGAGCTACGAACGACAATATCCAATCCCTTACGAACGTATATAAAGACTTTACTGAACGCAGTCCCACCGAACGCAGAAATATTTATTTTCTTTCGAACGTTTCACCATCTAATCACGCCATAACATCGGCGCTGGTATCACTACGCCAATAAACGTTGATTTATATTGTTGTTTAATTTAATCTGCGTAGTGTTCGATTTATTTGAATACTTAGCACAGGTTTCAATTGTTGTTTGGTTACTTGATTATACAGACACTGCAATGTGTATACTCGAATACTCTCTCACCTTTCATTAAAGCGCTTGTGTTAAAAAACATTATGTTAAGTCGAAATTTATAATTATGTAAAATTTAACTAAAGTTTAGTTCAAGTCGTTGCATTACAAACAAAAACATGATAAAAATGATTAGCAATAATCGTTGGAAACACCTTTCACGTATTAGCTATATGTTATTTGAAGAATGAGAAAACATATTGACATATATTCATTCTCAGTGGGCATAGGGCAGTAAAACATTTTATCAGGGGGTGCTGGGTTGAAAGAGGGCGACAAATGTGTTTGTTGTCCAGGACAAACTCCTTTTTTCTGAGTCGTCACTGTTAATGATGCAAAAGGCAAAAAACTTTTATATTAAACATTGTAAATTTTTTGTAGTACCTAATTATTAAATCAAATTGCATTTGTCAAATTTAGCGTTTGGTTTGTATGATACAAAGTACAGGTATTTATTTCAAATATTAAGACCTATGTGATATAATGAATGTTGGCGTTTATTGTATGAGGAGAGGAAAAAAAATATCGAAACAAAAATAAGCTTGTCTAGTGTTTCTGTTAAAAAAAAAGTGTTCGTAGTAAAGATCAAGAGAAGAAGAGAAAAGATGATAGTAACGTGTTTGGAGGAGGCAAGATCATTTGCATGGGATGATGAGGGAGGAGGAGGATGAGGAGGTTCGATGGAGTTTTAACACCCATGTAATGTTGTCTATTTACATATGAATATGGAGCTGTAGTTCGGTAACAACCACCCTTCCTTATTCACTTTCTACGCACGCCTGTGTTCAATCATTTCAAAGTGCTGGAAGAAAGTATGTTCCTACAAGAAAGGACAAGAGATAAAACGATCAGGATTGCTAATTTGAACAAAATTTCCCAAAGTTATCAGAGACCTTACCTAAGTCAGGGACGTGCCAATGTTTTGGAGAGTGGGGGGAGCGAGAGAACTTTAACGGACACAAACTAGTGGCGCCATCTATTTCCACAATTCACCAATAGTTATTGTAAAATGTTAATGAGATAAATTAATTTTTAATTAGTTTATTAAAAAGTTAAAAAGCATCACATAACAACCATTTGAAAGAGTTACACTTCTACTGATTTCGCAGAGCACCAGGCTTTAAGATCGATAGTTTCACAAAGACTGAAAAAAAATATACAGGTAAAGAGACGCTAATTTTTTTAACAATAGATACGCCAAGGATATTGTTAAAACAATATTATTGACGGTATAATGCGGACATCTATGAACGTTAAATGAAATTGGAATCCAAAGTTGTTTCAGATTTGCTACAAATATTACTCGATAATGAGGAGGGGAGGGGGGAAAATATGCCTTTCGCCCCTCCTCCTCCTCCGATACTCGGGGGCGATAAACCCATGCCCCCTGTTGACACGTACCTGGCTAAAGTTTAACATTTCTAATTTATAAAACACAAGACAACTTATCAATAAGTAAAATATGCACTTTGAAATATAACGAGTCTGTTTTTTATAGAATTGAACATGAAACTGCAAAGCAAAAGACATCTTTACAATCGTTACTTCTCATGGAAATATTGCTAATCGTCCATTGTAGGAGTTTATTTTATTAAAATGGAGAAAATGCATCGTTGCTTTAAAGCAATGATTAAAATCATTGCTATATTGTTTTGCCATATAGCTTCAGTACACTGCTGAATTTTCCGATTCGCTGGGCAAGCTAAAGTGTACATCTTTGACACGGTCAAACCTTTTTGCACATGCTGTCATAATACACGGTAGTCTTTAAATAGCAATAATCCTTTAATAATGTTCTTTCCATTTTATGCCCTTTAAACCAGCGGTTGCCAACCTTTCGGACCTCACGGACCACTAAATTCATAATTTTAAATCCCGCGGACCACATTTCGTGAATTTAGTGCAATATAAAGGTGGAAATTGTCATTCAGAATATGAGAATTTCTTAGAATATTATTTTTGTTTTATTATTAATCAAACATTAAAAATGGCGTATGTCCAAATTTTTCTGCAGACCACCAAAATTTTCTCGCGGACCACCGGTTGGCGACCGCTGCTTTAAAGCAAGAACTATTGTGAATTAAACGATGGCGTACTGTCCATAGAAGCAATATGAGCCTTGCTTGCGTAATATTAATTTCAAATAAGTTCCATTTTTCCCTCTAATTATAAAAGTTCAACAGAATTTGTGTTTATGCAACTTAAATTTTGTCTGACGTCAGATCACAAGCAATTCGGGAATTGCTTTCCAGTAAGAATGATAGCTATATGGACACAAGTACGTAAAAGTTTTATTTTTATCGTAATTTCGTTTTCTATATAAAGGTGTTTTGTGCTTAAAATCCGAGTTTGTCAAATTAAACACTAATTAAATTTATAAATGCTGTTTTTTTTCTTAAACTTTTTAAGCAGCATAAGCAGGAAATAATTTTAATCTGAGAAGCAATTTCCCAATCGCTTATGTCAATGATTATGATGCCACTTTGTAGCATTGATACGAATTTTGGTTGCACTTTGGACAGTTTAAGAGCAAAATACATTGGCCAACGAAGCTTTCAAGAAAAACGACATAAACTAAAAATAAATGTATCACATGCATAAAGAAAAATGTTACTGCACGCCATTGGAATTGGGGATCTTTAAAAACCAGTCATTGTCATCGGCTTCACTAAGAATTTTTTTAATGTACGCTTCTCCATGCCCTCTAGTTGTGAGAGTACAAGATTGGGAAGAGAGAGCTTTCTTTATCTAACCTTTGCACAGCTAGTGTATTTTAGACTTTTGGCATTTTATTTCATGCAATTCCTACAACATTTACATGTATACTCTGAGAAACAGCCTTTTTATCTTTTAAAGTTGTTTATATTTTGTTTGTAGGACACTACTCTTTTAAAGCGTGTTATCATTAAAATTTGTATTGAAATACAGAATACTCTAGAGGGACGTGCTAACTTTTTGAAGAGTGGGGAGAGGCGAGAGATCTTTTACAGTGACTAATTGGTGGCGCCATCTATTGCCGCAAACCTCGAGATGATTAATAACCTTAGATGTTATGATAATAACCTTAGATGTTAATTAGTTAATTAAATAATTAAAATAAACTGAATTACAAAACAACAACCACTTGAACGATTTCAATTTTACTGATTTCGCAGAGCACCAAGCTTTAAAATCAATGGTTTCACAAAGACTGAAAGAAAATATACAGGTAAAGAGGCGCTATTAAAAAAAAAAGAAAAAAAGATAAGCCTGGGGCCCTGTAAAAACGGTATTACTTACTGTTTGGTGCCGACATCTATTGACAGAAAATGAAATTAGAATCCAAAGTTGTTTCAGCTTTGCTACATTAGTGGCAATGTTTAATGTTATTTTTGAAGTTAAAATTTTAATAGTATTCCTCGATAGTGGAGCGGTGACATGTGCCTTTAGCCCCCCCTCCTCCTCCTCCTCCTCCTCTGAGACTGGGCTCTACAAAACCCCTTTCCCCCATTTCACGTACCTGTTCTCTACCCTTCCGACTAAACAGATGAAACCGTAGTAATTATTTTAAGCAGACTCGATGAAAACTTAGTAATTATTTTGTACAGATTAGATGAAACCTTAATGATTATTTTCAGAAGATTAGACGAAACCTTAGTGATTATTTTGTATAGATTAGATAACTTATTGATTATTTTATACAGAAGTTCACGAATTAGAAAATTAAAAAGCCAATTTTAAAAAACAAATCAGAAAATTTATGTGTACGCACACGCATGACAATTTAAGTAGGCAAATATTTTTTTGTAAAAAAAAAACTACAAGAGTTTTAAACGACAGTGTATTTATTTAAAGTCGTAGAGTAAGAATTGTCAATCCAGTTCTAATTACATTTAACATTTCTGTAATTTAAGTACTGTTTCTACGAATAACTGTAATCCAAAATATTGCTTTAGTAGTTCTTCCATGATTTTTTCAGATGGCGTGCCAATCACAATATAATTTCCTGCAAAGTAAAATTTCTTTGATAATTCATGTGTTGTATTTAAGAATCAGCAAATTTAAATTTCTTTTCCATCAAAATAAATCGTTCCTCCAGATAAACATTAAAATCTGTAAACCTAGAATTCGGAAGACAACGGGATCAGTTTTTCGATTCGATTATTCAACCGGTTTAAGAATCGTATCATCATCGTTCGGTTCTCTGATTCTCTCCCCTATTCTTTAAATTCGTAAAACTAAATTTTAACTTTTAAAAATGCTGTCAAACAAAATCAAAACTATTGACAATAACTGTTAAATTATGGTATTCCGCTGAAAAGTGTTCGTTGCATCACCCATGAAATCCATTCCCTGAAGCGTTTTTGATGTTCTTTGAATTTCATAAAATTCTCAGAATATTTCATAAATTTATGAAAAATGGCAATGCATTGTTAAGTTATTGAAGGAAAAGATGGCGTCGGAGCAGTCAACATAACATTAGTTTCTTGTGTTTCAAGTTAAGTGTAAGTGTGCTTTTATTTCATAAAGTTTAATAAAATTTAATTAAATTTCCTCTTAATATTTCGTTTGAAAACGATCGCGGATTATTGGACGCGTGGTCCGTTTAATTTTTTTTTAATACGCCTAACAACAGCAAAAGAAATAAAGGCATTTTTAATGAGGCGTCCCCGATCTCATTGTCTCAACGTTTTTATTTTATAAAATTTCATGAAATTAGTTTCATTAAATTTTTTTTTGATGTTTAGTATTTCGTTGGAAAGTCATCGCGGGTTGTGATGTTAGTGGCCCCTTTATTTTTTTTTTAATAGGCATAACAATAAAAGCAGAAATGAGGCATTTTTAATGAGGCGTCCCTTATTTCATTGTTTCAATGTTTTTAGATACTTTGTCGAGATCGGGTTGATTTTGCATGCATTTTCAAAACTTTTTACATTTTTTTTGGAGTGTTTGCTGATGTTTTATTGGATGGGATTTTTCAGTTCAGATTTTTTTAACAGAATTTAGATTGAAGTACCATAATTAGTGATATTATGATCGTTAGAGATATCGGATTAGTTGTCGTTTTTTGTTCTTTTTTTTTTTTTAGTCGAAGCCGTAAAATTGATTGGATTTTGTCGTTATTTTCCACTTAAGTTTGTCATCATACAATTAAAAAAATTCTTTTTCAATAAATATTACACACATATGGGCAGTCCAACTTACGGCTCATAAGACATGCATTAGATTTCACAGTGCACTTTAAACAGGGTGTGTGTGGATCTAGAAAAGTCAGGGAAATTTTAAAGTCATTGTTATAATAAATAACTTATTAAAATAATTTTCCTGAACTGTGCTTTTCATACCACATTACCTACTGAAAAATTTGAAAAACTTGTACTTTTGACTAAACTTCTTCCAAAAGTTACCATTTTTCACCAAAACTAATATAATTTATATAAAATTATTAAGCCCATATATTTCTCAGGAGAAAATGTTTGCCAAATATATAACTAAAACTTGAAAAACAAAAAGTGTTTTAGCTAAATTATCTAATCTGTAAGGGATTTTGATCATACCAATCTCCTTTGCCTTATATACAGTCATACACACTTTGGCACTACTGCATGACACACAACCCACTCATTTCTAGTCTGTTTTTCAAAAACTGACAATTGACACAGCCACCATGTTGTTTACGCTGTTCTCATCTGTGTTCTTTCTCCTCCCAATTCTAAAAAATAAAAAATTAGTACTTATTCTGTGTGATCGGATGTTTCCGGCATCGGCAAAGTCACTAGCCACCATGTTGTTTACGACATTTTTGGAAATCTTCCTCTTCCCTCGCATACTTTTCCTCGATCTTCCTCCTTTTTCCCCCTCGTAATTTTCATGATTCTTCTTCTTCCTCCCCTCCCATAAATTCTGTGAACCATCCTCTTCATCCCTCCATACTTTTCCTTAATTTTCCTCTTTCTCTCCCTCCCATTCTTTTCGTGCATCCTGTTCTTCCTTTTCCCTTTTCGTTATTCCTCCTCCTCCCCTCTCCTAACCTAAAAAACCCTACCACGTTTCCTGCAACTTCACTGAAAAACATCTACACAAAGTTTCGCACATGGATTCACCAGTTTCTTCGTACATTCACACGCAATAAAATCCCATTTTCATGGCCCACTCAATCCATAAAAAAACCTGTAATCTATAAAAAATGAAAACATTCAGATGCTCACTATGAGCATGAAGTAAAAATAAAATGGCGTCTCACACCAGTTTTCACCGCATCATACAGATGTATGTGATGTCACAACGCGATCTGGTGCAATTTTTTACGATTTCAAGAGGATAGACAAAGAAGTGGGTTGCGTGTTCTGCAGTTTTACCCACACTTTAAATGAAATAGATGAAACATCAGCTTTGCAATTATATAGTTTTCTCATAATGAACTCAAAAAGGGCCAAATGAAAATGTTGTAAATAATTAGGCACTAATACAGAACATGTCCGGCAGTGCTTTTTAATGTGAAGTGTTTTCAACATGCATAGAAACAGTGTCCCGACTTGCCGCCATGTTACAAGGCTCTGCCTCTTTCCCTTCCTCTCTCCTCCTCCGAAATCCATACCATAGGATTAGCTCTGTAATACATCTTGAATAATGCCGTATCTCCAACTGTTATCTGTACAGATTCACTCAGCGTTCTGCAAAGCCTGACTTCATTCAACGTCTCGCATCACACTGGAATCCACAGAGTTTACAAACATCTCGTGGATATAAAAAACGCACAGTATATTGCGAAATTCTGTTGGATTCCTGGCCATGTTGGTATTGTCAGCAATGAACTGGCTGACATTGCTGTGAAAACAGCAACTGCAAAACCTGAGTGTATTTCCATTCCATTTGGAGATTTTAACACTCATGTCTTATCCCATCTGTACAAAAAATGGCAGTTGGAATGGGACAAGCAATTTTTTAATAAGCTTCACCACATTAAACCTCGTATTGAGGTGTGGCAGTCTAGCTGTAGGGGGTGAGCATCGAAAAGAGGTCACTCTGGTTAGACTTTGCATCGTCCGTACACACTTCTCCCATCAATACCTTTTAAAGGGAGAAGACGCCACGGTGTATCACATGTGGTGAACCATTAAATGTTTTACATGTTTTGTATATTTGTCCCGATTTTAACCAGCATCGTTCACGTATTTTTAACCAAAGTAATTTTGCCATACATGACATTTTATCTGATTCTTTTAATCATGAACTAATTTTTAACTTTTGTATCTAGTAGTGGCTATTCCCATCTCATGATTTGTTTTGTGTCGTTTTGTTCAGTGCCTTTTGTTAAGTTGTTTTTAACACATTTTTAGCTTTAATTTATTTTTATATTAAACCTGTGTGCATGTTCTCACCTAGTTTGGTGCATAATGACCCTTGCTGTCCTTGCGCCACAAAAACACAATCAACATCTCCTCCTTCTTCTTTCTTCGATTCATCAAATTATAAAAAAAACATGTACTAACCTTTATTCCTTTGGTGGAAAAAATTTTACCTCTTTTACTACAACATCGTCATCTACGTTAGGCCTAGCACACAGTCTCATGTTTTCCTTGTAAACCGGACATGCTGAGCGTTCATTCATAACCCACGCCATCACACTATTTTTTTCTTTTCAATCGCAATTCCACAAAAATAAAATAAAATGTTCACACATAATTCTGATCGTTACAATGAAAAAAATACTGCCCAAACAAGGAACAAGCAGTGTATGACGTTAGTTGGGAAGTCACAAGCCTGCCTACAGCGACTTTTCGACTCTTTTTCTAGAGGAAAAAAGCACACACCCTTCAGAAGAATAACACAATTGCCAAATGATGGGTCAACACACAAGAGTTTTTTGTGAGTTTTCATGGGGGAATTTATTTTATACTTTCGACACCTACATAGAAACAAGCTCAAACTAGAGCTATTTTTGTTTTAGGAGAAAAAGAGACACTGTCTTCATTCTGGATTCAAAACAGGGTCCCTCCGTTTAGCCTGGGATGTCTTGACAACTAGACGAACAAGGTCAAGAACCAACTGCCTTTTTCTCCATATGTAAGGTTCTAAGATATTATTACCCTTCACAGGGTTAACACTAACCATTAACTTGATTCGAACCAGGGTCCCTCCTGTATTGATTTGACATATTATTTATATATTGATATTATAATAAATATAAATTATATATAAAATATTATAATAAAACGTATGTATAACTTAAAAAAAGCTTAAAAATATCGAGGTCGATTTTCATGGTGATTCGGTTGTTGCAGTTCTAACAACGAACAGCTTGCAACATCTGAATGTATAATTCTTCGATACATGTCTCTTATTAACATCACTGTTGTACCAGTAGACAAAATTGTTCCCTACTTTTAATATATATTGTAATTTAATTAATTGGATTCTTTAGTTCAAGTTTTAACAATTATCGAGATTGCATTATATCATTTAGATTCTCATTTTGAGTAAAGTTGCCACTGTGCACTTCTTTTTGGGAATTTTGCTTTTTGCTAAAAAGCTACTTTTGTTAGAGAAGTCTTGATGTGGTACAGCCACCTTTGATAATTGCTTTCTATGAATAGGACTACAATGTAATAAAAATATTCTGAAGAATGATATCAAGAAACTTCTTTTAAAAAATTATAAGAAACAACTATTTAACAAAGTGTTCTGTTTTTATTTTTGCACCCTAAAAATAATACTTTTCCTTGTTTCTTGGGAAAAGTCTGGAGCCTCATTTCATTAAGTTACTTGTATCATTTAAAGCAATAAAAATGGCATCAACCGGAATCCTTTTTTAGTATGAATTCTGTGGATTCAAACTGCATCACTAAATCGCATTGATACCCAAAGTTTTTGAAAATGGTGAAGAACTGTTTTGAAACACATTATTTTTATTTTAAAAAATGCATATGCTGCAAAGTGATAAGTGAATGTAGGATAAGGTAGCCCATAATGGAGCTTTCCATGTGAAATGATTAGTAATGCTTAATCAGGGTTTGTATGGCCCTTAAAAGTCCTTAATTTTGTTCTCCTATTTCTCAATATTTCTCTGAAGTATGTTTTAGTTTCAACTTGTATTAATGCCGTTCTTCTCACAGTATGAATAAACATAATGAACGTGAAATCACACCATGCAGGTTGTTATATGCCTTTTGCGAACAATAGGAACATCCATAGAGGAGAACTCCCTCTGGGAATATGCATATAGAACTTACCCTAGAAACTTGCTTGAGCATTTTTTCAGAATGAAATGACCAGTGTATCTCATACCTCCCTCTCCAAAACCTTGATTTAAACTTTAAATCTAATGTAAGTGTGAGGTGCCTTAGGCACAGCGGCGATCATTTTGTGCCCTTCCCACCCCCCACCACACTGTATATTTCCTGATTAGATGTTTCCGTTATGAGAAGTTTTACTCTGTACTGTATGTGTGTGTGTGTGTATAGTGTTCCTCCCAGGTGTTTTTAGAGGAGTGAATGGTCTTCCTACTTGGTCTTCAAAGTTAGAGTTAGCCTCTCAAGAAAATATTTTGTGGCGGAAAATCACCAAGGAAGGGGAGTGTGTGTGTGTGTGGGGGGGGACATTCATGATTACCTTTTATGCATTATTATAAAATAACAATATTTTATGAATGATTTAATTTATTTTATAACGAAATTTTTTATTTTTCCGCTGTTTGTGGAGGGTAGTTGTGTTTCATGGAATTTTTCATAATTTTAAGTTAAGGCAAAGTAGGGGGTGCTTTTCTGAGGAGGGTGGATGGATGATATTCTACAGTAGAAATTGAATACAATTTAAAAAAGAGTAAAAAAAAAAAAAGCCACCTTTTAAATTTTTGTGTCCCTTCATGGTTTATGAAGGGTGCACCTTCATGGTCATTGAAAAGTCAATTTTTTTTTCTTTTGCCAAGTCGGAACCATTGAAAAGTACTTGAAAACTGCCAAAAATGTGGTTGGTCCTTGAAAAGTGCTTGAATTTTTCTCAAAACCTTTCTTCAAGTTTTGGCAAAAGAAAGGGAAAAAAAAAAGATATTTTTCCTTATTCCCAGAATATTATGCTTATAATGTCTTGCATTTTTAATTTTTATGTATATTGCGATTGACAATGTGAGGTCCTTGAAAAACGTCATTTGGTCCTTGAAAATTCCTTGAATTTCATCAGGATAAAAGAGTGGGAACCATGCCCTTTAGAATAAATCTGGGTCTTCTTTCTCCAGGTCATTCCACGTCAAATCAAAGAATTTTTTTTATGATTTGACACCCACCCACTGACAAAGATTTTGATAAAACTTGGTAGGTGTACTACCCCTGTGTAGGTTAGAACCCATGTGAAATTTTTCATCCATAGGCCCCCCTTAGTTCCTGAGATGTAGAGGGTCAAAGTTTTGGGAATTTACACGGACGGTAGTACATTTTTGAACCTCCTTTTTTAGACTGCAGTTTCGTCTTCAAAAAATTGCAGCTTAAGATCTGAAATCTCTAGGGACTCGAAATTTTGACTGTAAATCAATAGAAATGTGCTGATTATAAATAAAAATACTGGAATGGTAATTTGTAACTTTGAAGTGTGGAATTTTTTTTTTAAAACAGAAATTATGTAAATTTTTCCAAAATTTTCGGTATTATAAAAAAATATTTTTTACTAAAAGGCAGATGAAAACACCAGTCTTTTTTTTATTGAGGTTTACATTTTGGTCTTTCTAATTTTGAAATAGAAAATGTCTTTCTCGTGACTTACATTTTTTTTTTTTTTTTCAGAAAATGCATTAAATCATGAATGAAAATTCTCACACCGACAGTTGCCTAAAAAGTTACTTCAGACTCCTAAGTTTTAATGAATTTATCACTTTTTGAAGAAATTCATTAACGTTTTCTGGACTCCTAAAATGTTTTTCATCTCCAAAAATTTTTTTTGGTTTCATAATTGTTAATTTTGAGATTATGTTTAACTATATAATATTTATTTGAAAGTCCTTAAATTTCATGTAAAAGAAATGTGCATGAACCTTGTAAATGCCTGATGCCAGACCCATGACACATTGTAGCATGTAGAAAATGCTGACATCAGAATTCGGTATGATAAATAGTCAGTGGGAATGACGAAGTGTGAATTTTTTTTTAATAGCAAAGTGCTTTGTATTTAATGTAGTACATAGTGCTTTGTTTTGAAGGAATGGTTTCTTCTTAAAGACGTCCACAGGAAAAATATGATAATTCAAAAAATTATTAGATATCGCCTTTGCTTTTCATATAAAAATGGTCGCGTAGAAATAGGGTTTGTTATTTCTATTATAAATCTTTCATTATAGCTTACCTGGTTTCATACTTTTTTCTGTTTCTTACATAACCTATCCCCCCCCCCTAACTATCTTTTTTTTGTGTGTGTGATCTTTTATTATAATTTTTTTGGTGGGGGGGGTAATCTTTTATACTTTTTCGTTGTTTTCCTATTTTTCTTCGATAATCTTTCCTATTTTTACTGCTTTCTTTCTTTTTTTTTTTAAAGTTGGCTTCTGTCCCTCGTAATACTTGATTGGCCCCTAATGTCGATGACAATTACTCTGGACACCCTTCTAGAATAGTAAGATACGCTCCTTATTTTAGACTTGGATATGTAACACACTAACAATAGTACCTTTATGACTCTCGAAGACACACCAATTTTGCTCAAAATCTTGTTGTCTGCAAATCTAGCGCACAAACCGGAGCAAACGAATGGAAAAAAGGACTGTTTTTATGTTATGTTGAAATTGAGATATTGTAAAATACAAATTTAAACAACCATTAAAATGATAATTTCTAAAATTCCTAGCTTGTTTAAAGAAGATAAAAAATCCTGCTATTTTAAAATATAAAAAAATAACATATTCAACTCCCTCAAGACTCATAAAACTCATGGACTCTATGTAAAATACTCTTACATGTAAAACTCATATTTATAACATTTATAGGAGTCAACGTTACCATCCTACTTCAAAGTCTCAACATAATTAACAAAATGATTGCAGTGATATACATCATGGTAATTTATAGTATTGAATGCTGTTTCAGGGGTTGAAATTAACTTTTTAAATCAGGTGCATAACTTCATCCAACTTTCGTGACTTAGGGCCCCGCTGGGGCGTAGTGTGGCAACGTGTTTGCCTAATGTGCCATTGACTCGGGTTCGACTCCCAACAGTGTAAAGAATGCTTACTCAGAGATCTCATAAAGATCGCACTGCTCACTGTAGTCCGGGGTTTGGTTCCCTAGGCCTTAAGAGGTTCAGATTCCTCGGAAAACAGTAGGTCCCGGCGCAGCATGACCATTGTAGTCTTTGAGCCGTAAAACCACAAACAAAAACTTGTGACTTAGGTGTACAAGTAACTAACAGAATAGAAAGTAAACCTCAACATTAAAAATGGGAAAAATGTAAGTGTAGAAATTATTATTAAACATGTAAGCTGAAAAAATACCACTTTTCAAAATAATTGAACGTTCGTATGTAATAAAAAAAAATTCAAAGCAAATGCAGATAAAATTTCATGTGCACAGTGCACCCACTAATTTCGAACCCTGCACTATTTAAAATATGTTTTTGGCTTTATGTGACTGAGCAGGAAATAAATTTTTCCAGGGCTAGCTGCAAAAGCAAGTGAACGAAGAGTGCTTGTCAGTCACACTGTAATGGTCACGTAAGCAATTATTATAGAAAAGTAAATAGTTGGTTAGCTAAGATTTAATGCCCTAAGAACCTTGACTAAGCTATGATGCCCAAAAGCGATTATGTATATTTATAGGGTAATATGAAAAATGCAGAATTCACTTTTGTATAAGACATTTAGTATCATAGTTTATTTTATTTGTTAACTATATTCATGAAAATTATTAATCTTTATTTGGGTAAAGCTGTAAAACTATAACAATACAGATCTGCATACATTAATAGATTGCATGTAATGTTAAGGCATTTTTAATTCAATATTCTTTTTCACGACATTAAAAAAAAACGACAATAGAAGTAGTTGAGATTACGATATAAGAGAACATACTTCCAAACTGGCTGTTGTTCCGAAGCCTTTTCTTTTCATGTTGTGAACCCATTTTCTTCGTAACTCAAAAGCTTGTGGGAATCCTACGTTGAAATATATGTGTGTTTCCACCATAATTTCCACACGACAGCCTGGGATGCAATATCTTGATAGCATTTTTCTGTCTTTTATACTTTTATTTTAATCATTCAAAACAGATTAGCTATTAACTCGGGTTCAACTCCCAACAGTGCAAAGAACGCTTACTCAGAGATCTCATATAGATTGTACTGCTCACTGTAGTCCAGGGTTTGCTTCCCTAAGCCTTAAGAGGTTTGGATTCCTCGGAAAACAGTAGGTTCCGGCGTAGCATGACCATTATAGTCCTTGAGCTGTAAAACCACAAACAAACAAACAAATCGAAACAGATTAAGCAATAATTTAATAATTTCAACCGATAATGTCTTTCTGCACAGGCAAACAGACTACTCCTTGGGAGACTGTGTTGGTCCACTCTCGTGACGTTACTACACCTTCTATACCAGGGTTGTCTGACCTTTTTGGGCAATGGGCCACTAAAATGTTTTTTACAGATCTTGCGGGCCAATGGTTTCGTAAAAAAAGAACAACTGCCTTCAGGGTTTCTTCCATTTGTTTGTTCATTAACATGGAAAGGGCTCACTCATGCTGTCCCTGTGGTTTTTCCATATTTCTGAAAGAAAAAAAAAACCTAAAATGTTTGTTTTGGAATTTTTTTATTCCAAACAATTGTTGGCAGGGACGGATTAGCACTATTGGTAAGCCAGATTGTGGCCTGCGGGCCATATGTTGGACAACCATGCTCTGTACTGATTTGGTTGGCTTTTAGTTACAGGGGGTGCTGGCTGAGTTTATGCTGCGCTAGCGCTTCTACAATTTTCCAAGGAATCTGAACCTCCATTGCCTGGGGAACCAAACCCTGTATTATGGTGAGCAGAAAAATGGCATGCATTCTGTGGTACCACTGTGAAATCAAATGTGAGTTAATGGCACAATCAATCAATAAATGTGTAATTACTATGCCACTGTAAAGTACTACTTAAATTAATATGGTTCTATTTGGAATTGAATGTATTGGACTTCATCATTAAGTAGTATATTGTAAGAAACTGGAAGAAAAAAATTCTTGGAAAAATGTATTATATTAATTTGAATTGTTTTTCTTTTATAGGTCACAGCATTTCATGGGAACTTTCTTCTTTTCTTGTAATGCTTTTTAAATCATCTGCTTTATGTGGAAAACATGGAACCTGATGCCGATATCCGCCCAGAAGTCTCTGACTCTAAACTTGCCTCTTCTTCACCTAATACTCAGAGTGATATATCTACTGATGGAGATGCCAGTCTCAATCAACCGAGTAATGCTACTGGCGAGAAATCTGCACTTGGAATGGATTCTATGAATACGGCACCTATCGAGCCAAAAGCTAAAAAACGGCGCAAACAAAGCAAGCCCTTGAAGTGCCAGAATGTGGCAGTTGCCGACGTCGAAATGCCATCGGATGAAATAGACATTGATAAACCTGTTCATCCTGTTGCAGAAACAGTGCAGCATGTTGAAAAGTCTGTTGCCGTAGCAACAGTTAAAGAAGAAAAGGAGGAAAGCGAAAACGACAAAATTGTCAACACTGATACCTCATCTCATAAAAACATACTCTCACACATGACTGACATGCTATTTAATAATACATTTCGGGGTGCCGACCTTATAAACCAAATGGTCAGTCAGACTAAGAGAATTGGCTTATCTGATGTTAATTCTTCAGATTCCAATGATGGAGCATTGCGAAATCTTGATCCAAAAACTATGTTCCCAGGATTGTATCCCCAAATGCCCCCTCTTTTACCATTGAACTCGAATGATATGGTTGGAGATCTATCAAAGCTTTCGACTGTTTTCTCCCAGCTTGCAGAGCTACCCACTCAGTTTAATCCAACGACTACCACTGGAATTACCGGATCAAACCGCAGTTTTATTACGTCCAGTGGTGTACGTGTTTTTAATCCAGAAGCCTATTGTGAGTTGTGTGAAAAGGAATTTTGTAACAAATATTTCCTAAAGACTCACAAAGCAAACAAGCATGGTGTTTGTTCAGTTGATAATGTTAATACATCATTTCGGACCCCGTACAAGAACGTTACCCATGTTCCTCCAGCAGTCCCTCCGCCCGGAGTTAGCCAGTCAACTGAAAACAGTTCTCAGGGACCATCTGATGCATACTGCAACATTTGCCAGAAATCCTTCTGTAATAAATATTTCTTGAAGAAGCATCGTACGAACATCCATGGAATCATTGAAAATGGTGCAGAAACGTCTACCAGTGTGCCTAGTAGCATACATGTTCCTGTTATATCAACTCTCGCATTAAATCGACTTCAGGGAAATGATGTAAAGTCAGAAAACTCCTTGGAATTCCTCGGAAATGACGAATCAAAGTATCTCAATATGAGTTTGGTAAATATTAAAAATACAATGAATGGGAATCCAATGTCAGCATTGTTGAATTTTAATGGGTTTAACGCCATTTCATTGAATCAATTAAAGAATCCAGTTTCCATCAAAAGCGAAGGATTCTTGTGCGAGCTATGCAACATTGAATTTTGTGATAAGCATTACCTCGAATCCCATAAGCAAAATAAACACAAGGGGGATTCATCACCCACTGACACTCAGGAATCCACAAGTGCTTCAGAAAATGGGAAAATTGACAATAATGAAAAAATAAAAATTAAGAATGAGGTCCCAGACTTCAATAAAAACTACATGTGTGCTCCCTGCATGAAAAATTTTGCAAGTGCTGAAGCATTTCAAAGCCATATGTTCGATACCCATGGCGCTATGATTAATGATGAAGATAATATCAAAAAGAATCAAGCGAATAAAATTACAAAATCACACTCAGTTGTTCGTGCCTCGTCCCCTCCTCTTAGAAAGCCAGGCCATTTGCCAGACAACGAAAATAGCGAAGGCTCTACAGATTCTGGCTTTGTGTATTGCAGTTTGTGTTTGAACAAATTTAAAGACAAAAATGCTTTGCAGATCCATTTTGACACACACCATAAGTTAAACGATTCGCTCCATCAAGGAAACGGTTTACATGATCCCAAAGACACTGCCTCAGCCAAAGTCCATCACTTCAAATGTGATGCTTGTCCAGAGCAATTTACAGATAAAAATGCATTATCTTTGCACCGTTTGAATTTGCACGGTATAATCTCTCCCCTCTCAGAACCTCATGCTGAGAAATTAAATGCAATTAACGACATGATGCAGGAGATTGAAAAAGAACTACTATATGTTTCTCCAGACAAGTCGCGGAATGCCAGTTATCAAAAATGTTGCCGCATTTGCCATCTCGAAATACGCAACAGCAGCTTCTTGAAAACACATATGCTTGAAATGCATGGCATGGACATTGAAAAGCTTTTAGTTGATCCCTCCATTGGCATGAAAAACAGTATCACATGCGACATGTGTGACAAAATCTTAATTAATAACTGTTTTCTGAAAATTCACAAATTGAGCAACCATGGCATAAATGAGTACTCAAGCAAACATGGCCCATCGCTGATGAATTCCACTCCAAGCGAAATAGTGATCAACAACAAATCTAGCGAGCATCAGTATTTGAGCAAAACTAACCACACAGGACACTTGAATGATTCTGGAAATTCTGTCAATGAAAGTCTCGAAAAGATAAAGGATCATGGATTTGCTTGTGAAATTTGTGGGCAAAAGTTTCCGAGTAAATTACCACTTCAAGTTCATTTGGTGAATAAGCATGTGAACAATGGTGAAACCAGAGTCACCAACTTCAGAGAATTAATAGGAATGTCCATCGGTAATTCTGAAGCTTTAGGTTTCTCGCCTAATTCTATTCCAAAGATGAATGGGAATTCGAAGGAATATACATTGAATGAGACAAATTGCACATGTTGCTCGTACATTAATTTGGACGATACCAAATGTCATGGCAAGTATTCTGGGATCATGGATGGAAAAATGCTCTTGTGCAAGTTGTGCAACAATTCATACCACATCAGCGACTATTACCAACATCATTTAGCCCATCAAAATGTAACAACATCTGATACCAAATCAAAATTTAAAAACCCACACGATATGCTTTATCGTACTCATGTCACATCAAGTAATAAAGAATTTGAAGTTAGTGGCAGCAACAAGATGAAACAGAAAACGAGGAAAATCAAAAGATTTCGATGTAGCAAGTGCGATAAACCGTTTCGAACAAGAAACAAATGCCTTCACCATATTCAGGTTGTGCATAAGAACAAGAAAGGATCAGTCAACGTCAATGACCGTCATTATATCGATAACTCTCCCAAAAAATCAAACACTGCCTATGATTCCAAAATAGACCAGAAGGCCGTTTTCCATTCCCAACCTCTCAATAACAACTGTTCCAAACCATTTTCACCGAGCATGAAGAACTGTCTCAGCGGCAATGAAAAAAATCGAGATTCTGCATCAATGACAGTGCCATATATTCTGCCGAAAAATGCCAGTGGCGTCATCATGCAACCTTTTCACTTAACTGAACCGAAATCGGAGAAAATGTCGGAACCTGACGTTTTCGTTCCTTCGCTCGTTTATCTTCCTGTGAGTCGAGAAATTTCCGAACCTGTGACTGTTGCATTCACCCTGACCCCTGCTTAAGTTAAGTATCAAATGTTGCATGAAACAGTACAAACTTAAACAGTATTGCTAGTACAGCTATCCCCTAGCTCCAACCAATTTGTCCTAGGTTTTAACCCTCTTTTTGAATACCTCATCTGGCCATTTCTATACTTTTTACTTTATTTGTTTGTATCGTTGAGTTGTCATTTTGTGTTTTGTCCACCATTTTAACTAGCAGGTTTTGTATATAGCAAAGGCTTCAGGATTTTTGTGGTAATTGGACTGTTGAAATGTGAAGTATTCATCTTGCTGTAAGCCATTGGCAGATTATTTGATTATTGGTAATGATTTAATCGAGACTAGTAGTTATTGATCATTGCTGCATTTTAATCAGTTGCTTTTTACCTGTCATTCTGAAAAGCATCTAAGATTTTTTTTTTTTATTGGGCTAAACTTTGTAAAGATATTTTTAATTTTGCACATTTTTTAAAGTTTTAAGATTATGGTTTTTAATTATACCTCAGACAGTCAATCATTTATTGGGGTGTGAAAATTTTGTATAGTCTCCCCATCCCCACTCGAACTATGGAATGCACTGATGTTCAACATCAATGTAACAAACAAGAGATTGTGTTAGTTGCTCTAATAGGTTTCGTTTGCAAACAATTCATTTCACTAATTATTCACTTTCAAATGATTTACAATTATGTATATTTTATGCAGTTTTGCTGAAGTGAAATATTGCTACAGTTGAATCTCATTCCATGATGAATTTGAATTCTGTCGCTGTTAATTAACATTTACTGATACAGGTAGCTCTAATTGAACAGTTACAGAACCAAAATGTGTGTCGTTCAGTCTATCGAGGTTCTATACGAATATCATTACTTACTATCATTATTTGCGATCGATCGGAGAATTTTTTTTTCTCAACTTTGAGCATGAACTCTGTTAATGAACCATTACATTGGAATTTACAACTGCTTCTGCTGTGAATCTGCAGTGTGGTTAAGGTTGGGTTCTGTTCCTCACTCAGTTTCAAACTACGTAATTGGCTGTCCAAAGTCATGGCTGTGGCTGTTGAACTATGGGAGATAATGGTTATGGTTGTGACTTCGTTGAGAGAACATTGAGTTTAAATCTCTCCCATAAATGTATAAGTATGTTTTAGTTCAGCGTTAAGTTAAACTAGCATGGAAGTTGTGTCAAGTATTACTCGTATAGAGATTACGTTAGATCAAAGCAGTGATCTTTTGCAGCAGTATTATTCAAACCATCCAACAGAGTTTGATTGTATTATGTAATGAGGTTCAACTGTATTGCTTATTTATGGGGGAAATATTTCTATGTATTGTCTTTGTTGTATAAGGGTGGATCAAATGAGAACGGAACAGGAGTTACAAAATGAATGGCATACTTTATTTTTTAAAAGTAATCACCAAAATTACACAAGCACTTGTCCCACTGTTGCACCAAACGGTGAATACCTCATTCGTAGAAGTTGTTTGGCTGAGATTGAAATCAGTTTCGAACAGTGTCCATGACTTCGTTGTCCGAGCAAAAACTGCTGAACAAAGCCACCTCTGATTGTCTGTTAGATTGTGTGGCACCTACTGTGCACTCTGTTTTCTGTAATGAAGTTTCTCCATAATGATGGCACGAATGGAACCAAAACTCACACCCACCTCCTCGCTGATGTCCCTTATTGTGCATCGTCTGTTTGCACAGATGATCTGGTCAATTTTATTCACCAAAGCCTCCATGATGATGAGGTGACTTTGACCAGGTCGCGGATCATCATTCACAGATTCCCGTCCCTCGCGGAAATGCTTGTTCCAATCCTGCACACGAATCAATGACAGTGGGTGTTCTCCATACACTGTTTTTTTCAATGCACTTCACAAACTCCAGTACCTTCTGCCACTAAAAAGCGAATAACACCACCCGCGTTGCTGCTCTTCTTTGGTGGCAAACGTGATGCAGAGGCAAGTAGTGATGCCAACTGATTGCTTGCCACTGGACCACACTGCTGGGCGCCGGCTCATACCATGTGGTTCTCTGCTTCTGTGGGATTACAAGGGCGTCTATGACCTCTACCCACGACCTCTACGGCAGTTTTGTTACACTTACACGAAATACACCAAATTATAACCACTGTTCTGTTTTCATTTGATCCACCCTTATATTTTATGCAGTAGATGAACAGAACAATGGAGGTGCTTTCATAGTATTTTAAAAGAATAGCCTGTTTGGCTTTGTGACTTTAAAACATAATTTACCACAATAGTGCTACCAATAACGGAATCTTAAGAATTACCCAAATTTAGATAACAAACATTCTTAGCTTCTCAAAATTTAGCTTGTATATTTCAATGAGAACAGTTTTATGTAAACTTATAACCTAGAACGGGATGTTAGTTATGAAGTAAACCAGACTCAGATCTTTTAAGTGGGACTCGTAAAAGAGTAGATTTTTTTTTTTTAAAGTTCATTTAAAACTTGTTTCAAACAAATTTATTAGCAGGAGAATACACATTTCAACAAAACTGCATAACAAGTCTCATGCATATTGTATATGAGAATTTTTTTTTATTATGTTTAAAAATATAAGAAATGTTTTTAATGATTTACGTTAGTTCACGTAAAGAATCTTTTTTCATGTTCTTTATGAGAACATTTTTTTTATAATGGCGATATGATATTCACAAAACGAAAGATGAAGGCTCAATGTGCAAATGGTTTTATTGTGCATCTGGTAATTTTATGTTGATTGATTTTGCTGATTAAATAATGTGTCCACACGTCTCTCACCCTCACCCCCCTCCCCCATTTTAGTTTTTGTTAAATTCCTGTTTTATATTTAAAGTTTTAGATCCACGTTTGTCTTTGCCATCTTTTTTATTGTTAAAAAAGCAAAACAAAGCATGAATGAAACAATCCCTCCCCCCTTTAAAAAACACTGCTGTACCTGTTTCTACACATATCTGTGTGTATTTGAATGGGCTATTTATTTAGAGCGAAGTTTGTTACCACAAAAAGTAAAAGCTACTCACCCATTTCACCATATCTATACATATTTTTATAATTCATTACTTTTTTCTTATTTCTACCTTGATTTTTTCTTTTAAATAGAATGTAGTTCTGAACTACAACTGTGTTCATAGCTGATCAAATATTCGCAACAAAAAGAATGTGTTTTTGTTGCTTAATATGAGTATTTGATCATTTAATACAACCACATCATCGACTATGATCTAAATCGCTGGTTTGGATAAAGTATGTTCTTATTTGTCAAAGCAGATATTAAATAGTGGGAAACTGTACACGTTGGATTTTTATCAATACAGCCAATTCAACTTGAGAAGTCAAACGCTACAAAGATTGTGGTGTTTTACTTTTTAAGTTGAACACAAGTTACCTTGAACCCAAGTTATCAAAGGTTATCTGCTGTACAAATGTTTATTTTCATGTAGATGTGAATATACTCATGCATATCACTACAAAACACAATTGCAATGTAAATATATATAAAATAATTCTAAATCATTATGACTAGGTGTAGACAAAACTAAAAAGAATTCAGGAGCCAGCCCTTTTTTCTCAGGAGCCAACAACATGCGATGTATATATTGTGCCCTGCGGTGGCGCAGTATGGTAACGCGTTCGCCTAGTGCGCCGTTAATCTGGGTTCGACCCCCAACAATGCATAAAGACTGCTTACTCAGAATTCTAATAATTAATAATAAGTTTTATTTATTTTCTACATACATTAAACAATACATTGCATTAGAAACAAAAGGTTTAATTACATTATGTAGAAGGTCCCGGGAAAATACTACAGTATGACGTGCCCAAGACCTAAAAAATTTACCGCTAGGGCATTATATAATACCATTATGCTCTTACATATTATCGATGATACAAAATATAAATTGAACTTTCATAACAAAACCATACAATTCAGTGAAACGTATCAATATAAACAAAATATGTATTTATCATACACTATCCTTTTATATTTGCTATTATAACGTAAAAATATTAATATTTCATAAATTTATCAACATCAGTCCATATTATTATTTATTAATTTTTCCTTCAATTTTGTTTGAATAACTGCAGATTATTTATATCTTTTAATTCTATTGGCAATTCATTCCATAATTTTTGACCTTTATAATCAATGTCATCTCGTCCAATATTTGTTCTTATCTCTCATAAAAATCACCCTGCTCACTGTATATAGTCTGGCATTTGGTTCCCTAGGCCGTAACAAGTTTGGATTCCTCGGAAAACAGGTTCCAGTGCAGCATGACCATTGTTGTATTTGAGCCGTAAAACCACAAACAAATACGCAATGTATATATATACACAGTGGTGTAGTCGAGGCAGCCTTACAGCACCAAAGCACTTATTTTTCTGTCCTGCTAATATACAACACACAAGTATTACATAAAGATAAATTGATCTCGTAAAAGAGAGCACCAGGACCCTTCTTTTATCAGAGCTGCACCACTGTATATATATATATAGCAAAATTGTAGTATGATTGTGACATGTAGTACCTTCTAATGTAATATACATGAATACACATATCTAAATGTATATTAACTTGGACAAAGTTAAAGTTGTAAAGTAATATCACACAAGGTAGTAAACCCAAGTAAATTTAAGTAGTAGAAACATCTCAGAATAAAAATTGACATGTAGTAGTAAAAGGTGAAGAGGAGTAAAAGATTAAACAATACCAAGAATTTTGTTCTTCATCAGGGACCGCACAAAATCCCTGTTATTGGTTTGCTTTTTCTGACTACAACAATTAAGATTAGTGATTAATACTGAATAAACCAGCATTGACCAAAACTTAGCTAAAAACAGTATAAACCCAGAATATAATTAGTTTAACAATATTTTAGTAATTTAGAAGGGTCTCTTTATTAATACTAAGAAAAATCTCAATTGTTGTAAGTGGCCCAAAAGCAAACTTACAGCAAGTAGATGGAGGTATTGAAAGTGATTAAAGTGTAAAGGTTCAATTAACATGAATAGAGAAGATGATGGGGTGAGAAAATTCATTAATTATACCAAAAATTGTAAAAAGTTTTACATGAATATGTCACACTCAAGATAAGCACTTAATTATTAACTAGTAAAAATATATAAGTTTAAGTTTAAATAAATCCGTATATTCAAAATAAACAAATTGTTTCTTTGCACTCATAATAGACCCAGAAGTGTGCAATCAGAATAAAGACATATATATGCTCATATGCATAAACATGCACACCCTTACATATATATACATATACATACCAATATATATACGCACATATACATATACACACACACACATATATATATATATACACACACACATATATATATACACACAAATACACACACACACGTATATATATACACACTCAAAATATACACAGTATATATACACATATAAACCAGATATGCACCATAAATATATATATATACACAAATATAATTTGAACAATATTAAATACAAAAACGTTTTTGAACATAGAGAACTCAATAAATATGCATACAACAGCTAGAAAAAGCTTACTATAATTCTCGAACCTGATATCAAAACACTTACCTACATTACAGAGATAAACTTGTTAGTATAATAAATAAAAATGTAAGAAAAACAATCCAGAGGTGACAAGAAGTATTTAAGAAAAAGTACTGAAGGATTAGAAGTAAGAAAGTAGGTAAAAGAAATGAAATTTGTCGTGTTTTGGGTGTAGGAGAAAACACCAAAGCACTGGGGTTCTTTTTGCTAGAAAAGTTGCCTTTTGTCCACTAGGACTTAAACTTTAAATGGTGCTTTTGTGGTGAAAAAACAAGCGAAGGATAGATTATAATAGATGATAATAGTGGAAATAGGGACTGAGAAAGTTAAAGGTATGTGGAAAATGAAATGAAGTGGAGGGTTTAGGATCAAGAAAGTTTTTAACAAAATTATATACCAGATTCTTGGTGAAGTAATGTGGAACATCATTGTAAATGCATTCGACATTAGTGTCTGAAAGTTTTTTAATTTGAGGTTATTGTTACTCGAGAACATTTCGAGAACATTTCGAACAAATGATATTTCTGTGGACTTTTCTGGATATGTTGGGAGTCCCAGTTTGTGAGGAAATTCACTTTAAATCTGAAGTCTTGCCTTTTATCATACAAGTCAATTTCAGTAAGAGAGTTGTCGTTGATGCTGATATTTAAATCTAGGAAAACACCACTCTTGTTGTCAGTATTGGTTTTAATTAGTTTTAGGTTTGGCGGGTAGCTGTCAAGATTCTTAGTGCCATTGAGTGTTATGAGGTCATCTTTTTCATTATTTCTCCAAGTTTAATCATTATCGCATTATTCTTTTCTGTTACCTCTTCCAGTAATTCATTAAACATGTTTTCCGTTGCCCCTTCTTTCTCTTCCTCCCGAACATCATCCTTCGCTGTTTCCCCTCTTCTTTTTCGCTTTATTTTCCATCTTACTCCTTACTATTATTTATGAGGAGATTCCTTTCAGAGGCTTTATTTCCAAAAAGTCAGTATAATCATTTACATTGCAAAAACAAGTGTCTGTTTGCATTAATTGTATAAGGATAACTCGTGAGGTCAGTAAACAGATAAAACAATATTAAGTCAGGAATACTGACACACACGTGACTTATTATCATGAGTTAACTAGCGTCTAGAGATCATCCAGTTAGCACTCTGGTAACCTTTGTACCATTTAATGAAGCTTAGCTTTCAAATTCAAATTTTAAATAAATCGATTGTTTGATGTCACGTTCGTTTAGCAAGAAAAGTTAACTTTTTTATATAAAGATGAATGTTGTTATTCGAAAAGTTAAAAAACACAAACTTAAGGATATTTCGAGGACTGATGACCATGAGCCTGGTATCGCTGGAACCGACAGACAGAGATATACTTAATGTTACAAAAATTTTGAAGGGATGCGGAGAAAATCCGCGAAGAAAGTCGTTTTTCAAAGGAGCGAAAACGTCGACGCTCATAACAATGATTTTGCGCCATGCCTTTCATTATTATTTGAAATGAACGTATTTAAAATGCAAAAGATAAAAGAAGGGAACTAATTCTCCCAAACTGACCGTCACAATTAATACGCGAGCACGCGCGTGGGGTGCTTTGCACCCCATCTGATTATATAGCATTATTTCATTAAGAACTGACAA
>QLNU02014176.1:33711498-33725439 GCA_006491805.2 Dysdera silvatica | reverse complement strand
AAAAACACCACCAAAAATATATCTTTGGTTCTATACGTCTCGACTTTTTGTATTTGAGGATTGGTTGGTGAACATTTGAAAATGCCCATGTTTTAAATCATTCTACACCACTATTGTCCATTCACGAAAAGAAGTCTAATGGTACAGTTAAAAATATCGGGGAGTGATGTCGCAAACCGGATAAATGCTTACAATGATGTAGGACTCCCAAGTTCTGCACTGGTTTTCGGCGACCACCAAAAACAACTTCTGAGATTAGTCCTACTCCGCTATAAGCGGCTAGCCAGTTTGTGACGCCACCTCCCGTTATTTCTAACTGTTTCATTGGACTTCTTTTCGTGAACCAACGGTATGGACACTATTTTGTTAATAGAATAAACTTCAGTATTTATTATTTTACTGATACATTGAAAGTTGACCTTTAAAGTGGTCGTATATGCTATTAAAGCGTTGCCCAGAGAAGGGTTTTGGAAGCTAACTCTGACTCCTCCCCATTCGGACACTATTCTAATCTGTAAAATAAAATCTCTTCTGAAAGAAAATTTTGACTCCCATATAACCTCCTCCTATTTTCACCCTTCCCCCTATAAAAAAATCCTGTTCACAGTCCTGCAATAGTACATTAATATAAGTTTGATCATTTTGTTTGCATGGTTTAAGTATAAGTGTAAACATCATGTTTTGTTGTTGTTTTTTTTCCAATGATCAACCTTTACCTGTTTCCAGATTTCCTTAAAAGGCAATTAGGATAGGGAATTTTCCACCACTCCCACACAATTATAAAATGAGCCACTTCCTCAATTTTTGTTTTCCTTGAAATTTTGAGATACCTTACTTCATGTTAGCAACAAGGATATTGCACACTAATGTATCAATACTCAACATAATTAAACATAATACACTGAACCTAATCGTTTGTTAACTAGAACAAATACGTTTTACTCGTCCATTTTATTGAGTTGTTCGTTATTGAATATTAAAGGGAAAACAAAACCCATAAAAAATGCAGTGCGCACATTATTTTATAGGCTGTTTTAAATGACATACGTAATTATATCATTAATTAACTATCACTTTGAACTGAGCCCTGCCATTATTCAAGTTTCCGTTATGAGTCAGAAATTCTGAAAACAACTCGCATATTTTTTTTTATACGGTAGACTTAACCTTATGGTGACCCTCGATATAACGACTCATTGCAATATACTGAGTTTCCATGGAACCTGGAATTATCGGAGAATTTTAAATTGCGCGTCCCTAAAGGTCAAGAAAAAACAAGATTTTTTTATCAAACCTGGGAAAATCTAAGAAAACAATCTCCTGCTCTGAATAGCTAAATCTCTCACGAATGTGAAAGCATTTTATCCGCAACCAAAGTTTAGTTGGAAGTTGCTTGAGAGTGATTGGCAGAGCCGACGAGGGGGGGGCTTCAGCCCAGATGAAGTCTCGGAGCCTATGCTGGCAAGGACCTGTGCTGTGGGGGGCCCAGGGAAGGGGTCATGGGGCCTGTCAGACCCTCGTTGGCTCTCGGCACACCTGGAGATTGGTCAGGAAATTTTGCTGCAGAAGTCAGGGATTTTTTTTTTCTCTAGTATGAGTGGGAACCTTGAATATGTAATGACCAATTCAGAGGACGTTTTTGTTGTAAGTGTAAGGCCATTTTACTGTAAATTCCCTATAACAACCATCGATATAGCATTCCTGCGGGGGAGTGGGAAGATCCATTCAAGATTACTATAATGCAAGTTTGTATCAACAAAAACATCCTCTTCGTTCAATATTAATAAATACACTGACGATTAAGTTATTAATTCACCTTCCATCATATATGGAATTGAATATCATAGATAGAACTTTGTTTTCGGTGTGAATTCCTTTATTTAATCCTATGTCTTCATGTTAAGATTTTATGTGTTTTACCTATGACTTTGCAAAAGTTGCAATCGTTTAAAACCATAAAGGGTGAGGAGTTAATAAAATTAAACAAATGGGTATATTTAATTTCATTTACTCGCACTATTTACTTTTTGATGCATCCTTATATCCTCTACTACTTTTTTTAGCTTTCTTGGGATATATATATATATATATTAATAAGTACAACTTTTGAACGTTTTGTGTTCTGGCAAAATAACAATATTTATTGGTCGTTTGTTCAAATTTAATGGATGTTCATTTACAAGTTTGGTAAGTGTTCATATTATCAAATGTAATGGAAGGAAGTCCTGCTTTCACCATCTTAGTTTCTGGTTTTCGTAGTCTTTCTCATATGCAAAAGCAGTAAAAAATTCACTGCTTTTGCATATGAGAAGCAAGTTTTGTTTTATGCATTGTCATTCCATGTATGCGTTAAATCTTTGCCTCTACCATAACCTAATTTTTTCTTTGAGGAACGTTAAGCTGTTACAAAAGATTCCCAATTTTCTTTTGTTTTTCTTTTTTCCAAGTGTATTAATTTTTGCTCCTTGACCTCATTTTTGAAGGTTCCTCCCCTTGGTTTACTTCTTCCTTGAGTTTTCCAGTTATATGCTTGTTCACCAATGTTTGGTTTCTTCTTAAGTATCACCTGTGCTGGTTTATTGTTATATACAGGGGTGGGGAACCTTTTCATGTGGAAAGGCCACATCGTTAGTTATAATTGAAGAAGGCCGCATTCAAGAAATGTCACTTAGCTACGGGAGTATATCTATTCAAAAATTTATGGGGGTGGGCTCAAGCAGTTTTTAACAGATCATGTGATTTGGCGTTAAACGGAACAGTGTATTTTGCTACCCAGTGGGGGACTTGAGCCTCCTTTTCTACACCACTGATTATATATATATATAGCAGAACCCTCATTATTTGAACTCCGTTTAACCGAAATGGCCAACTGTACTTATTGTTATTTAGTAGATACTCGTTCAATACTTTCGATAAAACTATTCATATTCGCTTTCTAATGTTTTTCTTATGCCCTTAAGAGGGAAACCAATACAAATGATAGATATTGGACATACAAAAACAACCCTTCTGGTTTACCAATGTTTAATTGTGGCGGTCAGTTTGACAGAATTATTTCATTGATACTTCTTTTGTATTTTAAATATGTTAAGTTAAGATAATAATTAAAATAAAGTAAATAAATAAAAAATAAGATGAACAAAATCATATTAATAAAAATAAAAGGATTTGGTTTGCAAAATTTGGATTTCTCCAGAAGACTGCATTTACGGCTCCAAAGGCCACAGGTGCCCCACCCCTGCACTAGATATTTTCCTCCCACACCATGGCCTTGTATTTGTTTCAGAAACAGCTAGTTACGTGGGTTTGAGATAATCATATTTTCATCTCGTGTAACCAATAAAGTATATATTTTCATATATAAACATATATGAAAATGTTTTTAGGACAAAATCTTCAAATAATCATGATTTTCAGTATTTCTCTCTTTAGTATGTATTGGAATAACCTTCACCGAGTTTTTCTGACAACCCCAGTGTTTTTGTTTTTGCAAATTTACACACATGTATAGCCTTATTTCATTGGTGTTTGTATTTTTTTAATTGTTTGGGTGTCAGTCACCATATAAAATCAAAATAACTGGTGTTGGTATTTTAAAAGGTATAGCCAGTGAAGACTGATTAAAAAAGATAGAGTGCAAGCCTCAAAAAGTCTAGCCAGTTGCCACAATGTTGTAGGTCTGCTACATCAAATGAAGTAAATGATCTTATTTTGAAGTTTTCGACGGAATAGTTTTTTATCTTAGCATTATTTCTTTTTGTCTATCAGCTGAAATGAAATACTTGAATTTTTTAACGAAAGAGGGAGAAATATAAACTATAACATTATTAAGTATTTGTAATTAGGCAACCACTTTTATTTATTTTTATTATTATTGTATTTTTTTTATAAGCGTAGAAATTACAAATATCATGAATTGATGCAGTT
Source organism: Dysdera silvatica (assembly GCA_006491805.2). Lineage (NCBI taxonomy): Eukaryota > Metazoa > Arthropoda > Arachnida > Araneae > Dysderidae > Dysdera > Dysdera silvatica. Next base: position 33,721,512 of record QLNU02014176.1, on the reverse strand, counting down.
CACACTATGGATCATGTCAATCATGTTTTTAATTTTTATATAAAAATTACTAATTGACTGTCTACACAACTCCTTTTTCTTAGGGATGGGTAAAATTTTGATTTCTACAATTTTATACAATAGTTTTTATAAAATTGTAACCCCCTTTTTATTAATTTCTTTCTGCACTATTGTGTCACCCCCCATTTTTATTAATTTTCTGCCTGCACTATTGTGTCCACAATGCCTTATGAATTAAACATTTTAGTTTTTGACTTGATGGTGAAAAATGAAAATAATAGTAACAGTCATTTTATTATACATAAGGCAGTGTTGATGAACTCCTGTGTTAAAGCATCTAGTCATAATGGTTAACACTAGTTTATGTTTTAAATCTCAAATCAAAATACAGCAAAAAATCGTGCAAGCACATGGCTTACGGAAAAGTCGTTCCCATCATTTCGTTCCCCCTGTAGATAATGAGTAGTCTATGAAAATGCAAATACAATACCCAATTTTTTAGCAGTAATACCCATTGAATGTTATTTAGCAAAAATGCTCATACAGTGGAAATCATTTGTAACAAACCTTGTTCATCTGAACTTCGTTTAACCGAAATAACTTTCTATACTATTTTTATATTAAAATGTCCACTTAAACAAATAGTATAGGTCATTTCGGTTAAGCGAAGTTCAGATGACCCAGATTCTACTGTTAAAAAATTAGGTGCATTATTTGAATTGTTATAGCCTACTACTACAGGGGACAAAACGCTGGTGGGGGTCACTTTTCCAGATCCTACATAAAATGTATACCGATTATGGGAATTATAAAATAACGAGACAAATTTACCTGTGAAAAGTAATTTTATCTTTATTATATTCTTCCTCTTTTTCTTTTTTTTTCATCAGTGATTCATTCATATACCGCACAGTGCACCTTTTGCTGAATTGTAGTAGTACAAGCATTTTTTAAGTTTTTAAAATCACAACTGAGAACTTAATCCTATTAGCGTCAACGTAAAGTTCTCAAATTATTGGGGAGAAAGGGAGGGGGGGGCAAGAACATTTTATGTACGTTTATACACTACAGTATATGTAAAATCGCAATTTATTTCAAATTATTGGGGGGAGGGGCTTGGGCCCCACGAGCCCATATAACTCTACACCTATGCCTATTAGACAAAACAAACATGTTGCTAGTTCTTTCATCCATTTGCAATGTTTACATGGACTCAACAGACCTACAACATTGCGGAACTGGCTACACAACCTTTGCTTGTTGCTGGGCAGAACACAAACACACTATATGCACAAATTACGCAAAATCACATTTAAAACATCAAATCTTTTCAGACTTCTTTAGAGTTTTAACTCTGTTTCCTTTGTAATATAAAATTTGATATAGTCACCTTAATGCATTATCAGTGCCCATGAATCCAAGACTTCATGATACGTAGAATATGATTTTTTATTTTCTTTTGACAATTCAAGTGTTTTCGTAATAATTTTTTTAATGTTCTTAGGTGTGTGAGACCCTTGGAATTGTAGTTTGTTGGAAATATTCAGAATGCACATTTATTTTTGTAGCTAGAATTATAGAAAACACGAAGAGTACAAATCTCTTATTCTTAATGATAATCTAGTATTTTATAGAAGCATTGTCTTTTTTTCTCCATAAAATATGTATGAAGAGTTGTGGAAAACTGCCCTTACACTTACATTTTCCATGTTGTACAATGTATATGTATGGAGCGTATTTCATTTTATGGGTAGATGTGATTGGCTTATACAATTTTTAATATGCTTTCAAAATTTATCACAGTTGTTTTTTATCTACAGCTATTTCATATTTTTTAAAACAGTAGCTAAATCTTTCAACGCTGTGTTCATCCTTTAAGCTTTATTTCGTTGAAACGTGAACGAACTAGGACATGAATAAATATAAAGCTTTTTTTAGGCTGCCTTGAGCTATTCTCTAAACACATTTAGAGGTTACGACTCATTGTCACATGACCAAACAGTTTTATGTTGATTTGCGTCAGTCATTGTTGAACTTTGAATAAAATTGACGACTATGCAATGGTTTTCTTCGAATTTCCATTTCCGAATGGTCCAAAATATTGAAAATGTTGTGTATTGAAGCATATAGTTGCCTTAAAGAATGCATAGGGTGTGGCAGTCAAATCTATTATATGCGCAACAGCATATACATATTTATCGTAAAATTCATGCTGGGATTATCAATTCCCATATAGCAAAATGTTGTATGTTTGATGTACAAATGAAATATGGGAATACATATTCAATCATGTGTAGTGAACATAAAAGTTAGTTCTATTAAGCTACATGCATATTGTTGGCTTTGGTGATTGGACACTGCTGCAGCGTTGACTTCGACTTTGTACATGCCATATCCTGCTACGGGTACATATATATGTCATTAAGTTGAAATCCTTTGTAAGTTTACCTCTGAGTGGAAACAATGCTGTATATTTGTATTGTATAATGTTTTCACAATACACATTACCTCCTGTAGTGTTCCTATAAGATTTTAAGTCACGTATGCATGCTTCATATCTTATCTAAAGTATGCAGGAAACAAAAGTAAAGCAGAATTCAATGACTTTGTATATGTTATTTATAATCTGTAATACTGTTAAACTGTGACTATTATATAAATTGACCTTGAAGATATTATTTTACAGCATTGATCTATTTAAGGGAATTAAAGTCAAAATACACATTTTTAACAACCAAGTTTTTGTCAATCTGCAGATTAAAACAATTTATCCTGCATTATTTTACAATAAAATCTCCATGTTTGATTCTATTTTTGTATCAGATTTACAAATTTAGACGATAACGAGGACTCTGCAGTTGTAATGCATTTTCGTGGCTTGCAGGCATCCACTGAATGCTTCGTGGCATCCAGGTTTCTCATAATGATGTGTGTGTCTCCCCCCAAAAAAAAAAAAAAATTATCAATTAACTGTAGTCCTGGGGCTCGTTTTTGAGGCCTTAATTCGAATCCTTGCCTTGAAATAATGTGCAGAGCTATTACAATGGCCTAGTCGTTATGCATTTGTTTGTCTTGCTATCAACCCAAATTTGACTCTCAATGATATCATTGGATATGTGCTGTTTTTCCCATCTGTCATAGTCCAGGGTCTTTTTTTCCTTCCCAAAGCCTACTCCCCATGCCCAATAATGTGAGCCAGGGTCTGGTTCCCATGGCACCAGAAGTTTTAATTTCTTGAAAAACTCCAGTTCTCAACACTGCATGACTTTCGTTGTCCTTGTGCCATAGAAATATAAATTGACCCCACTGTGGCACAGTAACAATGCATTCACCTAGCATGCCATTATCCCAGGTTCAACTCCCAGCAGTGCCCCCATCACCTTCCCCCCCCCAAAAGAAAAACAATCGTTGCCGACTAGCTGCTCACTGTAGTTTAGGGGTTGTTCTCCCAGACTTTAAGAAGTTTGGACTCATTGGAAACCTGTTGGTCCTAGCGCAGCATGACTTTTACTGCCCTTGTGGTGCATGTCTCAAACGGAAATTGACTCTAGATTCAGGATCTATATAAATTTCAACTAGTTGTAGAAACAATCGCTAGTTAATCTGTCATAGATTTCTTAGAACATGTGAATTATGACTCTAATGCCCTTAAATCGATACATCTAAATATGATCTGTCTTACGATTTGTTTTCTCATCCTTCTTTAGTGTTAGCACATGGCTCTCACTTTCTTTACGATGTCTTCAATATCAGGCTATTACTTCCGACATCCGATTTTTGTTCAGAACTTTTATTTCACCTAAGTGATCTATGTTTCAGACAAGATTTTGAAACACTATAACGGTATAAGGTTTACTGGTGGTTTAGACCTTGGAAAATCAATTATAACCTGTTTTAATTGCTTTACAATTATCAAGGGCAGAGTTAATCATCATACTTAAACATGTTGTAGAAACTCACGTATCACCTGTTCTTGAAAGCGGAAAATAATGTATTATCTGGTAATTATGCATAAAATCAAAATTGTACATATTGTCTAGTCACTTTAATTTTAGTTTTGTTTTTGTTTTTTTTAAGAAAAAAAATTCTTCCTACTTTCTCCCGATCTTTTGTTGATTGAAACCTGTATTAAATAATCTGTTATGTCAGTGTGTTTATGCTTGTATGCAATATTTATTAATTCTGTTACTATTGTGAAGGAGGAGCTATGTAATTTTTAGTCTCGCCAAGTTTATGATTCGTTGATCACAGCTGGTTGGCTGTCGTGGTTTTAAATCAAAAGGGATTTTAAGTGTACCCACATTTGGAGCTGATTTAAATCCTGGCTATATTGATCCTAGTTTTGTCTTTAGATTATGACGTCCTCAGTTATATTGCAGAGAATTTTTTTTTACTGGTATAATTTCAGGTAGTTTATTGCTCTTAGTCACTGTTGTACGTTTGGAATACTGTGTACATAGTTATGTTGTAGCCTACTGTATTATTCATCTGTACATTGGTAGTTTTCAGGTGTTTTGTACGTAGTAGATTTGTGAGTTGGCATTAGGAACTTGAACACTGCACGGGTAGATCTGAAGCTATGGTGTTTGAGTTCGTTTTTTGCGTTTTTTTTGTTTTGTACTCAATGCAAGTATTGTTGATCACTTGCAATCTGTTTAGTTTACTTTTTTCCATATGTGTTAAATGTTTTCAGGACTCTTGTATCTTTAGTAATTCTTACTGATTGGTGGACTTTTTCCAAGGATGTTTTTTTTTTTAAATTCTGTCGTGTGTAACTGTAAATTCACCTTTTTTTTAGCATGTGTTGTGATCGTAGGTAGTGATTAATAAGTGTGTCACAGTGGTTCTGAGTTGTGAGTCTAATCCAGGTACCTCTGGGTTATTGATGAAATCAAATTACTATAGAATCAAAATGTGAGTTGAATTACATATTTTATGCATGTGTGATAATGTAACGGGTTTCTTGACTCTGTCACTAATGTTACCAACTTGTTTCGATACATTAGATCTCAATCTTTGGCTTGAGAATATGTCGGTTCTGAAAAATCGTTTGTGTACCAATCAAGTTACTATAATCAAAAAGATTTGGTTTTAACAAGCAGCAGTAATTCAGTAAACTGTGTGTGCTATTTGCTATATTCATAAAAAGATTTATTGAAAAAATCAGCATCTTGTGGTAGAACATTATAAATTGTATATACTTTTAAACCTTTTGTGATTGGATGCATATGTCAAAAGATTGTACATATTGAAACATGGTACTCTGTATCTTGTGCTTTTCCACGGAAATGCTATCGTAATCAAAATGTATTGTTTTTGAAATCAAAATTTTCGTTGCTTGTGCGAACCCTTTTTGTTTGTACTTGCGCTCAGACATAATTTTTCTTTATCCTTTAGCTATTGTGAATGGATATAGTCTGGATTTTTTCCGTAGGGACATTTTTTTTTTTGAAAATCAAACTGTGCACGTAGTGTTGTAGTCTTGGGTGTGGAGAGATAAGAGAATCACATATTTTAGCCACGTATGTTTGTTATAGTATTAGCAGCTGGAAATCATGCCTCCTCTGTGTAGCTATTGTAAGAATGTGCATGTATTTGTAGAAACGATAGCAACAAACTGCGAATACAGCAAAAGAATGCATATTTTTATATCTTCGTGTCTGCTTTTCTGTCACAGTGCAATATTCTTCTTGCATTGCACATCTCAGGGCTTAAAACTTTTATCATCTTTCTTCTTATTCAACTGCAGTCATATATACTGGTTCCTCAGGTTATTAGCAATCATGATGAAGGGTTATTGAAGAATGTGCAGATTTTTTTTTTTCACAGTTTTAACTACGAATAGTTATTTATCTGCATGAACAAGGGCAGATTGTTTAAAACAAAGCTATTTTCCTTCAACTTAACTGCTGTCTATTGTTCATGATCCAGAAAACTGCAGCGGCAGTTTATGACACACATTCTGCACCCATATATTTATGATGGTTACTTTTTTTTTTGTTATACAAGGTTTTAAGCACTCAATTATTCAGTAGTTTTTATTTTTTTTATAGGCATGATTATGTAAATACATTTTGCACGTAAAACTCCTCATAACGTTCCCTAGCGTTCAATTATGAACCTCTTTGCGTTCTATTTATTACCTCGATACCATACAGGTGTTATTTGGTCATACATTGTAGCATTCCTAGGAGCTAGTAACTTAAATTCATAGTCGTATGTGAACGGATTTAAGATCATTTAAACATGGACGTTTACAGGTGCGTTCTTCTAAATTGGGATTTGCTTTACTGATTCCATGAATGATCTACAAACAAAATTTATAATGAAAAAGTGAGAAATTGGTGCTCATGATTTCTATAATAGAAGAGCACTTAAATTTTAAGAAAAAAATGTAAAATTTAATCACACAAATTGCTCTTCAGTTATAAATTGACTGTACGGGTGAACCTGGAGACAGGAATATTGAGAGCTGTATGTCTGTGCAAGACAGTTTTTACATGATCATGATTATGTTGTAAACGATCTACCTTCATTTAGTTTTTATAATTGATTACGAGTATTGTTAAGTATTTATATTGATTTAAACCCATATTGCAATTGTTAGTTATTTGTGCCATTTTTAAAACGTTAGTAGAAAAATGCTTTGAAATTTGTCATACCTCAGCTTTTGAATTGGGATTTCGCAAATTGTCCGCGGCTTTTGTAAGCAAGGAGTCTGCAACCTATCTCAGGGCTTTGTGATCATGTTTCGCAGTGTACCTTGAAGTGTTCAACTGGTAAGGGACCATATCCTTATGAATTGAAACCAAAACCGAGCCATTTGTGTTGTGGCGAAAATCAAACTATGTTCTACATAACAGCCTTCTAGTACACGACGGGTATTACAAGAAAATTGTTAAATGTACAGAATTTTTGTACTTCATATCACTCACGGACACTGCATGCCTCAGAAGTACATTATTTTATGTGTTGAGAACTAGTACGTATTTCAGTTATACTATAGAATCTTGTATACACTGTTTAATGTACTTCAATAAAAGTCCTTAAAATTTTCGTTCCTGTACTGATTTCTCTGCATAGGGATTCATCATCATACTAGTCTAGTACAATTTCAAAAGTAGGTGTGCAAAAAAAAAAAGGGGTGCACTTTCTCTAAAAATTGAAAAATATATGTATAAAATATTCTCTCTCTCTCTCTTTTTTTTTCCAATTTTTATCGTATTCCCGAATTCTTCAACAAAGCGAAGACTTGACCCTACGCTGCGACATTGTGAAAAGATAACAATTCTTTTGGCGCTAGTTTGAGGTTTAAAAACACCTTTCAGAGGCCAACTACTCCCTTCGTCAAGTAAAGGTAGAATCTTGCATTCAACTTTCACTTGACGAAATGGCAGTTAGCTTCCGAAACATATTTTTAACACGTTAAATGCCACGCTGGTCCCTAGGGACTGGTGCTAGACTTTCTGTTCAGGCCTCGCCAGTCCATATAGACCGGTGGCAGACTTTTCTTTCTTGTTATCACTGCACGCATGTCGGTCCTTGCGTACTTCTGAGACAACATTTAATTTAGGCGACATCGGTTTTTGTTTTCCTCAAGCCGGGCTACGTTACCTGACATCTGTTTATACTCTGGCTCGGCGAGCGGCCCGGAAGATTCCACTTGACAGCTAACTGTGGCGTGGACAGAACGGCACATAAAACGGGCATGGCGTTTAACGTGTTAAACCTTAGCCAGTGTCAGAATAATTGTAATGGAATCTCCTGGTGAAACTTTCTATTGTTTTGTTAAATAAAGCTATGTTGAAGGGAAACCTATGACGTGATTTATATCCCATTGTGATCATACTCTAAAGAAGATACATTCGGACCCGCTTATATTGAAATTTCAGTTCCATTGCAATTTTTCTCAGTTTCCTTTGTACTTTGTAATATTCATCACCCAGCACTACCTCGATGTAATCTAGATGGCATTGCATCAACCAGTACGTTGAATATTGCGTGGCCCCTTTCAGCGTCATTATAAACGGATTCGACTGTATGTACCAACTTATTTGTAGTGCTAGCTTCATGTTTCTCCAGAGCATTCCATTTTTTATATGAGACCTATGTTTTTCATGAGCTTCCACCGGATACAATGATTTTTCCACTGCCGTCATAGGCTCTCTCTCTCCTCCCCAAATCGATAAAAATAAGTCTTTTTTTTCTCTTTTTCATACATTTTGCATTGGAAAATATAAAATGGTTTCAATTGTAATTCTAAATTACGCATAGAACACCATCAAAAAATATAACGTATGAAATCACGAATTTTTTTCAACTTGCAAGCCTATCATTAGCGCTCTTGAGGGAGACAGAATGTAGATTTATTCAATGTAAATAAAAGAAGCATTACCTAACGATAATTCGAAATGAACACGAATGCTGTTACTGAAATTAGCATATTGCTTACAATTGTTTCAACAGACTCGTCTACTTTTGTCAAAATTAACTTCCGGACAGATTTATCTAGATAAATCTATCTGTGGATTCATATGTGTCAGATTTATCGGTGGATAAATATGGATAAGTGGTTATCAACGTTTATGTTGCCACTGCCCAATAAATACTTTTTTTTTTCAACAAGACAAGGTATTGGTCCCTACAAATTTACTCCTTAAAAAAGGGGGTTATTTAAGTTCACATATTAAACGAACATAAGGATTTATAATTTATTATATCAGTGGAATTCTGTTATAATGAACACTGATGTAAAGAATTCACGGCTTATACAAATAGGAACAAATAATGTATAGTACAGTAGAACCTGGTAAATTAACCACCTGAATAAAATGATCATTTTTTATAAAAGGAAATTGGTAGGGATGTAGTCATGTGTAAACCAAAGTCAATCAGTATACAGTGACTACCTGCGTATGGTGACCATTGCAGTCCAGTTCTAAAGATGGTCACATTAGGCAGGTTTTACTGTGTATACGGTTATATTGAGTAATGGTTATAACGAAGGAAATCATTTGGTATTTGTTGTAACAGAGTTCGACTGTAATTGAATCGGTCTTTTTGAAAAGGGGAAAAGAGAAATTTCAACTCCATATGAAAACAATGAAATATAACCCCTTTTCAAAATGACTGATTCAATTATAAACAGTATTGGCACACTAATGTATATAGTGTGGCATATTGAAAAACATGTCCTGCAAAAGGGTTGCTGGTATATAACTAGAAGGAGACCAACATTCTGAACGTATGTGGCGATGTGTGGATCTGGCCTGGCCAGTAACCTAGTGCCCTGCCTTCAAGTGGTGCAAACGGGCTTTTTATTTATGAAGCAAATTAATATTTGCCGCACGAATAGAAAGGTGGAAGGGGAGGGCACCAACCCGTCTAGCCAGCATAGTGAAATGATGGCTGATTCCTCCACTACGCTGACACACCAAAAACCATGGCCTCTAGTCACCAGGTGCTGGAGTGCTTCTTATCAAGGCAGCAGACAGTGCGGCATAATAGCAGGGGGTGCTAAGAATCACCGGAATGCTGTTTGTTATTGATACATATTTTTGCTACATATAGTGGACATTTCGTTGCTTCTTAAGCAAGAGTTCAGGAATTGGAAGAAGAACTTGAAAAGATCAATGGGACATTATAGAACTCGATGAAGTCAGAAGGAAAGCCGAAGAGGAAGTAGCATTTGCAATATAAAATGTAAAAAAAAAGGAAGAGCCCCTGGTGGTGATGATCAGGTATGTGACATTTGTAAATCATATTTTGCCTAGTTAATTATTTCAAAGGTAATAAAACTAAATATTTAGCCGAACTTAATTTTTTTTTATTCTAAAAATTTCACTCTTGCATCTATATAAAAAATGTTGCAGACATATTTTAGAATAATTAACAATATGGTAATTAAATTTGTAACTATTACATATTCGACAATTTTTGGAAGTTCATGTTAAGTGCAATACTTTGTGAATTTATTTCTGTGCATATACAATGATTTAAAGGCTGATTTTTTGC
>QLNU02014176.1:33681473-33708241 GCA_006491805.2 Dysdera silvatica | reverse complement strand
GTGCCTAAGAGACGAAGAGCTTGCATTTACGAGTCCATGTACATGTGCAGAAGGATTGCCCCTGCGCTCAAATGCGGCACATGCGCTCGCCCGCTACGGTTTCTTGAACTTTCTATACTACAAATATCTAGAATCAATCGTTTAGCGCCGAAGCGCTTTTCTGCCACCAAGCCTTTACGTCGCCAAATGTCTGAATCGATCCGTCGAATGGAAACACGTCTCCGGGGCGGATTGATCTCAGATGGTTCTCGGTTGACATTAAATGACAATACCAGTGCAAGAGGTGAGTGTCCATACGCCAGTACGGATCGACAATCCCCCGCTTCGCCCATCGGCGGTCAAATCATTTTGACATTAAAACCTATCTATGATTACAGGCTGCTTTCTCTCGGCGGCCATCATTCCCATTAAAATCTATGCATACGATCATCATCTTCAACGATGAGTCAAATTTTAATATCAGAGAGGTGTCGTCTTCTTCCAGCGCATGAGGACGCCTTGATGAAAATATCAATTGAAGAGCCAAAAAATTCCAGATGTAAAGAACGGAACGCAATAAGAAATTAAAGAGTTTTTTAAATGAATTGATGGAACCAATTTACAATGGCTTCAGAAGAGAAGACGAAATGTCTGAAATAAATATGTTAAATTTCATGATCAGTAAATGTGGTGTTTTTTCAGTTCAGATAAAACTGTCCCATTTGTAGTTAGAGAAAAGCACAAGTGCTATTTTAAAAATCTCTTGTGAGGCCGCTAATTGGTGTGTAACGGTTACATGCCAATTATCTGCCCCACCCCACCTCCCAACAGATTTTCTCGGGGAATTTTTTTGCCATCAGATGATTCAGATCTATCAGATTTTCCTATGCAATTTTGATTTTGCAATTAATTGCCCGTCGTTGCGCGCTTACTACTGTTATCCAATGCTATTTAATCAACGTAACACTCATGCATGTTAGTAGCATGTTAGTAACAGTTCCATGTCAGTGTACTTTCACAAGTGTCCATGGATGTTTCTCATGCAATCAAACAGTCGCACACCAGTACTTAGCCTTAAGCGTATGCATTTCTTTTTAACCTCAATTCAAAATAGTCATAACTCGATATGCTACCTGACTCTGCAATTTCTAGGCAGCATAATGTAAATAACAGTGTAAAGGTAAAAATAATCGCACTCCTATATATAAGTCTCGTGATGGTTTCTGTGTATCGAATAGAATGGCGGTAATCAAACACAAGTAATCGATTCAATCTATCGTTATGTTGAATTAATCGATATATCGGCAAATAAACTAATAGATATATTGGCCGATGAATTAATCGATATGCCGAGTAAATAATCAATTAGCTCTAATCCACACCCATCTAAAAATTTTGTGCACTCCCAAGTTTATGAATTCTGGTTAAACCCCTGGCTCACAGGCTTTCGAAAAAGTTATGAACCGCTTTACTAATTCTGGGATTATGTGTCAATATTTTATGTAACTAGTTAATCATAATTCGTGTTTTTACGACGCAAGGGCAGTAAAGGCTATGTTACGCTTGGACCTACAGTTTCCGAGGAACCTAAACTGCTGCTTGGATTACCAAATCCCGGACTACGATGGGCATACAAACGGCGCGTGTTTTATGATTAGCCTTGGTAGTCGAACCCAGATTAATAATGTAATAGACGAACGCGTTACCACTATTCACTCCATCGTAGGATAATGGACCTACATTTTAACGAGGAATCCGAACCTCCCAAGGCCTAAGGTAACAAATACCGGATTACGATCGGCAGTCAGACGGAACGCCTTTTTTGCTATTGACAGTCAAAGCGGGATTACAACACGTATCCAAATAGCAAACATCGTCATAAGGACGCCCTGAGAATGTCCAGAACGTTCTCAGGACGTCCCAGGGACGATTTTTGCTATCTGGGATTGCGTGAATGCGTTACCATAACATCACCACAGGGCTTAAAGGGGGGACTATAAATTGACAAAGTATTAACACCATCAAAGTGTAATTTTTCATCCAGTATAAAGATTGCCTATTTAACAGGAATGAAGTGCAAAACTCTGGGATCATTGGTGCATATTTATACATGCACATCGCTGTGTAATCGATTGTAGCAACAATAATAATATGAGTGATGCTGGAATTACTTTATTTGATGACTTCAATTGAATATTTTAAAATGGTTAAAGCTCAGACAATAGAAGTACAACAGTGAAACGAAGTGAGATTTCAATGACAATGAATGATTTTAAGATTTGAACGGTGAACTAAAGAAGTTGCATTAAAGTTCCATTTTTTAGCAAGCCCACTTTACAAAGCAATGAAGATACAACATACGTATACCCATGAGGAACAGTTGAAATAGAAATAGCTGACTGCTCAGGTGGTAAAAGCGGATAGGCAAGCCACAGTGCAGCAGGTCACTCGCCAATTCAAGGTTGGACAAGAATCTGTAAGCAGCCACAGCATCCAGAATCATCATCTCGCGGCATTAGGGCAAAAGGGGGCGCTACACGCAACTAGACAGGTATAGCTACACGATTCTAGACAGGCTCATAAGTGTATATAAATTCATAAGTAATATACATAAAAATGCACTCTACCTTATTTTTGAGGAAAAACTGAAGTTGCTGAACAAGGAATCGGTAGATGTGCCCCCTCTTCTTGTGGATGGATGTGACTGAAAATTTCAATCAACTTTAATTTCGGTTTTTAATTTAATAAAAAATCACGCTTTTAACTAAAATTAATGACATTGTACAATAATTACGTTTCATTAACTGTATCCCTGCTACAGCCTTTGCAGTTTTAGACTATAGTGTTGATGTAATTTTTTTGTTTAAAAATGATAATAATTGATAAGAAAACAAAGTTCCACGTACAATTTTTAAAATACATTGTACTCTCCTTAACGAACACCCGTTAGAGACGGTCAGTTCTTTTTAACGGACGAATTTTTCTGTCCGGTGAAACGTCCGTTAATGACGGGGTTTTACTATGCATAATTCTGTTGTAAGCAGAAGTTTACAGGCACATTTGCCTTTTTCTTTTTCATTATGATTGCATTAAACGTTCGCCGTGTTAACGTTAATTTTGTATAAAACATCTCCCTTTTAACGTTTATTTTGCATAAAACATCTCCCCTTTTAACATTTATTTTGCATAAAACATCTCCCTTTTAACATTTATTTTGCATAAAACATCTTCCTTTTAAAGTTTACTTTGCATAAAACATTTTCCTTTTAACATTTAATTTTGCATAAAGCATCTCACTTTTAACGTTTATTTTGCATGAAACATCTCCCTTTTAACATTTTTTTTTTATAAAACACGATGGCCGTGTTAGTGAATAAAAAGGAAAACAGCGCAGAACTTTTCGAGCTTCTATCTGCGGGTTTCCATTACTTTACATATTCTTTGCGAGATTTTTATTAATTATGTTTGTTCGTATATTTTACATTCAATGATTGCACTAGGGGTCACCTGGGACGATACCGATGACTTAACGTGATGAACTGCGAACTACAATCCATTTGAGTATACCTAACTTTCCGGAAATCCCTCTTCACTCCCAAGAATTTGAAGGCAATGATTATGGGCACCGAAACGTTGGTGGATAAAGAATTGCAGTTGAAATAAAGTGTACAAAATTTAAATAATTTCTATGGCAATTAGTGGCAACGGTAACGATTTGCTGCTAATTTTGGAAACCTTTTGGCGTGAATACGTCTGTAAAATCACTTCAAAACTGGATGATAGCTCAGAAATCTTGATGTTACGTTTGAATCTGTATCCAAAACTACAAGTCCGACGAATGATTTTGCTATCGTTCTAAACGGTACACAGGGCTCCTAGGAAAGTCCGAATGCAGCCAATAACCTTTGAACCAAGACAGATGTTGCAACAGAAGTAGTGATATAGTAAACTGACTGTGCACTTTCGGATGAGATGAATAGCAGCGTGCCTGGTGGCGAATTGAATAAGTTAAAAATTTTATTTCGAAAAATAAGGAAGACAGGAAAATATTTTCAATTAGAAAGTTGTAGAGCGTCCTTCAGTTAGTAAGAAAAGATGTACGGCTTACATGCACTATGTACGCCTTACGTGCAATATGTACGCCTACTGCCTAAAGTGAGGTGTTCCGGATGTTTCAGTGCATCGCTTTCAGTTAATGCTTTCTGATAGCTTAAAAGTTGAGTTGAAGTTCTTATAGAAAAGGGACCATGGTTTCTTTAATATAAAACTTCAACTCAACCTCTAAAGCGCTATAAAGCATTAACTTAAAGTGATGCATTGAAACTTCCGGATCACCTCGCATTTTGGCAGTACATACACATATTGTAAGCCGTATATCTTTTCCTACTAACTGAAGGATGCTCTACAATTTCCTAATTGAAAATATTTCTCTATCTTTATTATTTTTCGAGAAAAAAATTTTTAACTTCCTCAATTCGCCATCAGGAGCGCTGCTGTTCATCTCATCTGATAGTGCATAGTCATTTTACTATACTAATATCTAACTTTCTTTGCAATATCTGTCTTGGTTCAAAAGTTATTGGCCGCATCCGGTCTTTCCTAGGAACCCTGTATAGTTGCGCTTCTGTCAAAACATTAAGTCATCGCCGCGCAAGCACAGTGTGCGTGGGGTAGGACTTGGCGCAAAACGAACGTCTTGGGCATCCGCGAAAATTTCCAATCAGTATAGCTCATGATCCCAAACAGCCACTGCACTGTTTATGATCTCCCCCTCTCTCTCTCGCTCAAACTATACATCTCGATTAAATCTATGCGTTCGATTTGCATTTTAAAACACTGAACCAGTTTTAGATAGTAAAAAAAATCGAAACAGAAAAAAAAAGGCGAAAACTTTTCACAAAGTCAATCGGAACTCGCACAAATGCCAACATGAAATACAGAAGACGCATGTCTTCGGAAAAAGCGCTTCAGCAGCTCTCCAGGGTTATACTATCCTGAGTGGCTGAGATGGTCATGAGGTGCAGGGCACACAAAAATGCATACGTTGGCGGCGACGTCAACAACGGTTTTAGCCTAACAATAAATGTATCAATCCGTTTCAGAGTTCCAGTGAATCCCGTTCCCACAAACGACGTTGGATTGACCAACAATCTCTCGACTGTGCATTCTGTCGCAGTCACCAATTTTCGCACATGGTTTACATTAAAACCAAATAAGGTAAAAACAAAATAAAAACGAACGATAAGGTGAAGAATACGGTAAAAGCAAGTAGGCCACACCAAAGGCGTGCACAGAAAGTGCATTAGGTGGGGTTATAGAGCTACAATTCATATATTCATGTGCATATTTACAAAATTGTATCGCAATGGGTGTGTTATAATGCCCATCACCCCACTCCCCCACCCGCCAGTGGGTAACCCGGAAGAAAGAATTCCTAATACTGGCGATTTTCTTCCAAGAGTTGGCGGTCTTGGCTTGTTTCTCTAAAAAGGTCAGATGGCGTTAGGGTCAGAATAGATAAACGTTTTGGTGTTCCGTCCCAAGTACACTCTTTTTTGTGTAGCGGAGCCATACAGAGGTGTAGTGGGACGGAAACGCCTGGGCGCAGTGTACCCACACTTATTGCACTTATATACACTACTGAAACGATTTTTCCCATGCACAAAATATTAGACTGTTTTTATATTAATTAATGTTAAGAAAAAATGTCCTAAAACATTCTGATAGTGAAAAAAAATGACCATAGGATTGCATCACTAACTAATGTCGATAAAACTTATCTCTTCACCCAAAGCAACACATTTAAACTCGTATTTTAACAGCCAGAAATAAACTTTCAACAAACAACCAAAAAATATTTCAATAATTAGGGAATAAATAAATAAAAATTCAGAAATTGTTTAAAAATTTCTAAAAATTAGGGTAAAACTGTAAAATAATTTTTTTAAAAAAAAGGAAAAACAGAAACTGCAGGTGGCTTCTTTACCATACTTTGGGAATCTGAAATAGCGTCCCCACCCACAATCATGAGATCAGTCGGAGCATTCCCACACCTTTCATTTTACTGGATTCATATCACTGGAGCCATATACCTGGGTAGGACCCAAAGGTGTATCGTCACCGCATTTTTACAGACCTCAATAAGGTTGCGATAAACAGAAGCAACTTCGTCACTTTTGAGTGAAAATGTAGCATTACCGGCAACCATACTGTTAATCGCCGCCAATTCCCAAACAAATTGGAAACACCACGCAGAAAAAATACGATAGCAAAAACGGCGAAAGAGATTAAATGTATTATTGTAAATGAGATAATATTGTTGGGCAACAAAAAAAAGGAGGATTTGGTGGACGACAAGTAATACAGTCATCGAAAAAGAATAAAGGGATTACAAAACTTTATCACCGAAAAGCTATTAAACATAACCACATGATCCTTTGGCGGCCCGTAGCGAGATTTAAGTGAAGCTGCGTGAAGCCAATTCACCAAAACCTAAGTTACTGTAAATTTCTTTCTTATTTACTGAATGAGGTAAAAACCAGTTTCCTGGCGAGTATAAACCGTAAATTAATGTGTTTTGGTGAATTAGCTGCACACAGTTCCACTTAAATCGCGCCACGGGCCGCCGTATTTATTATTACTAACACTAATTATTACATAATTATTATTAGCCGCCACATTTCAATATAAGGATTCCTTATATTGAAATGCAGTGAAAGAACTTAAATTTAATAATCGGTATAATTGTCAAATTTAGGGATCACAGCAACCCACTGAAATTCATCAGTACGTTCGTGATTCCCCAAAAGTGAACGTTTGGTGTGGCCTGCTGTACGATCGTGTTGTCGGCCCTTTTTTTTTTTCTTCTGTTGGGCGTGTTTTTTTTTTTCCACGGAAAACATCATCACTAGAGACGTTTATCTCGATTTGTGGCAAGTTTACGCCTTCCACAAATTGTAGATTTGGAGGCAGAAACTGGCAATATGCCTAAGATTTATTTTATGCAGGACGGTATTCCTCCCCATTTCTCCCTATCTGTGCGTGAAGTCTTAAATGGGAAGTTCCCCAACTCATGGATTTGACAGGGTGGCCTCCACTAAGCCCAGATCTCACCCCGTTAGCCTTCCTCTTTTAAGGGATACATAAAGAACATTGTGTACAGTGAAAGCATTATTGGTCTCAGCCACTTAAGACGCCAAATCACATCTGCAATTGCAACCATAACTCCCGCTATGCGTCTGAAAACGTGGCAAGAGATTGATTACCATCTTAACATCTACCGAACGACTAATGGTGCACATATCGAAACATACTGAGATTCGTCTGTGACCAGGGGCGGACAGGACCGGTGCGCCCTCCGATAATCCAGGGTGTGCACCCTCTGAGAGGACCCAGTCCACTTCTGTCTGTGACTTTATACATTTAATAAATTAGCATAAGAAACATGTGCATATGTGTTGTTTATTTTCCACAATACGCTTTTGTAATCCCGTCATTCTTTTTCGATGACCCTGTAGTCAGTACCGAAGCTAGATGATGTTTCATCCCTGGCAGATCCGTCCTGATTGCGCCGTCCTAGCTACAGACATATTCTCCCCTGTGAATTCAGAAGATTACGCCCTTCCGCGACTGCGCCTTTGGCCTGGGCCTTCCACGCCACCCGTAACTACGGCCCTACCTGTAGTACCCACCAATTCACGCACTAACCCACGATTTGGCGAGGATAATTTTATTGCTTACGAAAGAACGATTGTCGGGGGGCGCGAATGCACAATTTTAACCGCTTCCTTTTTTCACATTTTTTGCAGCTATGGACACATTTCAATGTTACAACGAAACTTGGAATGCTTGAAATCGTCCATGAACGACTATGGTATGGAAAACGCTCCCCTAGACCTTTAAAGTTCAATTAGAACAAACAAAATTTAAACTTACCGGCACGTCTGCACTCATTCGCACGTAAATGAGCATAGCGATCTCTACTTGTTTCCTTTGCAAAGCAATATCAAAAGCATTAAATCCGTCCTATAATTATAATTGTATAAACTTAGGAAAAATTATCATCATTCTGTTTTAAATCATTTATCCTTTCATTAAAAATTATAATGATTTCTTGAAATTATAATTATTAAATTTTAAAAGGAAGCTATATTTTGCTGCATACTGTAAATGTGAAATTCTTTCATGGATAGGTAGTTCCATATTTCCTCCGAATAGAGGTAGGAAAAACCATTAGGACATTCTTATGAGCCAAACACTCTTTCACTGATTGAGAATGGTAATAATCAGTACGTTCATTGAATGTGATTGAGAATGAATGATTATTTTCATTCCATTACGGAATGATTCTACTTATTTACAGAAAATGGTAGGTCTACTTGAAGCCTAATTATTCCCCCGAATGTATCTTCATAAAATATTTTGGACACTATTTTATTTTCTAACTATAATAATATGCATTAAGAATAGTTAAACTATTCTTATTTGACTCACATCATCCGTAATAGAAAAATCACATTCCGGTCTCTTCATTAGTTTCAGAGCGATTGACATTTTCCCTCCGTGACATGCGTACATCAACGCAGTTGACCCATCGTTGTCTTGAATGTTAATATTGGCTCCACATTCAAACAGTAAATGAACCATATTCAGATTGTTTAGGTTAACTGCCATCATCAGCGCCGTTTGGCCCATCTGAAAAGTATATAATTATTCATGTGTTACCAGGAGACAACTGTTACCCAGAGATAATAGGGCCAAAAGCCCAGGGACCCTGAACCCTGTCCTTGGCCCTCTATTTAGCGAGAATAGGACATAAAAATCGGACCATAAATAATACTGCAATAAATAATACACCGAGATCTACCCAGTTCCGAGCTTTATTTGTAATTTTACGTATTTTATATTCTTATTATATTGTTTTATATTTTATATACTTAATCTATTAAGTTATTTGAATAATAATGAAAAAATATTTTTAGTTGCATTTGCATATCGATTTTTGCAATTAATGAGATTAAAATATCCTATTTTTTAGAAATCTTATGCGCATATGGGCCTGTCAGTCAAAGGAACATTTCTAGTTCATCTAAACTAAAAAAAAATCATTTGTTTTCGATTTTACAAACAATAGACGGAGAAGAATATAATAATGCAAGTATAAAATTATAATAAATATATAATCTAATAATGAGGCATTAAAAAATGAAAAGAAGAAGAATGGGAACTGCATGTAAATTTATCACTGATGAATTGCGCATGATATTAATTGCCCACCTTTTTTTTTCACTAATTTCTCTTAATTATTTACAATTAATGGTTTCACATAAATCAATGTACTTTAAGTATCACTGCCAAAATAAATGATTTCATAAGTTGAACGCAGATTAACGGTACGCTAGATGAACGAGTTACCACCCCGCCGGCCCCAAATCAGCGCCCCCTATATCAATATGGGGGTGTTGTCCAAACTTGATTTATTTTGAGCATAGTCACGATTTCAATTTGAAGTAAAACCCCTTTACACCAAACTAGCAAGAGGTTGAAAAAAAAATCAATTCTTAGATTAGACTAAAACTATCATCTTTAAAGTTAACTTGCCGACGTTATGATAACTAACCTTTATTACTAATTTATGCATCATTGTACTTGATGATTTATGACGCTCAGAGATTAATTATTGTTATTTAATAATAAATTTCGAACTTGCCGAAAGCGATCGGAAATTGATGCTGCCTTGGATCAAGAGCTGGCGTATGATTTGAGCGTCCTCTTCATTCTCTATGTTGCACGCGGCACTGATGATAATGGGGGTATTTCCTGCCTAGAAAATTTAAATAATATTTCATTAATAGAAAAAAATGCTTAAATGGATAGCAATTATCGTAAAAAGAAATAAATGCGAAAACGTGTAATTTGAAGCGATGAAAGCAAATATCTGATTGTAATTATATTTTCGTGCACTTTTTCTTACAAATTCTCTATAATGAAGTATACACAAATGTCTGACCTTATTAGGTTTATCAACATCACAAGATTTAATACGCAAAACTTCTTTAATGACGGCAAATTGAGAATTCACGACAGCGAAGTGGAGAACAGTATTTCCCTGAAATATCAAAAGAACAATTTCAATAAAGGTTTTTTTTGACATACTTCAAATATTATTGTAATAAATAAATTAAATAAATTTCTTTATTTTGGGAAAAATTTATACAGGAGACATATATGTTAGCCATTATTTTAACAATTTTGTCCAGGCAGCAATAGGTAAAGACTTTTATATCTGACTAAGTCCAGCTTCTCCACCAGTGACTCAATATTAGAACCACAATATAATGCTCCATGTTCAGCTAACCCATAAACTATTCAGAAAATCAAACAGGAGTTTTTTTAATAAAGAAAGTGAACTGAGATGTCTCAGTTTATCCGGAAGAGGGTTCGATACACCTATCAGTACTATAAAAGTCATTACTCCTGATGAAGGACTGCTGCTGATGCGTCCGAAAGCTTGAGTGATCTTTTTCATTTGCAAGTGCTCAACCTTTTGTATGTAAATACTTTTAATATAGTTTTATATATAAACTACATCATTTTTATAATTGTTCCCCATTTTCTCATTTTCAATAGTTTAGGGATACTAAACAATGCAGCTTAACACCACAAATAATCCTGGCAAGTGATCCTCAGTTTCAACAAATTCACGCAACTATAAAGAATAAATGATTTAGATTTATTTGATTTAACGTATAATATATATATACACGGTTACAGAGAATAACGGTTATAAAAAAATCCTCCCGGACTTTGGGTGTTCGCTATATAAGAGTTTTATTATAGTATGTATTACAATAAGCGTAAATACGTTATAATTTTGTTGACGTTGAAAACTTTTCTACTGAGATAATGAATCGGTAAAAATTGTTCTCTAACTCCCCATTATACAATTTACATAAATATCTTAAAAGTTTTTTATACAGCGAAATCTCTCTATAAAACAAGGTGGCATGATCAAGATGAGACATAGATTATATAAATAAGACATAGCGTCGATTTAAACTTACATCGGGACAAACCGAATTGATCACAAAGGTTAATAAACGAGGCGATATCTTCTGGAAATAATTCAAGAAATTGCGAACCACTTCAGATTTCGATCTTTTCGAGCCAGAAATTTCAAACCACTTCTCTTGAACAAGCAACACCGCTGCTTTCTAAAATAAGACACTTATGTATTTTTGTTTCTTCTTTCTTTCTCAATGTATATAGCAACAAATAAAATGCATTTTGAAATACCCTGAGTGAGATGGAAACGGAATGAAAAAGAAGTCAGCAATGGTCTTTGAGCTATGGCAGCTCCTGGCGACATTTTAGTGGGGCAAAACTAGGCTAATTCATCAAAATAAGTTGCATTACAGTCTATACTCGCCAAGGAACCGTTTTCACTAACTGAGTAAATACTTAGGTTAGTGTAGTTTGGTGAATTGGCTTAACTCCTGCCTCACTAAATTTTCGCCAGGAGCTGCCGTTGTCTTTGAGATGATGGAGTTAAGAGCATGTTATGGATGGATGTTATGATGATGGAGGTAAGAGCAATTTGGAATTCGTGAAGCCGAATTAAGGCTGAGATCACTTGTGTCTGAGAATATCTTTCGTGTTTTCTATGGCGCAAGGGCAGCAAAGGTCACGCTACATTGGGATCAGCAGTTTTTTGAGAAATCCGAGTTTCTGATGTTTTCACACCAAGGAAACAAATCTTCTGACAACGGTAGGCAAAAAAACAGTGCCCGTTCCACGATACCTTTGATAAGACAGACTCGAGTTAATTGCACGATGGAGACGGATGCGTTATCGCTAGGCTACCCTAGGGCAATAGACTCACAGTTTTCCTAGTTCCGAGGAATCTGAACCTCTTAAAGCCTAAAGAACAAACCCTGTACTCGAGGATATAGCTGGGAGTGGCGTGGAAGGCTCACGCCAAGGGCGCAGGTGAGAAAGGGCGTAAAATCTGCTGAAATAATTCACAGGCGAGAATGTTCATGGCTAGGGAGGCACAATCTGGACGGCTCTGCCAAAGGCGCAAGATCATCTAGCTATTGTGCTGCCTGTACTACCGTTAAAAACCAATTAAAACTTTTTTACATCATTGGGGATAAAACCCAAATTAGCGGCATTGCGCCACACAGAATCGTCTTTGAGAATATTTAATCAGGGTGGGGTATTTGTATATTATATGCCTCAAGACCGATGATGACCAGATCATTTGTGTTTCAAAAAGAGGGACGTTTTGATGAAAAATGGGGGCGAGGTTTTGACGAATACTAAATATTCGCTCATGAGAAATTTTGTTTCGCAGCTAACAATATTGTAAGATATTATTACCCTTCACAGGGATAACACAATTGCCAAATATGGTCAACACAAGAAAGCCTCCGGGGCGAGATTTTTGTGAGTTTTCGTGGGGGAATTTATTATACAATAATTTTTGCCACCCACGTTTTAATTATAGCTCAAACTAGAGCTTATGTAATTTTGGAGAAAAAGAGACGCTTTCCATGTCCTGAATCCCTCCACGGAGGGATCCAGGAAGGGGAATATATTATATATAATTATAAAATAAAAAGAGCTGATGTTACAAACGGTCTAGCCGATTCCAGCAGAGGGAAGGGTGTCATTTCAGAACTGTTTTTTAGTGAACGTTTGTCTGCGCCAAAAACCAGTTCAGGAGGAGTGGAGTTGACGTCCTCCCCTCTACTGTAATCGGCTAGGCCGTTTGTGATGTCAACTCCCGTTATTTCTAACGGTACCATCGGTCTACTTTTGGTGAATGGACTATATACTGGTAAGTAAACAAAACCCAAGGTAAATAAAAAAGAACCCCTAAATTTTATAATAGATACACTTTTTATATTGAAAACAAAACAAAAAATTATTTATATTAAAATAAAAACTAAAATTGATTTAAGATGTTAAGAATCGTAAAGATTCTTAACATCTTAAATCAATTTTAGTTTTTCCAAAGAGATAAAAGCAACAAGTTTCAATTTCGAAAACATTAATAGCAAGCCGAGAAAAATATAATGAGTTCATTTGTCTTGAATTAAGAGCACAAATTCCAAGAACTCCCCATTTTTTCCTCCTAAAATTAGGCGAAAATTCAAAAAAAAAAAGAATTGATTAACGTATGAACCGTAAATAACGCCTTTTCCTTCTTGGGTTATATAAGGAGAGCTGCTAATGTTATAAAAAGTGCGTCCTTCAAGCTCAAGAGGAAATGTTATCTTCCTTGAAAATAAAATCATTCGTGCAATTAGAAAGAAAGAAAAACTCACCAAACTTTCATCTCGTTCGCTTAGAGGATTGTCCAAATGCCATTTTATAATTTCACACGCAGTTTTAAATTCGTCACTGTCAATGCTGTAAAATAGTAATTAAAGCTGAATTGTTTAGTAATGTAAGTGTGATAATTACCTGCATCAGATACAAGCGTGAATTTTAATATTTTTTATTGAACTCTTTCATTCAACATATATATGGGTACAGAAATGCCCTCATAACATCTCAAAAACATAAATAAATTCGAATATTTAAAACTGCCCGAGTTTAATGACTCTCCTCTCTGCCTCAGATGGAAAATTTTAAAGTTTACAAACTCACATTATCAAGTTTTCTACTTTTTTTTTTAATTTAGAATAATATGGAGGTTGAGTTAAAAAAATTATTTACTGGCACTTACACTCAGGTCCGTGTAATATGTTTTAAAAAGAGGAGGGGTTTGATGGAAGCAAGATTTTCCCTCATAATGAATTTTATTTCATAGCTAATAATATTTTTAAATGGGGGTTAACCCCACCCTTGGATACAACCTTGCTTACATATTCAGAAGTACCTTTTCCTATATTTTCAAATTTTCCTGACAGAGACATGGGCACCGACGGCATAAAAATATTGGGGGGGGGCATTATACCAGTGGAAGGCAGCTTGTTGTTAAACAGGGCTGTAATCAACGGGTGGTCCCAAGGACCCGTCTCCCCCACATTCTGTAATGTTTTTGCTACAAATACTTGTTCATAGCGAAGTTGTCAAAATTTTTTCGTAAACCGAAAAAATTTCTGGTTAAAGCCTTGTTGTTAACAACTCTTTACAGGGATAACAGACATCAACAAAGCAGTGTTTAATTTAAATGTGCTTCTGCTTGATGACGTTCACTTTACCATAAAATTAATATTCTAGTTACATTTCCAGTTTCATTTTCGCATGCAATGCTCCTTACTAAATTTCGTATTTATTATGCTAATAGTGATGGTGTAGACAGTCTCTTTAATATATGTCTTTATAATGAGCTTAATGGGTCAAAAAGGTCCTTGAGCTTGCGAAATTAAAATAGAGAAAGTATAGTTGTAACGTTATTAAAAACATTCCGTTTGAAAGTTGAAATAATAACACGTCAATGAAAACGCTGCCATGCAGAAAAGAGAGCTATATAATACAATCCAACAAAAGGTATAATTACATCAAATAAATGACAAAGTGCATTTTTTTTATTTTACACTAAATACACTACGCCGAAAAATATAACCGCATTCCTTAATATTTAAAACAAATTACACACAAACGCAGTTTAATTTGAGCTGGAGATACATTTTTACAATTGTTTCGGTGGAAAATCAAGCTTCCACCATCGTCAGAAAATTCTTCCAAACTGATTTGTTGCCACTAAATCAAAAACGAAAAAGTGAAAAAGGCGAAACAGATAACATAACAAAAAGCCTGATTTGTGTCGCCATCTATTGTGCAGAATGCTAAGTAAAAGGAAAAGGAACAATTATTGTTGGAAGAAGAAATTATGTTGATTGAAAGAGAGGTTTGTAATAAGAGGGGGGAAAAATTGTTCTCAACCGGCTCGTTGACTATTGTACAGGAATTACTGAAGATATGAAAGGCCTCGAAAAAATTGAGATCTGAGGGTGAACGGACTTTTTCAATTATTTTTGCATCGGCAAAACAGAAACGATGGCCATGTTTCCATGAGTGTTTTGCAATGGCCGATTTTTCAAAATCTTGTTTGTGAACGTACGATTGGTGCTCTTTGAGTCTGAAACGCAGGGCTCTACGTGTTTGGCCAACGTAGGACAATCCGCATTCACAATCTATTTTATAAATGCCAAAATTATTGTGGTCAGGAATCTGGTCTTTTAGTTGGGTAACACCAAGTTTGTTACCTGGCTTGAAAATAACGCGGAAATTAAATTTGCGGAGGATGGAGGAGATTCTAGGTGAAAGATTCGGCACAAACGGAATGCCTTTTTTCGCCTTTTTCACTTTTTCGTTTTTGATTTAGTGGCAACAAATCAGTTTGGACGAATTTTCTGACGATGGTGGACGCTTGATTTTCCACCGAAACAATTGTAAAATGTTTCTCCTGCTCAAATTAAACTGCGTTTGTGTGTAATTTGTTTTAAATATTATTTTTGCGCAGTGTATCGCTCATATTTCTCTCACGCACTCCTGAAATTGAAAAACAATTTTTAATTTTGAACGACGTTATCTATTATAATATTTTGGTTTGAAATTGGGGAACATGGAACCCTAATATGAACATTAGGGGGACCTGTCCCCCTGTCCTCCCCGCTAATGGCGCCCGTGAACAGAGGAATCGGTTTTTTCTACGGTGGTGCCGTACTATATCTAAATGAAGAATGCGAAACTACTCCAGATCACTGAACCAACTCCAGAAATAAGGAACTACAGTTTAATGGAGAATACCAACTTTCTGGCGCAGTATAGCCCAGATGCTCTTGCGCCATAAAAAAGCCAAACAAACAAACAAAACAATACCAACTTAGAATACCAGCCTAATCCATTAAGAGCATTGAATCCAGGGCTACGGGACTGTAAAGAAGGGTGTCTAGAATCTTATGGTATATCGGAAAACCACCCGGATTTCTGCATTACAGAACTCTTTTACTTTTACACCATCCTAGCGACCTTTACCAAACTAACAAGTAGAGAGAGTTTCCAACAAACTTGCCTTTAACACGTAGAATTACCAAGTTACCTATTCTTAAAACGTGGAGTTACCAACAGCTTCCGGGTTATCCTCTTTATTTCTGACCTTGCATACTGCAGATAAAACGTTGGCGTTCTGAAGGGAACAGTTATTTGTGTTATGGAATCACTACTTAGGGGGGCGTTACGCTGTAATGTGTAACATTACAATGTACTAACATTTGCTAATTAACATTTGACTTAACTGCAATGCTGCAGAAAACCCTTTATTGCCAGACACTCAAGTCCCTTGGTTGAAATAACCTTAATTAAATCCAGCAAGTTTAAATCCCCCTGAGTAGTGATTCCATAGCACAAATAACTGTTCCCTACATTATAATGTTATAATAATATTAGGCCAGTTATGCAATGTTATGGAAATGTTAGGCCTGTTATGTAATGTTAGTACATTGTAATGTTATAGTAATGTTAGGCCAGTTATATAATGTTATAGTAATGTTAGGCCAGTTGTATAATGTTATAGTAATGTTAGGCCAGTTATATAATATAATAATGTTGGACCAGTTATATAATGTTATGGTAATGTTAGGCCAGTTATATAATGTTATTTAATGTTAGTACATTGTAATATTATAGTAATGTTAGTACATTGTGATGTTATGGTTATGTTGGGCCAGTTATATAATGTTATTGCACTGTAATGTTATAGTAATGTTAGGCCAGTTATATAATGTCAGTACATTGAAATGTATTGTATTCAATACTGTTCTAAAACTTTTGATATCGGCACAGAATTACTAAAAGGCATATGCATTAGCGCCATATATTGCCCAACTAAAACGCCGAATAATAACCATCCCAATGATCTAACATCATGGACAGTAAGTTACTTGCTTAGCTGAATTTTTGTGGCGCAAGGACAGCGCCTGTCACGCTGCGCAAAATAGATAGATTAGGTTACCATATTAGGTGAATGACCTTATCCCAATCTATAGCACGCAGCCAGTTTTGAATATGATCCTGCACTCAAAAGCCGACCGCACTCGTTTTGACTTAACTTCGTTGATGTGACAGAGTTGTGCACGATATTATAACTTACCATAAATTATGTTTACTTTTGTTGGGTTTTGCCTCATAGATTTACGAATAGTTAAAAACCGTGTTTGCAAATATTTGCCATAAAAATGCGTTTAAGGTACTAAAATGTTGCCAGGTCTATGAAGTAAGAAAAAGATTTCTTCTTAATATGGAGGTTATGTCACCTTTATATATTTGCAACGATTTTATGAGATTGACACGAGAAAATTAAAGCACACATCCATATCGTTAAAGCTGGTTTGGGGCATTTTCTGAAAATCACCAGGTAAACACCAATCAAGCTGAAAATTGCTTATTAAGTCTAGCCCCCCCCCCGTGGAACAACACATAATGCTCTGCGGTAACGCTAAAACTCCTAGAATTATCAGCCGCCATTTTCCTTCATATTTCCGGTTTCATTTACCTTGGCGATAAAGGTTTTCCGCATTGGCGCAATGATCGCTATTTTGGCATAAAAATAATCAAAAATCCGCGATTATCCGACGAACGTAAACATTGGCGCATCTTTTAAAATGTCGCCAATAAATACAATTTGCAACCATAACTTAGACATCAAAATGGCGGATGCGCCAACTCCCTTTTTTAGAGCCTTAGGTAATACAGTAGTAACTCGTTTACATAGCGTGTCGTTAATCCAGGTTTGACTCCCAACTGTGCAAAGAACACTACATGTTCACTGTAGTTCTGAGGCTGGGTCCCAAGGCTTTTAAAGGTTCGGAATCCTCGGGAAAATGTAGTTTCAACACGATGACCTAGTGGTCACGCATTCTTCTATTCTACGATTAAATCGGGTTAGACTCAAAATGATATCGCAGAAAGCTGACCACTTATTTGTCCATCGTAGTCCAGGATTTGGTTCCCTTGATAGTAGAGGTTTGGGTTCCTCTAAAAACTGTAGTTCCCGGCGCCACAGACATTTTCTGTCCTTGCGTCGTAAAAATACAATCAAATAGATGTGAAATATCGCCGATAATTCCGAGTAAATCAGTGAATTTTGTAACTTTCCCCCCCATGGTAACCAGTGGCGTAGGCAGAAAGTTCATAAGGGGGTTATAGGCTTAATGGGAGGGGTTACAGAGCTACAACTCATATATTCCTATGTTAAATATACAAAATTTCATTGCGATGGGGGTTACAACCCCCAACCCCCCCTGGCTACGCCTCTGATGGCAACCACTTGGAGTTAACCTGTCATAACCAATATCCAGCGACAATAGAAAAGTATATATATGTGGTAACAGGGAATAAGTTGTTATAAAATCACAATTTTTTATGGCAGCACTTTCATCTTTGAACTTTTCCTGAATATACAGTTACTGAAAAAAAAAAAATTTGGTTGACATCAATGTGACTTAAAGCAGAAGGTTTGAGAGATGGAGGCCTTGAGAGATAAAAGCAGAAGGCTTGGGAGATAATCACAACGCACAACACGTTCTTGCCATTTTTTGACTTAACAACTTATTCCCCGTAACCACCGATATATTTAAGTGATTACTTATTTCTATGTTTCTGTCCACGTAGTGAAAAACAATAGCTCTTTAGGTTTTCCCTGTATCTTTATAGAGGAGTTTGGTGGCTAGGCATGTGATAAGAAAAGAGTTTCGTGCGTGGTAAAAATTAAAGAACCCCACTGTTTTAAAGAAATATTTGTTTCATCGTAATTTAGTTTTTATGTTTTTCCATGATGTTTCCTTATATTTTTGAAGAGGTTTGTAGAGAGGCTTTTGATTTAAGAAAAGCGAAATTTGAAAAACAAAATAAAGGAGGACTTACCAGTCATCCGGTCGTGGAATATATCCCGTTTCACCACTACATAAATCAGCTGTTTGGTTTGAATAATTCCACTCTTCTGAGCCCATTTCCACAGAATCTCTTTTAAATAAGAATGCTTCAGATAATTCATGTCCACCTTCTTTCATTTCTTTGAATCCATTTGGCTTTCTGTGGGGCATCCGCCTCATCTCCAGGGCACCATTTTGTAACGATGTTTGCATCTTTGTAGGAGTTAAAAACTTCATCTCGGGTTTTCGATGACTTGTCGACTGTAGGAGGCGTTTGGAGGATCTAAGAGCATTCTCTTGTGCTGATTTTTCTGCATTTGAAGAAATTAGTGACGATGATCTGCACCTGGTGTTAGGCTCTGATGTCGTTGGATTCGGATGGGAAGAAACATGGACGCTACTACAAATAGTAATAACAAAATGGTGGAAATGTAAATGGAGGAATGATAACAAAAGATGCAGTATATTGAAAAAAATTGCGCGGTATATTACAGATGTGTGATATATAAAAGCACAGACAGAGAGAGAGAGAGAAAAGGTGGGGGAAGATTTGCAATGAAGAGAAAGTGGTTTTTTTAGAAGTCATTTCATCATTATAAATCCACTGCAGGGTGGAGTCTTTCTGATACCGTACATATACTTGGTACGTTGGAAAAACATAGAATGTTTGGCCTAAAGCTCACCACGCACGTAAACGTGTTGGCATGCCTAATGTACGGTTTAACGAGACATCCGAACTTCAATCTCACCGCCTCATGAAATATCTCGCTGCAGGACTCGTTGAATTATAGGCCGACGCATAAGCCACCATTTTCTTGTACACTTCCGGTTTCATTTACCTTGGCGAAAAAGGTTTTTTACTTTGGCGCAATGGTCACTATTTTGGCATAAAATTAACCAACAATCAGCGATTATCCGACGAATGTAAACATTGGCGCAAATTTTAAGATGTCGCCAATAAATACAATTTGCAACCCTAGCTTAGTTTTCGATTGATGTAAAATTAAAATGCATAACTCTAATGCAAATAATCAAAAGAAAAATTTACATTGTAAACATTTTATGTTAGTTACTCGAATGATTAGAACAATTCCCAGTGGAACACTCGTCCATTTCACCCTATTTTATTAAAAATTACACACTTGTAAATCTCTCAACTTTAACAAAGCAGTGAATGAGATTACGTGATACGATGGCAAGAAAATGGCGGATATGCACCAGCACTCCTTTCTGGGAACCTTACGTATTACCAAGCTATACAACTTTGAAGGGGATAGAAGGAACGATGATGTTAAAATGTATTCGCGTTAACGAACTTCCACTGTACTGGTGTATTTTGGCAGACAAGCGATCCGTGTAATCCTGAATAGTTGTTTGTGGTATGTTTTCTCTTCATATAAACTATTTAACTGGCATTATATAAATTTATTCTTAAAAGATTCGCACACGTTTTTGGTTTTACGACATAAAAATAGGTTAAAGTGTAGTTACCGGTTTCCTTGGCATCATTGTTAGCTTAAATGTTATTATCGCCAATTATAACACTGCCACCATTGCTTTGATGCTCCACCGTCCTATCCAACTTTTTATGCCGCCAGAAATCAGGTGATGCTAAATATAGGTCAAAGTGCATAACGCACCTCCCGCGCGCAAATGGTTGGGGCAACATGCCGCCATGTTAGAAAGATTGTTTCCGGAGTATTTCTCCCCTAGTTAATTTCCTAAATTAGTGGAAGCCGTGTAGGGGGCTGGCTCCCCACACTCCCCACTTCCAAAAAAATCCATATAATCCGGCGACCATAACTATTAAATCAGTAATTGATCCAATAATGGAATTCCGAAAATGTGGGTGCTCACTTAATTTCTGGCGCCCGCTATCTGTGAAGGGAACTTTAAAGTGTGACGTCACACGTGCAACGACTGCAAATTTGAAGCCGTTTCAAGAGGAGAGAAAACGAGTGGCATATTCTACACTAGCGCCATAAATATATTATACAGTATATACAATTATCTTTCAATACCATTATTATCCATTTGAAAATAGTAATGGATATTCAGCTAACGCAATCCTTTCGATTTATTAGCAACACACGATACT
The DNA here is from genome assembly GCA_006491805.2 of Dysdera silvatica. NCBI lineage: Eukaryota > Metazoa > Arthropoda > Arachnida > Araneae > Dysderidae > Dysdera > Dysdera silvatica. Next base: position 33,687,277 of record QLNU02014176.1, on the reverse strand, counting down.
AATCGGATAGAAGAAATATGTTCGCAAAATATTTCATATGATTATATTGAGAAAACGTTGTCGACAGCTGTTTCGATGATCATGTGCTATCGTCATCGGGATATGGCAATTTTAGATTCTGTCTGTCATTAGCAGTTATTTTGTATAGCACATAGCTATTGAAGCAGCTCTAAATAACGTTTCCTTAATATAACTGCTCCAAAGGTTTTGTGAAATTATTTCTCTTTTATTACAAGGAAATTTATTTTATTAATTAAAACTATTTGGGGAAAATAATTTTATTTATTACTTTCAGTTTTAATTTCAACTATAGTTTTGGCATATAAATATTTTACAATAGATATTAAATGGATTTGGAGGGAAGTGGGGGGGGGTGCCTTCCATAGATAAATTTAAACTGGAGGGAGGGGCGGACATTGAATTATGAGAATTGCTGATGGGAGTAGTCTTCTGGTCTTCTGTAAGATGCTTGCAACGGGTGGAAAGGGTCATTAAAAGCAGACAATTGTGGATGGGAGGGGGGTGATAAAAATGTGTAAAATTTTGCGGACGAACCCTAACTGGAAGTTGTCTCTAACTCTATAAGCTACGCCATAGAAAACGGCCCTAGGAGTTGTGTATGTGGAGAAGCGGGGGGGGGGGGTAATGGTTATTGCTTTTTTTTATGTTATCGCCCTGAAATGGGCCTTTATTTATTTTTATAATCAAAATTATTCTATCCCACTAAGGTTATCGTCTGAATAATCTGAAGTGCCGGAGTCTTCAATTGCAAAAATTACAGATCCGACAATATTTTCCGTAAGGGCATCCAATTCCCACATTTGAGTTTCAGTTTTCATCACGTGATCGACGAAATTCCTCCAAGCATGCAGTGTGACTCTATCAATGTCTTCGAGTGTCAGTTTCGAAACTTCATTCTTTTTAAATGTTTGGTTTTGACCATCAACGTAGCCTTTCACTTGACTCCAAATCAATTCAATAGGATTGAGCTCACAGTGATAGGGAGATAAGCGGAGGACAGTGTGCCCACTTTAAGTAGCTATTTCGTCAATGCGATAACTTGCATAATTCTTACGGATGTCGTTTACTAAATGTAAAATTCGGCCTTCAACATATTACAACTCCATGAACTGTTTTTGGTTATCAACAAAGCTTGACTGTCAGCTTTCTGTGTAGATGTCGATGGAATAGTTTTAACCAATACGCTATGATATGAGGCACAATGACGTTATTCGGCTTAATGTTGGCGAGAAGTTTCTTCCTAAATCAATCCTCATAATACTCTCCATTCAGTTCACCATAGTAATCGCCCTTTTTCTTGCAAGCTAAAGAAATATCACGATCACTATCTATAAAACCTTCCTCGTTTCCAGCATGAACCAAGATATTTCTGAACCCTTTTTCGGATAAAGCTTTTAAGCCCGGTGAGAGGCCGTCCAAAAACGCCTGTTTCGCCGACTTAACAGTGGAATCGACCCATCCTTTCGTTTTGGTATGGCTAAAATTTACCCAAGTTTCATCGGTGTAAACGATGGGTCGACCTTCAGAACGAAAACGTTTGATGTCTCGGAAATAGCGATGACGCCAACACTGAATGTCATCGCGTTCTATCAGCGGAGACTCCCGTTTTCGTTTAGTAAAACTGAAACCCAAATCTATCAATAGACATCTTGTTGTACTAATACTGACGTTTGGCAAGTCATCATCTTCATTAATTTCAGCCATAACTTTTAGGATTGTAGAAATTTCATTCTTGAAAAAGAAACCGTGAACTTTTCTCCGTATTGCCAATAATGAAAATTCATCGTAAATTTTCATCCTCGTATGCATTGCTACTTTTAGTGGGCGTTTTTTCCCCGGAGTTGAAAATTTCCCTTTATCTTTTAATTCAGCTTTCATTCTGTGTATGCTGGAAGGATAAACACCAGCTAAGCTGGAAACAATCGCTATGACATCATTGTCAGGTTTTCTGGGGTAATCTTCACGTATTTTGCCAAAAAACAGTCATGACAATAACCTTAGCGGAACTTCCAAGTGGTTTCCCAGCCTTATTCCGTTGACATGTAAAATAATCATTATTCGATACAGGATCAGTGGCCGTTATTACGCGTATGCGAAAATGCGAAGTCCGAAAGAAAGAACAGAGAATGAATCTTCTTCCCGTTTTGGGGTGGGGGGAAGGGTTGCTGCAATTTTCACTTTCTCTAAATTTTTTTTGCCAAATTTCTTTCGCCAAAACATGCTTTGACCCTATTGGATATCAAAGCGATGACGTATTAAACACGTTTTTCCCTAAATAAAGACGAAATGTGATATTATTGGGTACACATTATATATAAAATTCTAGATTAATTATATAAACATCTTGTTTGCATTTGACGATGAATTTAACATAAAACTGCAGTACTTAACTGACGAACTATTTGTAAGGGCGGAAGATTACAAGGCATAGCCTTCCGTCCACTGTAAGGTTAATTTGAACAGGAGTATAATGTTGCATTGTATTTGCAAGAGGGCGTACAGTATTGTAAAGATTGTACAGTATCTTGGCAGTTGTGCAATGTCATGAAAGTTGCTTAGTGGGCGTTTAGTGTCAGACCTAATTTGTACAAAAGACATTTAGTGTCAGACCGAATTTGTACAGAAGATGTTTAGTGTCATACTGAAGTTACGCAAATTGGTTATAGCGTCGTAAAGGTTGTACAATGTCGAGTTAGTGCTGTGTCGTACTAAGGCTGAACAGAAGACACATAGTGTCGTATAGGATCCTAAAAATGTTTGTTTAACGTCCAAAAAATCCTGGTTTGATTCTCACTAGTAATGAAGATGTGTCATTTTTCATCTATCTGTATTTCCAGAGTTGATTTTATAGTCGACAGAGGTTCGGATCCTTCGAAAAACTGTGGATCCTTAGGTTATATAACACAAACAAATAATCTTCCATGTTAAGATCCACAGAATAAGTGTGGTGTAGTCAATGATGCATTTTGTGCTCGACATCAAATGCAAATGGGACAACAGATCTATCACGTTGGCTATCCGTTAGCAAATGACTTCACAATTCTATCTTAGAAATCCAACGATATTATAAAAATTATTTTACCTTTTCGAATTCCTAGTGCTGCTGCCAAGAGGCGCTACATAGGCTGTAGGGGAAAAGTTGTTCATTGTGATTCCTGAGAAGTTTGTATTGCTATTACATGCTTGATTGTCAAAACTGCTCTCCTGAACTTGAAAAGGTTGACCAGATTTGATGAACTGTTCGAAGCAAGTATTGCACAGTTGAACAGACACAATGCTGTTATTCTCATCTGGTTGTCCTGAAGAACGGCAAAACATCACTGGTTTCGTCACTAGATATCTTTCAACATTTGAGCATGGTTTAGAAAAGTGTACTTGATCATCTGAAACTCGAAAGCTTTCGTCGTATCTATTAACTGACGATGATCTGTTCCTTTGTCTAACTTCATTTGTTTCTGCAGGCAATTCATCAGTCGAGTTCTGAGTGAAGGGTCTAACAACAGCCTCCTTCCTTTGTCTTGCATTATCTGTTGAAGCAAGTCTTCTGTGGGGTTTATTTAAAGGATTCTCAGCATAATTTGGTGCTTCTAAACAATCTTCGAAATCCTTATATAAAGATAAATCACTTGTGTGTTGTTGTTGTTCGTGTTCTTTTTCACCATTTGTGAAACCCACTTGTGAACTAGAACCTGGATTAGGTGTGGCATACTCCTCATTACCAAGGTTATCGAAACTCTTGTGTGTAAATTCTTTTTCTCCATTCTTTGAAGAAGTATGATTTTCAAAGGAATTGCATTTGTATCTGTTAAAGTCCTTTTCGCTAGAATTTACGAGATTGCAATCTGAATTTGGTAAGGATGACTTTTTTCTTTTTACTTGAGTGTAAACATTTTTAAAACTAGTCGCTTTGTTCATCCACTTTATAAGTTTCGGTGAAATAGTTTCTCTGTAACTCTCAAAAAGATCGCTGGTGTCAGTTTGTTTATCGGTTTTGTCATATTTATGCTCGTATAACCAGTCACTTGGGACAAGATCGGTAGTTGATATTTTATCCTGCATGTTGCCTGCAAATGAAAGTGGAAATTTTTCTTTTCCCCATTTTTCTAGTTCCTCCTGGAAGTCGGAAGTCCCTGTGCATTGGCTTTTTGATTGTGCTGCGTTGACCTGATGGTTGCTGTTAACAAGATCCATATTGCTTGAATGCTTTTCAACTTTTGAGTCACCACAGATGTCTCCCTCCGAAGCAATTTGTGAATCAATGTCGAAGAAAGAACAGTCAAGTCTTCCCGATCTTTGATTTTCACTTAGATTCATGTTACAGTAGCTTGTGTTGTACTTTTTCTCGTCTAGTACAGGTAAATTTACCTGAAAGAGAAAAAATGTACGTATTTTAATACAACATACGAAATCCGGATGAATTTTTTCATATGCTTAAAGACTTACAAATATGATTTACAAAATGACACCATTTAGAGAACACTAAATATTTGTTATTGAAACGATAAGTACTGTAGTGTCCCGCTTATCCGATCACTTCTTGCATAGGAGTGACGGATTAGCGAGAGTGAAGAATTACCGAGAAAACATAAACTTCATTTAGGTTCTTATTAAGTCTTTCCCCGCGTGACGTCACATGGAAGCAAATTCAACCCCTTTTGCGCCAAAGCCAGATCATATGCAAGGACTGGATTAGTTGAAGTGTACTTTATTTTCGTAAAGGTAACATTTAATGTTCGTGCAAAAGCACAAAAAAAAGGGAAGAATAAATTTTGTTTTAAAGCGCAAGGGCAAAAGTCACGTAGTACCATACATACCATTGGCGTAATAACTAAAACACACATACTTGCAAAGTAATTAAAGATTCAGTTTTGAGAAGGGATATTTCGTAATATAATAGTGTAATATATATGTAAGGTTTGATGTAAAATAAACCATTTTTATCTAAAAATAAATAAATATATAACTATGTTTACCTCCCTCGATTGGCAGTTTTCTCCTTTCTTTGCATTCATATTTTCAAACATTATGTATTTTAAAATTAAGCTTGTTTATTAGAATTAAACGTCACGTGAACATAGAAACACAAGATTTAATGCATCGCCTATCAAAGTAACACTTTGCAAAGGTTTGATTTTAATTAAAACTTATTAAATTAAATTAACTGAAGCCGCAAATTAAAAAAAAAAAAAACTTCCCTATGTTTCACGTTGTTGTTTGCGCAAAAGGAATAGGGGTACGATACAAATGACCCCACTATATTCCCAAAAAACGAACGTGGAAAGATGCAAAGTAAATAGGAATTTGAAAGGAGTTCTCTTGAAAGAAAAAGAGAGGGTGGGCGATGTAGAACTTTGAAGAAGGTAGATAAGAACCCAAGGTTTATATTTGCAGTAGAACCAGCCTAAAGGGACCACTTTTGGGACTGGGCTGTAATGCATAGACAAGTAGTGATTATACACGACAGACTTTGGTGTAAGTATGAATAACTCCCTACCAGTTTCCTCTTATAAAAACGGGTCACTTTAGTCAGGTGGTTATTTTATCAGGTTCCACTGCATATTCCAAGGAGGGAATGAAAAAAGAATTCAGAAAGAGGTCGTTATATTTTGTAGCAAAGCCTATTTAAAATATTGTGTCTGTATACTTAGATATTAATTTATGTAAAAAAATAAATAAATAAAAAAACGCATTTTATTCAGCTTTTAAAGTATTTTACAGAAACTTCGCATTAACAGAGCTTATTAAGAGCTTAACATCTTGCGACTGAAGCAGTGGCGTTTGAT
>QLNU02014176.1:33662933-33681373 GCA_006491805.2 Dysdera silvatica | reverse complement strand
TGGTTTGTTTCTTGGAATGATCTAGGCTTTTTGACTCAAGAGGCAGGTAATCGTCCAGAGGCTCAAATGCCAATAGAGAAGCATTTTTCCAGCAGTAGGGAAACAAAATTAAAAAGACTGTTAATTGACGCCAAATAACTGTTTACAGTCTCCATTTTATTTTCAAACAAATTAAATTTTCATTCCGCAGGACTTAAATATTGGAATGAAATACCTGATTGATTGATTGATTGATTGATAAATATGTCTCTTCCTTTTCGCCTTTCTTTACTCCAAAACAGATTTATTAGACTTTTGTCTCGAAGAAATAATGTAAATTCTACTTCATTAGCATAATTAAATGTTCTTCCTATAAAAAAGCTTTTGGAATTTAAAACTGGCATGTTTATGCTCAACTGTATTAAACTTTGCCGGAACAGAGAAATTTATCAGCCTTTGCAACCCACCTCCAACTACAATCAGGGTTGACGTAAACAAATTCGCCACCATGGGTAAACAACGTGTGCGCCCCTCTCCCCGTAAAAAAATTGACACCCTATTACATTTTGCAACAATCAAAATGAAGAAAAAGCAGGACATATTTTTTTATCCTCTCGCTATAACTCCGGTTATAACGAAGTATGATAATCACAGCTTACCTCATAACACACAAATAAATGATTAAAAGCAAAACAAAACAAAAAAAATATATTCTGGTGTCTTACTGTTGCAGGAGAAAATTGTAATTCTCAATGCTTGTAATAATGCACCAAGATATCCAAAAGGAAAGAGAATCCTCGAAGCCTCTAGTGCAGCAGCGGTAATACTCGCACCACTGAAAGGTGTAGCGGTAATGGGAAACTGTTATTCAGATTTATGCAAATTGTTTAGAGGAAAATTTGTTAATATAGAAAAGCAAGTAGATGATGGTATGAAAAAAAAATAGAGAAGAGAGACATGTATAAAATGGGTAAATATTGGTGAAGGTTTTCAATTGAAAATAATCTATTCAGTTCCATTTATTGTCAAGTTTATCTCAAACATCTTATAGTATTAATTATCTTAAAAAAAAAAGATGTAGTGCCGCCTTAGGCGGCCGCCTAGTTCACCTAAATGGTCGCGCCGGGCCTGCCTACAATACCCGTAACTCCAGCAGCTTACATATACTTTTTGCCCGTATTAATTTCTTCCACAGTTCGTTGAAACGAGAATATGTGGCGTCCCACATGTCAGTAAGATTTATGTAGGGAAGAAAATTTTCGAAAATTCATATAATGGTTTCTAGAAAGTTCGGGATTTTTCTTTATAAAATCTTCTTCATTATTTGTTTTTTCATCATTATTATCATCATTTTGAATTTCTGGCGCAGTATAGCCCAGATGCTCTTGCGCCATAAAAAAGCCAAACAATCAATCAATCAATCAATTTCACTGGCTATTTGTTGAATGTATTTTAATTTCAAAGTTACTATATTTCTGTTGATGCCCATGAAGTCTTTAAAAGTAATCACAAAATACCTGAAAATGCCAGAAAAGTTTCAGCATGTTTGCTTAGAATGACCTTCGTTATCTTTATAACATAACCAGTTTTGCACCAAAATCAGATGGAAAAGTGAGAATGCCTATGACGCATGGCTGAAAAGTATTTTTCAAACCGAGGCATATGACCGAAAATCGAAGAACATTATTTGTTATCACACTGTATATAGAAAATCGACGTATGATTGAGGAGGAATTTTAAACGAAAGGACGTATGAGTCAGTATTTTATTTGCATTGGAACCTAGAAATGTAAGAATTTTAAGTTTAGCCAGTGAAGCGAACAAGCAGCGTGGAATTTTGAGTGGGAATGTTTTCATAGATACGTTAATTAAAAACTCGCAAAATTGACAATAGACATATTAATTAAAATTTTGTAGAATTGATAATAGATAAGTTAATTAAAATTTCGCAAAATTGACGAGTTTACGATATTTTAGACAAGCTTTTACTTCAGCCGCCTCCAGAAAGCAAGGCAGATGGCCTTCCCATTAAAAGCCTATTAATCTCTATTGATTTTACGTCCACTGATACTTTGGCAAATTCAGAAGCAGTACCACCCAAAGAACATGAACGTGTCGAGAAGGATATCCCGTTATTTGAAGCTGTAGAAGAGGTAATTTAAACTTCTTTCTTTGTTTATCTGTATATTAGTGTCATATAAATATTAATATGTATTAATGAATGGAATGTATGCACGCTTTTCGGATAGATGTGGCTCTCCTTCATTATTGATCGACTACACCAGCGGTTCTTTAACTTTCCTAGACCGCGGACCTCTTCAGAGATCTCTTGCCCTCGCGGTCCCTCAAGAGCTAACTCAAAGTTTAAAGCCTGGAATTTGCATCATACATATTTATTTCTAGTGTTTCATCACTCATTTTCACCATTTAAGGAAGAAATTTTTCATTCCATCACAATTTATTTTTAGCATTGAAGACTACATGACGATGTCATAGCATTTTTTCGAACCTCTGTGTCATACTGGGAGGGTCTTGCGGACCCCCAAGAATTAACTCAAAGTTTAAAGCCCGGAATTTGCATCATATGTATTTATTTCTAGTGTTTAATCACTAATTTTCACCATTTAAGGGAGGAAAATTAAATGGAATCACACAGTTTATTTTTATTTACATTTTGTTGTAACGTTAGTTGTTGCAATTACATTCAATTAACCAAAAGTATATAAAATACAATTTTTTAATTAATAATGAACAAGAGCTGACACAACACTACTAGTTAATTTTATTTCCTGTCAGGGGCATGATGCTGCATTTCACTGACAAGTATTGATATATCTTAGCATTGAAAAGTAGATATGATCTTGTCTTAGTATTTTTCCAAACCTTTGTGGAACAATGGGGATGAGGGTCTCACAGACCCCCAGGGGTCCGCGAACCACAGTTGAAGAACCGCTAGACTAGAGTAAACTATTAATTATACTATTGAAGAATGTTGCCATTTCATTCTACTATTCTCATTCCGGCAGTAGCGCCCTTTATAAACAGAAAATATTGGGCGTAGAGAAATAAAGAGAAAATAATAAAAGCAGAGGGAAGTAATTAGTGTATGGAGCTTAATACAGCCTTGCGCGCAATACTGAAAAAGGAGCGACCGTAGATTTATTATCACCAAAAAAGTTGTTCACTGAGCAGCGGAGGATGATTAAATGTTCATATAATATATATGCATTTCATATATTATATGAAATGCATACAAAAAATCTAACCATAAAGGCGATCTAAATAATAGACGGTTCCGGAAACTAAAAAAATATAGTTGTTTTCTCAGAACATTATGAAGGAAAATATAGAAGCTTTCTCAGAAAAATACGGGTGCTTTTGATAAACAGCAATTGAGGATTTTTCACATTTAAATTTTCGACGTGTCTTTTTAAGCTTGTTAAGGCAAAATTTAAGGGTGTATTTAGTGTGGCCTATATATATATGAACGAATACATTCACAACAAATTTTATACACCGCGCCCCGCCCCCGCCACCAGCGTTGAAGAATGAATTTTATGGCGAAGAGAGTGATGGCTCTAGTAAGTTTTACTAAATTTTTTGCAACAGTCACGATAATTTGGGGGTGGGAGGAAATGGGGGGACAATAGATCCGGAAAACTCGCTCAACCTGATCAGGGGTAAAATTGTGTTAGTAAGAGGTTTGGAAAACCTTAATATTGCACGCAATCATAGGCGTAGAGTTATTAGGCGTGGGTCCAGAGCCCGCCTAATAATTTGAAATAAATTGCAATTTTACATATACTGTAATGTATAAATGTACGTAATAAATGCTCGTCCTTCTCACTCCAATAATTTTGAAAACTCTGCTTTGATTCATGCAACCGAAAACGATAATGTCAGACCCTCTACTTGCACCGATAGATTTTCGAACAATTATCTCATGAGAAAGTGCTGTGAGCATCAACGTAGAGTTTTCAAAGTTATTGTAGGGCCAAACACATTTTATGTACATTACAGTATATATATTTGAATAAATACAACGTTGAATTTGCGGTAAGTTTTAATACATCAATAAGCGCTTTCGACCCTTCACGGACGGGTCATCATCAGAATGTAACAAGACTTTGAAGAAATGTTACAATATTACTCAGGATGTTACAAGGTCTTGTTACATTCTGATGATGACCCTCCAGTGAAGGGTCGAAAGTGCTTAATGATGTATTAAAACTTACCGCAAATTCAACGTTGTATTTATTCAAATAATATTCATCATAAATTGCGGGTATTACCAATATTATTGAATTACAGTACATGTAAAATCGCAATTTATTTTAGATTATCGGGGTGGGGGACTCGGGGCACCACAGGTCCATGTAACTCTACGCCTATGGCTGTGATGGACAAATAAATTTCAAAAGCATGGTAAACGTGAGAATAAGGAAGAACCATTTTTTGGTTACAGGGTGGCTGGATTTAGCATAAGATTGGAGCGATACTGAATACGTTTTTATTTCTTTGTGTTCTTACTATACAAGGAATACAAAGGTCAGGTCGGGACGGGTCCCACAGTTTTCCGTGGAATTCTAATATTTGCTTCCCTGGAAATTAAACCCCGGATTATGTTGGCCATTAAAATGGCGTGTGTTCCACGATTCCACTATAAATTAAACCCGATTGAATACACAATAGGCCAGTGGTTCCCAACTCAATTTAAGCCGCGGACCACTTTTCCACTTCAATTGTACCCGCGGACCACTTTGAAAAATTCTCACGAGCTGATTGCAAGACCTTAATTAAAAAGGGAACCGGGTCCTTTTTTGGGGGAAATGTGTTTGTAAAATCTTTCTTTAGTAAAAAAGAAATACAGAAAAAAATTTAATGATAATGCAGTCAAACCTCGTTAAGATGAACACGCTTAAGACGAATTACTTTTAATATGAACCGTTTTCTGAAGTTCCATCAGATTGTAAAATACTACAAATATGCAATCAATTTCATTTTTATAATTGATTTTAATATTTAATAAATAATTTTTATAAGTACTTTTTTTTTTCAAAATTTTTTTAAATAATGACCAGTCTCGCGGACCACTCAGGACTCTTTCCCGGACCACCAGTTTGGAACCACTGCAATAGACAAATGCATAATTACTACGCTGGGGCAGGGCGGTGGACCTGCATTGTCCCCCGAGGAATCGAAACCTCCTAAGGCCTAGGAAATCGACTCACAGACTACATTAGTGGTGCTCAAACTTTTTGAAGTCTTGGCACACTTTGTCCTACAAAAAATCGTAGGCGCACTATATTCAAAATGCTAATAAATCAGGGTAAAATATTGGAACACGATACCACCGCCAATAAAGCGATTTGGCGAGATTTCGTCGTTTTTTGGCAATTCTCGTTAATATTAGCATTATATTTTAATATTACCGATCACTTTATTTATTCATAAAATACAATAAAAAATCCCATGAAAGTCTCGATATCAGTATCATGTCTAATTAAGTAACCGAAAGTGTACAGGGTACCGCTACACGGTCCATCAATGTGGGGTGGAGGCCACGCCAGCGCTCGGCAGCTCTGTGATTATTGTTTTTAATCAAAAACCATAAATAAATGCCTCGGTATCGGCATTATGTTTAATTATGTAACCGAAAGGTGTAATATAAATAGGTAGTCGTCAGTGTAATACAAATAGGAGGTTCATTTGCAAACAATCATGACGGCCAGAAATAAAGCCCAATCATAAAACAACTCATGGCTAATCCATCATGACGTCACAGAACGGAAGTCGTTGGCGAGAAACCGGTACCGTGTTCTAAAATTTAACCTAAATAAGTTGCAAAAATTATTTTTATTTATATCAATATCAATTTCATTTTTATTAATATTAATTTTATAGGTGCGTATATTTCCCACAGGTGCATAAACTTCAATATAGCCCTGTATTTAACTATATAACTAAAAAATTATTTTAATAATAACACCACACATATCTGTCTGGGATTTCCTAGGGCGCACCTAGGAGTATCACCGGGAACACCCTTTGACAACCACTGGACTACAGTGAATAGTTAATCGGTAAACGTTTTTTCGTTTTTTCTTCTTTTACACCTTTGGCAGTGAAACTAGCGTAAACGCTGCACTAGATAAATGTGTATTCACACTACTCCACCGTAGGGCAGGGGCGATTTTCTAAAAGCGAGTTAGTGGGGAAAAACTTTTATTTAAATAGGTATCTATCTGTTATCAAACGCCACTGCTTCAGTCGCAAGATGTTAAGCTCTTAATAAGCTCTGTTAATGCGAAGTTTCTGTAAAATACTTTAAAAGCTGAATAAAATGCGTTTTTTTATTTATTTATTTTTTTACATAAATTAATATCTAAGTATACAGACACAATATTTTAAATAGGCTTTGCTACAAAATATAACGACCTCTTTCTGAATTCTTTTTTCATTCCCTCCTTGGAATATGCAGTGGAACCTGATAAAATAACCACCTGACTAAAGTGACCCGTTTTTATAAGAGGAAACTGGTAGGGAGTTATTCATACTTACACCAAAGTCTGTCGTGTATAATCACTACTTGTCTATGCATTACAGCCCAGTCCCAAAAGTGGTCCCTTTAGGCTGGTTCTACTGCAAATATAAACCTTGGGTTCTTATCTACCTTCTTCAAAGTTCTACATCGCCCACCCTCTCTTTTTCTTTCAAGAGAACTCCTTTCAAATTCCTATTTACTTTGCATCTTTCCACGTTCGTTTTTTGGGAATATAGTGGGGTCATTTGTATCGTACCCCTATTCCTTTTGCGCAAACAACAACGTGAAACATAGGGAAGTTTTTTTTTTTTTTAATTTGCGGCTTCAGTTAATTTAATTTAATAAGTTTTAATTAAAATCAAACCTTTGCAAAGTGTTACTTTGATAGGCGATGCATTAAATCTTGTGTTTCTATGTTCACGTGACGTTTAATTCTAATAAACAAGCTTAATTTTAAAATACATAATGTTTGAAAATATGAATGCAAAGAAAGGAGAAAACTGCCAATCGAGGGAGGTAAACATAGTTATATATTTATTTATTTTTAGATAAAAATGGTTTATTTTACATCAAACCTTACATATATATTACACTATTATATTACGAAATATCCCTTCTCAAAACTGAATCTTTAATTACTTTGCAAGTATGTGTGTTTTAGTTATTACGCCAATGGTATGTATGGTACTACGTGACTTTTGCCCTTGCGCTTTAAAACAAAATTTATTCTTCCCTTTTTTTTGTGCTTTTGCACGAACATTAAATGTTACCTTTACGAAAATAAAGTACACTTCAACTAATCCAGTCCTTGCATATGATCTGGCTTTGGCGCAAAAGGGGTTGAATTTGCTTCCATGTGACGTCACGCGGGGAAAGACTTAATAAGAACCTAAATGAAGTTTATGTTTTCTCGGTAATTCTTCACTCTCGCTAATCCGTCACTCCTATGCAAGAAGTGATCGGATAAGCGGGACACTACAGTACTTATCGTTTCAATAACAAATATTTAGTGTTCTCTAAATGGTGTCATTTTGTAAATCATATTTGTAAGTCTTTAAGCATATGAAAAAATTCATCCGGATTTCGTATGTTGTATTAAAATACGTACATTTTTTCTCTTTCAGGTAAATTTACCTGTACTAGACGAGAAAAAGTACAACACAAGCTACTGTAACATGAATCTAAGTGAAAATCAAAGATCGGGAAGACTTGACTGTTCTTTCTTCGACATTGATTCACAAATTGCTTCGGAGGGAGACATCTGTGGTGACTCAAAAGTTGAAAAGCATTCAAGCAATATGGATCTTGTTAACAGCAACCATCAGGTCAACGCAGCACAATCAAAAAGCCAATGCACAGGGACTTCCGACTTCCAGGAGGAACTAGAAAAATGGGGAAAAGAAAAATTTCCACTTTCATTTGCAGGCAACATGCAGGATAAAATATCAACTACCGATCTTGTCCCAAGTGACTGGTTATACGAGCATAAATATGACAAAACCGATAAACAAACTGACACCAGCGATCTTTTTGAGAGTTACAGAGAAACTATTTCACCGAAACTTATAAAGTGGATGAACAAAGCGACTAGTTTTAAAAATGTTTACACTCAAGTAAAAAGAAAAAAGTCATCCTTACCAAATTCAGATTGCAATCTCGTAAATTCTAGCGAAAAGGACTTTAACAGATACAAATGCAATTCCTTTGAAAATCATACTTCTTCAAAGAATGGAGAAAAAGAATTTACACACAAGAGTTTCGATAACCTTGGTAATGAGGAGTATGCCACACCTAATCCAGGTTCTAGTTCACAAGTGGGTTTCACAAATGGTGAAAAAGAACACGAACAACAACAACACACAAGTGATTTATCTTTATATAAGGATTTCGAAGATTGTTTAGAAGCACCAAATTATGCTGAGAATCCTTTAAATAAACCCCACAGAAGACTTGCTTCAACAGATAATGCAAGACAAAGGAAGGAGGCTGTTGTTAGACCCTTCACTCAGAACTCGACTGATGAATTGCCTGCAGAAACAAATGAAGTTAGACAAAGGAACAGATCATCGTCAGTTAATAGATACGACGAAAGCTTTCGAGTTTCAGATGATCAAGTACACTTTTCTAAACCATGCTCAAATGTTGAAAGATATCTAGTGACGAAACCAGTGATGTTTTGCCGTTCTTCAGGACAACCAGATGAGAATAACAGCATTGTGTCTGTTCAACTGTGCAATACTTGCTTCGAACAGTTCATCAAATCTGGTCAACCTTTTCAAGTTCAGGAGAGCAGTTTTGACAATCAAGCATGTAATAGCAATACAAACTTCTCAGGAATCACAATGAACAACTTTTCCCCTACAGCCTATGTAGCGCCTCTTGGCAGCAGCACTAGGAATTCGAAAAGGTAAAATAATTTTTATAATATCGTTGGATTTCTAAGATAGAATTGTGAAGTCATTTGCTAACGGATAGCCAACGTGATAGATCTGTTGTCCCATTTGCATTTGATGTCGAGCACAAAATGCATCATTGACTACACCACACTTATTCTGTGGATCTTAACATGGAAGATTATTTGTTTGTGTTATATAACCTAAGGATCCTCAGTTTTTCGAAGGATCCGAACCTCTGTCGACTATAAAATCAACTCTGGAAATACAGATAGATGAAAAATGACACATCTTCATTACTAGTGAGAATCAAACCAGGATTTTTTGGACGTTAAACAAACATTTTTAGGATCCTATACGACACTATGTGTCTTCTGTTCAGCCTTAGTACGACACAGCACTACCTCGACATTGTACAACCTTTACGACGCTATAACTAATTTGCGTAACTTCAGTATGACACTAAACATCTTCTGTACAAATTCGGTCTGACACTAAACGTCTTTTGTACAAATTAGGTCTGACACTAAACGCCCACTAAGCAACTTTTATGACATTGTACAACTGCCAAGATACTGTACAATCTTTACGATACTGTACGCCCTCTTGCAAATCCAATGCAACACTATACTCCTGTTCAACTTAACCTGACAGTGGAGGAAAGGCTATGCCTTGTAACCTTCCGCCCTTACAAAATAGTTCGTCAGTTAAGTACTACATTTTTGTGTTAAATTCATCGTCAAATGCAAACAACATGTTTATATAATTAATCTAGAATTTTATATATAATGTGTACCCAATAATATCACATTTCATCTTTATTTAGGGAAAAAAGTGTTTATTACATCATCGCTTTGATATCCAATAGGGTCAAAGCATGTTTTGGCACAATTTGGAGAAAGTGAAAATTGCAGCAAACCTTCCCCCACCCCAGAACTGGAGGACTATTCATTCTCTGTTCTTTCTTACGGACTTCGCATTTTCGCATGAACGTAATAATGGATACTGCTCCTGTATCGAATAATGATTCTTTTACATTTAACCGCATAAGGCTGGAAAACCACTTGGAAGTTCCGATAAGGTTGTTATGAATGTTTTTTGCAAAATATACCAATATTACCCAAAAAAATCTGACAATGATGTCATAGCGATCGTTTCCAGCTTAACTGGTTTCTCCTTCCAGCATACACAGAATGAAAGCTGAATTAAAAGATAAAGGGAAGTTTTCAACTCCGGGGAGAAAACGCCCACTAAAAGTAGCAATGCATACGAGGATAAAAATTTACGATGAATTTATATTATCGGCAGTACGGAGAAAAGTTCACGCTTTCTTTTTCAGGAACGAAATTCCTACAAACCTAAAAGTTATGGCTGCCATTAATGAAAATTGTGACTCGCCAAACGTCAGTATTAGTACAGCAAGACGTCTACTGATAGATTTGGGTTTCAGTTTTACTAAACGAAAACGGGAGTCTGCGCTGATAGAACGCGATGACATTCGGTGTTGGCGTCATCTCTATTTGCGAGACATCAAACATTTTCGTTCTGAAGGTCGACCCATCGTTTACACCGATGAAACTTAGGTAAATTTTGACCATACCAAAACGAAAATATGGGTCGATTTCACTGTCAAATCGGCAAAACAGGCGTTTTTGGACGGCTTCTCACCGGACTTAAAAGCTGCATCCAGAAAAGGGTTCAGAAATATTTTGGTTCATGCTGGAAACGAGAAAGGTTTCATAAATGGTGCTTGTGATACGTTTTTAGCTTGCAAGAAAAAAGGCAATTACCATGGGAAGATGAATGGGGAATATTATGTGGATTGGTTTAGGAAGAAATTTCTCGCCAACGTGAAGTCGAATAGCGTCATTGTATTCGATAACGCCTCATATCATAGCGTATTGGTTGAAACTATTCCATCGACATCTACACGGAAAGCCGATATTCAAGCTTGGTTGACAACCAAAAACATTCCATGGAGTTGCGATATGTTGAAGGCCGAACTTTCACATTTAGTAAACGACGTCCATAAGAATTACGCAAGTTACCGCATTGACGAAATAGCTGCTAAAAGTGGGCACACTGTCCTCCGCATACTCCCCTATCACTGTAAGCTTAATCCTATTGAATTGGTTTGTAGTCAAGTGAAGGGCTACGTTGCTGGTCAAAACCAAACGTTTAAAAAGAATCAAGTTTCGAAACTGACACTCGAAGGCATCGATAGAGTCACACAGCATGCTTGGAGGAATTGCATCGATCACGTAATGAAAACTAAAACTCAAATGTGGGAATTGGATGCCCTTACGGAAAATATTGTCGAACCTGTAATTTTTGCAATTGGCGGCTCCGACATTTCAGATTATTCAGACGATAACCTTAGCGGGATGGAATAATTTTGATTACAAAAATACAAAAAGGCCCTTTTCAGGGCCATAAAATAAAAATAGCATTAATAACAATAAACATTATTACTCCACATACACAACGCATGCCTAGGGCCGTTTTCTATGGCGTAGCTTATAGAGGGAGAGACAACTTCCACTTAGGGTTCGTCCATACATTACGTCCGTAAAATTTTACACATTTTTACCCCCCAATCTACAATTGTCTGCTTTTAATGACCCCCACTCCAATTGCAGGCATCTTACAGAAGACTACACCCATCGGCAATTCCCATATTTCAATGACCGCCCCTCCCTCCGTCTTAAATTTATCTATGGAAGGCAACCTCCCCTCCCCACACACACACTTCTCCCCAAATCCATTTTTTCAAATTTTCAAAAAATCCGCTATTATGCTTATGAATTTAAAATTTTTGAATTTAATCCAAAAAAATTTTGAATAAGGTTTTAATTTTTAGTTGAAAACGGCATAACATTTTGGAAAAGTTCACTTGTGAGAATTATCCACAAAAGAAAAAAAAGCCTGAGAAACGGCAAGAAATTGCCAAATCGGGTTATTGGTCGAAGACTGTAAGGGGGAAAAATAAGAAAGTGCACATGAATACTTGAAAAACAAGGTTTCCTTGTTGTAATGCGGTCAACTCTAGCCTTCCCTCCACTGTCAGGTTAAGTTGAACAGGAGTATAGTGTCACCTTTAAGACTTTTGCTTCTTTGACTTGTTCCTTTGGTGAAAAAGCAGTCCAAGTAATCCCCCAATAATTGCTACTTTAACTTGTGCCTTTGGTGAAAAAAACAGTCAAAGCAATAGCCCATTAATTGCTACTTTGACTTGTTTCTTTGGTGTAAAAAACAGTCGAAGTAATGCCTCATTAATTGCTACTTTGACTTGTTCCTTTGGTGTACAAAGCTGTCCAAGTAATTCCCCATTAATTGCCACTTTGACTTGCTCCTTTGGTGTAAAAGGCAGTCCAAGTAATGCCCTATTAATTGCTACTTTGACTTGTCCCTTTGGTGTAAGAGGCAGTTCAAGTAATGCGCCATTAATTGCCACTTGGACTTGTACCTTTGGTGTAAAAAGCAGTCTAAGTAATGCCCCATTGATTTCAAATTTCTAGATGATGAAGCTTCATATTCGTTCGCAGATGGAAGTTTAATTGTCGCTTGTAGCTCAATGAGAAGAACACTTGACTGTGTATTAGGAGGTAATGGGTTCGGTCCCTACTAGGTGCCGAGAAGTCATTCTTTTCTTTGGGAATAATTTATCATTTAATACTACAGTATTTTAGTATCGGTTATGACCAAAATTCTTGAGTTTAATAAACATAATTATTCCAAGTAGCGAACTTGCCATTCCCCATGCTATGATTTAATTACGATTGATAAATTTGACACCCACGTTGAAGCTCATGCTAGAGATTTTTTTGGTATAGGAGAAAAAGGGACATCGTATCCGTCCTGAAGTCGAACCAGAGTCCCTCTGTTGATGGTTAGAACAATTCCCAACCAAACACTCAACCATTTCATCTTATTTTATTAAAAATAACACGCTTGTAAATCACTCAACTTTAACACAGCAATGAATGGGATCACGTGATACGATGGCAGGAAAATGGCGGCTATGCGCCAGCTCTCTTTTCTAGGAGCCTCAGCTTAAGATATTCCATGTGTTTTAAAAGTTCTTGCGATACATCTGTTGAAAATCGCTGATTAATTGGTAAAAACGACCCATGAATCTGAAATTTCCTCCTATTGATTTCAAATATTTTCCCATTAATTATAAGCTGGCAAAACGTTGCATCGAAATTGAGTTTTTCGTCGCCTCTTTTACGACCGACTCTGTCTCAACCCTGAAGTGCAAAACTGAGCTCTGTTCTTTTCGTTAATAATAACCCATTCGCGTCGCGTGCAAGTTGCAAATTCAAAGAACTTCTAAAAATAAATGAGCTTCTTTTTTTTTCTTTTTTGAACTGGAGACTCTCAACGTTTAGAATTTATTATACAGCTCATCGAACATAAAATTTTGCATGCGATACCTCCGAGGCGAATGTAAATTCAAAGGAGTCCATAATCCGTTTAGTCTGAACATCTATTTTGCCTTTTTTTTTATTTTCTGCCTTGATTCTATCTCCGTCATCTCTTTGTTCTATTTTGACTTTATATTTGTAAATGCGTTTATTATTCCTCAAGCCTTTTCAATTATTGAATGTTTAAGAATTGTTAAGCAAATTAATATATATGCTCGTAAAATAGGATAACCATCCTATTTCAAAAGGAACTGTGCAAATGGGTAAGTAAATATCCTTAGAAATGCATACTGAAAAATAAAAACCAGACTACTGTAATATACTATATTATTATTGTACTCTATGTGATTTTATTAAATTGTAAGATGTTTTTCGAATAATTATAGTCTAATAATAATAATGATGATTTTTAAACACGCCAATGTATTTATCAAATCTATTTACATTCAGAAACCTGCGATGGTGAATGGAAATCAGATAAAACATTAAAGTCAGGACAACCTTAATAAAAATCACGAATTTTAATAAATAATCGAGGAGGAGAATCTGAGATTCGAGGAAGAGAAGGCGGCACGCGTTGCAATAGCACCAAAACATGCATCGTTATACATTAATTTCATACATCGTTTTATCTCGTTATAACCTTCTCCCTAAACGTTGTCTTGCGTTTACTGACCTGTTTTCTTGGAGGTTCTTGTTTAGTTTCTATTTTGTGTCTCGTTGCGCAATAACAATGCTCAACTGTCAATAATATAGTTATATTTAGTAAAGTCAAATGGTTCCCATAGTATCTGATCATGTGTTAGATGATAAATTACTCGCAAATAAAACAATGATTTCTAGACGCCTGGTAGAAGGACCAAACCCAGGACCTCTTGGTAACTTTCACATTGAACCAAAGACGTCCATCAAACTCCCCTCGAATGCAAGAGCGATTACAGGGAGGGGAGGAGGGGGAGATTTCCCCCCAGGATTAAATAGAAAAAAATAAATGCGATGAAGAATATTTTATGTGTTGTTTGTTACTACTGTAATAAACAAAAGTCTTACACTGGCGATCAGAGTCTCCAAGCCTTAAAGAAATGCGATCCAGACATTTTTTCGCAAATCTAAAAGCTTCTCGCCCTTCGAACTTAATAGTAACTTCAGTAAGGGTTACTTCAGCATAACGTAGTTTTTTATCCTTGAAGCGCCGTTAAACTTGGCTTCGAACGCGGATGACAGAAGAGACTTTTAATACACACCCACAGAGACATTCATATTGATGTAAATAAAGTGATTGACAAATTTTCAAAGAAACCAAGATGGCTCGACTTTGCACTATAAACTTCAAGTTTTTTAAAAAGTCGCTTGTTATAAAAAAAGTAAAATAATTACAATGTTTTTGTAGTTTAAATTTAAACTTGTTCTATTAATTACATTGTAAATTATCGTTTTGGTTATTGTATATGTCTCCTTTACTAGCTTATCCTTCTGTCATACTTGACTATAATCTACCCTAAACCATATAGTTTAATTAAAGAAAAGCCCAACTTTAATTCATTATCGTAAATTAAATATTTTGGTGAGTATAAAGGAAGGCTAGTAATATAACAACATTTACCTAAACTATTTAACACAGTCCAAAACTAAAAATTTTCCAGGTGGGGGCCCCCGAAACCGCCCCCCCCCAAAGTAACATCCTGGATCCGTCCTTGCTCGAATGCCTATAGCTCAGTGGGGGAAAAAGCACTTGACGGGTCATCAAGGGGTTGTGGATTCGGCACCCACTAGGCGCCGAAAAATTATTCTTTTCTTTGCGTCTAAATTCTTTCTAATTCTTTCTTTGCTCGTCTAAAATTGTTGTAGTTCATTAAATACTAACAACGTGTTGTAAGAACGTCGTGGAGTGGAGTCTTGATGTTGAGTAGAGAGTACCGACGCGTGTCAGACAAACATTGCGGTCCTTCGTTAGGAATACACTAGAATGAAGTCCATGTAAGCGTGGGGTATTACAATTTACGATTATTTTCGTCGCAGGAATTTTGTCGTATTAAATTTTGTAATAACAATTCGTGAAATGAGTTTTGTCTTGGAAGTTCATGATTTATATTTTTGCCATAACAAGTCATGAATTATATTTTTGTCATAGCAAGTCTTGAATTATATTTCTGTCATAAGAAGACATGAATTATATTTTTGTCACAATAATTCATCAAACAACAATGTCAATCAATCAACGTTTATTGGCGTAGTGATACCAACGCCGATGGTATGGCGTGATTAGATGGTGAAACGTTCGAAAGAAAATAAAATTATAATAAAATAAAATAATAATTATTTTCTTTCGAACGTTTCACCATCGTCACGCCGCTTACTCATCGGCGTTATCACTAAATAAAGCTTGATGATTGATATTGTGTTGTTGGAACTAATCTGCATGTTGTTCGATTTATATAAAATGGATACATACCTGTATGCTGCAACGTGCATTTCGATCAATTTAATACCAGTCTCTTTGCAATTTGGTTTAAATAGTAGTCTATGTACTACACCATTCTGCGAAATAACTGGCAACAATATATATACGTTCGTAAAGAGATTATATATTGTCCTTCGTAGCTCAGTGGGTAGAGCCTCCGCCCGGCAAGTGGAAGGTCGTGGGTTCAGGTCCCACCGAAGGCAGAAATATTTATTTTCTTTCGAACGTTTCACCATCTAATCACGCCATACCATCGGCGTTGGTATCACTACGCCAATAAACGTTGATTGATTGACATTGTTGTTTGATTTAATCTGCGTATATCGATTTATATGATATGGATACATAATAATTCATGTTGTTGAGTGTTGTCACGATGCTGAATCTGATTCTTAGTTATTTGGCAGGCTTTTTGGCATGTGACTCGCTTTATTGCGGTAGTTGGAACTCACCCCTCCCCCCATCCGCAATAACTCGATGCCTCCAAAATATGCCTCTCTATATAAAAAATAGGATGTGTTGATAAGACAAATTTTCAAATATTGATAAATACTGGCTATGATTGAAAAAGAAATCAAATATTTAGATTTGACGAGATTGAATATAAATTGGGACCCAAATAATGAAATATGTAAAAAGAATATGATTTTGTTTATCCAGTGTTATCGTATTTCAAACCAAATATTAAAATGAAATTTAAATGAAATTTAATTTAGATAATTAAATTGCCAAATGGTAAAACAATTCGATTAAAAATTTTTAGTGCGCACTAGGTTCAAAATACTGAAATTTCATTTTAATGAGTTTTCAATTTTGCTTGCTTCGATAGATTATGGAATGAAATGATCTTTTTCTTTATAAAAATATTTACTATTTCTCGATGAATTATGGCGCCTCTCTACCATTAGATGGGTTTTATTTTATACATTCAACACAAATGGGGAGGGAAGTGAAGATATTTCATATACATTATCCCCAAGCCCCTCCTCCCCATGGCGCCAAACTCCAGGAGCTATATCTTCGTCCCCAATGCTTCGCACATTGCGTTTATTTGTAAATTTTGGGAGGGGCAAAGATAAATTTTTGGGGAAGAACCCAGATAGCACAAAACCTCCCCAAGACGTTTTTTTTTTTTTTGGTCCCTTGTGTCCATACTTTGTCCATGCACAATGCAGACATATTTCGGAAATCAGCAGGACGTCCGTTTTGGAACGTCCGTAAGATGTTAATTTCGGACGTCCTAAGTATGTTTATTTCGGACGGCCCTAGGATGTAGCACAATACGGGCATATTTCGCACGTTCGTAAGACGTCCGCTTTGGAACTTCCGTGGGATATTCATTTCGGGCTTCCGTAGGACGTAAGTTTTGAAACGTCCGTAGGATGTTTATTTCTAAATCTTTTTATGTAAAAAAAAATATTTACACACACATATTTACACACATATATTCCACACACAATGCAGACATATTTCGAGTCACACAGTTTTCACACGAGTTTTCACAAGTCTGCAGGATATCCGTTTTGAAACGTCCGTAGGATGTTCATTTCGAGCACCTCTAAGATGTAGCAAAATACGGACATATTTCACACGTTCGTAGGACGTCCGCTTTGGTTCGTCCGTGTGATATTCATTTCGGGATTCCGTAGGACGTCTTTTTGGAACGTCCGTAGGATGTTCATTTCCGACGTTCCTAGGATGTTTATTTCGGACGCCTCTAGGATGTAGCAAAATACGGACATATTTCGGACGTTCGTAGGATATTCGTTTTGGTATGTCCCTATGATGTTCTTTTCGGACACCTCTAGCATTTGCGTACGCAAGTGGGTGTTAATGGGGGTTTAACCCCCCCCCCATTGCAATGAAATTTTGCATAGGAATATGTGAATTGTAGCATTGTAACCCCCCCCCTATTGAGTAGCCCCCTTACGAACTTTCTGCGTATGTCTATGGTCCGTAGGATGTAGCACAATATAGACATATTTTCGACGTTCGTATGATGTTTATGCCCACCACGTGACCAAAATTACGTGTTTTTCTATAACGTTCTTCTGTCCTCACTCTACATAGTATTGGTTCTTCTAGCAGCCGTATCGTCATGGCCGTTCTCTTCTGTATAATCTCTATGAATACTTACATTTATTTAACATCCAATCGCCATCTTGTTAATGGGGATAGCAAAATCAATTTCTAAGCTTGGGAATATTTTCTGTATGGAATCTCATGAAAATTGTTTGACTATTTGTTGTTGTAATGCTCAACACAGGTAGGCTTTACTTTCTTAATTATAAAATATTGGTTAACTTACCAAGAGTCCGGAAGTACAATTC
This sequence comes from Dysdera silvatica, assembly GCA_006491805.2. Lineage (NCBI taxonomy): Eukaryota > Metazoa > Arthropoda > Arachnida > Araneae > Dysderidae > Dysdera > Dysdera silvatica. Next base: position 33,663,239 of record QLNU02014176.1, on the reverse strand, counting down.
AACGTGGATTTCGAACCACGGCTTGATTTCACTATTTGCTTATTGGTGGGAATTTTGGCTACAGATGAACAATTCGGCATTCTCAGTAGAGCGCGGTCGAATTTTGACTGATGAGGTAACACCGGATTTACGTACAGGCCAAGTAGGCCCGAGCTTAGGGCCCAACAGAACCCTCTTGTGTTTAAAATACTGATAATTTACAGCATCAGATATTTCTACCGCGAATTTGGAACTTCATTAGAAACTGTAAAATTTAATAATATATTAATAATAGAAAATCATATATATATTTTGTTATTAAAATAA
>QLNU02014176.1:33642316-33655319 GCA_006491805.2 Dysdera silvatica | reverse complement strand
CTTCAGAAAACGGTTTATACTAAATGTAATTCGTCTTAAGCATGTTACAAGGTTCTACTATTTTTGCATATGTTACGTCCCAAAACTTTGTTACAGGTCATCAGGATCGAGATTACCTTTGAACCACTCTCAGTGAGAATCGAACCGATCCTGTTTACCGGAAGGCGGCGGTCATAACAAAGGTGACGACAGAAGACTGAACTTGTGAGGCGGTTAAAACCATTCTTTTTCTTCAAAAAGAGCGTCTTTTTTTTTTTTATTTAACCCCATTCCAACACCTTAAACGTGATCCGGTCTTTGGAACTCGTTCACTTTAGAAGAATTCCATCGTTTTAAACCGCTTACTCACTCTTGGAATGGCACTGAGAATGATTTATTTTGGGGAATGTATTATTTTGAGTTATTTTCATTCCCCTCTGTGTTCCTGCACATCTTTGCATCTTTTGAACATTTCTATCATGCATTATAGAAGACCCATTATCTATTTTCGTTCGCTCCAACCTTTCCATACAGCAAATTATATATTTTAAAATGGTTCGGCGGGTGGGGAAATGGCGCAAGCACATATTTAATTAATACATTGCAATACATATATATACAATTGCATTTCATTTACATGGTTTCTACGGACAGGGCCGCTGTTTAGGAGGACACCGCAGCACCGGGGTCGGAACCTTTAGGGGTCCGTGGCGCTGATTTTTTTTTTGTTGTCTGGGCTCGGAGCTTGTAGGAGCCCATGCCGAATACGTTTTTATTAGAGGACCTGTTGAGAAAATCGGTACCGTGGGCCATTATTGTTAGCTGCGGCCCTGCCTATGGACTCACGTAACTTCCCACATATGTTTTTATATATATTCATAGACGTAAAGCACTGCTTCTTGAAATGCTAATATTAACATATTGTTTTCTTATAATGGTGAGTACACGTGCTATCATGGGCGCCCCCAGGAAAAATTCCAATTGAATAATGTTGTTGGACTAAAGTTTATTGTGAATTCAGTACTTTTTTCTCAATTTTTCATAAGCCAAGGGGGGATGCAGGTGAACCCTTATAGTTATTTATGAGAAACAGTCGTTTACTGAAAAACGGGATTTTAATTGTGGTATTATATTGTTCTGGTTCATGAATACATCGTTTCCACCTAGCGAATTTTCCATATAATGAATTTTTTCATGGAACCGTCCATTTCGTTATATGGAGGTTCTACTGTATATATATAATATTTTTTTCTGTTATTTGAAAATATTCTTGTTGTCGAACCAGTACAGTTTTATCAAATTGCTAGTTTTAAAATGATTTTTTCTTCTTTTTCTTTTGTAAATAATTTTTTATTTGCCTTGCTGCGTCATTTTGTAGCACCTATATTGAGAAAATGAACCAAGAAAATCGTATGCACGGTAAGAGTAAGGGTGGGAATTTATTATTTACATGGAGATGCCAAACACCTGTGCCCTCGATTAGAGGATTTGACGGATAATCGAGGTTTTACTGTAGGCTTAATTTGTAATTTAAAGGAAAAAAAAAAACTATTTCCTAAACGCGAGACATTTCTCTAGGTGCGGGGCCCTATTCACTATTCATTCAACTTGGTTGAATCGGTATATGGCTGGCCCTGCTGACCCTGTATGTGCCTAGGAGCAATAATTTCTTAATTCTGCCACTGAACAGTTACTTGCAAAGATGTGGTTAGGGAGATGGCGCCATCTAGGAGCATTAAATAAAATTACAATTGTTTCCGACATTATCATATTGCAATTAGTGACGTTCCGATATCATATTCGATATGATATTGGGCATCGATACCAAAATCCATTAAAATATCGATACCACGATAGTATTGAATATAAAGTATTGATACTTACAATATCGGTGAGTATCGAATGAGAATTCATTGTTCGGAAGTTGTCATATATACAGTATAATAACAAATATTAAAAAATCATACAAATAGAATTATATAGTTGTAAAATCAAATTTCAGTATAATTCTTTCTGTAAGTTGTTATTTTTTTTATTTTTTTTTTATTTTACAGTTTAAAGTTTCCAAACTTTAGTTAAAATCCATTGTAATCCATCCTGCATCAAGCACACGGCGTAGGAAAAAAAATTCTGTATAGGGTTTACGGAAGACCTTTACCAGTGGCGTGCGGTGACGTTTTCCTTTAGACAAGCAATATATTTATTTTGGGATATGCAAACAAAGTAAATTTTATTTTTATAGTACGTTACAGTTAGTCCTATTTGAAAAAAAAATTCCAGTCTTTTATTTTTTTAGCAAATATATAAATAACACTTTTGTGAAAGTTGGAGTTCTTTTTCATATTTGTAATAATTTTTTTTTTCAATATATGACAAGGATAACTTTGACAAATGCAAAATGCAATAAAAATTACTATCGATACCACTAGATGGCAGCATTATCGTTAACATAAGCTATTAGAAAATTGCTTATCAGATTAAAATTATTTCACTCTTACGCGGCTTAAAAAGTAAAAACAATTAGTATTTATAAATTTAATTGATGTTTAATTTGACGAACTCACAGATTTCATGCTGAAAATACGATAAAATAGGAAATGAAAATACGATAACGAGAAATGCTTCCGCAGCCATACCCATTGAGATCTACAGTTAAACATTTATGGCTGGAATGCAGAAATTGCATTGCTTATGATCCGATGTCAGTCCTACCCTCAGATGGTGGCGCCATCCAGTGACAAAAAATTGCGAAGTAGCTAGTTTCATCTCGGACAAAATTTCAGGTACGCAACAGAGATTTTGATGAACTTTTATAATTAAGTTTACCTTAATTTAAATTGGCAATGGAAATGTGTTTCAAATTGATATTAGGCAAGCAATGCTTACATTGTTTATATGGACCGCACGCCATTTTCTCTTACTCTTTTAATTGCGTACAGACAGACAGACAGACAGAAAAACCAAAAGCAATAGCGGGTTCAATATCTATTGAAACCCGCTAAAAAAATAATATAATATAATCATTTGTAACATAAATATGTATACATATAGTCATTTATTAATTTACAACATATTTTTTTATACATACAAACGTTTGTAATTTTCGTTTTATTAGAGCAGGGGTGGCCAAGCTTTTTGGGAAGAGTGTCACTACCTGAAAAACAATTATACGTGCCACTTCAATTTTCCCAACATACTAAAAATTTTGGGGACTTTTGCCGCAAAATATATAAAATCCAGCGGTTATTATTTATTTATATTAATAATATATTACATTATTTTTACTAGATTTTATGTTAAAAATATAAAATCTAACGGTTTTTATTTGGAAAAGGCAGGATTTCACCAACCGCCTAGCGGGTTTTTAATGATATGAGTTGGCAACACTGCGACTCGCTGGCTTTGTAAAAAAAACCTTCATATTTCAACATGTTTGTGTAACATACCACTAAAGTGTTAATGTTAAAATTACAATGAAAATGGAACCATTGTGAGTAAAGTGTTACGAATTTTGAAAAAATGCAAAGTTTAAAAGTTCTGTGTGTGTGTGTGTGTGTGCAATGCAATCTCCACAATTGTAAGAATTTTTAATGTTTCTGATACTGTAATGTGTAATTAATATATCAATATATGTATATCCATTGCTAAAAACATATTATACATGTTAAATTACAATACAGTTATAAGTGCTAACTGTAATAAAAACATTATTACAATTTTCTTCAAGTTTATTGGCAAATAATTAACTCATTCATAAATTGAGAATTTCAGTATTTTTTTAAATAACGATGTTATATTATATAAAATGTAATAACATGAACACTAGTGATAGTGAGCCCAGATGTTTCTCGGTGGGGGTTGACCATGCTAAAAATGAATTCTTTGTAGAATATTTCTTATTTTGAATCATCTTGCATGCTACAAATCCGGCTTTGGGGGCTTCTGCCCCTTAACTCCCCCCCCATGGGTGAGCCCCCTTTTTTTGCCAGTTGTACATTTTGATTAGATAATATGCAAGTTGATAGGGGGTGAGTATTGGACTTACGGGACGGGGGGATGCTGTCCCCGTCATGTGCATATCATATGCTAAATAAAGAAAATTTGAAAGCAAAACTTTGCCATTTATGAAAGAAAAGAAATTTCAAGTATGTGTCTCTGAAGCTTTACGCTTTCCTCAACTTACTGTAAGCAGTGGACCAACTCCTTTGTGGTGAACTGAACTGTTTGCTCAGTTCAGTTCACCACAAAGGAACTGAACTGTTTGCTCTGAAAATGGCCCTTACGCCACCAAAGATGACATCGAAATCCGGGCGATGTTTTCTATGCGGAAGAGATTAAAGACCTTTTTTCAGAAGCACTGCACCAAATGATCGTTTATCGGCTTGAGGTAGTAGCCGCTGGGTGCAGGAAAGGGTCTGATAATAGATAACATAAAAATTTAAGTGAAAGTGCTATTGAATTGTTCGCTCTTTCAAAAAAGAGGATAATGCCTCTTCCGTTTACATATAAATTGAACATTTAATCGGTATGTATTTTTTTATCTAGACTTTTGTGTGTTATGTTTAAAATATAATTTAGTTTAAGACATCACATGATTCATTTATACCACTCCCACATTTCCAATTCATAAGCCATCACTGCTTTTCAACCTTCCTTAAACCAGCAACGTTAAAATAGCACATTGGTTGAATGTTATGATATTTTACAATTCATGGTCTCTCACTAAAGAAATCATTGATTAAAGGCCACTGCGATTTACCCCACCCAGTAGAGTGTCAATCCAAAACTCATGAGGGGGGCCAACAAGTGTCTTTAAAGAAGATTATGTGATAAAGATTTAGAGAAAATAATGTCATTACAATAAAAGATAAAACGTTCTAGTATAGAAAATAATGGGATTTGCAGAGTACGTTTTAAGGAATTGTTACTAGGCGACAAAGAGTTAATCGTAGTTTTATGACTTATAAACCTCCACCAACACGCAAAAAATGAAATATATATATATATACCTTCCACCCATACTCTACCGCCCCACCCCCCCAAGAACCCATCCCATACACACAGAAGCTTCTACATTAGAAAACTCCACATTTATAATTTCCTTTTTTCAATTTACATAGTTTGAGGGGTTGTTGGCATGAAATATTTGAAAATTTATATATATATATATATATATATATACACACACACACACATATACAGTGTGTTTCAGTGTTATGGGTTTATTTTGCTTCGTTATTTACTTTTGGTTTGGGTTCGCAATGAACCTAAAGTGAGAGAAAATGTCAACGTTAAACATTTATTTTATTTTATTTAAACCAAAGAGATCGTATAGGGTGGATTTCAATTATTAATTTTTGCAAAAATTACGCGTTGTGTTAAATAACCTCTCTTCCAACATATAGTTGATAGAAAGGTTACCGCAAGTCTGGTAAGCAAAGGGAACCAGGGTAAAAAAAACCTAATTAATAAATGAACTTGGGTTCTAAATTCAGACGGAAGCTAATTTATTCTATTTACTTAACTAAATATGTTTATGAAAAAACTGTAGAATTATATAACTAGGAAACACAAATTTTTCAATAAAAATTTAGTAGCGAAATATAAACTTTATTTCTGGTGCACAATATTAATTTACTTTACAATGGTAGATCACACCATTTTGCAATGATTGACTTCAGTACTGGGAATAACTTAAAACCAGACATTGTTTTTATAAAACGTTTGACCAAACAAATTAATTATCAACCTATTGAAGTAGAACCCCCCCACTTAAACTCTTGACTGACGTTATGAACATTATTAGATATTGAGTGGGATTAAACTAATAGTTATATTAAATAAATAAAATTAAAGTTAGGTAGGGCACCAAAACTTTGTAATTAAATAAGGAAAAGAAGAAAAGGGATGCTTACATTATTAGGTTGATCCATCATGAGAGTGTCCAACGGACGTGAGGGGAAAAATACCCAAATATAAAAAAACTGAAGTGGACATCTTGATGTTGTAACAGTTTAGCGAAAAGTGAGTAACTTTCTTCGTGACCAACTTTGGAGACAGAAGTACTAAGATCACCAAAAATGGTGACACACACCGCCAAAGTAGAACGAGTTGCTCTATCGTGAAACCCAAGACGAGCCAAATGAGTAGCGTAATTCTATGATGTCCCGCCAATGCCAACATTCACCAAAACATGCTGGTCAGTTCTCAGAATTTGGGCGAAAATTTACAACTTGCCTTCAGGTATCACTTTCACGTTTCTGTTGTCGGCAAAGTTGTACTGGACAAAGGTATGTTTCCTCGAGTGTACGATTTGATGACGCCAGAGGTGACCTATTTGACCTCTGTTGCAAAGTGGTTACGTCGCTGCAGGAACTGACCAGGCTTTCGGTTCATAAGTGCATGGCAACATCTATTTCTTGCCTTCCTTACTTGTTTGCAAATCTAATTGCGAGGGGTGAGAAACGTAGACTGGCTGATGCTGTAATGATGATGATGCCTTGGCCACCAAAGAAAGGAAGTAAAAGGATAAAGGAATTTTCTAATCTCGAACCATAGACGAAAGAATAGATAAATAAAAAATAGAATAATTGATTGGATTAAAAAAAATAAAATGAAGACTATTAGATGAATAAAAATAAAGAATTTAATTAAGGTAAATAGTAGTGGACATTAGCCACACACACATAAAAAAAAAGAAATGATTGTAATTAAATTGTGTTGCCCAGTAGTGTGAATAGTAAAAACCAAATACTTTTCACTGAATATTAAATTACCCTATTTTGCATAAGTGCATGAACAAGTTAATGCACTGAAAGGAAATTCCGATATCATGAATTATTACACATAAATAAAATGAACTGAACATTTTTATCAAAACAAGAATTTCACAAATTAGTAGCTATGTCCACCGTCATGCCTGCTGTCTCTGTAGAAAGGAGAATTAGTTCGGTGCATATTTTATTAAGAAAACTAAGTTCCTGCTTGAAAATGTCCACTGGATTGGAAAAGCTTGATATACCGAGTTTGTAAAATGAAGTCTCTAGTGTTCATACAAGGAGTCCAGTCACTTCTTGAACTGTGAATAGTCAATATGCATGGGGTCGCCTCCCCTGGGCGCTTCGACCAACATCAATGGCCATAGGTATCGAGGTCCTGTTCCATGTGGTGCTGAAGTCCGCTGTCCAAGTTCCAATTCATGTATTAAATAGTTCTTCTAGTTTAAATAGTTGTATTAAATAGTTCTTCTAGTTTAAATAGTTGTATTAAATAGTTCTTCTAGTTTAAATAGTTGTATTAAATAGTTCTTCTAGTTTAAATAGTTGTATTAAATAGTTATTCTGTATTAAATAGTTCCACGGGTACTCTTTCCTGGTTTGGTTTCTTTTCCTAAAACAATAAAAGACGAAGGCAGAATCTGACCATAGTTTATATTTTTACGATTTGTTGTGTCTCACGGTTTAGTGTATCTGAAAATGCCTTAAATGAAAAGATGTAATGATGTAGATGGAAAAAAACATTATTTAAAATATGAAAGGTATATTTTTTTTATAATTTTTGCGACACAAAATCAGCACCAGGGTTACAAACTTCAAGGGGTCATAGTACTCATCAAGGTGAACGATAATTGTCATAGAATCTAAAGTCGCAAACCACCCACAGCGCCAGTTCTAAAACCGTCCAGCATGCACAAATATTTACAACCAGTGCATGAGAAGCGCAATATGCTTTGTCCTAATCAACTATGCACTTGATCAGCTGACCTGAGTAGTATCTGGCGCTCTTCACGCACTATTTGTAAATATTTGTGAATGCTGGACGGTTTTAGAACTGGTGCTGTGGGTGGTTTGCGACCTTAGGTTCTATGACAAATATCGTTCACCTTGATGAGTACTATGACCTCTTGAAGTTTGTAACCCTGGTGCTGAGACACCCTGTATATTGCTTGAGATAATAGATCCTAGTTGTATTACAAACACACTGAAATCAGAACCCTTCAGCTTGAACAAATATACGGTTTGTATGGTTAAATTTATTGTTATTTCTTAAAAAATGTGAAGTTTGTCTAATAATTATTATTGTAACATACAATACGAAGTACAGTAAAACCTCTCTACAACAATATTATACGGACCGAGAAAAATTATCGTTGTAGAGGGATTTATCGTAATATGGATACCGTCGTAGGGAGGTCTTACGGTATAACACCTACCATATATATACTTGGTAGGGCACATTTAAATGACTGGGAAAGGCTGGCTGATCAGCTAACTGTTTAATTTTATGGCTTCCATTATTATCATCAGGCAATATGTTGTTTCTTCATTAGCCGACAAAAATGGTCTCACTGGGTGGCAAGAATTCTTACTGGGTTATAAAATGTCGCGCCGTTCCTATGTTAAAATATGCACTTTTGTTTTGTAATCCAATGGGGTTTAAGCCTTTTGAGCCCTAATTCCTACGCCAGTGACTCTGCTATCTGATTTATGAAAGGTCTTTTTGTTATATTAATCAGTGGCTAATCCACGGAGAGGAAATTAGGGAAATTTTTCCTTCCAAATGAGATGAAAATCTATTATAATGAACGCCAGTTATGAAGGCCAACCGCATATAAAGACGGAATTTTTACAAAAAGTTTGATTTCCCATTTTATTTATTTTTTAAATTGCTCGTTAAATCCGGGGTCCAAAAAAGGCTTGTTCACTAAAAGCAGTTAAATTGCATTAATTATATAATCATTATAACAAACAAAATTCGTATTTTCCTCGCTGTATCCGGAAAAACGCTGAATGTGGGGTCGTTATAAGCGAGCCAGCCATACTCTATTTTACATGCCCCCATTTCTCTCTCTCTCTCTAGATCCGCCTCTGTATTAATTATGTAAGTCCCTGTACACAGAATTTTAAAAAGGGGGGATATGTTTCATGGAAAAGGGGAGGGATTTTGATAGAAGTATTTTTTTTTCTCGCATAGACAATTTCACAGCTAATAACATTATTCAAATAGGGATTTAACCCACTAAAATCATCGTCCCTATGAAAGGCCCTGAAATTAAGGCCTAAATAAAAAATATTTTGCTTAATTTAAAATGAGAATATTACTCATTTTAAACGCTTTTATACTGTAAAACCTTTGTTTAAAATATTTTTCGGTTCAACTCAGTTATCATTCAAAACTAGAATTATGTAGCTTAGGAGATTTAGAAATTTCTGCATGATGAAAAATCTAATTTGTACTTCATATTTTTAATAAAACGCTTTTTAAGGAACGATGAAAAACAATCGAAAAATAAATTTTACAAACTGCTGTATTTAGGATTTTTTTTTATTATCAAAAAAAAAAGAAAAAAAAAGATTTTTCTTTCTATTTTCCTCACAATTATGGTTGTAGTAAGAACCATAATTGTTCCACCAAGATGTGCAAATTAGTCAGTTAGTGAATTACACAAAATAATCAACTCCTCAAAATGAGTCAGAGTTATGGAGTTAATTCGTTAAAACGAGTTATTCTCCTCTTTTTAAAGCCGTTGTTAGTTATTAATATTTTCCTATTTACAATAAATATTAGAATATAATATTTATAATAATAAAATTATAAAATATTTTTATAATATAATATTTATTATAATAAAATTATAAAAATATTTTATAATATAATATTTATTATAATATATATAAGTATTATAAATATTAAATTAACTAATTAAATGAATTAATATTAAATTTATTATAAGACATATTCTGTTGTTATAGTTATTACTAGTCACCTCTAGTTTGCTTTTATAGAACGGGATGGACGTGCCTCCGACTTTCCTAACATTTTCGGTATTTCCGGGTTTCATGACATCTCCGGAAGTTTAAATATTCCGAAATAATTGTTGATGATACCAATACCCACAATTGCGGAAGTCTCTGCTGAAAGTTTGGATATTATATAGAACGATATTTGATCATCATTTCCGGCAAAGTGTAACCTTCCGGAAATCCATTTTTAATAAATAGCGATTTTTTGATACTGGCTATCTTGAATTTGATATCCAATTTAACTCCACATATTTAATTGTATTTGATTAGAGTCAACAACATGAAGATCTTGGCTCACGTTTTTCTAATATTCTCCGTTGCTCTCATCCTTTGTGATGCGATCACCTCAAGCGGTAAGAACATTCCTTTTCTATGCTCGCTATAGCTCTTCACTATTGAATTTCTAAGAAGTTTTAATTTCTAATCTGCTTACCCTAATTTTTGTTCTCAAACCACTTTATTCGTAAAATTCAATTGGTTGTTATTATTTAATAATTTTCAGTCGTTCCTTGTTTAAGGAGTTTTCGATCGGGATTTCCGTACCGTTTCTATACCTCAGAAAATTCTTATAAATTCATTATCTCTCACAGTCGCTTGCAAATTCAATAGAGTCGATCGAGTATTTTCCCCCTGTCGTTTAAATTGGCTCAGTATTTTTGATTCATGTTTTACAATTTTGTGTATTTTTAATCCGTATCTCAGTACTTTTTATCAGTATTATTGTATTATCAGCTCAGCAGTTTTACCGTGCGCCATTTTTTATTTATTTAGTTAGCAAATATTTTCGTTAATGAATTTTAAAATTCATGGAAATTGTTTGACATATAAAAGACATTTTATTCTATCTCAGGGATCTCTTCTTCAACTGGGAGGAAATATTTGCAGGAGGGGGGGCATGGCGCCCACATGAGTATTTCTAAGGGGGATGGGAAAAATTATTACTTTCTTCTCAAGGCTGTCAAACATTTTAGTGAATGTACAAGATACTAAAATGCTGCAACAATAATTGATACTGCTTGATAATTAATAATAAGTTGAAAAGCAAGTAAAAAAAAATGTCACTAAACACTTTGAAAGTAAATGCATGGCAGAATCGGACAAATCAAATTTTTGAACGGCAAAGGGGGGCTCGAGCCCCCCTTCCGCCTATATGTGTGCCCACAGGGATGCTGTGAATGGAAGGACTCATATGTGCAGTGAAGTGAGTCAACCCAAGATTAAAAAAAAAGTAAGAATTAACACAGTTTATATGCTATGCTTTTTTTTAATCCTAGATTATATTCTGTGTTCATCCACTGTCCATAAATTCTGGGAGGCCTTGGCCCCAAACACTATTTTGGGGGGGACCGAGGGGGTCTAGGCCCCTTGGAGTTGTCATCCCTGTTCTAGCTACGAAACTGACTTATGACAAGCTAAGTTCGGTAAGTTATTGATCACAGTTTTACCAGACTAACAGTTTTTATCAGACAGATGTCAGCGTATAATTTGCGCTCATTGTTGCATAACGCATTTGACTAATAACATGGATGTCAAAAATGATTATGCACATTCATTCCTTACAAAAAATTTCAAAAACAATATTCCGGTGGCTTTATGCATTAACCAGTTTGGCAACTGTGTAAACCTTGCGAAGGGTAATACTATCCTATAAAACCTCAAGCACGAAAAAAAGGATCATAGTTCCTGCCCTGGAAGCCTAGTGGTTAAGGCACTTCGGATCTGATGGAGGGTCCCCAGTTCGACTCTAGATTAGGGCGATGACGCTTTTTCTTCTATATATTAAAGCTCTGGTTTGAGCTAATAATGTGGGTGTCAACAATGATTATTCATAGGCATTTGACTACTTACGCATTAATGTAGCATTTTATTAGTTATTCATTGATGTTGTATTCTATTAGTTATTAATATAGCATTATATTTGGTGTAATTATATCCTTAGTTTTTGATTGTAGGTGTAGTGAACGAAATGTATTCTTATAAATTGATGAATTTGAGTTTTGGTATTGTTTGTTGGGATAATTGAAACGGTTTGCACGGGTTAACTTGGCATTTAATACCTGGCGTACAAAGGGTGTTTACACATATTTATAACTTTGACAGCATAAATAAAATACACAAAATCAAAAAATTATTTACTAATTATTCTATCTGATAGCCCTGTTTTTGAATTATCATATTACATCTAGATTTCCAAGAGAAAGGCTTTTTGTAAAGTCATATGTGGAATTTTGTCCCATTCCTGCTCCACAGCTTTCCACGGTCCATCCAAGGTAGTGGGTCGGCGTTTTGAAAGAGATTGTTTTAAAAGTCCAAATGCACAATAAGCCATCGGTGCTACATCTGGAGACTGGGTAGGAATATGGCTAATTGGTGTTGACTTAACTTGTTCCAGTTTCTTGTCTCATTTTTTCTAGAAATGCGGTTGTACTTTTGGAGGTGTGGCTACTCGCTTTGTCCTGATGGAGTTCCACATTTTAAAAATCAGTAGAATACAATTTTGGAATATCTCCTTTAAAAATAGGAGTCAGAACATTATTTTGATAATATATAGAGTTGAGTTTTGGATTTTTTCAACTTTTCTTATTTTTAATTTTCCGTTATAAGAGTCCGTTCCGTTAAATGAATCCTTTACTGAAAGTCTCTGCTCCCTTCGAACCAAATTTTTGAGTCTCTCGGGCCTCTTTTTTGAAAATAAATCGACATTTTTTTATTACAACCATTTAAATAAATTCATGCTTCGTCAATTATAATTTTTTTTCATTTTCCATCTATTTACTGCTAAATAACTTTGATATAACAATCTGCATCCAGTCTTCCACTCAGCAACATGCCGAGGTAGCAGACGATAAACTGCACTTTTTTTGCTTTGATTAAATTCAAATCTTTATTAATTTATTTATTTATAGTTGATGCTGATGTGTGCACAGCTTTTGTAACTGTTCTTTGAGGTTTTGGATTTTCTAGTAAAACCGTAGACTGCACTTTAGAAATGTTAGAAATAGTACGAACTTTTTGGGGATATTTCTTTTGGATTTTTTCCTCTTGACATTAAAGCTTGACTATTTTTTCATTTTACATTAATAATATCACTTATTTTATGCTTTGAAACTTGAAAACCATGCTTCTCACGTTGTTTTTTAATTATTGGATGTGAATATTTCTCTTCGGAAAGGGCAAATATATTATCTATATTATTATATATTATAGCTATATTATTATAT
>QLNU02014176.1:33617526-33642216 GCA_006491805.2 Dysdera silvatica | reverse complement strand
TGGTAACGGACGACAAATAAGTCACATTTGGTGAAATCCCCATGTCCGCAAAGGACCCGATTTGGCTGTAGAGTGAAAGTATTATTTACATCTACCGTTCCTACTCAGGAAATCACATGAATCAAAAAAAAAAAAGAAAAAGAGTGACACATAATTTAAGTGATTGACCTAATAATGCAGGTAAAAACCCTGGAAATTCCCTGGCCTTGAGTTGTTGCCATTTAGTCATCAAAGGTATGGGAAAGCATTGTTCTACCCTACTGGAGGCAGTTGGGAATTGTCAAGCATGAGTAATAGGTGAAGGAGAACAAAAGAAACAACTTTGGTCCAGTGAAACAATGTCCGAAAATGAGCCTTTCTGGAACTATAGGGCTGCTATTATTTACGTCCACATTAGTCGATCATGTAACAAAATTTGGAAAATTTGCCGTTTCGGCCTAAAACCATATTGGAAAAGGTTTCACTACTTACTATAGTCCAAAATAACTTCCCATGGCCAAATTTATGCAGTTGGGGAATTTATAGCCCAAACGGGAGGCTTAAGTTTAACTTCTGCTTTTCTCTCTCTGACACAACCTTTATCCACCACCTTCAAGGGCGGAGACAGGGGTGTGGTTTCAGGGGTCATGACCCCTCAAAAATATATTTTTTCACTGTAAAAAATTCCAACTTTCATGATAAATGAAGGGTGTTATTCCAAGACCATGGCAAATTCTGTCCTTAACTCCACTCTCCACACAAAATGAAAGTCTGTGTCCGCTCGTTACCACCTCATCTGCTTCAATGTTGCTTTCACTGCTGATAGATGGAGATTGGAGAGACAGTCAACGATAACGGCAACTTTCCAGCGGGAAATGGGCTCCAGCTGGCAACACTATCGGCGGGCGGAATCTGCTTCATTTCGAGGTTTGTGTAGCTCCAGACAGTGTTGCCAGATCTGAAGATTAAAAAGTAGCAAACTGTGCTCCAAAAGTAGCGGATTTGAACTATTTGTAGCCCAAACATAAAAATGAATTATTTTGCAACTAGTAATAGTAGTAGCTCCACTAGCAGCTTAGAAAAAGGATGGGGCTTTCGGTAGTCCCCGATACGCCCCTGATATGTCTGGAGATCTTTTTAACCCTAAGATTTAGCAATTTTGAAACAGCCACAACGCGTTGTGGTCTTTTATTACACTCATTGAGTGTTTTCATTCTGATGTGTGAGCCTAACAGATATATTTTTATAAGCAGGTTTATAAGTTATACTTGCGTTGTTGAGCGAAAAACATAACGAAAATTGAATGGAATGCAAGTTAAACTAAAATCATTAGTTTAACTGTGGAAAGTACTGCCAAGTTAACGATTTTCCACAGTATCCCGAAGTGTACAATCTAAACTTGGACAAGCACATCCACCATTATAATCAAGAGCGGTTAAGCTCTGTAACCCCTCCTGTTAAGCCTATAAGCCCCACCCCCTTTTATTAACTTTCTGCTTGCGCCTATGGCCACTTGATGTTCACTCTAGTACATATAAGATCTCTGTGATTGAAAGTACCAAAACAAGAATTGAACCACAGAGATCTTATGTGAATTGAACGAGTATCGAACTTGTTATGTTTTAGTGAAACTATCGTTCACTGCGAATAGAAATGTTCAAAAAACAAAATTTGTATTGTATTATGTAATACTAATAATATTTTGTGATTTTATATATGAAAATAAAAAAGTAGCGTATTTTTCAGATTTATAGCCTGAAGGTAATTAAAAGTAGCCTAAAACGTAGCTTGTCGCCCAATTCGAAATTTTTGAACAAGGGCACTTAAAAAGTCACCCAATCCGCTACTTGTAGCCTAATCTGACACCACTGGGTCCAGACCGCGTGTGTTTATAAGTAAGAAAAGATGGTCGAACTCCGTCTAAAACGGGTTGAAATTTGTGTAATAAAATTTTTTTACTGTACTTATGAACGTTGTATCTCTATATATATTCCTTATTTTTCTGGGTAGTGCTATTTCGTCAAATTAATTCTAGTTTATATTAACCTTCTTTAATTATTTCTTTTCAAGAAACGGGTAAAAAGAAAAACTTTAATTATACCAACACTTGATTGAGATAAGATTTACTTAAAACTTACACATATGCACTTCCAAAAATTAAAAAAGTAAACAGAAATGTAAACTTTTCCTTTATAATATACAGATTAAAAAACTCATATCAGAAATCATTTTCGACTTGTTCTCATTTCCTAAAAGTTATTAAATATTTCCTCATAATTAATATTATTTAGAGCATATTTTTCTGTGCATAATATAGGCTAATTTTTACTTCAAGAGTTTCGCAAATAACCTATTACTTATCATAATAATGAAAATCATTTTTCTTCATTTGTATTTACCGTGGTGCTCGGTCGTTTCACCACGCTGGGCTCCGGGCCTCAAACATTTGTTTTTCTTGCCTGTGCAGCAATCCGTCTTTGGAAGGATCAGTCTGGATTAAGAGAGATTACTGCCCAGTCTCGTACGGATCTTTTTAATTCGTAAAAAAATATATATTTAATATGATCGATAAAGCAGTTAAATACTTGATTTTTTCGTAATTATTTAATGATAACATTGCAGCGTTCAATTTATAATATAAGGAAACTTCATATTCAAACATTGAACTGAAAGTGTTTTAATGATTAGTAATCCTTCGCGTTTTACTTCTGACTGTTGCCAGTTTTAACTGTGTAAGTCTTCATTAGATTGCTAAGAAGTTTATCTAAGACTAGAGATGCCAATTCGAATAAAATATTTGGGTTAGGTGGGGGGGCGGGGTTAATGAACGGAAAGACCAGAATTCGTAGTCAACAGGAAACAGGAAAAAATATAAACGATAAAAATCAATGTATTTTATATATATTATGTATTTCACAACCAACTATATTCTGCATTTGTTTATTTATTAATTTACTGTACATCAATTTTGGATGACCCGACTTGACCAAAGACATTTGGGGGGGGGGGGCCCGGAGGGACCCAGGGTTAATAGAGTTGGGGGTCACTGTCTAAGACAAACCAAATCTTAATGTAATTTTGAGATACGCCGTTAAAGTTTAAGCTTATTAGTATTTGAATCTGTGTCCACTGAGGGAATTGGAATTCTTCAACCGCCTCTCAACCACTCAACTGATTAATTTGAAGGAATATAGAAACTTGCCAAAATGTCAAATCCAGTCAAGAATCACATATAGTACGCTTGACTGAAAGTCAAATGGGAACGAGAGAAGTATTTTCTTTGACGAAATAGCAGTTCCAAATATCAATATTATGCTCCATGTTTTCATTTTTAAATACATATATATGATTATATCAGGAAAACTAGACATTGGCAATAATATGATGTCAGCGTTTAGTTTGTCATTCCTAATTATGACGTTTAGAAAACGCTCGGTTGAAACAGATGTTGGACTTTTATTATTTCCATAAGTTTAATTTTTCACAAGTTCAATAATTTGCTGAACTTGCCCGGTTTTTACGCCTATCTTATGTGGTATTAATAATAAACGCAAATGCGCCGATACTTACGTACACCAGTGATGTGTCGTTATTTATCACTTTATTATATGCCATCATTATGTGCAATTATTTATCATTTATTAACAATGCGCTATTATTAATTATTATCAATGCGTTATTATTCATTAATTATTTGTAATGTTCTATTATTTATTACTTATTAAAAATTGCGCTATTGTTCATTATTTATTATTAATGCGCTATTATTTATTAGTAAGTGTTGCTTTGCTGGACATAAAATCTAAACTTTTAAAGTAATAAAAATATTTATTTCTACGTTTCAATTTACAATTTTGGTAAAACAAGGCCCCAATAATTTATAAGCATTAAAAAAATGAAAGTTTTATTTGAGGTTGTTTAAATTTTTTGAAGTTTGCAGATTTGCTATTAAAAAACTTCAAAATCTCGCGGATTTTTTTGAGAGACAAAACTTTATTTAAATATTGTATCCTCTAATATTAAAATCCGAAAAACCCACATATATATTTACATTTCTCGTATCTTCAAAACATTTTTTGAACAAAAAATAAAACTTCTTTTTACATTTGCTTTTAGAATTTTTCTGAGATAAAAGAACTTTTTTCTTTCCGCTATTCGCGTTTTCTGTTCTGTGATATTTTTGATGTAATTACCTTTTTTTTTAAAAACGCCCACTTTTAAAAAGAAAGATTTTAATTTTTATTTCGCATTATTTTCAAGAATTAGGCGCTCTGCATGCGATGTTCGTATTACTCGTATATTTCACCTGGAAATTCTGGCGCATCAAGAAATTATTAAAATAATAAATTACCTTAACGTACCCTTTACGTACAAATTTAAGAAATGTATTAAAGTACCTGGGCCTTCAGGAAATACCATTTTCCTTTTTTAATCTTTGCCTCAAAAAACGTTAAAGACATAGAAGTTTGATGTTAGTTCGGATTTTTATGGCGCAAGAGCATATATAGTCTATACTGCGCCATAGGCATAGAAGCTACTATAAGAACATGTAGAATGGTAAATGTAATTAAAAAATAAGGATAATTTTTTCCTAAAACAACAATGGACGATATAATGTGGAACTCGTGCCGATAGTTAAAAGACCCATGACCTGCAAGGACTGTACAGTAAAGCGAAGTGAAAGAAAACCATGACTGAATTTAATTTCTTCTATAAAATTTCGAAACTCGAAAAAACAAAGAAATATAAAACAAATTGAAGTAGAAATAAAAGTGGCCGTAGGAAGATTTTTTTTGTGAAATTTGCACCTTTAGTGCTTGTCAAAACGAAAAAAAGCTAACTATGATATAAAATGTTAGAAGTATATATTTCCACTATAAATAATTGATAAAATGATGTATACGTATAGTAATATTTTATTTAAGAGTTCAAATTTAAAATTTGATAAAGGCAAAAGTCTATTTGCATAAACCGTAAGGAATACAGTTTATATTACTATCAAATCGTCGTATATTACTGATATCATGTTACGTTTAATAAATCATATCAAACTGTATGAAACATACATTCATAATTAAACATGAAACATTTTTTAATATGACATATTATACTTCTCATATTATCTTCTTCTTTCCTTTAATCCGTAGAGCGGGGATTCAAAGCCGGAGGGAATTCCCCCAAAGGGGTGGAGAGGGAATTTCTCGATTTCAGTGGGAGTGGGGGAGAATACCAGACTCAAATCTGCGGACTTAAATTTATGTAATATTGGTACCATCATCCCCCCCCAAAAAAAAATAAATCGTAAAAGGTGAAAGGAATGGTATTTTGAAACGTAGTGAAAAGAGGTGCACTGGCAACAAATTGAGAACCAACCCTGCAGAGCTATAGTGCCCTTGTTAAATATCTCCATTTGCCAAGCCTTTCTGGAAACCTTTCGATCTCTTCCCATGTTTCGCCTTCTTTTTTAAGTTCGTCTCTCAAAGCCCTCATACAGTGCCGTATTTATAAATGGGTATATTGGGTACTTGCTTTGGGAGCAAAAGGCAGCAGTTTTTTTTATTGTAATTTATTTACCGAAGAATTCTGTCGATCAGCAATCTTCGAGAAGGCGTCCTCCACCATTTTTTTTCCTGAATCTGAAATTCTGAAAGATTGTGTGAAACAACTATCACCCTAAGGACAGATTCAGGCAGGGAGACTGTGCCGCCTGAGAATAATAAATTTACATTAAAAATGATTATTTTCAAGTAAAAAATAAAACTAAACTTACAAGTGAAATTTTCAAGCTTTGCGCCCTCCCTGAAATTTTGTTATACATCCGCCCTTGCCTCCTGCCCCCAATATCCAAAAAAATGCAAAAAATCGTCGTCGAATAAACTAAATCGATTTATCCTCTTCATTCCAGAGGTATTCTGTGTATCTTGAGTTGCAATGATTTTTCTACTAAACTAATATAAATTGCGAAATTGACCAGTGACGCATTCCAATATTTTAAACAGAACACATATCTATTAGTCACCGTTTCGTGAGGTAAGATTCTGGCGTAAAGCGTATACTGTAAATTCAAAACTCGTCCAGATTTTATAATTTTCGGATGTTGAGTTCAATTTTAAAGGCAATGAAAACAGCTAAAGTAAATACGCGTAATGAGTTTGCCACAGTTGGAAACCGTTTATTTTACTTTATATTTTACCTAAAGATTAAAAAAAATCCTTATTAACTAAAAAATATTATTTTTTTACTTACAAATTTTATGGAAAATAAACGACAAAAGGGGGGCCTCCCCCCTTGCAAGGGTTGTGGGTGTTATCAGTATGCTACTGATTTCTTTGCTAGTAATGAGTTTCTCGTATTTTTATATAATTACAAAATTATAAAAATTGTAATTCTGCAAATTTTTAGTTGAACCAGGATTAGTATAAATTATTAAACAATATATAAGCATGTTGCTGTTTTATTTCATTATTATGTCTTTCATTAAATTTTAATGAAAGACATAATAATGAAAAAAAAGCGGTAACATGCAATAATAAATAAGTCTAGAATATGAGAGATCACAATACGTAAGAATAAAGTCTTACCTTTGAGACGAATTTTTTTAATATCTCTTGAACCCATAGAGATCCCATCACGAAATTTTGCGAAAAGGTGTAGAATATCATGCTATATACTATATAATTTTTTGAAAGAGATAAAATAACCCCATTTTGAAAAATTTAAGATTAAACTTTTCTTTACATTTTATTTAAAATAATTCTGCTTATAATACTTAGTTTTATTATATATTTAGAAAGATCTTTAAAAATTCATTCAAATGTGACCTCCTTTATCTTTGTAGATTAAAAACGAAAAAAATTGTCAATTTTGTAAAGCATGATAATCCAAAACAGGCCCATTTCAGTGACTTTTGACCATTGGCCATATTTAATCTATTTGATGAATGAAGTTAAAACTTGGGATATTTTCAAACATCTACTAGGTTATCAATTCTACGAAGTTTCAGGGAAATCTAAAGCGGTTAGATCAATGACGTTCAGTGGTTTGACATGGAATGACCAAATACTGAAATACGTGTCCTTCTATATGGTTCAGTTTTGATTTGTGTTGTTAATGGTCCTCCACTTTCGGTTTTGTCATCGCTCTTTATTAATGATACTGTCATCCCGTTTGTTAGGGATTTCAAATTTCTTGGTGTCCTTTTCTAATCTTCTCTTAAATGGGATATGAAGGTGAATATTACTGCCTCAAAAATTAGAATTTTTATAAAGATACTTCGTCGCTTTAAGAATTTTCTTCCTCGTAAAATTATATTGATTTTATATTACTCTAATATTTATTCTCATCTTAATTATTGTCATATTATTTGGGGCATACAACACAGAATAATTATAGCTTATTTTCATTTCAGAAGCGTTTTTGGCGACTCTTATCTCCTAACACTAACACCTCTTCTTTACGATTACTCACTGAAAATTCTATTTTACTTGTTCCCAATATATACGATTTTATCTTGGGCCAATTAATGTTTCACAGAATAAATGACGGTTACTATTTGCATATTATTACTCTAATAAAATTTTCCCACAATTATAATACTCGCAATATTAACCTTCTTTTGCCTTGTCACTCTTGAACGCATTTGATATGTAATAATAACGTTAATTCAACTGGCCCAAAGTTATGGAACCCTCTTCCATCGGAAATTAAATTTTATTATGCTTCAAGAGTTTTAAAAAAATGTTTGGGTTATTTCTTTTGAATAACCAATGTGTTGATTAAGTTTTCATTGGTATATGTTGTGGGCATAGATATTACAGCATCCTGTTTTTTGTGATATTGCCTTCCTAATAGTTGTTATATTTTGTATAATCCTGATAAATTTTATGTAGCCATGATAATTTGTATGGAATTTACTGTCATTGAATTTCTTGTCTTTCTTTGAACATGATCGCCAGCGGATTTTGTTGGTTCGAAGGCACTAGGATCATCAGTCCTTTTATTAAGTCATTTCTAGCTGTCTCCCTCCCTCCGCAGGGCATGTGTATGTATGCCTTGTTGAAATATACATTTTATAATAATAAATGGTAGAAAATTCAACTTATGTAGTCAGTCATTAGAGAAGGGATTTTAAAGCAGGTTTCCCCCAAAAAATCACTAAGGGCTCCACAGAAACTTGTAAAAAAATATTGCTTACCACGCTGAAGTATTTTTTGCTTATGAGCTGTAAATATGACAATTATTATGAAAGAGTTTTCTGAGGCTTGAAAAATATTGATAGGCTAATCCTAGGGAATTGATAGGGTTCCACGGGAAATGGTGATTCTAAAAAATTCTTGCTGTTAATGCTAACTTACCTTGAGTAATAGATATAATGATCATTATGCAGATGATCCTAGAGGTTTGAAAATTATTTAAAATGTTCTTCCAGGAAATTTCTATGAGTTTCCATTGGAGATGATGATTATAGAAAACTTACTGAGCACGCGCAAACGTCCTTTGAGTAGCAAATATAATGATTAATATACTGGGGCTCCCTGAGAATGGAAAATTATTTGAAGGGTTCCTTCATGCTAAGAAGTTCAAGAATGGATACATTGAATCGATTTGAGAGAGAGAGAGAGAGAGGATCTTTTTTTATTATTATTATTATTATTATTATTATTATTATTATTATTACAAAATTATTATTATTATTATTATTATTATTATTATTATTATTATTATTACACTATTATTATTATTATTATTATTACACAATTATTATTATTATTATTATTATTATTATTATTATTATTATTATTATTATTTTATATATTATTATTATTATTATATTATTATTATTATTATTATTATTTTGTTATTAGGTATTATTACTAAGTAAGAAAAATTAAGTATTGCTTAAACGTGAAAGCGGCTTGATCCTGAAAAAGTTTCTTCGGCGATATCAATATCTGATATCATCTGATTTGCAGCAGTTATGTATACTGCTACTATCACTCAGTATACATAACTTCTTTCCAGCAGTTATGTCTAATGATGGCAGCTGGACGACAATCAGTTTTCTAGAATGTCACGAGCGAAACAAAGTAACGATTTTCTGTCAATTATGAATATGCCTCATGCGCTCCCGTTTATGAAAACGTAGGTGATCGATAAAATTTCAAAAACACAAATTTTCCGCTAAGTGAACAAAGGAAAAAAAAATTCCAGTAATTGGTGCAAATATGTTCTAAAATTAACGTACATTTACTTAAGAAACACACAAAAAACTTTGTTTACGCAAAGAAAAGAAATCGAAAAATGATCAGCAATTCTAATTTAGTATATAAGAAAAATATTTCTAAATCTCGAATGTATTGAAACAGTTGTTGAACAGTTAAATCACGTAATGGTAATGAAAATGAGTTGTAGCAAACTTGGGTTGTAAATGCTCATTGATAATTTGAATAGTTGAAGAGTAAGAAATGAAATTGACCTATGAGAGTGAGTGACAGAGAGAGAGAGAGAGAAAGATAGAGTAAAGTATGGAATTTAGAAAACAATCAAAACGATGTGTAAGTAATAAAAATGAAAACATAATTCATAAGAAACAGAAAATGATTCATTCTCAAACAACGACTCATTTTTTAGAGTGAATAATGCTAGTCCACCTAGCTCTCAACAAACATGAAGAACAGGATGGTAGTTTTGTATTTTATAAAACTTTGAACACCACTTTATATATATATATGTAATAGTAGATCGAACAGATCGATAAAGAACACCGGGCATACGTACAAAAACAAGAATTGACTAAATCACCCATAGCCGTTCATTGCTGGTCTTTGGACCACAAATTTAACTTCGATGAAGCGAAGTTAATCTACAAACCTCCATCTCCAGCTGATCTTAATTTTTTTTTTAAACTTTTTTAATCCATCAAAACATCGAGCACCTGGTGAACGATTTATCTATTACGGCCAATATCCATCCGGCGTGGTCACGTTTTCTCCTCTTAAAATTTCACCAATAATTTTTTGTCATATACTTTAATTAAAAAAAAAAATTTAACACAATCCAACTTTCCCCTTATAGTCCACATTCATCTGGCTCGACCGATAGAAGGCGCCAATCCACCAACATCACCCACAACCTTACCCTTTATACAATAAACAATCGTACACTCGCCCTTACGAGCGATGTACGCTTAGATTTTTTACTTCTTTGATGAAAGCTCAAGGCTTTCGAAAAACGTTTAAAGCCGAATAAATTTTCGTTCCAAAAACTGTGCCTATTGTGTAATATATTATCCATCGAATGATATATACTCTGATTTTGGACGTGTGTAATTGGCAAAATCTGTTTTAAAATTGCTTTCCATATCGATGTTATTTGAAAGTGGTATGAAAGACGCACAATGAAACATCGACTGCGTACTGCAAAGCATGCTTGTATATTTCATGTCATAGGACTGCACCATAGGTCGCTTAGAACGGGACCTACGACTTAGTACGGTTTTTGAAATAGACCCTTTAAGTAGTTCATTGGTAACGCGTTCGCCAAGCGTGCGGCTCCGATCTTCGCCAAAAAACAAAACAAAAACAAAAACAAACTAAGGATTACAATCTAACTATCTCACTGTAGTCCGGGGTTTGGTTCCCCAGGCCTTAAGAGGTTCGGATTCCTCGGAAAACTGTAGGTCCCGGCACAGCATGACCTTGTTGTCCTTGCGCCGTAGAACTGAAACAAACGAGAATTACGATACATGTACACAAACGAACTGGCTGGGAGTTAAACCTGATGACCAGGGCAATCTACAGTGTTTTGTTATGATGATATGATTAATTTTAGATGATGTAATAATTATGCATGCTTTGATGATGTAATAATTATGTAAATTTTGATGAACAGTTAATTAAATCTACGAGAAAGCTTTTGTAAATAATAAAAACAATTAATTATTTTCTAATTTTAAGAAGGTTTTTACATTGGCTGACGTTTAATAGGTATTTGTACCTCTGTACTTTCCCAATGTTTTGACTTGCCCTGTGCAAGTCTTCAAAAGAGTGCGAAGAGAAGAAAATACCACGATGTTTGCTAAAGTGGCGAAAATATGCTTCTTTTTCACATTTTCACTTCCACATGTTTGTCGCTTAAACTAAAAGTATTTATACGGCAAATGCATCTAAATACAATTGCTTGTTTTTTGTTCTTTTTTAAGCAGTTATCAAACGTATTTTCAATAAGAGCAATGATGTAATACTTCGTTTTTAGCAAAATGCCTTAAAATAATAACGTACTATTTTTACTAGGTTACAAAAAACGGTTTGAAGAGCGAAAGAGGGCAAAGCTTGTTAGTCCTACTGTAAGTCTATGAATATATCAATTTATAACATTCTAAATTAAGGAAATTATTTATTATAAATAATATTAATCAAATTTTTATTATGACATTATTTTCATTAATTTTTCAGGCTTGTCGCGTAGACTTAAACGATTGTTTGGACCACTCGTGGGCCCATGTTCATGATGTAAGAAAAGAATTTTCTTATCAGCATTTATTTAATATTCACAATTATCTAATTATTATTTATTATCATGCATCATTATTCGTTTTAAATTATTACTGTTTATTATTATTCTTATTTCCATTGGTCTGGTTTGTTACAGGTATATATATTACCTGTATTATCCTTATGTTCATAAATATAGTGCTTTTCTTTTATGTGCTTATTTTATCATTTTCATTTAATATTATATTTATGTTATTATCTTGATATATTATTAATATCTAAATTCATTATTCTTATTTATGATTATTATCTTTATTTCATATTGTTATCTAAATTCATTGTTCTTATTCATGATTATTATCCTTAAGTGAGATAATAAAATTCATAATAAACGCGTGGTGGTTTATTAAAATTGATTACAAGCATCTGCTGGTAGAAAAAATGCCGGTTGCATTTTCTGCTGCTCCGTGATTTCGGGGTTAGATTTCTTATGAGACAAAGTGTTTCTCTCTGATTTCTTGAAAAAATGTATACGCAGCATGATTTACATATCCCTGCATCATAAAAAAAGAAATAATTACAAGAAATAGCTTCTAACAGGAGGTAAATGCACGTGTTTCATAACAATGCTTCTTAAGGCGGGTTCGGCGGAACCTGAGTTCCGCGAGTGCCCGTCAAAAGTTCCTCAAACAATTTGTGGAACATCGCCGATAGTTTCAAGAAATCTGTGAATTCTGTAATTTTCTCCCATATAACCTTTTAAATAGAGTGAACGTACTATGCCTAATATTCAGCAATATTTGAAAAGTATTACTCGCATTTTTATACTGATTTATTGCTTATTGTTATTCTTATGTCTAACAATAATAAACAATAATTCTTTGGATTTCATTAAATAATGTTTATAGCGCGGTTTCGAGGCTAGGCATGTAGTTGGAAAAAGCATCCGTGGAAAATAAGACAGAGAACCACTGTTCACTGTTTTATAATATGTAAAAAATTATATACTTTTCCCACGTTTGTATTTTTCTTTTTCTTTTATGATAATTCTTTCATTTTTCTTCCATTTTTAGTCCCCACCAATTGAATACTGCTGTGACGATTATACCTATGTAAGTGTAGCACTCTTTGATTTTCATGAAAAAAAATATTTTAATCAATAAAATTTTAATTTCCATAATTGCCTTAATGTTGGAGTTTTTCCAAAGAAACAAAATTGAATTTCTATTAGTATATACAAATAACATAAACATGTTTGCCTCTATATTTATAAGTAAAGATAATGTTATAAGCATAAGTAAGGTTGTTAAAATTTCAACGTACGTTTTCGACGGACTTGGCCGTTTTTCGTCAGGAATATGTACGTTGAATATATACGTTCTGACGAAGTCCGTCAGAAACGTACGTTGAAATAAAACGTTTTAACAACCTTACTTATGCTTATAACATTGTCTTTACTTATAAATCTAATCAGCGTCAAATTAAGTCAAATTATCTTACATGTTTGGCTATAATAAAGAAAATGATTAATTTATCTAGTTTTGCATTTATAATTCAAGTGGGGGTGGGGAAGCTTTTATTTTAAATTGATATATCATAATATAGATAAATGAATAAAAATTTCAATCCTATATTGACTTAATCACAATGGTATATCACAGAGCATGCCCGTATGCAAAGGCAGGGGTCTTAGCATAGGCGCAGAGTTCTATGGGCCCGCGCCTCCAATAATTTTCCATTTTACATGTATTGTAATATATAAATATCCCTAATATATGCTTGCCCTTCAATAATTTTGAAAACTCTACGCTTATGGATTTTAGGGACGGCTCCCCCCACGAAATTAAATTTTTAATGGGACTTGGCTACGGACTTGCATGCTGTAATTGTATCGATACATGCTGTAAAAATTTATGAACCCCCGAAATTAAATCTTGGCTACGTCCTTGTCACTGAGTATATGAAAAGAGGGAAATAACTTGCTTTATTCATATTGTCTGCTGGAGAAACCCTCAGTTCAAAAATAATTAATTCAAAGGAAGTGAAGTTGACGTATCCTTATGGAACAAAGAAGCCTGAGTTCTCGAGTGCTGCAAATTTGTTTTAATAATTTATAAAGCAAATCGGAGAAGAATATTTCTTAGAGCTCCCAATTGTCTTTTTAAACAATGATGCGGTCAGAGGGTTTTAATACAGGCTGGTGCTGAAAATTTAAAGAATTGTGTGTATGCCAGCGAATATAATTCATACATTACGCTACAAAGAAAATACAATATCGTCTGTTGAAAAATAAGATTTATCATTACGCAATTTCAGAATTTTTTCCAAGTGAATGACGACCATTATATTTCAAATTTTCAGACGAGAGTGGAAGTACAGAACAGAGATTTCATGGAGAATTTCTGTAACATAAAAACCTCGTACGATTTCGACAAGTCTTTGACCCCATTTTGGTCCGATTGATTGATTTTTGAGCAAAGGAAGATTGGGAAAGGTGGCCGAAGAAGGCAGCACTGTAATTCCAATCGGGACACTCAAACAGCATAACAGCTATTCAACAGCCAATCGCCAGTCAATCAACAAACAGCCAATCGTCGAGACAGGTTGAGGGGGGGGGAAAGGGAAGGCATTCGAGAGTCGACAAATCACAGCACACAAAGATGCACGCTCGCATGGGTGTTTTCATTTAACGTAAACCGAAACCAGCTGCCAGCATGGCCGCTGGATCGGAAACACACCACGGGGCCGGCCACTGCCCTTACTAAGACCGACCAACACCGGAAAGGAAAGTATGGCGTACCACCAGGAGAGCGGCGCAGAGACGGGTGGATTTTGAGGGATCCGAAAGGTCATGTGATCAGGGCACACTCCAGGGCTGGCCGCTTTGGTCTAAAAAGCAGTCCATGCACTGCCCCACTAAATGCAAATTTGTCCATAGCAACACCTTATATACTCATGCAAGGGAAAATATATATGACGCTTGTAGCCTAATGGTAAAGCATTTGACCGCCATCCAAAGAAGTTTTAGGTCCGTGTACAAACACGGTTTAGGTGTCGACAAACCATTTCCTTTCTTCGCGAGTAATTTATTATTTAATACTATGGCATCATCGAATAGGATGAGAGTTGTTCTTTAATAAATAGATAATTATGTATTAAAAATAGCATGGAATTCAGTTCTTGAACGTCATTAATTTCATATTTATAACTAATTAAATGTTTCTATATATATATTTCTTTAAAATTTCGAATATAAATATGCTGCATTAAAAAATGCCCAATGGACCTTTAACTTTCTGGCATTTAATTTAAAATTTGAAACTCTCCTCGTTGTAAATTAAAACGTTAACTAGTAGAACGTATGTTCTAGTGCATTAGTGCTAAGCCTAAAATTATTACATTTGCCTTGAGGTGTAATTTTTTTCATGAATTTTATTTTCAGTGCCTTTATGGACCCTGAATCTGCTTCCTCATACTTTGAAGCAAAAGTTTTCTTAAAGTGAAGCAAATATGCGAGTAACTGGTGATAAAAATAAATAATAAAATATAACGACATATTTTTGATAACGTATATTTTGTATTTTGAAGTACAATAAAATTATTTCGTCCATATCATTTCATGTATATTTTATTTTTAAATTTATTTTATAAGTTTAGGTTTGTATGAAAAAAAGTGGCCATTTAAAGGAGAAAGCTGATGATAATTCTCCTTATCAACCTTTCCTTAACGATTTTTCTTTTGATTGTAATAATTATTTAAAAACGTACATTTGAAAGACATCACATATCAGGCCCTATGTCTAAAACAGAAGAATGGTTCCTCTTCACTTGTTTCGAAGAATCAGAATTATTAATATTCTATAATAAGTATTATTTCTTTAAAATAATAATAATAATAATAGTTCAAAGAGAATGTTAGAAAAATTAATACAATCGAAGCAAAACATAAATATCCTCTCGCCTTCGAAGATTTATCCAGAAGATCCGATTTTCGCGCGGAAATATTGTTTAAACAACAAGGATTTTCTCTTCTTGTCCAATTACCTTCCAGCATCCCGGTGATCAAGTATATATATATATAAAAGTTTTCTTCGCCCATTCTTGACGGAAACAGGCTTTGGGACGGGCAGAGCGCCATGTTCCCAAGCCTCTTTTTTACATCACTTCTTAATGTGCCATGTTTAGAAACTTCCTGACAATGTGACGTGTTTAGGATTGTGGCTTTTTGTATTTCAATGTAGGTGTTTGGGTCAATGTTGAGTATCTTCAAATTCGTCGCAAGCGTTTTTGGTACTATCCCTGTTGCTGAGATGACTAACGGGATGACAAAGATCTTTTCCATACCCCATATATCTCGTACTTCATGTCTGAGATCTTGGTACTTGGTGATTTTCGTTGTGTAGGTTGTCTGTATGTTATTGGTGTTGGGTACTGCTATGTCGATTAAGTACGTGGTCTTATTCGATTTATCGACGAGGGTTATGTCAGGACGGTTATGTGGGACTGTCTTGTCTGTTATGATTGCTCTATCCCAGTAAAGCTTGTGTGTTTTGTTCTCAAGCACCGTCTCTGACTCATATTTTTAGTATGGGCATTTCTCTGTCAGAAAGCCAGCATTCGCTGCCAATTTCTGGTGGACTATTTTCGCTACTTGATCGTGTCTATGTTTGTAGTCTGACTGCGCAAGGATCTTGCATCCTGCCATCACGTGTTGGATTGTCTCCGATGCCGCATGACAGTGTCTGCATTTGTCGCTTTCTATGTCTTTTCTCTGGATGAATTTCTGATTGTTCCTTGTTGCGATCACTTGGTCTTGGATGGCTAGCATGAATCCTTCTGTCTCTGGCTGGAGAGTGCCTTTGGCCAGCCAAGAATTTGATGCCTTTTTGTCAACGTGTGGTTGTTGCAGGTCATTGTAGTGCCTGCCATGTAATGGTTTTCCGGCCCAAGTTCTTAGTTTCTGTTCATTGGCTGTTTCCAGGACACGCTCTTCGGTACTACACAGGTTTAGTGGCGTGTAATTTGCATCTGCTTGTATTATGGCTTGGATGAGTGGCGATCGGGGACTCTTCAACTGGAAGTATTGCCTCATGCTCTGGATCTGCTTGTCATGTAAGTCTTTGAGGTCCGCTTGTCCGCGTCCTCCTTCTTCCCGGGGTAGTGTTTGCCGTTCAATTGCCGTTGCAGGGTGTAGTTGTCCGGCTCTTCTCTGGATGGTTCTCATTTTCCGCTGGAGTTGTTCTAGTTCAGTGTTGGTCCATTTGATGATCCCGAAGGAGTAGGTGAGCACTGGTACCGCATATGCGTTAATTGCTTGCGTGGTGTTCTTCCCGCTCAGTTTCGTCTTCACAATGCTTCTAAGTCTTTCTTGGAATGCTTGCGTGAGCTGGACTTTGACTTTCTTGTGCTCCTGCTGCCGTTTTTGCATTATCCCTAGGTATTTGTAGGTTTCGCCCTCGTCCAAGGTCTTCAGTAGTCTCCCGTCTTCGAGTTCGATGCCTGGTAAATCTTCTTTGCTATTCTTCTGTATTTTGCACTTATCGAGGCCGAATTCCATTCCTATGTCCTTGGAGAATGTCTCTGTTATACTGATGAGTTGTCGGAGTTGGGTGATTGTTGGCGCGTATAGCTTGATGTCATCTACGTACATGAGGTGGGAGACTTTATGTAGGTTTCTCTTGTCTTTCTTCAGCATGTATCCGTATTTACTTGTGTTCAGCATCCTTGACAAGGGGTTTAACGCCAAGCAGAACCACTGGGGGCTTAGTGCGTCTCCTTGAAAGATTCCGCGGCGGATGGGGATCTCGGCCGTTTCTATTTTACTGTCTGGCGTGTTTAGCTGTAACCGGGTTCTCCATTGTTTCATGCTGCTCTGTAGGAATCGGATGATTGAGGGATGCACTTTGTATATGCTGAGTATTTCAAGGAGCCACGAGTGCGGAACAGAGTCGAAAGCCTTCTTGTAGTCTATGTATGCGGTGTTGAGTTTTCGCTTTTGTTTTCTTGCTTGTTCCAGGATAACTGAGTCGATGGTAAGCTGCTCTTTACATCCCAGAGTCCCTTTCTGGCATCCCTTTTGTTCTTCCGTCATTAAGTTGTTGCTTTCGCTGTGCCGGCTTATTTTTTCAGAGATGCACCCCGTGAGTATCTTGTACAGGGTGTTAAGGCACGTAATGGGTCGGTATTTCGCTGGGTTACTGGTATCCTGGTCCTTCGGTAGGAGGTAAGTTATTCCCTTGCAGAGGAATTCAGGCATTTTGCTGGGGTCTTCAATTATCGCCGTAAGTTCCTTGGCTAATGGGCCATGGGCGCTGGTAAATTTCTTGTACCAGAAGTTGTGTATGCCGTCAATACCGGGTGCTTTCCAGTTGTGCGTACGTTGGATTACCTGCTGGAGTTCCTCTATCGTGATGCCCGTGTACTCCATCTCCTCTATTCCTCTCGTAGCCTCCATTTCTTGCTGAATCCAGGGGGCGCTTTTGTGCTGTACTTCATTGGACCATAGTGTCTTCCAGAAGGTCTCTATTTCTGCTGGCTTTGGGGCTTCGTACTTGTCTTTGTTCGCTGGGGTCTCTCGACGCTTCCTGTAGAAGGATATATATATATATATATATATATATATATATATATATATATATATATATATATATATATATATATATATATATAAAGTTTTCCTCGCCCATTCTTGGCGGAAACAGGCTTTGGGACGGGCAGAGCGCCATGTTCCCAAGCCTCTTTTTACATCACTTCTTAATGTGCCATGTCTAGAAACTTCCTGACAATGTGACACGTGTTTAGGATTGTGGCTTTTTGTATTTCAATGTAGGTGTTTGGGTCAATGTTGAGTATCTCCAAATTCGTCGCAAGCGTTTTTGGTACTATCCCTGTTGCTGAGATGACTAACGGGATGATGAGGATCTTTTCCATACCCCATATATCTCGTACTTCATGTCTGAGATCTTGGTACTTGGTGATTTTCGTTGTGTAGGTTGTCTGTATGTTATTGGTGTTGGGTACTGCTATGTCGATTAAGTACGTGGTCTTATTCGATTTATCGACGAGGGTTATGTCAGGACGGTTATGTGGGACTGTCTTGTCTGTTATGATTGCTCTATCCCAGTAAAGCTTGTGTGTTTCGTTCTCATGCACGGTCTCTGGCTCATATTTGTAGTACGGGCATTTTTCTGTCAGAAAGCCAGCATTCGCTGCCAATTTCTGGTGGACTATTTTCGCTACTTGATCGTGTCTATGTTTGTAGTCTGACTGCGCAAGGATCTTGCATCCTGCCATCACGTGTTGGATTGTCTCCGATGCCGCATGACAGTGTCTGCATTTGTCGCTTTCTATGTCTTTTCTCTGGATGAATTTCTGATTGTTCCTTGTTGCGATCACTTGGTCTTGGATGGCTAGCATGAATCCTTCTGTCTCTGGCTGGAGAGTGCCTTTGGCCAGCCAAGAATTTGATGCCTTTTTGTCAACGTGTGGTTGTTGCAGGTCATTGTAGTGCCTGCCATGTAATGGTTTTCCGGCCCAAGTTCTCAGTTTCTGTTCGTTGGCTGTTTCGAGGACACGCTCTTCGGTACTACACAGGTTTAGTGGCGTGTAATTTGCATCTGCTTGTATTATGGCTTGGATGAGTGGCGATCGGGGACTCTTCAACTGGAAGTATTGCCTCATGCTCTGGATCTGCTTGTCATGTAAGTCTTTGAGGTCCGCTTGTCCGCGTCCTCCTTCTTCCCGGGGTAGTGTTTGCTGTTCAATTGCCGTTGCAGGGTGTAGTTGTCCGGCTCTTCTCTGGATGGTTCTCATTTTCCGCTGGAGTTGTTCTAATTCAGTGTTGGACCATTTGATGATCCCGAAGGAGTAGGTGAGCACTGGTACCGCATATGCGTTAATGGCTTGCGTGGTGTTCTTCCCGCTCAGTTTCGTCTTCACAATGCTTCTAAGTCTTTCTTGGAATGCTTGCGTGAGCTGGACCTTGACTTTCTTGTGCTCCTGCTGCCGTTTTTGCATTATCCCTAGGTATTTGTAGGTTTTGCCCTCGTTCAAGGTCTTCAGTAGTCTATGTATATATATATGTATATATATATGTATATATATATATGTATATATATATATCGCCAATTATACAAAATTGTTTGTGAATGATTGTTGTAAGTAGCGATTAATAATGAGAAATGGACAACGTCTAAATACAAATAGGATAAGCCCTTATACAAATAGTGTCAATTCTAAAACTTGATATATTTTAATCAAAATTTCAATGTAAATTTCAATTTAGATAGGAATTTCAATGTAGCGATACACAGCTAATCTTTGCAAACCAGGTGTCAAGAAGATGAAGTCATAGAAGCATGGAAATTTATTCAGGAGTTAATGAAATTGAGCGAAATAAACGCTTACTGAAACTAATGATTTATCCTGTTGCATTTTCCTGAAGTTTAAATGAATTCTACTCGACATTCAATTTGCTTCATTCAGGATCTTAGTAAATCAATCGCGGTGTCAAGTAGTGCAAATGTAACAGTGAGCGCGTATTCATTTAATTTTCGACCAGATAAAACGAAGAAAGCGATGAACCTAACTAAACCGATATTTGAGTTGTGGAGTACCAATGCTGTCTGCTTCACATCTCATGCGTTTTAAAATCTTGTTTTAGAGGAATGAAAGCAGGGAAGTAATACGACGAAAGTATTTAGAAGATATACAGGAGTATGTCGAAATATATCATATCATTGGGGAGTGGTTTGGGATGGTAGGGAAAAACATTTTGGCAAGGAATATTGATAAGTTAAATAGGAGAATACTTTGTTAAAGGAAAGTTGATTTATCAAATGATCATGATGACGCGGCATTGGGGTGAGGAAGATGCAAGGGAATAAAAAATGATGTTGCAAGGCCAATGAGAAGATGATGTGCCTGGAACAGAAAGACGGAGCTAAGATTAATTTATTTGTAACCAAATCCAACTCTATGAAACGCAAAGCAATTACTAAAAATTATATGATTGTCTAAAATGTACTATGAGCTACATAGAGCCCTCACGTAGTTGATCACACAGCTAAAGAGTTGGTCAATTTTTATTGAAAACAAAAAAGTTTATGACTACTCGAAATCCTTATTTATGAAAAGTACACCCACAAAGAAGAATACATTAACAAACACGAATAATTTTAAGGAATTGAGAGACTATATATATATATATGGCCTGCAAAAGGGTTGCTGGTATCTAACTGGAAGGAGACCCACACGCTGAACGTATGTGACGATGTGTGGAACCGGCCGGGCCAGTAACCTAGTGTCCTACCCCGCCTTCAAGTGGTGCAGGCTGAGCTTTCTATTTATGTGGCAAATTAATATTTGCTGCACGGATGGAAAGGCGGAAGGGGAGGGCTAATTCACCAACCCGTCTAGCCAGCGTGGTGAAATGATGGCTAATTCCTCCAATATGCTAATACACCAAAAACCATGGCCCCTAGTCTCCAGGTGCTGGAGTGCTCCTGATCAAGGCAGCGGTCAGCGTGGCATGAAAGCAGGGGGTGCTAAGAATCACTGGAATGGCCCAGGCTGCCGTTTGTTATTGACCTTGGCTACGTTTAATGGACGATCCCTTGCTTCTGAAGCAAAACTTCAGGAATTGGAAGAGGAACTTGAAAAGATCAAATGGGACATTATAGGACTCAGTGAAATTAGAAGAAAAGGTGAAGAGTTGGTGGAACTGAAAAGCGGACATTTGTTTTATTATAGAGGAACGGAAACTGGAAGAACAAGTGGTGTTGGCTTCTTAATCAACAAAAGAATTAAAGACTGTCTTCTGGAAGTTGAAAGTACATCAGATCGAGCAGCGAGGCTTGTTGTTCAACTAACCCAGCGATACCAACTTCAAATAGTACAGGTATATGCACCAACATCAAGCCATACCGACGAAGAGGTTGAAGAATTTTATGAAGAAATCAAAGAGTTACACACCAAAGGGAAACAACATATCAAGCTCATCATGGGGGATTTCAATGCAAGAATTGGACAACAGGAACAAGGAGAGACATCGGTTGGTAAATACGGATATGGGGAAAGGAATGAACGTGGCGATCAACTCATCGAATTTGCAGAAGCTGAAAACCTTAGCATCATGAATTCATTTTTTAAGAAGAAACCGCAAAGAAAATGGACATGGAAACACCCAAATGGGGGAACTAGTGAAATTGACTATATCCTGGCAAACAAGAAATCAATTATTGAAGATTGCAGCGTACTGAACAGATTTAATACTGGAAGTGATCATCGAATGGTGAGATGTAAAATGCACTTAAATACTAAACTAGAAAGGCAGAAGCTCATTAGGAAACAAGTATGTAAGAGGGTGGATTTAAAGAAATTAAAAGAAAATACCGAGGCATTCAAGTTGGAATTAAAAAATCGCTTTTCTGCACTGGAAGGACTTATTGAAGAAGTTGACATCTCAGAAGCAAATGAAAACATTGTTAAGACAATAATTGAAACTGCTGGGGAAATTGGTGGTGTAATATGTAAAAAGCAGAATAGCAAATTATCTGAGAAGACGAAACAACTCATGAAAAGGCGAAGACTTATGAAGGTGGACAATCAAAATACCAGTCGCAAGATCGAGTATGTAGAACTTTGCAAAACTTTGCGCAAAAACATGAAAGAAGATATAAGAAAATTCAATTGTGAGTTAGTAAGGAAGGCCATTGAAAGCAACAAGAGCCTTAGGGTTGTTAAAGGGAGTTTGTCTATTGGGAAGAAACACATCATTGCATTAAAAGGAGAGGATGGCACCGTAACAAGAAATAGGGAAGAAATACTTAGAAGAGTTGAAGAATTCTACAAAAAACTATATGAAAGTAACAGTGGATTAAACGAAGACACTGAAATAGTCGAAGGAACAGCTCCTAAAATCTTAAAAGAAGAAGTTTCATTTGCAATAAAAAGTATGAAGAAAGGAAGAGCCCCTGGCGATGATGGTATTACATTAGATATCCTAAAAGAAGCTGGAGAATATGTAGAAGACATACTTGCAAAATTCTTTACCAAATGTCTTAACAGCGGTAACATACCAAACCAATGGGATTCTGCAACAGTAATTCTTTTGCATAAAAAAGGTGATAAAGAGGATTTGAAAAATTACCGACCAATTAGCTTGTTACCTGCTATTTATAAAATCTTCACAAAAGTGCTAACACATCGCCTGCAGAAAAAATTAGATGCAGCTCAACCAAGAGAACAAGCTGGATTTCGAAGTGGATTCAGTACAGTGGACCATATTCAAGTATTAAGAGAATTAATTGAAAGAACACATGAATATGAACTTCCATTGTGTGTTGCATTTATTGACTATGAGAAGGCCTTTGACTCTATTAAAACATCAGCAGTCATCAACTCTTTAAGATCAACAGACATTGAGGATGTGTACATTGACATGGTGAAACGTGTGTATAAAAATGCAAGTGCAAAATTTCGGTTACATAAAGATACCAAAACTATCAAACTTGGCAAAGGGGTGAGGCAGGGAGATACCATTTCTCCAAAACTTTTTACTTCAGCTTTACAGATGATTTTTCAGCAGATAAATTGGAATAACAAGGGAATAAAAATAAATGGTGAATATTTAAATCATTTGCGGTTTGCTGATGACATTGTTATTTTTTCAACGAACCCATCAGAACTCCAAGACATGGTACAGGAGCTCTCAACTAGAAGTAAAGAAGTTGGACTCAAGATGAACCTACAAAAAACTAAGATCATGTTCAATAATTTCGTAGAGGAAACAAAAATACAAGTTGACAACATTGAGCTAGAAATTGCTGATTCATATATTTACCTTGGCCAGCTGATTTCAATGGATGGCAACATTATGAAAGAACTCAACAGACGTATTAAACTTGGCTGGAGTGCATTTGGAAGAAACAGTTTTATCCTGAAGGGGAAATTGCCTTTATGTCTAAAAAGAAAAGTCTTCAACCAGTGTGTATTGCCAGTCCTCTCTTATGGATCAGAGACATGGAGTCTAACAGTTGGAGCAATACGAAAGTTACAGACAACGCAAAGGAGCATGGAGAGGTGCATGCTTGGAATAACTAGGAGAGATCGAAAAAGGAACACTTGGGTGAGAGAGCAAACTAGAGTAGAGGACATCATTGTTAAAGTAAAAGGGCTGAAATGGCGATGGGCTGGGCATATTGCAAGAAGAACTGATCAACGATGGACAACAGAAATTCTGAACTGGATTCCAAGAGACCACCGAAGACCTAGAAAACGTCCTCAAACTAGATGGGTGGATGAAATAAGAAAAGAGGTTGGGGTGACGTGGAAACGAATGGCCCAGGATAGACTTGTGTGGAAAGCATTTGGAGAGACCTTCATCCAGCAGTGGATAGATAATGGTTGAATATGATGATGATGATGATATATATATATATATATATATATATATAATTCTGAAATAAAAATAAGCAAGGCAATCACACAAGAATTAATTTACAAACGTTACGGTTTAAACCTACCTTAAAGAAAAACTCAAAAATGTTTGAAGAAAGTACGAAATCTATTCTTTCTGATTGGATAGTTTTGATTTAATTGCATCGGTCTAGACTCAGACCATCACTGTGTATTAGTTTTTAAATTTTAGTTTAGATCTAAAATTACTTTTCGGGAATTATTTCCTTGTGGTATTTCGATAAAAAGGGACTTATCTAACTGAGCCCCTTCCGGATCATCGGCGGTTTTCAATTTAGTTCCATTGAAAAAAAGGACATATACGGTGCAATTAGAACTCAGTTGCTATAACTTATTACGTGTACTGTAAATTGTGTCCATAGAATTTTTCGTCAAATGTATAAACGCACTCTGAAATTTTCAACTGCCATTTATAAAATGAGATGTGAATTCATGAATATTGCCTTACCTATCCTGATACCTCGCGAATTATAATTTAAAACTTTTCCAAACCATTGAATTAAATTATTTAAACTCTAAGTTTGACAATTATGAATTAGAATTCCCGTCCGTTTATGGCCATAACAAAATTTCCGCTGATAACTATGAGAATAGAAATAGATTGATATTTCAAACATCTTCCATCCAAGGCAGGTGAATATGGGATTCAGAGAAGCTGAACTAAATTCCCTGAAAATTAGAACTAAAAAAGGCAATAATTGAACAAATAAATTTAGAATTGAACGAGAAAATATATTATATA
>QLNU02014176.1:33606091-33617426 GCA_006491805.2 Dysdera silvatica | reverse complement strand
GCTCTTCGTTTAATCCACTGTTTCCTTCATATAGTTTTCTGTAGAATTCTTCAACTCTTCTAAGTATTTCTTCCCTATTTCTTGTTACGGTGCCATCCTCTCCTTTTAATGCAATGATGTGTTTCTTCCCAACAGATAAACTTCCTTTAACAACCCTAAGGCTCTTGTTATTTTCAATGGCTTTCCTTACTAGCTCACAGTTGAATTTTCTTATGTCTTCTTTCATGCTTTTGCGCAGAGTTTTACAAAGTTCTATGTACTCAATCCTGGAACTGGTATTTCGATTGTCCACCTTCATATCTCTTCGCCTTTTCATGAGCTGTTTCGTCTTCTCAGATAATTTGCTATTGTGCTTTTTACAGGTTACACCACCAATTTCCCCAGCAGTTTCAACTATTGTCTTAACAATGTTTTCATTTGCTTCTGAGATATCACTTTCATCAATAAGTCCTTCCAGTGCAGAAAAGCGATTTTTTAATTCCAACTTGAATGCCTCGGTATTTACTTTCAGTTTCATTAGATCCACCCTCTTACTTACTTGTTTCCTAATGAGCTTCTGTCGTTCTAATTTAGTATTTAAGTGCACTTTACATCTCACCATTCGATGATCACTTCCAGTATTAAATCTGTTCAGTACACTGCAATCTTCAATAATTGATTTCTTGTTTGCCAGGATATAGTCAATTTCGCTGGTTCCTCCATTGGGGTGTTTCCATGTCCATTTTCTTTGCGGTTTCTTCTTAAAAAATGAATTCATGATGCTAAGATTTTCAGCTTCGGCAAATTCTATGAGTTGATCGCCACGTTCATTCCTTTCCCCGTATCCGTATTTACCAACCGATGTCTCTCCTTGTTCCTGTTGTCCAATTCTTGCATTAAAATCTCCCATGATGAGCTTGATGTGTTGTTTCCCCTTGGTATGTAGCTGTTTGATTTCTTCATAGAATTCCTCAACCTCCTCGTCGGTATGGCTTGATGTTGGTGCATATGCCTGTACTATCTGAAGTTGGTATCGCTGGGTTAGTTGAACAACGAGCCTCGCTGCTCGATCTGACGTGCTTTCGACTTCAAGAAGGTAGTCTTTAATTCTTTTGTTGATTAAGAAGCCAACACCACTTGTTCTTCCAGTTTCCGTTCCTCTATAATAAAACAAATGTCCACTTTTAAGTTCCACCAACTCTTCACCTTTTCTTCTAACTTCACTGAGTCCTACAATGTCCCATTTGATCTTGTCAAGTTCTTCTTCCAATTCCTGAAGTTTTGCTTCAGAAGCAAGGGATCGTCCATTATACGTTGCCAAGGTCAATAACAAACGGCAGCCTGGGCCATTCCAGTGATTCTTAGCACCCCCTGCTTTCATGCCACACTGACCGCTGCCTTGATCAGGAGCACTCCAGCACCTGGAGACTAGGGGCCATGGTTTCTGGTGTGTCAACATAATGGAGGAATTAGCCATAATTTCACCACGCTGGCTAGACGGGTTGGTGAATTAGCCCTCCCCTTCCGCCTTTCTATCCGTGTAGCAAATATTAATTTGCCACATAAATAGAAAGCTCAGCCTGCACCACTTGAAGGCGGGGTAGGACACTAGGTTACTGGCCTGGCCGGTTCCACACATCGTCACATACGTTCAGCGTGTGGGTCTCCTTCCAGTTAGATACCAGCAACCCTTTTGCAGGCCATATATATATATATATATATATATATATCGCCAATTATACAAAATTGTTTGTGAATGATTGTTGTAAGTAGCGATTAATAATGAGAAATGGACAACGTCTAAATACAAATAGGATAAGCCCTTATACAAATAGTGTCAATTCTAAAACTTGATATATTTTAATCAAAATTTCAATGTAAATTTCAATTTAGATAGGAATTTCAATGTAGCGATACACAGCTAATCTTTGCAAACCAGGTGTCAAGAAGATGAAGTCATAGAAGCATGGAAATTTATTCAGGAGTTAATGAAATTGAGCGAAATAAACGCTTACTGAAACTAATGATTTATCCTGTTGCATTTTCCTGAAGTTTAAATGAATTCTACTCGACATTCAATTTGCTTCATTCAGGATCTTAGTAAATCAATCGCGGTGTCAAGTAGTGCAAATGTAACAGTGAGCGCGTATTCATTTAATTTTCGACCAGATAAAACGAAGAAAGCGATGAACCTAACTAAACCGATATTTGAGTTGTGGAGTACCAATGCTGTCTGCTTCACATCTCATGCGTTTTAAAATCTTGTTTTAGAGGAATGAAAGCAGGGAAGTAATACGACGAAAGTATTTAGAAGATATACAGGAGTATGTCGAAATATATCATATCATTGGGGAGTGGTTTGGGATGGTAGGGAAAAACATTTTGGCAAGGAATATTGATAAGTTAAATAGGAGAATACTTTGTTAAAGGAAAGTTGATTTATCAAATGATCATGATGACGCGGCATTGGGGTGAGGAAGATGCAAGGGAATAAAAAATGATGTTGCAAGGCCAATGAGAAGATGATGTGCCTGGAACAGAAAGACGGAGCTAAGATTAATTTATTTGTAACCAAATCCAACTCTATGAAACGCAAAGCAATTACTAAAAATTATATGATTGTCTAAAATGTACTATGAGCTACATAGAGCCCTCACGTAGTTGATCACACAGCTAAAGAGTTGGTCAATTTTTATTGAAAACAAAAAAGTTTATGACTACTCGAAATCCTTATTTATGAAAAGTACACCCACAAAGAAGAATACATTAACAAACACGAATAATTTTAAGGAATTGAGAGACTATATATATAGTTTTACTTTCCATAACTTCAATGGAAACAAATGACGTTGGATTCCGTCTAACACCTTAAATCTTTTTGGACTAAAAATATGAAATTTCTCTCTCTTTTTCTCCGTGAATTTCAATATTTCTAATACGATTAATATACAACAGTAATGTATCATGTATCGTAACAGTAAGGTAAGATTGTAATTCAGTTGCCCTGGGTGTCTCCGCCAATGGGAGAGCTGCATGCTGGAAGAAATTGATGATTGGTCGTTGGTTCTGTGCTTGACGGCTATATTCGATGTTACGGAGTGGCGTTCAGAAAGCGATGAAAATCCACGACAAATTATTCGTTCTTGTGGGTGGTGGTTATATGTAGGATGGGGGAAAATGCTGTAGGGCCCAGTGCCTTAAAGGGACCCCGGCACAGAATTTTAATAACTCAACAAACGATTTATTATTAAACATAACTTTTTGGGGGCCAATGCTAAATTACCTAGGAGTTCGTAAACCTAGTTCTCCAGCCCTCGTTATAAATCTGCTCAGACTACCCTAAAAAGGGGATAAAATGCCCTACAGTAATTTCTAATATTAGGTAGACCTTCATTATCATCATAATAAAAAGTAGACAGTCATAATAATAGTAATAAGTAGACAGTCGTAATAATAATAATAAGTAGACATTTACAATAATAATTCTATATGCATAATAATAAACATTCATAATAATAATAATACGCATATATTCATAATAATAAGAATATTATGAGATGTTTATAATAATAAGTAAACATAGAATAAGTTGGACATATCAAATTTAGATATAGTATATAGATATTCTAATGGCAAAGTAGAAAGTTCTTATATCTGAACAACGATTTGATGTTTTAAATTTTAAATAAGTAAACTCATCATTACCAGAAATTCAACGGATAGAAAAATTATCTGCAAAAAGGGTGCCTGTAAGAGAGGGGTTTTCTGTAAAGACATTTTTATCGGAAAGTTTTAGCTAACCATAAAATGGGATGACCCCTCTGAGGAGTATCCATTAAGACAATTTTACTCTACAACCCTGGTAAAAATTATAAAATTATCGAATATTTTACATGTCCTTCAATTGTTTATCACCTCAAATTTACATTTATGGAAATAAAGAAAAGATTATGTACAAAAACAATTCACACTTCATACTTTGATATACATAAAAAACATATTAGCATGAATAAAATAAAATAAAAGTATATTCGAGATACTCTCTCAATCTTGAAAGATCATTGAAGAAAAATGAATAATATACATATAATCAAGAGAAAAATCTAATAGTTATTATGTTTTTATTAATATTTTGTTACTCTTCCTCGAGCTTTAATGATCGCTTAAATTCGTCGTAGCATTGATTTAAAAAGATGTTTACACATATTAGATTCAATTTTTTCCAGGCTTTAATGATCGCTTTTTCAGTTCCCGTTTGTTTGTTGTCTCCTGCTCATCGACAAGTTTCTTTAAATTTCACCAGACTCTTTCTAGAGGATTCATGTCTGGACCGCTGGCAGGCTAAATCATGGTTTTAAAGGAAGTTTCGTATAAACATTTTTGACTAATTTAGCGCTATGTCATGATGTAGTATCATCCTGAAAAAGTATCTCATCGTTATTCTCAAATTTATCTTCTAATGTAGTTACCAAAAAGTGCTCTAAAATTGAACCCTAAATTTCAGCATCAATAGTACTTTTAAGAAATCATAACCTACTAGTTTCTTTAGCCGTGATACAGTTCCATGATGTAAAATACTGCGGAAATTTTACTTTAGATAGTAAACTGTTTGGATTACATTTTTCTCCCGGACGTCTTCACGAAAATTTTCCAGCATTATCGCCGCTGGCAAGGCATATTCCGAAAGAATGACCACTACTGCAATCATCAACGGTTCAATGCTGATGTATTTTTGCCCATTGTAAACGCTTTTGGCAATGAGCACGTGTGAGCAGTGATTTTGTTTTAGCTTTAGAAGGGAAATTCACGTTCATTCAACAGATTTCTAAGTGTTTTGTCAGAGACACTCGCACCATATAAGCTCCATATATGATTGAGTGATTTTTGACAAAGATTTTCGCATTTTTTACTAATTTTTATGAATTGACGACCTTGTCGCTTCGTTTTTTTAAGCGACTATGTTCAGTTTTATTTTTAACACTGCCAGTGGCTTTAAATTTTGCCCACAAAGACTGAAGATGGGAAATCATATCGTAAAAAAGAAATGGGAAGAACACATTTCTATCGTCGAAGTGCCAGGATCGTCATACCTTGGACATGTAATTCCAAATTCCAAAAGAGCAAGAGACATACGTAATGATATATGGGACTTCCTTGGGGAAAATATATTGATATTTCAAATTTTACATTTGTTGGTAGCAATGCGAGGCAACCAATATCAGAAACAATGGCGGATTGATTTGGTTAATTGAACAGAAGTTGCAAAGACTAGTACATTGGATAATATGCCAGCTACACGCCAATGAACTACCTTTTGGCGGCCACATGGAAATATTGGACGGAAATACTTCAGGGCCCTCCGAATTTTTCGGACAAATTGGGAAAAGTCTTCTGGCAGATACCAGTTGCACAATTTGAACCCATTAATTGCATCTTTCCAACGGTAGACATATCAAATCTGAGAACAGACCAGCTTTATATGGTGCAAATTTGTCAAGCCGTGTCCAGTGGCGAATGTTTGTAGAGTCTCGTTAACAGGTCTCCTAGGATGTTCGCCCATTCCCGCTGGAAAACGTTTTCTAACTGAGTACTTCGTTTATACATTGTAACATTGAACCCAATGGCACAATTAGTGAAGCTTGCCACTTTTATAATGAAAGTCTATGCTCCGTCATGGT
Source organism: Dysdera silvatica (assembly GCA_006491805.2). Classification (NCBI taxonomy): domain Eukaryota; kingdom Metazoa; phylum Arthropoda; class Arachnida; order Araneae; family Dysderidae; genus Dysdera; species Dysdera silvatica. Next base: position 33,611,769 of record QLNU02014176.1, on the reverse strand, counting down.
TTGCAATTGAACGTAGTCACAAATGTAAGGATGGACCAAAAAATCTACAGCGAAGTCTAAGGTTTTCTCAACACTTGGAGGATGATCTCAAAAAAGTTATTCACAAGAGTTTTCAGAACGCTTACTTCGCACATCCCGAAAATCTCCTTGCAGCAATGTTATGTAACGAGCGTGTTCATGTTCGCGAGCTTGCTGTCAGGCGTATTCTTCAAACCAGAAAATCTGCAACCCATGCAAATAACATCAGGAAATTCATAATCCCCAATCTTAACTTTAAGTGTGACGATTACATAAATCTGGTCGACTGGCGTGACTGCACTGAGTCTGAGCCTCCATTTACACTCAACTGGACTGATGAAGAACTCGAGGAACTTGTAAAGGGTGATGAATATCGCAACATTCCGCCTTCTGAAATACCCTGTCATTCCCAGGCAGTTGAAAGAACTGTAAAGTTGGTGATTGAAGCTTCAGTCACCGTCTGCCGTGCCATAACTCTAGATGGCTTTATTAGAGCTAGGCTCCAGGACCGCAAAATGATGCCAAAATTTGTGTCCAAGGCAGAATTCAGAGTGGAGTAATTTCCTTAAGCTCGTGTTCTAATCGTTGGGGGTGGGGGAGGCACGGGTGGGACTCGAAGCGCAGTCACACCCTCATGGTGAATTCTGGGTAGTTTATAACTAGATAAGAACTACGCAAAATTAAATAGATGATTATTTTCGACGCCCGAGTCACACAAGAAAATTGTCCAAATTCGGCCACTTTACTGACCCTTTAATTTATTTTGGAAGTAAATGTTATGCATCGATATGCTTCTACCTATAATATACAAGATTCGATGAGACATTAATTGACATGGTTATTGTTTAAAGCAAATTAAAATGCAGCTCTGGGCTTTATCACGTTTTCTGAACTTTTTTTGAATGTTTTTTGTCAAAAATATCGAAACTTTGGCCCTTTTGGGGAACCCTAACATATTCAGTCACATTTTTCAAATTTTACCACTTTATTTACCACGCCAAATCATAACTTCGGAGGTGGGTACAGTTTTTCATTTCAAAAAAATTTGATTCTCAACTCACCCTACTGGACAGTAGCGTAGATATTTTTTTGGGGGGAAGGTGGGGTTGAGACCCAAATGAACAAAAAGTATGAAATAAGAACGCATTTTTTTTTTACTTACTTATTACTTAATTATTTTACAAAATCACTGCTGAAAAAAGAAACTAACGTAAGCTACTATTATTTTTTTAATAATCGAGTCAGGCTAATGAAGTATAATTAAAAAACTATGCATTAAAAATGCACAAAATCTTATTAATCTGGATTTAGAGAAAACTTTTTTGGCTTTCCGACTAGCAGGAGGGGACCGGGGCCCCTACAGCATAGATCCTTGCAAGCGTGGGCCCCTAGACTTAATATGGGCCCCTGGGCTACAGCCCCTGCTGCGACCCCTTCTCGTCGGCCCTGACCGCAGCCTAATAAAGCTTGAGAAGCTCTAGTCTGAAAAATCGAACCCGTGACTTGTCAGCTGTTGAAGTAGAGCTGCACCATCTTGTCGCATTTCGTAAAGTAAAATTTCTGTCTAAACTTTTTGTGCGTGCTTCAAAAGATGAAAAGCTGATCGATGTTCGAGTATCGCCTTGTGCAGTTGGTCATGTTTTAGATAATTAAACTATGGAATTAAAACCGCATGTATAGTACCCACACACACAACACGTACATTAGAGGGAGAAGCATACGAGGCGCAAATTGTTTAGCATTTGTAATGGAACAAATATAGAAGTCATAAGATTGCTTTAATTAAATATATCATCGTTGATTTTTAATTCTTAGTTGTAAATTCACATTATCGATTGAAATTTTTTTCAATCGATTTCACAATTTTACTATTAATAGAACAGCTTTAAAAATATTAGGGTATTATAGTAATGTTTGAACAAGTATATATTTGACAAGCAATGTTAATGTAGGAAATGTCATGTTTTCTACTCTGAGTGCCTCAGCAATAATGCATAATCTCTGACTATTTGAGAATTCAAAGAAAAGTAAGGAGGGCAAAAAATCGTCAAAAAATGGCTCGAAAATAGCCCGTAGTATAAGGTTGTATTTGCATGTGACTAGCAAAACATCCTGCTCAGTTGAAAAAACAAAACAAAACAAAACAAATATGAATACAAGTCCAAGAGAAGGTGTAACAGGTTTACATCATTAAATAAAATTATAAAAATATACAATCAAGAGCAGAATACTACAATGTGGTAACAAAAATACAAACAAATACTGTATACATGAAAAGCAGTATTCAAAATGCAATTTCGAAACTAAAAATTTTTAGCAAGTAATTTTACGCAGTATATAAGTCACAACTTAAATTATATTTTCTTCTTTTAATATTTAACGTGCGTCTGCTTTTTATAGGAAAGAGTATTTCCCAATAAGTTTCTCAAATATTTTAAAAATAACTCGCTTGAGATTTTTTAATGCAGAATAAATATTTCTCTATCGTATCAAACTTTCTTTATCGTTTTATTCATGACTCTAGAAGTTCCCAATTTGGTTTTATATCCGTATACCTAAAACATAACTGTCATACAATATGTTATAAAATATTAGCAACAAATTATATAATATTTGAACTTTCAGTCAAAACAGAGTAAAAAAAAAACAGCGCTTGGAGTTATTCAAGATAAAGGAAAGTATAAAGTATTAATTCTTGTAAGGTAAGGGGAATTGCTTGAAAAGATTTAAAACTAAAAAAGTAATGCAGTGTGAAACGGTGTAGAAAAGGATATATTTTTTTAATTTTTTCCTACCTTTTCACAAATATTTCAGCATACTTTGATAGCTAAAAATTAATGATTAATTAAAAAAAATCCCTTATAATATTTAGCATATTTCAGGAAAAGTTGCGAATTTTTATGGATATACAGGACATGATATTTGTATATTATAAATGTAGTAAAGATTGTGAAGAAATCAAGCAGTTCTGTCGAGTTAAAAAGTAATATTCATTAAAGTTTTAAAATGTTTAAATTAATTACTTTTAACGCCATGATATTGTGATATTTAGTTTAATTTATATATGTGGCATATACTAATACAGGCTAAAGTCTGAGAAAAGAAGAAAATCTTTGGAAGGACGAAGCAACCAAGAGGAAACAACCATTGGAATTCAATATACGCTATCCTCGTTTCCAATGAATGCTTGTCAATGGCCGGATGGACCTTCACTCATACCTACGCACACAATATATATATTTTCCGGCCAGCGAAAATTTAAATCTCGTAATACATATGAAATTAGATATATAAAATATGTATTAAGAAACAAATCTGTAAGCAAAAATATATCCAAGCCATTTAATTAGAAAAAGAAGCACAAACTTTTATATCATTTTGATGAAGGATATTGAATCTTAAATTTTACAAAATGCAGATGGAGTAATGCCTTCAATTTCAAAACAAAAGAGAATTTAATATTCCCATTAAACTGACGATTTCACAATGATCAGAACCTTGGACTTGGTCAAACTGGCTGCGGCGCGCCTACCTTCATAATGCATTTTAGTTAAGGGAAATTATATTAAATTGAAGTGGATATTTGAGGTAATTGGGTCGCCCATTTTATCTTCGAGTGAGGGAGAAAGGTCGCATATTTAAATATCGTGTGTGGAAAAGTCAATGATGAGACGGTTTTGATTACAGTAATTGAGGCATCTAATGTTTACTAACATTTTTGCATTTCAACAACAATTTATTTTCCTCTAATTGTTTTGATTTATTTTACAAAAGCCTCTTACATGTGTTTAGCGTTTTCTAATAGGAAATTTTATAATTTTGGAGTATGTTGTTTTCATATACACCTTAGAAATGTATGTTAAATGAAAATATGCATATAATTGATTTTATATTCTAAGTAAATATTGGACAATAAAATTAACTCATTAAAGTATGTTGATCAAAGATTTATGCTTAAAGCATGCAAATATATGGGTAAGGGTTAAAAGTAATTTATTTCGAATTTTCAGACTGTTTCAGTTATTTCATAACCTCAAACATTACTGTTAACAAGCAATCATAAAAACACATCAATATTTTTAGAAGTTGTCAATATAGGATTTTCAATGATAACTTTTGATAACTGTTCAAGTGGTATTTGGTAAAGTTTAATATAACCTTCTATAATCACTAACCTTCGAATTTCAGTTAAATTTTGGATAATTCGAACACAATTATCCCTAAATTTGTTTAGACAAATTTTGATTAGATTAATCCAAATATTCATGGATTGTAGATGAATTAATAATGCTGCAGTAATCCTTTAGGCCTCAGTACGTTGCAATATAATCATCTCTATGTATTTTCCAAACTAATTTTCAAGATTCATTAGCTTAGAACTTACCCCTATGGACCAGAGGGACTTTCAAACCAGGTGTCGAGGGTCATTAATTCTTCATTGTTCTTTTTTTGTTTAAACGAAAGCAATTTCAGTGAAGGTACCCACATGAGAACCATCAATGATAGGTAATTTAATAGTTTCTATGCAAATTATTCAGCGTTCTTTTGATTTATAAGCGAAATAGGATGAATAATGTTATAAGTTTTACCTTTAATATGTAGCTAACCTCGTTAATAGATAAGGTACAAGATAAAATTGTAATTCTATTTGTCTTTCTCAGCAAAGAGAGATGAAGAGAGGGAAACGTTAATATCATAAATAACGTTTAAAAACGGGTCACTGAGTCCTATCGTAAAGATAAATGGCGTTTCACTACGACTAGAAGAACAAACGGAATTAATAATAGCAATAAAAGATAGCCCACTTTTCGCCCGCACCACCCCACAGCAAATGACAAAATTAATCTCCTTCAAAATGGGTGCTGAAAAAATCTAATGACGTCACTGTAGAAGGTCACCTCTATAAAGGACCTGTCATGTAGACAGATGTCAGTGAAATCTACAACATATTCCAGTAACCAGATAGATTTCAGTACAGCTTGTGTAGATCCTTGCAGTGGGTTACCGTGAAAAATATGCAGCTCCTTTTACTTGCATTTCTGCTGTCTGTTTCTTTGCTATGTAAAGGTGAGTAAGATATTTTCACGGTTTTTTAAATGATGAATCTGTTGGCGATAATATTTGGTGGTTACTCAGTGTGGACGGGGTTTATTGGAAATGATACATGGCTCTTTAAATTCCCATAAATAAATTCAGCCTGTTCCCATTAAAGTTTCGCTAAACCAGTTTTAAAGCTTTACTACGAGGCAAAGTAAGTTTATGAGATTTTTAATGCTTAAAATATTTACAGAACTGAGTTTCGTGTGATCATGCGGAGTGTATTATTAAATAACTTTCAAATTTACTAAGTAAATGTTTGCTGGAATTTCAATTTTGGTGAAACAGGTTGGCGATTTTTTGACAATGTTCATATCACTATTTTTTTTTAAGGCAAGAAAAAGTACATAATTCTTCTTGTTATGCGAACAGCTAATGTAAAAATGAAACTAATTAAAGCATTATCATCATATTAATAAAATTAAACATAATTTAATTTCGCAAATAGTTACGAACGCGAATTTTCGGTATTCTACTTTTATTTCACCTTTGAGCACTTTTACAAAAGTGATTAGTAATGTTCTGCTATTCGTTTCTCACTTTTATATTTTTTTCTTCTTCAA
>QLNU02014176.1:33528335-33596115 GCA_006491805.2 Dysdera silvatica | reverse complement strand
CTCTTCAAACTTGGAAGTAGAGACTATAGAAAGAAAACGAAAATTTCCTAAACAATGGGAAGTTGGATTTCCGCGGATTTTTTCAACGAACCCATCAGAACTCCAAGACATGGTACAGGAGCTCTCAACTAGAAGTAAAGAAGTTGGACTCAAGATGAACCTACAAAAAACTAAGATCATGTTCAATAATTTTGTAGAGGAAACAAAAATACAAGTTGACAACATTGAGCTAGAAATTGCTGATTCATATATTTACCTTGGCCAGCTGATTTCAATGGATGGCAACATTATGAAAGAACTCAACAGACGTATTAAACTTGGCTGGAGTGCATTTGGAAGAAACAGTTTTATCCTGAAGGGGAAATTGCCTTTGTGTCTAAAAAGAAAGGTCTTCAACCAGTGTGTATTGCCAGTCCTCTCTTATGGATCAGAGACATGGAGTCTAACAGTTGGAGCAATACGAAAGTTACAGACAACGCAAAGGAGCATGGAGAGGTGCATGCTTGGAATAACTAGGAGAGATCGAAAAAGAAACACTTGGGTGAGAGAGCAAACTAGAGTAGAGGACATCATTGTTAAAGTAAAAGGGCTGAAATGGCGATGGGCTGGGCATATTGCAAGAAGAACTGATCAACGATGGACAACAGAAATTCTGAACTGGATTCCAAGAGACCACCGAAGACCTAGAAAACGTCCTCAAACTAGATGGGTGGATGAAATAAGAAAACAGGTTGGGGTGACGTGGAAGCGAATTGCTCAGGATAGACTTGTGTGGAAAGCATTTGGAGAGACCTTCATCCAGCAGTGGATAGATAATGGTTGAATATGATGATGATGATGATATATATATACTCGTAAGGGAGAGAGTGGTTGCGCCTGTAGCTTAGTAGGTAGAGCACCTGACCGGCAATCAGGAGATCGTGGGTTCGGGTCCCACCAGGCGCCGGAAAATCATTCTTTTCTTTACGAGTAATTTAACGGATAGGATTATTTATTAAAAATAATTAAAATTTAATTAATTTATGATCTAAAATATTTCGAGGATAAAATTTTTAAATGAACAATGAATGACTTATCATATTGACATTTATAATGATATTTATATATCATTCATAGTTTATTCTATTCCAAAGAAATGAAGAACAAATATTGTTTATTGCAATTGGAGAATTATTTGTTGTCGTTGCTAACTTGTAAATTTTAGCGCTTGCACGCGATAAATATTATATATATATTATTATTATTCACACATGACGCATATATAGAAATAAAGCACAAGGCTATACTACAATATATAGTACTATCATCTGTGGTATATTACTTTGTATATATCATATGTAGTACTTCGTAATTGAATATAGATATATGTATTTAAATAAATGTATTTAAAGACAGTAATTATTTTATTCAACTTTACCTAGCAGGCGGAATTTTTAGGAGCAAATAAATATATTTAATAAATAAATTAATAATCCACATCCGCTGTTATATATAATTTCGGTATTTTTTGTAGTATTAAAAAATACAGAGAGATTTGACTTTAAAATATTAATAATGTCTTTTGTATTTAATTAATTCTATGCAACACTTGGTCTTTTTTAATACTAATATATCGAGTTTTAGAAACCAACATAATCCTTGAAATTTCTTAAAAGCTATATTTTGTTAAGTAATCACCTCTCTTTATCAGCGTACCATGATTTTCTGACGATAAGATTATTTTTAAATTCCAATATCTATTCTTATAATTTGGGAAATCTTCAAAATATTCAAGAGTTTTTAATTTAGAAATTTGTTTCTTCTACGTTCCGGTTATTAACGTTATTAGATGCTGTTAATTAGTAAACATTCTCTTGTTGTTTTAACTATGCTAGTTAACTTTCGGTATCAGGAAATGCAAAATTAATCATAGCTTGCATTCAGAATTAATTAGTACATAATTAATGAGGAAAGAATTAAGATATAAAATTAATGGAAACTTTCAAAAAAGAATGTTGATTATAGAGAAAGGATATAATTATTAAAAAAGGAAAGAAAGAAAGAAGGAAAATAGGAAGTAAGCCAGGAAATAAGTGAGTGTGAGTGGATGGGTTGGTAAGTTAAAGAAAAAAGCAAATAGATTGTTGCCTTCAATTGAAATATACTTGAAATAAGCTCAAACAGAATGATAAAATACACAAAACACAGTGATATATTGGGTAGTGATATCATGGACAGCTTTATAACCTTGTTAAAAATGAAAATACTTAAAAAATTATTTTTATTTTAATAATTATTTATTTGCTATCAGGACAGCTAAAAATATGTCACAGATAAAAGTCATATACGTAGTAAACATCCAATTAAAAAAACTCAAATTTTTTTATATATGGAAAAATTTACAATTTTTACATATAAATTATTCAGTGTGTATTATTATATATGACCTATATACGCAAAACAAATAAAGTTATAATTTAAGCGCAATATACGTGGAACAAATGCATTTATAATTTACATACATTACAATACCATTAATACGAACAATCAGTGACAAAGTAGAAAAAGAAAACCTCGTGAACTCCGTAAAAGCCAAAATTAGTTTAAAAATTGGCCTGTCAACGACCGCACTAATTTTGCCAGTGCACAGCACTAACTTGTCTCATCAAATAAATATTTTTTTTGGACATATTAATATTATTTATATTTTTAATATCGTGAAGCAGATGATCTATTTCATTGCTATGTATTCAATGCTTTTTTGAATAATTCTATCCTAAGAATAGGCAGTTATATTGGATCGTCCCTTCTTAAATTTTTGTTATATATGTTGTTTTGACTATTAATATTTTTCAAGTACTTCTTTTCTGTTAAACTTTCAACTCGATTTTTGAAGTATAGAATTCATTTATTTTATTAATTGGCAAAATAGGTTTAGAAGGATATTTAGTTTCTTTATCTTCTTAGGAAGACTGCCGAAGACAGCTGAATGGATGCTTGGACCAATCTGAAAATAAAATACCAGGAGTAAGATCATTTTTAATCATCTAAAATTTTCTGTCACCGAGCTATGAAGGAGGGCCGGTTCTAGTAGAAATATAGAGCATGCAAGCGGCCGATAATACACTCAAATAATAAAATAAAGCTATCATTAAATATTATTTAAATTTAATACGTCTTCCCACTTCTTTCATACATAAAAAAGATATATCTTCTTGACGACGGATAATACAGCTGGGCAGTTCATTATTATAAACAACGCCGAAACTTCCATGGCAGGTGTTTCGTTTCAGAAAAGCGAGAAGTCCAAGTGGAGGTAGGTTAATCCATTTGAGTAAAGAATGGGATTCAACAATGAGGCTTCTACAACCTCTAAGAGGATGTGTCTTCGTTTAAACCAAGATCCCAATACTCAGATAGGTGAAATTGAACGGCTTGAGGGGAGTATTGCAGACTGAAATTGTAGAAATACTGGTGATGCAAGATAGAAAAAGTTAGAAGAGAGAGAATGATATCTTGATATGTTGAAATAAGCGTATGTATAAAAATGGTTAAGGGCCATTGTTTTAAACTACATAGATAAAAGTGTAGTTATCCATGTTCAGCACATAAAGAGAGAGAGGGAAGTTCCAGGCTAATCGCGACTGTATGTTAGTGATGCGCGAATTCGTTCACTTTGGTAACTTGTGTCATTAGGTCCCGGTCATTGAAGCAGGGTCAGACTGTGTCGGTGCCCCCCACGAATGATTGGCCTACATGAAGGAGGGTTTTCTTATCGTGAAACAGCAGCTCGTATGGGGCGTAACAGCAGCACAGTGATGCGAGTGTGGAAGCAGTGGGTTCAAGAGAACCAGACAACTCAGAAATCCGGGAGTGGACGCCGAAAGGTGACGTCAGCACGGGATGATAGACACCTGGTCCGCATGGCGGTGACGGACCGTTTTGCTTCATCTGGACAGTTGGCAGAACGTTGATGCACTGCTACAGGTGTATCATTGTGTGCTTCATCAATTCGTCGGCGTCTACTGCACCGTGGACTGCGTGCAAGAGTTCCTTTATACAGGATCCTCCTGACGCAAAACCATCGGCGCCTGCGGCTACAATGGGCTCATGGACATAGAGACTGGCGTGCTGATTGGCAACAAGTGGTGTTTTCTGATGAATCCCGCTTTAATTTGGGGTACAGTGATGGCCGCATCCGTGTTAGACGCTATACCGGTGAACGCCACCTTCCGGAGTGCGTTATCCAACGTCATAGTGGACGAACCCCCAGCGTTATGGTCTGGGGTGCGATTGCGTATCATGGACGATCTCAGCTGCTACGAATTGTGGGTAATCTTAACAGCAACCGGTACATCAATGAAGTTCTGGAGCCCGAAGTTGTTCCCTTCCTTCAAGGCATTCCCGGAGCTGTATTTCAACAGGACAATGCCCGCCCACATATTGCCAGGAATGTTCAAGACTTCTTTTCATCACAACAGATACAGCTTATCACATCAGAACAGCACGTCACAACAAAACAGATATGTCGCTGATTGAACATGTGTGGGATTTCGTTGGTCGGCGTCTCGCTCGTGATCCTCGTCCCATTGCTACTACAGATGAACTTTGGGGTCGCATACAAGCAATCTGGAATGCTCTTCCTCAGGCACACATTCAACATCTGTTTGATTCCATGCCACGTCGTATAGCATCACTTATTGCAGCGCGTGGTGGCTTCACCAAATACTGATTTTCGACATGTAATATTGTTTTTTTGCTTTGTAATTTTAATCGTTTATTTGTATCAACACAGGTCGTTTGTACATTAAATTTCATTCAATTCACACGAGTCTTTCATGGTGTTGCAATTTTTACACACATAAGTTTACATATCTTTCTATATGTCCGATATTTATCAAAATAAATAAAAAAAGAATGAAAAATTAGGCTATTTTGGTTGAAACAGATTTAAATTAATGAAGTTCGAACGATCGCAGCTGTACTATATATATATATATATATATATATATATATATATTATTGCTGGGGAGGGCGGTGAAACTGCTCAATCCATCACATCCTTTTCTTTCCTCTTAAAATTTGTCGAAATTGCAGTAAACGGCTTGTGACGTCATGCTCTCTTTAATGTCATCACTAATTTTGAAAATTCTACGTCTATGTGTGAGTAGGTGCAAAATTTCTACTGATTAAAATTTTTAAAATACAGGGAAAATGCATTAACCAAATAAGATATTCTGACTAAATTTCTGTTTATTTATATGAAATTTCCCTATGCATTTTATTCTATGTAATACATAGAATTCAATATTGTATATACTATTCCCTATTAGTCTTTCCAACTACGCAATACTTTTTCACGTTTTATTCTCATTACATTGAAACGATGTCTGAAGATATATTTTATCAATAAAAACATAAAAATGATTTAAACATACGTTATGAAACTCATTTTCAGATTTCTAACGCTAGAAGAATAAGTCAGTGGCTTTTTATTGAGGTCGTGTGGAAAAGGGTCAGTATAATATGTTATATGTGGCGAAAATCTTAACATGAAAATAAAAAGTAAATTTTCTTTATAATGGCGGAAGATTGGTTACAAGATGCAATAAAATATAGCTAAGTAAAAGTATTAAACTACATTTGAAATAAAAAATTTATTTGCAAAATAATGTAAAAATTCACCAGAAGAGTTCATAACAAAAACTTTTTTTTAATATTGGCATGTCGAAAAAATACAACTCTTTGGGTCTTTCCTTTTTCAAGCAAGACAAGTAAAGAGGAGAATAAAATGTGTGTAAAGCGATATGTCTCTATTTTTTTCTTCTTCCTTTTGCCTTTCTTGCTGAAAAAGGCGAGCAGGGAACCCTCGAAACGTCAGATTTGTTCAAACACACCAGTGTTAATATGGAACTTGTCAGTGTGAAATTACTCTTACATTACAATGAATTTATTTATAATTATTTTTATTAAATAGCACAAATGAAAAATTATATTTTTCGATATAGTCTATAAATTATTTTTATATTTGCAGGCCTTTGATACTGATTATTGTTGTGATGAATATAAAAAAGTAAGTATATTTATCAGAAATTCTCGTCTGTACTTTCCTTTAATTGATGAAATACTACAACTATACAGACAGCAATACATTCACCATAACTTAAAAAAATATGCTTTTATTGACTCAATATTACACAAGAAGGTAATGAGTAGAGTTATCTATTCATAAGTATAATAATAAAATTAAAGAATTTATATATATTACACCTTAATTGCTTATTTATCACGCAATACATTCGGAAAAAAGTTTAGTTTGCCATACAAACAAGCCAAACAAGTCTCAACATGGGATGTAATCTCCCCTGACTTTGACATCTGGCTTTCGTAGCGACGTTTTGCCCTTTCAATTAAGTGATCCAAAGCATCAGAAAGCAATAACTGCCATTTCTGTAGATGGGGGAAGTTTCAGGATATTTCTAACTTTCGAAATAAAAGCATTTGAAATTCGAAATCTCAAAAGAAATAGCGATGTTCTTTGAAGAATTTAGGCATAACATAATGACAGTGAAAACGAACGGCGAAGAAAAATAAATATCCCTTGTGCCAATTTCATTAAAATCTCGCCAATACAAACGGACGGTTGCATAAATAACACACACACACACAAAAAAAAGGTCAACGTCAAAATTTTTAATGGAACATTAAAAAAACGTTAATACATACATTCGAACCCCGATTATTCGAAAGAAAGCGGACAGTCTGATTTTAGATAAACAAAATTTGAGATAATCTGAAAATTCAATTTTTAGTGTAAAGGTTCATTGCAATTACGACATAGTTAATAATTTTAACACTCACGCTTGAGCTTAAACTAGAGCTTTTTAGGTGCAGGAGAAAAGAGATATCAGTACCGGCCTAGAATCGAACCTGGGTCCGTCCGTTAAGTTAGCTGTGCCTTAACCGTTAGGCCACCGATGACAGGAAAGACAGTTCCTCTTCCGTATATGAGGATGTAAGATATTATTACCCTTCTCAGGGATAACGCAATTGCCAAATAATGGTCAACACACAAAGTCACCTGGATGACTCCTCGGTGGCTTAGCGGTTAAGGTACCCCGGGTTCAACAGACGGACCCCATTTCGACTCTAGGTAGGGGAGAGTTTCTCTTTTTCTTTTGTACCTGAAAAGTTCTAGTTTGCGCTCAAATGTACGTGTCGACATTATTAACTATATAATAAATACCCCCTATGAAAAGTAAAAAGATTCGCCCCGGTGGCTTTGTGTGTTGACCATTATTTGGCAATTGTGTTATCCCTGAGAAGGGTAATAATATCTTTCAAACCTATAACATTTATTCAAAAACCGTTTAATCATATATTATTAAACTAGAGTAGATTCCCGCTAAATCGAATGGCGATACAATGGAAAATCCCTTATAGCAAAATTAAAACTGACCTTATATTTTCAACTGTCATTAAGATAATGTGTTAAAATTTCTGATTTAACAAAGAAAACTTGGTTGTAAGAATATCTTATATATAATATATATATAGAAGTTGATATCTATTTCCATAATTGATGAATTACAAGTCGTTGATTGATATATTTTTATATAATCTAAATTTAATGATATTCATTTACATAATTCGTGGATTCCGTAATTCGTTGATTAAAATGTGAAATTACGTGTCAAAAAGAAAGACTTAAGTCTCAAAAAAGGTAAGTAAAAAAGCACGACTAAAGAAATCATGTTTAAAAATCGAGTCTTTAAATGCTCTGAATTTTTTCTGTTAGTGTTTCTAGTTCAGTGTATCTTAAACTATTTTATATTTCACAAACTTAGAAAAATTTTGCTTAGTTTTCATGCTCACTACACAGCAATATCACATTTAGAGATGAAGTTAATTTCCTATTTTAGAACTCCATATTTTACTGTATGTGAACAAATGCACTTTAAAAAAGGAGCTTACAACAAATTTAGTATTATTTTTTATATTAATTCTCTTTCTCATTATTCATTCTATCACATCTTCTCAAGTCTCACTGTCAGTTGACTAAGTGGACTTATATTTCAAGGATAAATTCACTCTTCTTTGTCAAATCCTTTAAAATTTTATCTTGTATCCCGGGTTGCGAACCTCTGTTTCAGCTAAATGCTCTTTTTTTTTCTTCCAATACATTTTCGTACATGTTTTTCCCTTTGACTTACGTGAATTCACATTTTTTAATGACAATATGTGGATTTGTCGATTAGTTTGTTTATTTTCAAGTATTAATGAAACTTTTTTATGATAGATAAAACCTTTTAAGAGTGTTAAAACTCAGTTTTAATTTTGACAAATTATATGTTTGTTTTAGTGTATGTACAAGATTGGAAGAAACTAGCGAAATGTAAAAAGAGTATGACCAAATAAAGAAAGATTTATTTGGTAACACCATTTGTACCAAGAGATCTCTGTTAAATTTTTTATCCTAAAATTCATGCTTTATCTCCATGTCAAATAAAGATTCATTTTGTTTATTACTCATTGACTTTAGTTTATTATTATTATTTTGTATGTGTGTGTTTTGACGGTACAGACTTGAAACGGGCAGTGCCAAGTATTTAAGACTTCCTTCTGTAGGTTATTCAGGTGTTGTGTCCAGAAACTTCCTGATTATTCAGCATATGTTTAAAATTGTGGCTTTTTGTAGCTCAATGTAGGTGTTGGGGTTGATTTCGCTTCCAGGATATTCTGCAGTGTGCTGCTATCAGACCTGTGGCTGACAAAGTGACAGGTACAGCATGTCTTTGATGTTGTTGTTGACATGTTAATTTGAACAGTCAACTGTTTCCTTATTTGGTTAAAAAACATAGAAAAAAAAGTTCAAAAAGTAAACCGACTCAAAAAGAAATAAAAAAAAAATTGTAAAACGAAAGTGAATTAGAAAAAGAACGTGGATTCACTTTAATACTGCGTCAATTAATTAGAAATAAAAATGCCATGTCAGGTAGATTGATTCAATGCGCACAAAACTTTGCCCAAATTTAGCTCCAAAAATTCTCTTTAATATAGTTTTCAATTTTCTAAAATTTTGGAAAGAAATCAAGTTTTTTGCTGCAATTTAATAGTGAAGTAGTTTGATTTGTTTGTGTTCTACGATGAAAGCATAGGAGTAGGCAGAAAGTTCATAAGGGGGGGTTATAGGCTTAATGGGAGGGGTTACAGAGCTACAACTCATATATTCCTATGTTAAATATACAAAATTTCATTGCAATGGGAGGGATTATAAACCTCCAATCAACACCTCCTGCTTACGCCGATGGGTGCAAGGACAGTCGCAATCATACTGTCCCTGGACCTACACTTTTTCGAGGAATCCGAATCTCTTAAAACCTAGAGAACCAACCCCGGTGTACACGATTAGCAATAAAAATACGACTAACACAGTTAAATTTAAGTTAGAAAGGTTGATAATTGTTTCGGAGGTGGTGAACTTTCTTCCTCAGAACTAACAATAGTCTGAGTGGAGTACGGTGTGAGCTCACTCAGATGGTTCAATCTTGACACGTGTAAACGTGGAACACATGCTGCCATCTATCGTCACCCCGCGTTATAAACGTTAGGAAGGAAACTATTGTCACATATAACGTTGTCGCCTTTTCATAACCCGAAGTACAGTTAGCAATTAGTCGGTGAGGCTTCTTTTTTTTGGCACTATTGGGATTCGAACTTGTTTGTTTGTTTGGCTTTTTTATGGCGCAAGAGCATCTGGGCTATACTGCGCCACGATTCGAACTTGGATTGACGGTAAGCTAGGTGAAAGCGTTTCCACTGTATCACCCAGAATCTAGATAGATGTATCATAGAATATATATATATGGTTATCGACAATATATGATAGTTGGCAAGATTATAAGAAAATTTATTAAGAATTTCTTGTAAAAATTGTAAATTCATAACTTCCTTGAATCATGGCTGTTTTAGTGGCTACTATCATAGAGTTTCATTCTACTCCATGCTATGTTAATCCACTAGCTAGCGTAAATCTAAACTAGCAAAAATAGCTAGTTTAGGTATCGCGCTTCGCTAATCCCGTGTTTCTAAATTCCCTGCGAGCTATCGAATTTAATGAATATTATAGTTGCCTGAACTGAATTATATTCAACACAGACGCTAACATATCCGATGTATCGGGCTTACCTACGAATTTCATGTAACTAATCTCTAAACTAGCGTGTGTGAAATTAGATCTGTGAACAGGTGAGATTAGTAGTAGTGTAAATTCACATTCCCGTGAACAAGCTTTATGGAAGTTGTAATATGCCAAATATAATTAACTTCCTATGAAATTCACCCCAAGAAAGCAGTTAAACCCGTTGTATGTAAGGTGTATTCATGCGGAGTCGTTCGTGGATGGTTGACCGCCTTGGCGCGTAAACAATATGGCGTGGCCCTTATAATTTTAATATCATTTAATTAAGAATTTGATGCGCAGTTTTTGCTTCCATATCCTTATATTCCAGGCAGGCCTGTAGCTGGGATGAAAAATCAATTGGGGCAAGGCAAAGGGCACCTTGGGATTGTTCTATATATAAATAGCTCGATGGGGCAACTGGGGGTCATGCCCCTGATGGCCCCGGCTTGGCTACAGACCTGAGTCCTGGAAAAGGTTAGGAAATTACCGTATACCGTTCAGAAATTTCCTTAGTCACAGGCTCTTAAACAGCAATGAATACTTTTGAAACAAGAAACACGCGTATCGCGTGTTCTTAACTTTTTACATGAGAAGGGAATTTTTTACACAGTGATTCAAGCGAATATTTTCACTATCAGTTCCATGTGATAATTAATAATTTATTTTTTGTTTCCATTTACCGCCCCTCCCCAACAAGTGATACCCTTAGCTATGTACCTTATGCGCTTGCTGAAAAATCTGCCACTGATATATACAAAGATTTAGGCAGTTACGCAAAAGAAATGTCTTTGATTTTTATTTTCATAAAATAAAACAAAGATACTTGATATTGTCTTTTATCTAAAAATTTCAAAGCCAAAACAATAATATAACAAACCGTTCACAGCCACCCTGGTGCGAGGAAATCTTTTACATCCTCCTTAGGAACGGTTCTGCATACTTGCTTGTTTGTTCAAAGACTACAGTGGTCATGCTGCGCCGGGACCTGCAGTTTTAGGTTAGAAATGGAGTAGAATAGAAAGCAATAGCTTGTTGCAAGTTTCTCCTTCAGGGTTATCAAACACAAATAATTTATGCTTAAACCCCAGAGAATTCAGAATTTTTTTTAGTTTTTGATAATAATTTCTGAATGAAATGGTGCTAGAGGGTACTTAGACCACAAAAGTTCAACTCCTAATTTCGTGCGGTCCATAGGGGTCCAGAAATTGAGTAGTAGTGTCATACGTTTGCTGTAACCCCGAGTAGTTCATTTCTTTCCAAAAGTGTTCAACGTCCTTCAGGAAGGACGTCAGGGCTATCTGGATTAAAATGGAAGTGTTCCTACATGTTGCATGCACGTCGCAATTCTCTATATATAAGGTTTAGTTTTTTTGTTTTAAATACGGACGTATTCCTTTTGATTAGGTTAAAATATAAATAAATTTGTCTATGATTTTCATCAGTTGGGGTATCATGATTCAAGATTTCTGTTTATTATTATTGTTATTTGTGTACCATTTCATGTGAATCGATGATGGAACTTCATCGACACGTTTTGGATATCGAATCCAAATATCGATAACAGAATTTTGCATTACCTCTCACTTTATATCGAATTTTGGTGTAGTGGATGTTTTATCCTCTAAGAGACACATTATAAAACTCTATCTAGCTTATAGGGTTTTCGGTATTTTTTATGTATCGATGATATCGCCCATGATATGAAAATACATTGCATTGGTTTTTGAATTACGGAACCTATGCACGCCAAAACTAACTGCGTGATTGAATTTTCACTAAATCACGTGAAATACTAAACTGTCAATAAAAATAATGCATCGTATATGACTCTAAAATAAAATAATACGTTTGGAAGAAAGTTCAATGGAACGTACCTTCAATGGTCAAATTATTATAACTATTAGACGAGTTCATAAAAAAAATAGGAATAGTTATATCACAGATTATGCTGCAATAAAATATCTGAATTTATGTGACATTCACATAATTGAGATCAGCTTAGCGCCATAAAAAAAAAATTTGGCTCTCGCCAGAAAAACGAAGTTACAGATGGGTGCTGTGTGCGAAATATTGTAGTGGGATTATAGCCCTCACTTAACCTTGAGGCTAACTAAGCCAACGGGAAAGACAAAGTTATATATACAGGGACTAATGGAATGGCTGACTTATTGGAGAAAAGTATAAATAAAGTCCTTTTGGGGAAAAAATGTATGATGCCAAATATAATGCCAAATTCATAATCAGTACCTTAAAAATTCCTTAGAATATTGTAGCAACCATGATTAGAATGTGTGTTCTTCAGATTTTAACATTATTTAGTTTAACAACATTTGCCTTCTGATGTAATCTACGAGTATTTTCATTGGTGAGCGTTTTTGGTCTTATTTCCTATGGTTTCAATCATGTTTATCGTCTACAATAAATGAGAGGTTTGAATTTGCATCTTTGGAAATTGATCTGAAAAAAATTGAAATTTAATGCTGGGATCTATCGAAGCGATACGAGGAAATTTATAAAACGTTCTCATACTTTTTTAAACGAATTATTATTTCTATTAATATTACTCATAAATTTATGACTAATGTGGAACGAAATGCAGCTGCAAGTTGTCAATAATTGTTCCGACACTTGAGTGCAAATATTTAACTTAAAACACTGACACAAACATCTGACGTGTCCTCATTTGAATCAGATTTGCGCTTATACTGTGTGAGGAAGGCATTCGACCAATTTGGGGGTGATACCAATAGCATCTGTCTCCATTATTCCTGAAAAGTCTCACTGAGTTGAACAATATAATCTGAATGCGTTGATGTCGACTTTGTCTCTATTCCGTTTCGTTTTAAAGGTTTTCGATGGGGTTGAAATCAGGAATAGGGATGGGCAGGACAATCATTTTCCACCCACCTCTTCATACCAGTCCACAAAAACTGCATTATATAGGCATACTGCATTACTGCATTACTGCATACTGCATTATATACTGCATCTTATAGGGCGAGACCTGATACATTCGTCTGTTTTGCAGAATTGCCGCAATGTAGGAAGCTTTTGATTATCAAAAATGCCAATGTAATTATCAAGGGCGCCGATGGCATAAAATATTGGGGAGCAGTATACCAGTGGCAGGCAGCTTGTTGTTAAACAGGGCCCTAACCAGTGGGTGGTCCTAAAGGTCTGTCCCCCCCCCTTCCAAAATGTTTTTGTTACTAATGCTTATTCATTAGCTAAGCTGTAAAAAACTTTTTTCCCTCTCCGTAAAAATTTCTGGTTAAGGCCTTGTTGTTAACAACTCTTTACAGGGATAACAGACATCAACAAAGCAGTGTTTAAGTTAAATATACTTCTGCTTGATGACGTTCACTTTACCATAAAATTAATATTGTAGTTGCATTACTAGTTTCATTTTCACATGCAATGCACCTTACTAAATTTATAATTTATTATGCTAATAGTGATGGTGTAGACAGTCTCTTTAATTTATGTCTTTATAATG
Source organism: Dysdera silvatica (assembly GCA_006491805.2). NCBI lineage: Eukaryota > Metazoa > Arthropoda > Arachnida > Araneae > Dysderidae > Dysdera > Dysdera silvatica. The sequence goes on along the minus strand of QLNU02014176.1, from coordinate 33,582,457 downwards.
AGCTTAATGGGTCAAAAAGGTCCCTGAGCTTGTGAAATTAAAATAAAGAAACTATAGTTTTAGTTGTAACGTTATTAAAAATGTTCCGTTTGAAAGTTGAAATAATAACACGTCAATGAAAACGCTGCCATGCAGAAAAAAGCGCCATACAATACAATCTAACAAAAGGTATAATTAGATCAAATAAGTGACAAGGTGCATTTTTTTATTTTACACTAAATACACTACGCCAAAAAATATAACCGCATTCCTTAGATTAAAAACAAAAATTGAACGGCATTTTCTATTATAAAATTTGTGTTTGGAACTGCTGGAATACCTAATATCAATACTGAGGGACGTGTCCCTTTGTTCCCCCCGCTAACGGCACCCGTAGTAGTTATATACACTCGTGGAAGAATGGACAATCACCAGGTCCAAGTCCAAACTAGTTAAAGGCACTCCATATAAGAACTGAAATTATGTGATTTATAGGTGACTTACACGTGATTTATAGGTGACTTACACGTGATTTATAGTCCGGATTGGTATTGATAGATGCTGTCTATATATAAATATATTCCATATTTCTTTTAACAAACAGTTATTTCGACACTGGCGTAAGGTTTAAAAACACGACGCCGGCTTTTTGTCAAGTGAAGGCAAATTCTGCCTTCACTTGACAAAAGTGTTTTTCACTTGACAGTGTCGAAATAACTGTTTGTTATGGAATCTCCTGGTGAAACTCTGTATTGTTTCGTCATATTTCTTTTGTCCATTTTTTGCCATATTAAGCATTTTTAGTCGTTCATACATCATTTGACAATCGTTGCTCCAGTTGATTCCGTTTGTCCAACTTTTCTTTTAAAGTTTTACGTAGAAGCATATTCCAAGCACTTGATTCTTCCCTTTTTTTTATTCACAAACATTCACTAAGCCTAAATGCAGTTACTATTTCTGACATGAAAATAAAACTATGCAAATAAAATTGAGTTGCATACAAAATTTTCTAGCTGCTGTAATTCGTTTATTCGTTTTAAGTGCAGTAAAATGTTTCGCTCCATTTTCGAAGCTTAATGGATTTTTCTTTTTAAAAGGGCCAAAACGTTCATTCTTTGCTCATCCGGTTGAAAAGTAGCAGACGTCAATTTTTACTAATTCGCTAAGGAATTGCAATTTTGGGGTTACCTGAGCTTTTCAAATAATAAAATTATATTGTTAAATTCAATTACGTTAATGAAAGTGCTGTTAGAACTATCACAACCTTCTTAATTAAAATGAAAATGTGTCTTCCCTTATTAATTAAAAAATTGGAATTTGTATGTAGCTGGACTTAAGCACAATTTCCATAGGGCTTAAAATGGAGTGACATTTATAAATGTTTTATATTATCCGTAATGTTGGTAATCTTGTTCCCGAGGAGGCACTATAGATCATCTGTGATGGAAACGTTGGTTTAAGGTGTTAACAGGTCAAGGCACGTTTACAGATACAACAAAGTTTCTGGAAATCGGAAAACTACTACACTGAATACAAAGGGCGCTTAAAGTAACTTAAGAGATATGAGGCTTTTGGGCTACTGTGAGGCATTTTCGTGGACGCCTTATTGTTGTGGTACAGTTTATATACAAATATATATATTTTTTACTTTTACTCAAATTTATTTTTACTTTACTGAAGTTGACTTTGCCTTTTATTCAATTTTACTTTTTACTCAACTGTCCTCTTTTGTACTGTTATTTTACTATTTTATGATTCTGCGAACTGCATAAATTTTATCTTTTCCAGAAATCATTTATATGTATTAATGGTATTTATGTTCGTAATTATTATATTACTCACCTATAACATGTTTAAATAATATCATGATGCACTCTTTGTATCGAGCACATTTTGTACCAAGGACAAATCTGATTATAAATACATTAGCAATTTGAGAAGCAGCTGTTAAATGTATATAGAACAAGTTGAAGGCAACGTTTCGAAGCTATCGAAGCTTCTTCTTCAGTGTGAAAATTGTTTAAATGCTGGAATATTATTTGAGCGTTATATATTCTGTGGGTAGATTGTGGAATTCATTTAACGTGTTATGATGACTATTGTTGCTAGATTTTCAACTTTAAAGGAATATTCGCTTGTTATTGTTTTGAAGGTTTTTGTGCAAGATTTTCACATTATGCCAGCATGGGACATGGCTCTGTTCGGCGCAGTGTTAGACAAGAAGTGAACTAAAATCTTGAGTCCTAAATTTGTTTTTATGCTCATGGAGTCTAGTTTTGAGGTTTCTTTTACTTCGGCCATAATATTTGTAGTCGCAGTGACTGCAAAGTATTGAATAAATAACTTCGGTTGTTTGATCTGCTGAAGTTAGGGTTTTTAGATGGGGGAGGATATTAGCGAGTTTAGTAATTAGTTTGTAGAAAACTGCGAAGTTTTGGTTTCTGCGAATATTGGCGATGTGTACAGAAATGCCTTGGTAATAAGGAAGTGTCATAATTTCCCTTTTTTCTTTCCTACCGGTGTGAAGGGGAGATAGATTGGAGGAACGTTGGAAATTGTGAGTTTTTATGAATTTTGGGGGATACCCATTTTGAAGAAGTTGGATGCAGATATGTTTGAGTTCTGTACTAAGCTTGTCTTGAGTGCGACAATATCTGTGAGCACGGTATGTTAAGCTGCGTACCACGGAATTTTTATAGGAGAGAGCGTGATGACACTGGAAGTGTAATAATTGTCCGGAAGTAGTTTTTTTTCTGAAAACTGAAGTGATGAGCTGACCGTTCTGTCTGTGGATAAGGATATCAAGGAATGTAAGAGATGAATCTTTTTCTTCTTCGTAAGTGAATTGGATGAATCTATTGATAGAATTGGCAACGTTGAGGATGTGACATTTTGCTTTTTAAACAAGAATTAAAATTTCATCCTCATAGAGTTTTCACAGGATTATAGAGTTGACAGACTTTTCAAGGATCTGGTTTTCGATATGTTGCATGAGGAGTTCAACGACAGTTGTTGATGTAGGGGAGCCCATAGCAGTTCCATGAATTTGTTGGTAACTTGTGTTATTGAATTCGAAAGAAGTAGCGTTGAGACACAACTTCATTATTTGGATGTTATTATCGGTGGTTAATGTTGAATCAATGAGAGCGGGGTTGGAATCAATTATTGATTGGGCGACTTCATAGGCGAGGTCAGTGGGAATTGAACTGAAGAGAGAGAGAGAGAGAGAGAGAGATCACATCAAGAGAGTCTAAGGTGTAGTCGGATGTCACATTAGTGGATCGGAGTTCTTCAACCAGGTCGTGTGCTGATATCATGACATGAGGGTTGTGTGAAATTAATGGGGAGAGAAGGTTGGATATGAATTTGGCGAGTTCGAACAAAGGAGAACCGGTGCAATCAATAATTAGTCGAAGTGGTAAGTTGATTTAATGCGTCTTTGGGTGTCAAAAAAATGAAGGAAATTTTCCAGTATAGTATCTCAGGTTTTTAGCTGTAGAGGAAGCCAGAACATTTTTCTTTTCCAGGTCTGTCAGAGTTTTGTCCAAAGTTCTTTGAAGTATCGCAGTGGGGTCCTATTTTAATTTCTTGTAAGTGTTGACATAGTTCAGAAGGCACAAGGCTTTGTCTATGTAGTCCTTTTTGTTTAAAATAACAGAAATATTACCCTTGTCAGCTGGAACAATTACAATGTCCTTTTGAGCTTGTAAATTCTTTAAAGCGAATCGGAGGTTTAATGGAATATTAGATGGGAGAAGTTCGTTGCGGATGAGGATTTTGCAGATTTTGCTTCGGAGATCATGTTAAACGGATTCTGGGCATTTAGCGATAGTTGGCTCAATAGCTGCAAGAAGATTTGGAATGTTGACGTTATTAGGAGATACATAAAATTTTAAACCTCAGTTTAACAATTTTATTTCATCTTCGGAGAAATGTGCGCTAAAGAGGTTCAAAATCCAATTGTTAGACTGCTTATGCAATTTGTTGTCTTCAGTGAGAGCTTTTTTCTGTAGAAGTTGGAATTTTGTTATTGAATAATACTCCGATTATGGAAGATTTGAGTAGAATCAGCAAGCAAAATTTTTATAGCAGCAAAGAAGTCAATAGGATCGGTAAGATGGTTTAAAGAAAGATTTTCCAAGGGCTGCTACGACACCGTAGCAGCCCTTGAACCAGAATTACTTTTAGGGGTGAGCGACATTATAAGAAACCCTCCTAATGATGTCTACCTTGCACTTAAAACACGAATCAACGAACAATTTGCCCATTCAGAAGCAGCCAGGCTCCAGACACTTTTGCAGGATTTGACATTCGCAGATAAAATGTTAGGCATGCTGCTCCGGTCCTTTCTAATACCAGGCGTAATTTGTTTCATTTATTTAGCATTAAACCTGACAATAATTTGCATGTTTTATAACATTAAGTATTGTGCGAAAATGTTTCCGATTTCTATTTTTAGCCAAGTGTCCGGTACACCCCACTCACAGTCATTACTCCTCTAGGTTTATTCGAATATATACAGATGGTATATGGCCTCAGGAATGCTTCTCAGACCTTTCAACGACATGTTGATACGATCTTCCGAGACGTCAGTAATTGCTATGTTTATATTGATAATATCCCAGTTGCATCCGAAACGCCAGAGCAACATCAACAATACCTAGAAAATGTTTTCAAATGTCTAAACGAATACGGATTAGTTCTAAATGCAGACAAATGTCAATTAGGCCGCGAACGTTTAAATTTTTTAGGCTGCGGAATTTCAGCTAAGGGAGTCTCTCCCATGCCAGATAAGGTAAAAGAAATTATAAATTATCTACTGCCGACGAATATTGCAGAATTACGAAAATTTCTCACAATAATACATTTTTTCCGTCGTTTTTTTCATGATGCTGCTCAAATGCAGGCGCCATTTCCCAGGCAGGATGCATAGCTTTCTGTTATGTTTGATACCTACGAAATAGCCTTAGGAGCGGTGCTACAACAACATGTTGATAACGTTACCCAATCTTTGGCACATTTACATTTATAAACAATGCCGAAAAGAAATACAGTACTTTTGACCGAGAACTTTTAAGTATATATTGTAGGATTAAACATTTCTGCCACATGTTAGATGGCAGGAATTTTACAGTCTGGTCAGATCATAAACCTGTAAGTTTTATTTTTAAACAATCGCACGATAAACATACACCTAGACAGCAAGGCCATATGGATTTCATCGGACAATTTTACCACCGATATTAAGTACATTGTAGGTGACAGAAACGCAGTTGAAGCGTTATCTCGTATTGCAGAGATTGAACTACCGGGTAATATTGATTACGAAAAAAATGGCTAACGCCCAGGGCAACGATCCTTCCTTAGCCACATTATGCCCATCCAACACTGGTCTGCAACTACAGCCCATGGAATCAACACCAGGTGGAGTAACATTAATATGCGATGTATCAGGTCAAAGAGCCCGTCCCTATGTGCCACCTGAATGTCTTTCTAGCTCTGCACAGTTTAGCGCATCCCGACATCAAAGCTATAACGAACGAAATAAAAATAAATAAAACAAAAATTTATTTCGAACATTATACCTAAAGATGTGGCCTCGTGGGTCAAATCTTGCGACAGTTTTCAGTGCTCAAAAATTTATAAACACTCGTGGAGAGTGTTTCCACGTCCTTCTGACAGATTTGCTTACGTCCACATAGACATTATTGGACCCCTGCCACCTTCTTGTTTTCGCTATGTTCTCACATATGTGGACCGATTCAGCAGATGGCCAGAAGCATTCCCGATGGTAGATCAAACTGCCAAAACTATAGCAGAAACTTTTTACAGAGTATGGATCTCGAGATTCAGAGTACCCATTGAAATCACAACAGACCAGGGTAGACAACTTCAGAGTAATCTTTTTCATTGTCTATCACGCTTTCTCGGTATATATAAAACCAGGACCACTGCGTACCATCCCGTTACGAACGGTCTCGTGGAACGCTTCCACAAACACTTGAAAACTGCACTCACATCTCATAATACAGGTAGGTGGTTTGACGTATTTCCCAACGTTTTACTTGGATTACGAACAGCAGTACGCGAGCATCTGAATGCTTCAGTAGCCGAGATGGTATATGGTACAACCTTGCGCTTACCTGGTGAACTGTTTTAATCTTCGCAAACTAATTTGACACGTCCAGCATTCGTAGCGAAATTACGTGCTCGCATGCAAAACTTACAGCTTGTACCGACGACCAGAGGTCTACCAAGAAGGACTTTCGTCCACGCTGATTTACAGAATACGACACATGTATTCGTTAGGGAAGACTCAGTGCGTAAGCCTTTAATACAACCGTACGCAGATCCGTTTCGAATACGTCATCGTACCGACAAATTTTATAAATTAAATATAAAAGGAAAACCGACAAACATAATTTGGACAGATTAAAACCAGCTTTTAAAATTGAAGGTACACCAGAAGCAACTAAAAAGAGTACGCCCAGCTCCAACGCGTCACAACCACAATAAAAATCAGTATAAAACTAGATATGGTCGATGAGTGACATTTCGCACTTAGGTTATATCATCTTTCGCTTTGGTTTATATTCTAGATGGGGGGTGTGTGGGGTCCTTTCGTGCTCCTACTTTGACTTTTGGAAACCGAACATTTTATTTTATTACATTTCGTATTTGTTAACTTCTTTCCAAAAAGAAGGATAACTAATAATAAGTCATGAGCTCGTGTTTACCATGCTTCTGGATTTTGTAAAAAACGAAATTATTAAAGTATCATTTTATAGTGTTCGAATTTAGGTACATTTTCTCTGTCTTTCCTGCAATGCTACTTTCTAATACCGCTATAAAGTGAAGTACAGAACTCAAACATATCCGCGCCCAACTTCTTCAAAGTAAATACCCCAAAATCGATAAAAACTCAGTTTTCAACCTTTCTCCAATCTACGTTCCCCGCACACCGGTAGGAAAGAAAGAAGGGGAACTGTGACGCTTTCGTATTACCAAGGCATTTCTAAACGCATCGCCAAGATTCTCAGAAACCAAAACTTTGCAGTTTTCTACAAACCAATTACTAAGCTCGCTAACATCCTCCCCCATCTAAAAACCCCCACCTCCAGCAGATCAAACCACCGGAGTTATTTATTCAATACCTTGCAATAACTGCGCTAACAATTATTATGGCCAAACTAAAAGACCCTCAAAACTAGACTCTAAGAGTATGAAAACAAATTTAGAACTCAAGATTTTAGTTCATTTCTTGTCAGACACTGCGCTGAACAGAACCATATCCTATCCTGGCATAATGCGAAAATCTTTCACAAAAATATTCATAACTATAATGGACTAATATTCCTTGAAAGTTGGCAATCTATCAACAATAGCCATCGTAACGCGTTAAATGAATTCCACAATCTACCCGCAGAATATGTAACGCTCAAATAATATTCCAGCATTTCAACAATTTTCGCACTGAAGATGAAGCTGCGATAGCTTCGAAACGTTTGCCTTCAACTTGTTCTATGTACTTTTAATGGCTGCTTCTCAAGATGCTAATGTATTTGTTTCAAATGCCAGTCGTAATTTATTTAATTTATTTCGCATTAAATCTGACTCTAATTTGCATTTTGTTTATGATGTTAAGTATTATGCGAAAATGTTTCCGATTCCTATTTTTAGCCAAGTGTCCAGTACTTTTCATTTAACGTTCCATGACATAATCCCGGCTCAAAGTTGGGGAGGCGATCGTCCAATCACATCCGTTGGATCCGCCAGTATGTTGACGACAGCGGATCCTCGATGGCGCACAAAAACCTTGTGAAAGATAGGAAATTTCGAATTTAAATAAATGCTCGAAACGATGGTGAGATTAGGAGAGCAGTTACAGTGACATCGACAGCGTCACTGTTCTCTATTCAAAGACCTTTACTTACTTCTACGTCCCATATAGTATCAAATTAGATTATTTAGTGACGACTGGCAGATGTTGGCATTCATTTGCAGTGTCCCTAAAGATGTCCAGCGCTGACCACTTAACGTAATCAGCACCGTCTAGAGTGATGCCAAGTTAGAGGATCCTGAATGATGTCCAATTGGATTTGCTCTGCTCTCAGTGATGAATCCTTCTTCTGTAAAAGTGCAGATGATGACCACACGCATGCATGAAGTCAGTGCTCCAATATCGCTACAGTTGTCAAGTGGCACATGGGCATTGAACTTTGGGTGAAAGTTTGAAGAGCCATATGCCATGACAACTAATCTCCCCTAATCATGTAAGGCCCTTTGACAACATGTAATTACGTTGACAGCATTCTGATGCCAATTGTATTGCTCATGCTCTCAAATTTTCCAGTAGCTTTTTACCAGTAGGATAATGCCACACTGCATGAGTGCGAAGAGCATATTACTGATAGTATTAATAATGTAACCATTTTGTATATATACACTCCTATGGCCAGCCAGTCTCCCTGGGCTTTTTGCCAGCCGGAAAAGCCTATGAAATGCCAGAAATGTAGTTGCAGCTATAAGGAATGATACTGAACTAGCCGAGAAAATGCAGAATTTATGCCAGAATCTATTACACGAGAACATTAGACTTGTTTTGTTACATGTCGCGATATGATATTGGCTTTTATTTCAGTCAGAGGAGGTTTTATAACATATCAAATACGATCGCTATGTTTCCACTTTTCTGTAACCGAAACTCATTTTTTATGGAATTTCAATAACATTTCATCTCTACATACTGTTTTGGTGTCACAAAATTTCAATGATATCGAATAACTTTTATTTTCTAAATGCGTAATTTTATTCATCAAATGGTTTATAATCATTTGTCTATGACATTAAACCAAAACAATGGGTGCTGAATTTTGTTGTAAAATTTGACAGATATATTTCGGTATAAATGCATTATATTTAAGAATGACGCTAACTCATCTTTCTCTATTATATTATAAGGTTTCTTTTTAAAAATATATTTAAGAAACGGATTTCTACGAAACGATAAAAATGAAAAGAGTTTTTACGGTTTCTTCCAAAAGAAATATTTTTTTAACGATATTCTGGTTCAGTTACCATCAAGTTTAGTTTTTAAAGAAAATAAATGATTAGTAGCAGCAGTTAAAAGGTTTCTTAAAATTGAAAAATTATTTTCTAAAAACAGTTTATTAAAAATACCCGAAATCAAATTCCTGTTCCACAGTTTACAACTAATTAATAATAAATAATGAATCTAATTGGCGCAATATTATTATTATTTTTAGTATAATTATAATTAATTATTAACTAATATTATTATTATTATTATTTTATTTATAAACGTTACCTTGTAAAGCAGGGTTGTTCAACCTTTTTGGGCAGTGGGCTATTTAAAATTTTTTCACGGATTTCGCAGGCCAGTAGTTTCATAAAAAATATATCTAAAAATATATCTTACGCCTTCCCTCAGATTTTTTCCAATTACTTTTTTGTTTACTTGCGATATGAAAAGGTCACTCATGCCGCCTCCGCGGTTTTTCCGTAGTTCTGAAAAAAAATCTAAAATTTTTGGTTTGGAATTTTTTTTATCCCAAAAAATTACTGACGGGCCGGGTTAACAGTGTTGTCGAGCCGTATTGGGGCTCGCTGGCTTTATGTTGGACAATTCTGTTATACAACTGTGTGTAATTTTAAAAATTAGTTTTAAAACTACACGTATTAAACCTGTATGTATATAGGGAATAAGTGGTTAAGTTTAAAATCGCAAATTTTCACGGCGGCACTTTTTTACTTTTGAACTTTCTCTGCAAATACAGATTTTGAAAAAAAAAAATTTGATTGACATTAACGCTACTTAAATAACTTTCTAAATTTAATGGTTTGAAGAATAACTAATTTGCCGAAACCCTTTTACGATTTTCCTGTACTTATCTGATTATTCACCAGAACCTAACGAGTTATTCACCATACTTACGTAATTATGGGCACGTTGGGCACTTGCCCAGGGCGCCAAATTTCTGGGGGCGCAAAATGAGGTGGATTTTTTTTAAATTTAAATTTATTTAACGTAAATTTCTGGCCAGCTGAGGAGGCGCCCTCCACCAGTGACGAACTGATAAACCTCGCAACCCCCGTAAGGCGGGGGCCCCCCAGGAAGAAAGGGGCCCTTTTTGTTGTCGCTTATTTTTCATAAAATTTATAAGTAAAAGATATTAATATTTTTTAGTTAATAAGGATTTTTTTTAATCTTTAGGTAAAATATAAAATAAAATGAACGGTTTCCAACTGTGGCAAACTCATTACGCATATTTACTTTAGCTGTTTTTATTGCCTTTAAAATTGAACTCAACAACCGAAAATTATAAAATCTAGACGCGTTTTGAAACTATAGTACAAGCTTTGTGCCCGAATCTTACCTCACGAAACGGTGACTAATAGACATGTGTTCTGTTTAAAATATTGAAATGCGTCGCCGGTTAATTTCTTATAGAAGGCGCAACACTATTATGTGTATATTACATCTATATATATTTTTCATATATGCATATAAAAATAAATTTTTGTAAGAGGGTAGCCCCAAAAAATTAATGCCAGGGGCCCCGAGATTTTCCGTTACGCCACGGACCTCCACCTTTTTTTTAAAACTGAAATTCTGAAAAATAGCATGAAATAGCCTCACCCACCCCAAGAGTAGATCCAAGAAAGGGACGTACACCCCCTGAGAATAATAAATTTACATTAAAAATAATTATTTTCAAGTAAAAAATAAAACTAAACTTACAAGTGAATTTTCAAGCTTGAAAACCTCCTGAAATTTTGTTCTGCATCCGCCCTTCCCCCCACTCCCACAATATTAAATAAATCCAAACAATCGTCGTCAAATAAAATTAATTTATTCATAGAAAAATACCAAACGAATGGAGCGCCAAATTTTTAGGGACGCAAAAAGCAGCGAATTTTACATTTCTTTTAATTACACTCTATCTACTGTAAAATTGCGTCAATCCGCCCTCTCCGTGGACACGCCCTTTCACACCTGTACTTCTTCATGTATGTGTTATGTATGCCATGTATGTGTTATGTATGTCATATTAATGTACCTCTTCATTTGAAATTCCAAAAAAAGAAAAAAAATGTCAATCTAACTTATTTGCCCCCATTATATCACATGAGTAATGTAACTCTGTAATGAGTAACATGAGTATAATATATCCTGTACATGTAATACATGGTGTGATCTATATGTGCATACTGTGCAGTGGAAGATACACATGGGTTGCACGTCCCCCTGAGAATAACAAATGTAAACTTATTAATTACTTATCCAAACTTGGCAACAGTTATTTTTTCATCGTATCTCCTCTTATTCTTTTTATTTTAAATGCGTTCATTTTAGGATTATAATAAAAAAAAAAGCGATTAAAGTATCTTAATAAAAATAAAATGGTTTGTTCTGAAAATTCAGATTTGTTCAAAAGGCCGCACTGAATATCATGGAAGGCCGCAGGTTTCCCATTCCTGTATGCAACCAATAATACAATTATACTAGTTATCTCATACATGCCCTGCGGTGGCGCAGTGTGGTAACGCGTTCTCCTATTGCGCGGCTAATCCGGGTTCGACTCCCAGCAGTGCAAAAAGAACGCTTACTCAGAGATCTCATAAAGATCGCACTGCTCACTGTAGTCCGGGGTTTGGTTCCCTAGGCCTTAAGAGGTTCGGATTCCTCGGAAAACAGTAGGTCCCGGCGCAGCATGACCACTGTAGTCTTTGAGCCGTAAAACCAAAAAGCAAAGCAAAGTTATCTCATACAAGGAATAACTGAAGCAATGAAGTTTATTCTATCTGTAACCAAATAATACTAAAGTGACAAGGAAACGTGTATTGTTACATATTTACATTCTGGAAAATTTAGTTCTGTTTTGGAATATTTGCCGGAAAAACTTGAAATAAAAATGTTTAATCATTGGACAAAGTTCTTGGTAAATACGATCGAGGCTTAAGTCTCTTTTTACGTGTAATCATTGTTTCCGATGACACACTTGAAATAAATTTCTTATCGAACAGTCGCGTCTTACTTTCTAATCTGTTTTTGTGTTTCGTTTATCTTAATGTATCTTCAAAATGGAAAAGAGAGTGAAATGAAAGCTTTTGTTTACTTCACCATTTTATTTCTATTGAATTGAATTGAATTTGAAAGAAGTTTTTGAAATAACTTCATTATTTGGGAACGAAAGAGGTGTTTAAGATTACGCGGAAGCAAATCCGACGCTAAAAGTACGAAGAACAAATAGCATTGAGAGATATTGGAAGCTGATATGAAATATCGTCTGAAAAGCTGGATGAAGTACCGACTGCAAATGAAACTAGACACAAATATGATGGATTGGTATTATTTGAATCTCTATTCAGCTTCAAATTTTTGTATCTACCTTTAAGAGTGTATTTCATTATAAATATGTAAATTTATATTGTATTCCTTAGTAATCGCACAATTCTCATAAACTTAATGTTTAAATAGATAAACATACTTTTAAAAAAGTAAAATTAATATTTTAAAGGTATAGTATATATACAATCTTTTAAATTTTAAGAAGAAATTTTCAATAGTTTTTTGAAAAGGCATTATGTTTTTTTACCCAAAAACAATATTTTATATAGCTCATTATTCCTATCGACAATTCATTAAACAACGAATGACAGTTTGTGTAATCTTTGTTTATATATTTTTATATATTTGTATATTTTCCATACCTATATATTCAATATATTTATTTTGTGAAAACATCCAGAAAAAGAAAGTTGAAAATAATCCTTTAAAATGGAATAAGTTTTGTTGTCTATTTCAATTTCCCCCCCACTTCACTGTCCAATCTGTTTAGTGTCTCAATATACAATATTTGCATTGTCTTCATGTTCAAACTCTCGATTTTAAGGCTTGATCATTCAATTTCAATGTTCAGTCTCGTGATTTCGATGTCTAATCTCCTGATTTAAATACTCAATATTTTCGTTGTTTTAATGGTCAATATCTGTATTTTAATGTTTAATCTATCATTTCAGTGTTTAACATACCCAACTAGGTAGTAAATATCGTATCTCCATTTCTGTGTTCAAACCTTCCACTTCAATATTCACTCTCTGTATTTCAATGCTCAATATCTCCATCATCACCCTTAATATCTATATAATCTCCAAATCAGTGTTCCGGTTCTTCATGTCAATGTTCCATTTTTATATTTTCTCCGGATCAACGTTCAATCGAATTTTTCTCATTATCAACGGATCAATGTTCAATAAATTTTCTCATCTTCTCCACATCAGTTTTCAATCTCCCTATCGTGTACGTATTAACGTTCAATCCCATTATTGTTTTCATAGTAACCAGTAATCACTAATTTACAGTTTTATCAATGCGAATACAACGGCTGTTAAGTAACAAACTCCAACTAGTTAAAACTTATAACAAAATTGTAACGCGTGAATATCCGTTTTTATTTTTAGATTAAATTTTCTGTTTTGGCTTTTATATTCGTCTCTAAAATTTCATAATAATTTATTTCAACGTATTTATACTGTTTCCGCAACTTATGTATATTCTACAATTTTCTCAAAAGTTTTTCATGTAATTTAACCTCTTCTGATGATGATTCGCACAGCTCGAATCGAAACGTAAAGTTTTAGCAATAAATAATCGTTTTGCTATACAGCTGACTATCTGAAAATTTGTTGTTGATTATTATAATGCGCTGTGAAAGTCTACATAAAACTAGTTAAAACTTGATTCTTGCCATCTTAGATGGAACCTCAGATTCTCTATAACCAAATTTCATAATAATAATAATAATAATAATAATAACAACCATTCTCTTAAACCAAAATGTCATTGTCAAATTATTAAGTAACGCATATATCTCTGAAAATAAAAGCTCAAACCCGAAACACATTTATATACGAATGTGTGTTATTCTTTAACTATAGCCATTTCCATAAACTTTTCTCACAATCGTTAATACACGTTAAGTAGGTTCCAGGTGTAAAATCTTAGCCAATACTAGCCTTAATTTGCAGTCACATGACTTTTTACGCCAATAGCAAATGGGGAGATATGCAGAAAAATGTCAATCCAAAATTTTTTAACCAGAAGTCATCGTACAGCGTTCGTAATCTTTGATTATGCAGCACACGACAATTTATTTTTTAAAAGTACAACAACATAGCCAGCAATGTCCCCATCAATTCCCAACAACACACGGCGCAGCATGACCACTGTAGTCTTTGAGCCGTAAAACCACAAAACCCCCCAAAAAAATCCCAACAATTAGCTGAGGTTCTCTACTTAACTAAATGTATTTGCTTAACCCAAATCTACATGTTTTATCCTTTTTCCTGCATGTAGATTATTGTATTGCTTAATGAATGTTTAACTTCGAAATTTCGTTGTAACTTCATTAACAGCTTCGTTACTAAGAAATGTTCATCACCTGCAGAAATCTTCTGTAGAAAAGTCCACAAATAGGATCCAACCATGTCTATCTATTAATAGATGTATATAACATACTAACCTGTGCATTACAGACAAATAAATGTAGCTGCCTTAATTATATACTATAGAAAAAGTTGCTTAAATAGGAGTGATTCTTTCTTTTTAAAAATTTTTTTAATCTCTTATCCCCCCACACAGAAACATAAATTTCAAGTAAAGTTTGTAGATGAAAGATAACGTAAAAAATAAACAAAATATCTGAAGATATACGCTTACGAAATACGAACGTGAAGCGAAGTTTCTTTAAAAATAATTATGAATATATGAATGTCATTCAAGGAAATTTGTTTATCTGCATGAACAAAATTCATTTTAGCTTTTAATGAAGCTTTGAAAAATAAACCATTGCTAACACAAGCTAAACGATGGGTCCCTTATATTCAAATTTTTTTAATATGTGTGTGCGTGCGTGTGTGTGTATGTGTATAAAATATGAAGTTATATTTTAGACACATATAATATTTTCCCTTTATTTCTTCTTAAAATTTTATGGTTGATCCCTATGTTAATATAATAATCATGCTAAACATAATTTTATTACCAATAAATTGATCCCAACGGTGCAAAGAACGTTTATTCAGAGATTTCATAAAGATCGCATTGCTCACTGTAGTCCGGAGTTGGGTTCCCCAGGCCTTAAATGGTTCGGATTCCTCGGAAAACTGTAGGTCCAAGAGGTTTGGATTCCTCGGAAAACTGTAGGTCCAGAAGTTCAGATTCCTCGGAAAACAGTAGGCCCCGGCGCAGCATGAGAGCTGTAGTCTTTGAGCCTTAAAACCACAAACAAACAAAACTAACAAATTGAAGTCAAAAAACATCGTTCTTACTAATTTAGTTAAAAATATTTCCTCCTCCACTACTAACTATTGTTTAATAAAAGATGTTAATAACAAACGCCAGGTCATTTTTTTATCGTCAGTTTTAAGACTGTATTTTTCTAATGAAAAATAAAATTCTGTTTTCTTTGGAGAGCTGCGTGAAAATAATGAACTTTAGCCGTGACCTTTAGTCTCTTTTTAGAATAAGAATTAAGTTTAAAGTCCAAATTTTATTACCCCGTATAAACTGTATTTATTTAAGAGACCTTAAAGCTTCTCTCGAATAAGTCCAAAATAATCTTAACTTGAGTTT
Organism: Dysdera silvatica; assembly: GCA_006491805.2. Taxonomy (NCBI): domain Eukaryota; kingdom Metazoa; phylum Arthropoda; class Arachnida; order Araneae; family Dysderidae; genus Dysdera; species Dysdera silvatica. Next base: position 33,566,820 of record QLNU02014176.1, on the reverse strand, counting down.
CTAATGGTATTGTCTTAGGAATATATAAAAGATCTATTTGAATATTTCGTATTTCTCTATATTCTATAAAAAATTTAAAATTTCCGTATTTTTTATTATATTCAATAAAAATATTCCATATTTTTTAGGTCTAATAAAAAGCTTTTCACTTTCATTTTGTATTCAACAAGAATGTTTCGAAACTCTGAAAATGTTAAGAACGGTTGACTTCGTAAGATGAATGCTGTAGCCATCCATTTTAATAGAAGTATGTTAGTGCTACACACCATTTAATAACAATAACCTAATATTCTAATCGACCAAACGTGAAACTATTAACACAATATTCTACTTAATAATTTTGACACCTACGCTCGAGCTCAGACTGGAGCTTTTTTAGGTACAGAAGAAAAATTTATGTCGGGGATGATGCCTCTTTTTCTCATGTACCTAAAAAATTTCTAGTCGGAGCTGAAGTGTGGGTGTCGAAATTATTAAATATAACAAATACTCTACGAAAAAAATTACAAAATACTCGCTCCGGTAGTTTTATGGCCAATATTTGGCAATTGTGTTATCTCTGAGAATGGTAGTAATATCTTACAATCTAATATCCTATTGTCAGCATATGACATAAGGGCTAAGTACTCTTCTTTCAGAGTTCTTTGCGTTGCGAGTTGTGCAGAGGTTTACACAATACAGTCCGACATAATCAATATATTGGTAATAAGTCAGTGCTTATATGTTCGTTTAAAGGGTGAAGCAAGATCTTTTTTCACTTCCTATTGTTGAGAAAAAGAACCATTTATGCACTAAAGGCATTTCGATATTTTCTTTAAACCTGGAAAATAATTGGGATTGTATATTCGACGCGGTGATGAATTTTCTGTAGCTGAGTAAGCTTATTTTTCTTTCTGTTTAAGTCAAGCTTACTAATTTTACGCCTTTTGAACCTTTATGGAAATGAGTAATGAGGGGTTTCTATCCTTCGGCCAATCTAAATTGAGCCATGTCTAGGGTTCCGCATTCTTAAATATTTGTTATCCATCAATATTAGCGTCAAAGAAATACGCCTTCATTCCCAGAGGGCTAATTGCTTGGTTTTGTTATCGTATCCGATACAAATAAGCCATATCCGATACAAGTGAGCCATCAATCTGCAAAGGATTTGTATCATCCTCCTCCTCCCTTCTTTTTTCCTCATGATTTTTTAAATGATGCCAAAGATCCAAAATAATGAAGCTCAAATTACAAGGATTGATCACTTCAACTTTTACACTGATACTGAAAATGTAAAGTTACAATGAAATTTTTACCGGATAAACGAAAATGACTCCTCTGCAAAATCAACCCTTTTGTGGCAGTTATACGTAAATAAAATTGAGAAATGTAAACTCAATAATTAGGAAAATTATTGGCATTGATATCAATTTTTGTCGAAATACGAAAATGGCATTATAAAAGTTTTAAGTTTTATTCAACGAAACGAAATATACCAGATGTCAATTACATTGAGTTTAAGTGTAGAAATGAACGTAGTAGCACGTAGAATATACTTAAATTTGTAACTTGGGTAGAACGTTTCAGAAACGCTGAAAAAAAACCGCTGAAAACTGGGTTTCAGAAAGACTGAAACGCAGTTTTCAGTATTAGATAGAGCGTATCAACGCGTTTCCGATGAAGATCACTGTCTTTTGTCATCAATCTACTTGGAGTAAATTTCCCTTCGAATTTACTAAGGGAAATTCCAAGGGAAAACACAAAGCACATTCACAAAGTGACATTTCATGATGCTGATGATCGTTCGACAGCAGGACACTCTTTTAGCTAATAGTAGTTCAGAGGCAGAGAATTGAAGAACGGAATTATTAAGGGAACGGTTATTAGTAAATGAAATTTAATAGGATTTTTCGTGCATTACTAAAGTCAGGAGTAGATTTATAGTCATTAACAAAGTTGTCTAACTATGCATAAATTATAACTTGGCGCTCCAATGGATCTTCTCATTAGTTTTTTCCTAAAAGCGTCCGCATTTTATACATTTACACAGGGGCGGACTGGGTCCAATCAAAGGGGGCATACCTTGGGATATAGGAGGGCGCGAGTCCTTGCTCATTCAGGGGCGCGGATACTATCAGCAATGAGGGTGCACCGGCCCTGCGGCCGGCTGCCTAGTTTGCCCCTGAATTTACAGGGCTTTACAAATTTTTCCTCCTCATCTTTCTGAAAAGAGAGATAAAGAGAGAGAGAGAACGATTTCAAACTATATTTTAATGAATAGGAAGAGAGAAATTGTGTAAACAGGATTTGGGAAGGGTGGCTGCCGAATACAGCGCTGTATTCCCATAGTAGTGAATGGGGATATTACTCCATTATCATTGATTTTGCAATCATAATTTCTTTAACTTCCTCATTAATACAGCTCTACAATTATCCCGCCTCCGATCTTTCCGCCTAAATAGAACTCAATTTTTTCCAAAAACCAGCGTTGCAATTATAAAGATTAAATCATGCAAACTTCGCTTTACGTTTTTTCCCTTTAACGAACTTCGTTTTTGGAAATTCAAATAACGTCTATTTATTTTCCATCTTCTACGATTTTCTTATTTTTCGAAAGGTTGTACCATTTTTTGATGAATGTAGTGGGTGTATATATATCGGCCAGACAGGGTATCTCAAATTTCCGACTAAATAATGACAAAATTATGTCGAAAAGATAAATTTAAAAAACCGTCCATTGTAGTTTAGTCCATTGAGAACAATCGTGGTTCGAAATTTTGTTTCAACTTTGCATTATTTGCCAACCTAGATCGCCTTTGGAGTTAGATTTTCTGAAAGTTTTTTATATATTTGTGCACGTGTAATGATTATTAATTTATCGTTAGTTTAATCTTTTTAATAATTAAACGTATAATTATTATTAATCTATCGTTAGCTGCAGCATTGCGTGTAAATTCTTATTAAATATCATTCATTATTAACAGTCCACCTTTTCAAATTTACTCTTCGTTTTGTTGTATCCGAAACATAGTTCGTCAATACGAAGCGTCGACGCCAAATAGCCAAACAATTGTGCACGATAAAAACATCCCGCATTCACTTAAAGTTGACGCTAGTCGATTTCGGACGAAGAAAAGTGACGTCAATCTGAAACGCGTTTACACGCTCTGTAATATTTAGAGCCACGCTCTAGATCATTATTGCAAATTTTAATGTAGATTTTTTTCCATTCAAGCATAATCTGTATATCCCAAGAAATGTATTCTCTACAAACAGAGTTAAAAGTAAATTTATTCAACCTATCTACAGTTCTTAATGACGAATCCAGAGCGTGATATTTCGATTGGTACGTTGGTGCATTTGAATTAAGATGACTTCGACTGACGATGATGTTAGAAATAGATATAAGTAAACAGAATAGGATCTTATACATTTTTCCTATACGATAATTATTTCCCATTTCAGTAAATAGCCTAATAAAAACAGAATGGGATTTCAAATTGAAAATTTCATATTCCGTCCTGAGGAAAAATTAAAATTTTGGTAATAAAAATGAAGAGAAAATTTCAGATGTTTACCTTATATATGCTTACCTTATATGTGCTTTCATATGCTTGCCTTACATGTGCTTTCATATATATCATACATACATATATACAAATAACATATCGATATTTAAATATAGTTTACAAAGAATACTAAAAGAACATTGGCGAGGATAGCATGAAGAATGTATGAATCACATATGGCTTCTAGAAGATTTAGAAAACACGCGAGTACGTAAATGTAGCGTAAATTCATAGAAAGTTCACAAAATAGTTCAAAAATTGAAGAAATAATGTTCCGTACTATGGAGGAGAATAAGAAAAATAAAAAAAAAATTTTTACAACCATTTTCTTTGAGAGTGAAATATGAATAAATAAATTCCAGTGAAAATTAGAAATATGATAATAAATAGATAATGGCAAAGCCAGATTGGAAACTGCATTGAAATTCATACCCAGTTTACCAGTATCACAAAACCAGAGAGAACAAGTGAAAAAATCATCCTTTTCCTTTCATCCACTTACGTAATTGTTTGAAACGAACAAAAGTTTCCAAAAATTCGTAAACCCAAGTTTATGCTTTTACTATAATAACGTGGAAGTAAAATCGCGTTACTTGTTTTTTTTCCTTGTCAGATTTCCGAAGCATATACATTCAAAGTTTCGTAAAGCAGATCCGCTCTGGTTAACAACGTTTATGTTATGTATTTTGGCTTATTTGATGGTGATTCAAGAAGAATATACTTATATTTAGCATCAAATTTATCAGTAATTTGCATTCCAGTATTTCGTTCCTGTATAATTGTTAATAAGGCTGAAATACTGGGATGAACAACGATATCCAAGTTAACATTTCACGCAGCAATGCAGTGAGATGCTATGTATGCGAGAAAATAAGCATTAATCTCCTCATAATGTGTCTCCATAATCTTTATAATACGGGTATAGCTTCTGTGTCAAGAATTACTCTCTAATCGAGTTTTACGTGGGTTCGAAAACTCAGAGAATTTTTATTCGCTGCTGATCATTTCTAAATTACTTTTTGAGAATAATAACTACAGTTCGATTCCACTCAGCTGTCTTAAGACTTGGAACCAGTTGATGCAGATAATAAAAGGTCAGACACATTAGTTATAATAATTTACAACGGACGAATAGGCAGCCACGTTGGCGCCCACTACAAAGTCGTGACTTTCTAAATGACTGATTACGTGACGATTAAATGGCGGCCAGTTAATAGGATACTCTGCATAATCAGCGCCCGAATATCTGAAATTATAATGTATTAGAGCAGACGTATTATACTAATATCTCGTGTTTGTATTTAAATAACTGGTGTACGTAAAATATTTAAATGCTTTTTTTTTTTTAATGAATCCTTTTGAAAGGAAGTCCCGAATGAGCTGAGAACCTTGAGAAATCTGGTCTAAACTTTAAAAGTAGGCACGTGATCTAATAATGAACGTCATTTAAATATAATGAGACTCGTTTAACATTTGATGCCTCTGTGTAATCGGATATCTGGGAATATTAAAATTGGATTACCGAGGCATTGCAATTCCGGTAACGTAGAATTTGAATAGTCCGCGTATTCCGTTTCATCAGGGTGCAAGGTATTACGGGAATTATCGTACCCGCTAAAACGGAAATATCGGTGCCGCAGATATCACATTTGATATGAATATCGAATTTTCCTAAAAGCTTAATATGCTTGAGCAGCATTAGTTAACAATAATGCGAAATTTCCAGAAAAGTCATCCCTGCTTACCATTTTACGATAACCTGTATCATTCTATTTCGTATAATATTTTAAGCACAATTAGCTTATGGGTAATTGGATAATATCTATTTTTAAGGCAAACTTAAAAAAAAGAAACGTAAGTACTTACGTAAAAAATGTTAAGTAAAAGGTAAACTTAAGTATGTACGCGCAAACAAACAAACGAGCGAATGAATGAATGAATAAATGAATGGAGAACTGAAGAAAATTCTGATCTAGAAACTAAGTTTGTGAATTTGTTGTACCCCAAATATTTGTATATTACTGAAATATCGGATAAGGATTTTATGTTTTTCTGTGTGTGTGCCCTCACCTTCTCGGAACAAACTTCCATTAATATTAGAGAAATTAATATGAATACATGATTTTATATAAGATGCATAATAATTAACTTCATGAACTCATAGTTCGTTATGAGTTCGTTGATTATAGCGTCCCATAGCTTTATATGTAAAATACAAACAGTGCAATTACTCAAAACTCTGAGCTAGGAGAGAATTTTAAGGGTGTTTTTTTGTTTTCAGCGACCCAAAATTTATAAAAGGTAGCTACTTTCATTTTGGTAAAAAACCAAAAGTGAAAAATTGTTGAACAATTTTTCCAATTTGCTTTATCACATCAAGAGATCACAACAGTTAGAGTTAAACAACACTAGCACATTAGCAAGTACTGCTTAGTTTCATTCATGTTGAATTATGTTAAAATATCATTAAAACCATATCGAATAACGCAAAGTAGCCAAGACATTTCACTCAGAAAAAATTCTTATACAGAAAGAGAAAGGAAGAGGGAGAAAGAAAGAAAGAAAGAAAGAGAGAGTACCTCCTTAGGAAACTTCATTCAAATTACGGGAAAGATAATGAAAATAAGCATGTAGAAATAATAACAATAAAACTTACAGAGAAGCATATAGAGAAAAGGCGTACGCTGCAAGATTTTCTTAAAGAGAAGATTGTTTTTTACAACGTGCGAGAATCGACGAAGCACGAAGAATAGAAAAGGTACATCTAACCACGAAGAGAGAGAAAGAAAAAAAACCAAAGTAAAAACCAGCTAGCAATGCAAAGAATATAATCTTAAGGATATAGAAACTTTTGTCAGAATAAAGCTTGATGTAAAAATAAAGTAAAATGTTGAGGCCATAGCACTGATTTTGTGCAAGGAAATAGCGGTGGCGAAGGAAAGTGTTCAGTAATGTATTACTGGACATGAAATCCTTACATAAATTAAAAAAAAAGAATTGCTAACGTTTTGGAAATTTTTACATTAAGCAGTTATTACTCTTCGACATGTTTGGTTTTGTGTATTTATTATTATATATTATTTTTATCATCTTTATCATTTTTCCAATTATAACTTCAATCTTAATCATAGGAGTCAGAAAAAGGAGCAGGAGGTAGTTACTTTCTTTTCTGACTACTATGCACCAAACATAAGTTCTAGTCGAAATTATGGAGGGGTAGAAAAAAATTACTATAATACATTTATCTCTCAACTCTCGTAAATATTGTACACGAGTATGAGCATACATATATATATATCAGACTAAACGTTAATTTATTAATCACATCGATATATATATATATATATATTATCGAATCGATTATTGTGGGATGACGTGTTTAATGCATGCGTCGCACATCGTAAGTGAAGTTTAAATAACAATGTAACTTGTTGCTCTTACGTACTTTATACCCAACTTTGGTTTCGCAGTACTTGCTGTGCGAATAACTACCTTTAATAAGCGTAGATTCTGCCAAAGCTATGTTAAGGGCATATGCGGAATTTAAATGAACTTTACTCTATGCTAATGATCGGCACTTTTAGAAGATGATGTTCACCAAATTCGCTTTTGATAACTTCGACTTGGTATCTGCGTTTACGCATTAATCTGAATTAATTAAAGCCATTATGTTTGTTTAATTGGACTTCGTTTTATTCATAGTAAGTTATTTCTGCTCGCTAATGAGTAGCATTTTATTATTTCCGAATCATGTTTTACCAACTTTAACATAACGCGGCAACACGTTCCACCGAATCGCTTTTGATAATTTACTCGTTCCATTGAAATAATATCCAAGTATAACGTTTTACTACAAACGAATAAATTGAGTTGTAATTGACGTAGCCGACATACTAATGATGAATTAATAATCATCCCGCATCATCATCATCACTCATAGATTGGTGACTTTTTAGTGGGATACCCTATAGAATCGACAATAATAGATACCGAAAGCAATGGCTTCATCATTAATGCTGTGATTTTTCCTTCTATCGGTGCTTAATTGAAAGAATTAAAAATATATTATAATTATGTGACATCGCAATAATTTCAATTTCTTCAAATTTTGATTATTCAAGAATTTATATTTTGTTTTCCCATAAAAATATAATCTTTAAATATAACCATAAAAACGTACTTTATGAAGATATCCTCTTATACCTATAATAGTTTGATTTAATTGATGATTAGAATATTTAGGACGATAATTTTGTGTTTATTGATTTAATAATATTTGATTTGATTTGGATCAAGTTAGCTCTGTGTATTATAGAGTTTTTTGAATTGTACAATATAATCGGTGTGATAATTCTATTGAAATCGTCATCTGATAGTGATGTGGGATCTAGATTTGTTAGAATATATGGATATAAGCGTAATTAACCGACCCGTTAGAGTAAATTATTATGCCGGTTAAATTTGTCATCATTCTTTTAACTCCCACTTTATGCGATAATATATATCAATTTTATATATATTTCCGTGACTTGTATTTCTGGATACTTTACATCTCCAAATACCTTATACCTTTAGGCATTTTACATCTATGTCTGATATATCTGGACAAAATTCAAATCCTTCGATGTCTTGTACCTCTTTATGAGATTCCATCCTTTCCTTAATCTTTGTGAGTGTTAATTTTACCATATCATAACCAACCATAAACATATCATACGTCATCACGATGGTATCAGAATTCTGCTACCTCGTAGTAACATTAAAATTCATAGCATCTATTTCACTGGAATTCGATCCCCCCACGATATAAGACTCTGTCTTATCACTATTTTAAAGCCAAAATCTTAGAATTCAGACTTAATGAGGTTTTTCCAGCTGGCTCTTGCTACCAACCTTCCCTTTCCCCTCTAGCTTTCTGTCCCCCTCACCATACTCTTTCCGTTTCCGTCTCTTCCCCCCCGCCCCTTATGTCTAAATTTTCATTTAAGTTTTCTCTACATGAACACCTGAAGGGGACAATTTATATTTGTTTGTAATATTTAAATTTTCATGCCCTCTTGCTCCTAATTCTGCAAACAGGCAAAACACTCTCGTCTTCATCTTCCAGATTGAATCACTCTACAGTCTCTACTGTGACAACTTCCGGTCTAGACTCTGCTCATAAATTTTTTACTTGATATTCCAGTGTGCGTAAAACTCCCATAACCAACGCTAAGTTTTATGCGTATTAATTTTACACTCTCTTCCTTCAGTTATAAACTTTTATAAGTGATATCCCAATATGCGTGGAACTTCTATAAACAACGCTAAGTTTTAGGCGCGAATTAAAATGTACACGTTCTTCCTTCAGCATACCAGTCATCTCTTGTTCTTCTTATTGGAAAGTGAGTCTCGTTACTAGAATTGCTACTGCTCCCTTTGAATTTTCCTACCGGATAACTTTTGAAGTCCCCTTCTGTAAAAAATGACAAGGAATAAATTATTTTTATTATGAGCATTTTATATGCCCTGATATCTTATACCTCTTTCGTGTATTTTATATTTCTTTCTAGAAATGTCATGAGTTGAATCTGAAAATAAATTGAATTAATGGAAAAACTATCTGAAATACCTTTTATAAATATACGTTACTTTTACGACATGAAATAACATCGTTTGCTATTTATAAATCTTTTTAGAAAAATAACCAATTTTTAAGGTTAAAAAAAATAGTCTAAAAAAGTTTTAAAAAGTTAATAAAAACATCTAAAAAATAAGTAATTTTTTAACATTTCAAATCGTCATATTTTTCCTATTTTGTACTTATTTTTAATAAAATATAAAAGAAATTAAAATTTTCAAATTGGAAAAAGCTTCCTTTTCACGTAAATCATACAATTCACATCAAAATACCATTTGTAAAATAGATACTTAAAATGATTTATCTATAAAGACTCTATTTTTTTCAAGAATATGTGCAAAGCCAGCCTTTTGAAAACGATTGTGTTCTTTGATCCGGATTTCAATGGCAAAAAATCATTTTTTATCGAATGGGGGAAAACAAATATAGGACTGAAAGATTTTTAACATTTTTTATAATGTAAATATTTATAACAGTTTTGGACATTTTTCGCAGACATGCCTTCCCATATGTTCACAGATGTTTCTTCAACGGGGAAATCATTGAATTATTTTTTGCAGTTTTATAGATTTTGAAATTTTATGATATCTTTTAGAGACTGCAAAGTTGTCAATATTTTAAATTTTGGAATTGTTCGGTACGTTACGTGAAACAAGTATAAGGCTTAGCTAACCTTCAAGCTAAGCTTGTTTGTAGCTATTTAGACTAACAATTTTGCCCATTTGTTAGTTTAAGTAGCTTGTTTGTAGCTACTCAAACTAACAAAGAGGCAAAATTTTTAGTACAAGACCGTGAGTTTTACCTTAGGTTCATTTAGGCATTTCTTATGTGTAGCTAAGTTTAATATTTTTGTCAGTGTTAATTGTTAATTTCAGTTACCATCGACCCTGACATCGAAACAGGACCCGTAGGGTGAAGTGACATCCAAATAATGGCCAGTCCTTTTTTCACCATAGACACGAAGCATTAGAGTAAGGTTTGCAGTACAATCAATATAGTATACTGTGTAAGCTTCATGTAATAATATAGTGTAGTACTATCATGTAGTACTGAATAACTACTATGTAGTTTCTATGTAATAATATGTAGTTTCTATGTAATAATATGTAGTTTCTATGTAATAATATGTAGTTTCTATGTAATAATATGTAGTTTCTGTATAGTTTTAAATAGTACTATGGTAGTATTTAATTTCTACTCAGAAAACAGTGTAGTTTCTACGTAAAATTATGTAGTTTTTACGTAAAACTATGCAGTGTCTATGTAAAACTATGTGGATTCTATGTAAAACTATGTAGTTTCTACGTAAAACTATGAGGTTTCTATATAAAGTTGTGTAAATTCTACGTAAAACCATGTAGTTTCCATATATAATTAGGTGGTTTCTACGTAAAACTATGTAGTTTCTATGTAAAACTATATAGTTCCTATATATAATTACGTGGTTTCTACATAAAACTATGTAGTTCGTTCCTACGTACAAGTATGTAGTTTCTATGTACAATTACGTAGTTTCTACTTAAATCTATGCAGCTTCTATGTAGTATTCTATGCAGAATATAATGCAGTTCTATGAAGTTTATATGGCAAAATGATTCATTTTATGGAGATGAATAAACTAATATACAGTGCACCAAAAGAAATTACCGGATTTGAAATTAATATTATATGGTCGAATTTTTTTTCTTGGATTTTTGTTGTCCGTTTTCCAGTATATAGAGGGTGTTTACACATTTTTAGAACGATTTCAATAGAGGATTAAAAAATGAAAATATTTTGTGGGAAAATGGATCTTGCAACATGTTATTATTTCAAATTAAGATTATCGTCTGCTACTTTCAAATTCGTTTTTCATTCAAAATGGCGCCTGTAAACAAGCTGTGGATCGAAGGATACGTTTTTGCGCTTTCCGAAGAGAAATATTCTTATTCCATTATTAAAAAACGTGTGAAATGCATGGTATAAATATTTCTAAGTGCAAAATAAGCAACATTATTAATCGAAAAGGGAAAGACCGTCAATCAGAACTTCTACATAAAAAGAGGACTCCAAATGAATACCCGAACAAGGTATGTACAGCTGCAAATATTTCTAAAGTGAGATCACTGGTAACAAGAGAAAATCCACCGACGCAGAAATCAATTGCAAACTCTTTAAATACTTCTGTAGCAACAGTAAATAAAATAATAAACCAAGATTTATAACTTAAAAAAGCTAAAAAACATAATCTTCACCGTCTTTTGTCGAGACATGTGGTTCAACGCAAGACATGTTGCAGAATCCTGTATGAAAATTACTTAGAAGGAGATAAATGGAAATACGTTGTTACCCTTGATGAAGCATGGGTTTACCTAAATAATTGTAACAAAAAAAGGTCCATTTACTATCGTAAGCGTGGAGAAAAAAATGTCCAAACTTGGTTCCGAGAATGCAAAGAAAGCTTCAGTAAAGGCTTTATGATTGTCGCAGGTTTCTCTTACAATGGGAAATTAAAAATAAAAAAGTGGAAAACAACGTTAAAATCAACTCATGATATTATCAGGAAAATGCTTTACATCCGATATTTACAGAAGAAATTCCATTTTTTTTATTCCAACAATTTTCAGAGTATAAAACTGCAATGAGGTAAAGCCAGCAGTCATACCTCGAAAACTACCACTGCATTCCTTGAAAAAATGAAAATTGATACAGCTATTGCATATATATAGAGTCTGCCTTTTCAACATATTCCTGAGAAGTCCCCTGTTGTTTCTCCTATGAACTATTGTGCCTTTGGTCCGCTGAAAAGAGCTCTCTCTAAGCGCAAACCCACTACCATTGATGGACTTTGGAAAGTTGTGGAACAACAATGGCAAGCAGTACCTCTGGAAACGTTGCAAAAAGCCCTTCTATCATGGAAAACATGATGCAGACTTATAGTTCAAAAACAAGGTTATCAGATGGAATATTTAAAAAAATAATCTTTACAATTTAAACATTAAGAAAATGGCTTCGAAATCATTCTAAAAATGTGCAAACACCCACAGTAATGGATATTATATTTTTATTTCTGCAACCACGATATAACCAAACAATATCTTTGAGTAATTTCTGGAAATAAATTGCGGATGAATTAATGACTATGATTCAGTTTGAGTCTTCCCTCACTTTTTTTGTGGTTCGTACTAAAACTCATGGGTGGTTAATCATAGACCAAAGGAAGAAAACTTGTTCCATTCCAACTGACATAGAACCATCGATCTCTGAACTATCATCATCGTGTTTTGACCATTGGGCCCAATGCTGCTGTTTTCATAAAATCTTTATTTGCAGATGTGCCCTATTGATAACATGCAATATCTGAACGTTTCATCAATGGATTCAGTTATCGCTTTTGTATATATTTCGGTGGGACTATGTTTTGTATGATTTGAGTATTTAATATTTTAGCAACACATTTAAAATATATTTTTGTGCGAAGATTAAAGGTAGATGTCGGAAGAACAGGTGTCGAACTGTAATGAGTATCTCATGACCAGGGGCGGACATAGACTTTCATTTGGGGGGTTAAGGACAGAATTTGCCAGGGTCTTGGAATAACACCCTTCATTTATCATGAAAGTTGGAATATTTTACAGTGAAAAAATATATTTGGGGGTCATGACCCCTGTGACCCCCTACGTGTCCGAGTTTGCTCATGAGCTGAGTAGCAATTTTGCACAGAGTGTATAAAAATTAAATTAACCCTGAATTGTTTGTAAGTTATAATGAATTTGAGGAAAGAATGAAAATATTTGACGAATAATTGAAAATAGAAATTTAAAAGAAAAGAAGAAGAGATTGTGAGAAGATAAGAATACTTAGTTATAAGTATTTTTATCGTTAATTATTTGTAGATTTACTATATATATATATATTATATATATATATATAATGGATAGCGTTAAGTTTTTGAGCTAAAAAAAATTGGTTAATTTTCTTATGAACGACAACGATTCTTTTGAGGCGGGAGATAATATTTGATCTCAAATCTGAGTTGAAAAACATGGGTCAGTAATTAAGGGGTGGATTTTGGACCTTTTATTGTGTATGCTAAATTAGTTTAAAAAAGTATGTTACACCAGTAACGGATTAACTTATGGGCTTTAGGGGCTGCAACCCAAGGGCCTTCGCCAGCTAAAGGACCGCCAGAGACGTGTTCTCTTGTAGACGATCCTTTTGAACTATTTTACTGGGGGCCTCACAATACCAGCATCTCAGGAATCCTCAAAAACTTTAATCCGCCACTGTGTTACATGAACTGCCTATACTGAGGAGGTGTGTCGTAATGGATGAAATTTTCTTTTACTGAGGTAAGTGATTGGTGTTTTGTCACGTAATGGTAGTTAGGATCATGTTGCTTTAGTAACTGACGTTTTCGGAGAAATCTAAACCCTTTTTGGCTGGGGAATCAAACCTCGATTTACGAATCCGAAGAACGAAAGCGGCTGCACTTACACCTAGCTTGTTCACGCGATGGCGTCACGAAACGAAACGAACGCGTCACGAGTATGTTATCGGAAAGTCTTCTTCTTCTAGGTGTGCCAATCATCTTTCACAAGCTCTTCATACGGAATAGTTTGGTCAATTCCGTCTCGAAATTAATAAACTGACTGTAAAGTTATCATAAAGGCTTAAAAGGTGACTTAAAAACTTGCTTAAATACTTAAAAAGTGACTTAAAAGCTAGCTTAAAAGATTAGAAAGTGATAAAAAATAGCTTAAAAGGTTAGAAAGTGATAAAAAAATTGGCTTTAAAACTTAGAAAGCGATAAAAACTAGCTTAAAAATTTAAAAACTGACAAAAATTAGCTATGATCCAACAGTAATTTAAACGAAACAATACAAAGTTTCACCAGAAGATTCCATAACAAACAGTTATTTCAAAACTGGTGTAAGGTTTAAAACACGACGTTTCAAGAGCCAACTGCTTCCTTTGTCAAGTGAAGGCAGAATTTCTGCCTTCATTTGACAAAGAGAGAAACTACGGAAAATTTTTCCACATTTGTTTTTCTATTTATAATTCTTCTTTTTTCAGCCTTCTTTACTTGATAAATGGAGCAGGTAGCTCTCGAAACGTCGTTATTATTTATTTATTTAAAAAAATACTTTCAGTGGCAAAAAAACTTCTGTCTTCATAACACTTCCCGATGAATCGTTATTTCGTTTCATTAGAAATTAATACGTTTTAAATGTTATGACTGTTATTTCTTTATTTATTCTCGATATTTTTAGTTGGGGTCGAAGGGATCTGGGCCCTTATTTTTAACGCCCCTGGCTAGAAAACATCACATTAAGTTTTCTTGCATCTCTCATATAAGTAACTGTTAATCTTCTCAAGCATTATTACATCGTTCTGAGATTTTTTCACGTTTTTGTGATTTTTTGAACTAGTTTTTTAGGTATGTCGATCACGTTGTAGTATGGTAATTCATGTCCCAATAGCTTTTGCTTTCTTTAATTAAGCGAAAAAACATCTGTGCTTGGTTATACTAAAAATACTTTTAATGATTTTCTAGAAATTTTCATAAAATTTCACAGAAAATTTCTCGCCCAAAAATTACTTTTTCGTTGCTTCCAGGAGAAAAGAAAATATTTTCAGGATATGTTACCTCCGGGTTAAGAGGAAACTTAGATTAAATTTATCCTTCAAAATTCTCACAGAGTATTAAATTTAGCGTCGGGAAAAAGTGGACCTGAATCATTTCGCAAGAATAAATCTTAGAAGTCTTCAAAATTTTCAAATATTTGGCAAGTTTTTTGTCCAGAATTTTAGTTTGGAAAAATTAGTTTACATGGTCGTTCCTTTGGATTTATGATATTTAAAGAGGATAAGCACATCCTTTAAAGCAGAAAATTTTTGAGGGGAGGTTGATATTTTGAATTATCCATATAAAAGTTATTACTGATAAAAAATCATTCACATAAAATTATCATACGTTTATTCACATAGCTGTCAAATATTATATAATGTTTTATTGTCATATATATAATATTGGACTGTTTATACGTATATTTATAGTAAAGCCCGTGAAACAAATATCTAAACACACATGGCAATTCGCGCAATAATTTTGCTACAAAAAATTAAAAAATGCCAATTGATAGTGAAAAATGAAATCAAATCTACCAATTTATGTGCCTAAAATTTGGGGAAGCGTCTTCACATTAAAACTTGCAGCAACTTTGAAAATTCCAATAACAATACGTAGTTTTGACTAAATATTTAGAATCTGAAAAAAGTCTAACAAACGTTATTTCAACACTGGCGTAAGGTTTAAAACACGACGTTTCGGGAGCCAACTGCTCCCTTTGTCAAGTGAAGGCAGAAATTCTGCCGTCACTATGCACCTATTGATAACCTAGTAGGGAAGTTAGGGACCTTCCGGATGTAGATTATTTTTAGTCAGATTTAGTATCATTTTTAGTAATGGAAATACTCTATATTCGCCGCAAAGCTAACCTGGTACACTGTTAAGGCTACGGCGACCTATTCGCGCCCGTGCAACGAGTATTCATTCGCAAATTGGCGAAAAATGAGGTAACCCTCAACATTATTAGGCTATTTATCGCCTAATTTGGAATGCAGAAAAACGCAGTCGCCAAAATTCCAGGCGCCAAACTTCCTGCCAAGCAAACGAAGTCCTCTGAGTGGTCAGTTACTTTAATGACGTCAGCGCTTGCTATAATGAGTCTTTTTCCTAAATTTAATAAATACCAGATTTTAATTGCACCAATATGCCTATGTTTTATGTATTTGAGCAGTATGTTAATGTTTTATGTACAAAATGTATCTTCTATTAATTTCTGCTAATGCAACAGACGGTGAACTATATAGCATTGGCGGAATCATACTGCTCTGCGCCTTGTCAGTGTGTCAGGCTTAGCTTTGCCGCGAGTATAGTGGCCTAACATAGAAACGTTGTAATTGTCCAGCATCCGTAATCAATCCACAATACTTGAGAGAATTTCACATCATGATGTCATCATACCCCATGAAATAAAATTTAATGTCAATCAGTTGCTTTATCAGAATTTAATAATGATGATATATTTAAACTGTCATCAATTGAGCACTATAAGATCCTTACTTACGCTTATAGCGTTGCTTTTGCTTATAAATCTAATCTGCGTAATGCTACGTCAAATTATCTTTCATACTATAAGATCTTTCCAACTGATTTTCGGACAATTTTGGCGACGGCTATAAACATTATAATAAACGCACGTGAACAATAGGAAATAAATTTTAATTTCAAAATTGTTATTCAAAATTTAATACATAAAAATTCAAAATAATGCGAGTTGATTGAATGCACATTGCGCAGAAATAAGAAACAATCTAATACAAAAGAAAATGGAAGCGTGTTTATGCGATGCATATATTAAAATGACAATATCGGTAGTGAGAATGGAAATTAAAGAAATAAGATGCAAACATGCAATCAGTGATTTAGTATATATACTTATTAAAGTACACAATTCCAAAAATATGGAATTTTAAATATATTTTAGAAATTCCTTTTTGTGTAACGAAATCAAAGCAAGATAAATTCGCATATACGTGTACATTGTGGACGACAAGATCAACCTCACTGGAAAACACACAGCGCATAATACTTTAAAATTAACACTGTACAGTAAATACTTTAAAAATCACAACATTGAACATAGTACACACATTGGCTAAATGAGACCAATACTTCGACAAGTCACAGTACAAGTATCATGTTTCGGATTTACACTACAGGAACCGGCTTTTAAATTTAGAACAAACAAAAATGTTTATATTGCCTAATTTATATGATACAGGGTGTCCCGAAAAGAAAGGATCTTACATCTGGACTTTTGGGAATCTTAAAAAGTTTTCGTAATGATATCATTAAAGTTTTTTTGAAGGAGATGCTATATCATTTTTGCATCATGTATGTTACGTTCTAGTTGTTAAAATACAGGTAAAAATGGAAAATGCATTTTTTCTCTAATTTTAAATAATACTTCAATAATTGTTTAAATTTTGGAAAATTTACTTAATTATTTTCCTGATGGTACTGGAACGAGATTTTCTTGTTTAATAGAACATAACCTAATTAAGAATTGAATCAGTCAAACTAATGTAAAAGAGGATACTTCAATTAAAGATACTTTTTATTCTAGAGTTTTTAAAAATACAACTCGTGATTATAACGTCATAATTTTTAAAATAAGAAAATTAATAAAATTCCTATTCTTTTACCTTTTTTCTGAGGTTGAAAGCTGACATTTATGATATCTTTTACAAAAGATGGAGCTTTCAAAAATATCATTACGAACTTTTAAGTTTGTTAGAATCTAGGATACAAAGGGTGATCCTCCTTTCTGGTACGCTCTCTATATAAATATATAAACTTAAGTTAACTCTTACTATAAGGTACCTACATACTGTCACAAGAAAACTCTCTAATCGTAAAGGAAGGTTGAGAAACAGTAAATAAAAAGGTTTATTTCAGCCTATCCACGACGTTGATTCAATCTAAAATAGTGTGTTAAATTGCACAACTCTGAGAAAAAACTCTGACAACTGCCGGTTTAAACTTATTTTACAGGATGACTGTTATATCCTGCCACTCCTGTAAGTCAAATAACATTTTAGATTAAACCGGGATCAGAGATGAAATTGGAGTAAATGTGAATTATTTAGCCAATTCACAATTACCTTTTGAAATGAAGATGCCCTATCTGGAGAAGCTTAAATGTGAAAAAAAAAATGTTTTTGCGACCGGTCACAATAGCTCAGTGGCTATAAGGGTGGACAATAACATGAAGGTACCTTGCTCCGGTCCTGGATGATATTTACTCTTTCGTTTTTATTCTCATATGCGGAAGGGAGGTTTTTACATGAATCAAAGCCACGGATAAACCAAAATAAACCTATCGATTTATATGTTGATAGCATTCTCCAAAATGTGACAATATAAAACGCCAAGAAATAGTCTATTATTTAAAAAAATAACGAAATAATATAATACTGGTTCACAGATTTAAGCTCGTTTGGTTTAAAAGGACGACATATGAACGAGTTCATATGTTCAACCTACGTGAAAAATATACATATATTTAGTTCTCTTATCCTAGAACTGACAAATCATTGCGTAAATAATTTTACTATCTTAGTTTAATTAATCATCGTCTGTTGCAAAAGTCCTTGGAGCATTTTTCTTAGAAAGACAAAGAAAACTTTCGATTTGAAAACATCACAACTAATTTTAATAATAATAATAATAATTTATTAAAACTCAGATGGATACAAACACTTATACTGAGAGTAAAATCGATTAATAAATCAAAATCACAAGATAGAACAAAAGTACATGAAGAATAGTACACAATAAAAATCCTACCTAAAAATCCTAAAAAGGAAAACAATGTAAAAAATGAGACAAGTCAGTCATGTCCAGAGCAGATACAAATTCATGGTAGTTAGTACAACATACAAGCTCAGCGGGCGATACATTCCAAATACGTCCAACTCTATTTATGTAGAAATAGAAACGGGAATTTGACCTTACAGTTGGAATAACGACCCTTTAAGGATAGCCCCTTGAAACCCGAGGAGAGGCCATAGCTATCAGAGGTCGGTCGTGATCAGAATATATCATATCGCGGATCAATTTATAGAATAGCTTCAAATCAATTACAAGTCGACGCCATTCGCATGAATGAACCCCAGAAAAAAGCCAAACGGGCGCTTTAAGGAAGACCCCTCAATCCAGATGAACGTTTTGTAAATTTTCTAAGTTGTAAGATATTATTACCCTTTACAGGGATAACACAATTGCCAAATATTGATCAACACACAAGTCACTGGGGCAAGATTTTTGTGAGTTTTTCGTGGGGGATTTTTTATACAAAATAATTTGACACCCACGTATTAGGTATTCAAACTAGAGCTAGTTTTGTTTTAGGAGAAAAAGAGACACCGTCCTCATGCCAGATTCGAACCAGGGTCTCCGCGTTGAGCCCGCAGTGTCTTGACCTACTAGATGAATGAGGACAAGAACAAATGCAATTTTCTCCGTATATTAAGTTGTAAGATATTATTACTCTTCACAGGGATAACACAGTTGCCAAATATTGGTCAACACACAAAGCCACCGGGTCAAGATTTTTGTGAGTTTTCCTTGGGGGATTTTTATTACAAATGAATTTGTCACCCATGTATTAGAACTCGAACCCGGGATGAGGACGGCATCTCTTTTTCTCCTAAAACAAAAATAGCTCTAGTTTGAGCTACTAATACGTGGGTGTCAAATTTATTTGTAATAAAAAATCCCCCACGAAAAACTCACAAAAATCTCGCCCCGGTGGCTTTGTGTGTTGACCAATATTTGGCAATTGTGTTATCCCTGTGAAGGGTAATAATATCTTACATCCTAATATACGGAGAAAAATGCGTTTGTTCTTGTTCTCATTCGTCTAGTAGGTCAAGACACCGCGGGCTCAACGCGGGGACCCTGGTTCGAATCTGGGATGAGGACGGCGTCTCTTTTTCTCCTAAACAAAAATAGCTCTAGTTTGAGCTACTAATACGTGGGTGTCAAATTTATTTGTAATAAATCTTCTAAGAGGAAACTCCATGATCCTAATATCTCTAAGCTTATAAGAATTCCACACTGGAGATGAAAATTTCAATGAGGGAAGAATATATGTATCAAAGGCCAAAACTAAAGTAGCAAGAGTGCACCTGGAAAATGCATGTAACAACATATAACATGCATTATTGGCCTTCGAAACGGTTCTGGCACAATGGTTAGAAAAATCAAAACGACCAGTTATACTAATACCTAAATCAATATACTGATGAACACTATCCAATAATGAGCCCATATTGTATAATCTAAGTCCATATTTAATTCACCAAGATGTAAGACAGATGATTTTTCAATTGAAATGGCCAACTTGTTTAACTCGCACCATTCCCCCAGTCTATCATAAGCTGATGCAAAGGATTGAACACTTCTATAGAACTTTAAATCATCATCAAATAAGTCAGAGGAGAATGGTCGTAATATTTGAGATACATCAGACACCATAAAAAGAAAGAGAATGGCACTAAATGTGCGATTTGCCAACAAATCTGTAATAACACGAATTCAGTGGGGGTGTAACACCGGGAGGATAACTCCTAATAAGAATAGAGCGTATAACTCTATCAAAAGCCTTCTCTCAATCAATAAATATCACATCTATAGGAGTACCATTCCCAACAGCTAAAGTCCAATTGTTAACACAATGTGACAACTGAACCATAATAGATCTACGGGACAGAAAACAGAACTGTTCATTGGAAAATGCATCCAAACCGACTAACATTGGAATACGAGCTCTTGCTAAATATCTCCGGCAAAGTTTGAGTACCACATTATTAATAGCGATAGGTCTATAATTACCAGGTCTATATTTATTACCTTTTTTGAATATAGGTACGACAACAGACAGAGCATGATGAAGAGGGGTACCCATTTGTTTAAACAAGCATACAAGCAAACCATCGATTCCTGGAGATGATCGAGCATATAATAACCTAATTATGACACCAATAGTAGATGGTGCAAATAAATTGGTTCGATCAGGATAAATTGTTCCACAAACAGGCGGAACAACAAAATAAGGATCATAGACATAATATTCAGAAAAATCATCAGCAAAAAGATCAGCATTATCATTATCCTCATAGGCCAAGGAACCATCAATACGCAAAAGAGGAGGAATAGTACAACGCCCATTAAGTCTTGAATTTATGGCGTGAATATGGTGTCAATGGTGCCAGAGTATAACGCAAAATCAGTACAACGTTCTGACATACAATATGGAATTCTGTGGTTAGGTACATTTTACTCCCATTACACAAATAAGCGTAATAAGCACACGATGTGTGAATAAAGTTTTCACATAATTTCATGTGCTCGCATTGTACTTTCGTGAGGTGCTGTTGAGTGTTTCACAGGTAAAGAAGAGTGGCTAAATATCAGAAGAGTTTTACCTATCGTAGTACGGGAATCACTTGTAAAACGAAATGGATGTATCATACCATATTCTTTTGAATTATGCCACATCATATATTTTTATATTAAGAACAAATAATGTGGTCAATATCATGTGTTTTATTATTATAATTATTATATGTGTGCATCTGCGCATTTGTTGGCACAATTTTCAGAAATACTTTGTCAGATACTTATGCTTTAATTTATATGTGAAGTTTTTTCAGCTGATGTGCTTAAAAATTTTTTATCGTCTAGTGCCATATGCTGAGAGCAATGACAATGTCATTACTTGGCTATTTTCATACACTATTATTGCCACAAATCTTCATTTTCACACACTGTTATTGTCATACGTGTGTTATTATCAAACACTGGCATGCGTCCATAATTTATGTTTTTTATATATTGATGGGGCTGTTAATTCTATGTCCGAAAATTTTAGAGCAGCGTCTTTGATACAGTGTCTTTGAAATCTATTGTATATAAATTAGCGTCCGATGACAACCCTTAAATATATTTTATACCTTTATTTTCATATCTGAAAACTTGGAATATAATTAAACATATTGTGTGTGTTATATTTATGCTGTTAATATTAGGCATCAGTATGCATATTGCTCTATAAATAATTATTATTACTATTACAGTTATTATCATTCACTCATAAATTAACGTTTTGTATGTGTAAAATTTTTTACTCAAACATGAATATAAAGACAAGATAAGCGAATTATTACCTTTCAGGGTTTAAATTGTTTGAGCTTTATGTTTACTGGGTTTTTCATTCTTTTTCATGGTGAATCTTTATTTCTCTTTCCTGGGAAGGAATAGAACTTTTAGGAATGTTTTCATTGATTTTCTTTCTACATACATGACCTATTTTATCCTATTGATATTTTTTATGAGTTAATGCCTGACTGCCCATTCTGCATTTGTTTTTCATTTTTAAAATTTGTATACATAATATTTTCTTAATGTGTGTTATGTAGGTAGTATATTATTAAATTCTACATACATATACTTTTTTGTCAAATACCATATGTGCATTATTTTATTAAATATTATGCGTATATTTTTACTGATATTTGCAATATCATTTCTGCTTCATAGCAATTCTTTATTTAAATGTTATAGAATTTCACGCTTTAATGTACTGGTGTGTAACCATGGCGAAACCCTAAAAGTCCCTTACTATCTCTAGTCTATGAACAATCAAAAAAAAAAAAGGAAAAGGTCCGGGGCCGAGATAAACTAAAACATTCTTTTTGTAGACAGCAAAAGAACGAGAAAAGTTAATCTTCGTATTCATGAATTGCCACAGCAAGAGCCTGGTTTTCATTAGCGAAGAAAAGCGTTTTTTGGATTCAGGGTCTGTGATTTATTTACTGAATATATTCCAACACTAAAGGCAAATATCTTATGAAGAAATCATCATCATTAGTATGAGCATAATTCAAAACGGGATTGATAACGCAAATCTATTATCCTGCAACAACTATAAGTGTACGAGAATTTAACTTTGGTCTACAATAAAACCACTTTTAACGGTTACTCAAGAACAATGGTAATATCCGAATGCTGGCCACATATTAATGGAACCGAACACTTTCCATAGATTAACATTAGTGCTAACCTCTCTAAACAACAAATTACGAACATCAGCCACCAGGTAGGCATCACGAAAAAAAATTCATTCGAATTTTCAAAATTTTCAAATATATCTGTAAACGAAATTGTCAATAATTCAAAGTAAAATTTACTTGAAGGTACGTTCTTCCAAAGTACTCCATTGAAACGTATGTTCATTTTGTAGCTTCATACGTACACCCCTTTCTGTGAACACAATGTAGCTACTTATATTCGACTATCCCAATATTCTGTTTGGCAAACAACCACTGTCCACTAAAAATTGGTTTTCGACAGTTCCGGTTCTTTCTGCGTTGTTACCATTGAATAGTGCTGTATCAACTTAACTTTATCATTCGAATGCCAGTTTGTGATTATGATGATTTCTTCACGAAAATTCTTGGGTCTAAAGGAGAAAATCAAAGTTTTCCAAAACGATAAAAAAGGTGTAATGCACGAAAATTAGTAACGCTTTAAAGTTGTGGGAGGTCATAAATGATATTTTAAAAAACAGTGACATTATTGGCAACAGTGCTTTTGAGGCATAGATACAAAAAGAAACGTTTGACGACGGGAAATGAAGAGCTTGACGAAGTGTTGCTAGAGTGGATTTCCGACTGTCGATCAAAAATCCTGCGATTGAAATATTTTTTAAATACAGAATTTTTCCTCACCTTATGAACCCAAAAATATAGACAAATATGATGATGGGGAAGGGTTGGATGGCATTCCCAAGTTAGCAGGAAAGACAAATATGAAAGTCTGCGAGTTCGTTTGCAAGGACGAAGATTTAGAACGTTTCTGCTACGTTTAAAACCATTCAGGATTTTTTGAAAAATCATGATGGAAGGGGGAAAAAAGCAATAAGGAAATGGAAGCATGAAGAGTGTGGAACTAATACAAAATTCTAACATTGAAACATATTCTTATGTTTCGGCAACTTTTTAGGTAATCCAAAACTTCGCTCTGAACAAAAATGATGACGAGTTTATACAAAAGGACAACAGATATTATTTCCTTAGAAAAGAATGTTTGTTAGAAAAAAGCAAAGCAATTATGAATCGCTGATTTTTAAATTATATTAAAATAGATGAAAGTTGATGTAATTGAAATGACTAATTTTTTATTGTTAATTTTATCTACTTGGATTTTTTCATACCGCACCGCTAAATAACACCACTTTCGAAGGGCGGTCATTTCTACACAGTCCCGCGGGTGACCGTTATTCGGAGGTTTTACTGTATATGTTTCGAGAGTACCGTTTTAAATTAAATGAAAACTATATTATCTTATTGAACTATATAATGCGTAAATGGAGAATTATAATATTCCCCGTGGGGTCAGAATATATAATGTTTATCGTGATGTGTTTATCATGTGGGGTCATAATATACTGTGTGGGATTATAATATGCTACATAGAGCTGAAATCATAATATGCTACGTAGAGCTGAAATCATAACATACTGTGTGGGATTATAATATGCTGCGAGGAGCTAGAGTCATAATATACTGTGTGGGATTATTATATGCTACATAGAGCTGGATTCATAATATACTGTGTGGAATTATAATATGCTACGTAGAGCTAGAGCCATACTATACTGAATAGGTTTCAATTTGAATGTAACCCCGTGCTTTGGTATATTTTACGATATTCAGATGTCTCGTTAAAGTAGCTCCTCAAACGATTTATTACACAACCTTATAATGTAAATTTGAATTATATGGGATAAATAATTCACAGCAAATACAGTGACAACTATTTATTATTGAAAGCCTGTTTTCTTTAAAGTTTTATTTATGACACGCCCATGTCAATATAAATCCATGATTATGGTACCATGATCAATTATGGAAAAATGTGTCTTTAAAAAAATTATACTCTGCGTACAAGCAGTTACAGGTTTACTAGAACTATACAAAGTTACGTACAGCACTGATATATGTATATATATATAAAAGTTTTCCTCGCCCATTCTTGGCGGAAACAGGCTTTGGGACGGGCAGAGCGCCATGTTCCCAAGCCTCTTTTTACATCACTTCTTAATGTGCCATGTCTAGAAACTTCCTGACAATGTGACACGTGTTTAGGATTGTGGCTTTTTGTATTTCAATGTAGGTGTTTGGGTCAATGTTGAGTATCTCCAAATTCGTCGCAAGCGTTTTTGGTACTATCCCTGTTGCTGAGATGACTAACGGGATGATGAGGATCTTTTCCATACCCCATATATCTCGTACTTCATGTCTGAGATCTTGGTACTTGGTGATTTTCGTTGTGTAGGTTGTCTGTATGTTATTGGTGTTGGGTACTGCTATGTCGATTAAGTACGTGGTCTTATTCGATTTATCGACGAGGGTTATGTCAGGACGGTTATGTGGGACTGTCTTGTCTGTTATGATTGCTCTATCCCAGTAAAGCTTGTGTGTTTCGTTCTCATGCACGGTCTCTGGCTCATATTTGTAGTACGGGCATTTTTCTGTCAGAAAGCCAGCATTCGCTGCCAATTTCTGGTGGACTATTTTCGCTACTTGATCGTGTCTATGTTTGTAGTCTGACTGCGCAAGGATCTTGCATCCTGCCATCACGTGTTGGATTGTCTCCGATGCCGCATGACAGTGTCTGCATTTGTCGCTTTCTATGTCTTTTCTCTGGATGAATTTCTGATTGTTCCTTGTTGCGATCACTTGGTCTTGGATGGCTAGCATGAATCCTTCTGTCTCTGGCTGGAGAGTGCCTTTGGCCAGCCAAGAATTTGATGCCTTTTTGTCAACGTGTGGTTGTTGCAGGTCATTGTAGTGCCTGCCATGTAATGGTTTTCCGGCCCAAGTTCTTAGTTTCTGTTCATTGGCTGTTTCCAGGACACGCTCTTCGGTACTACACAGGTTTAGTGGCGTGTAATTTGCATCTGCTTGTATTATGGCTTGGATGAGTGGCGATCGGGGACTCTTCAACTGGAAGTATTGCCTCATGCTCTGGATCTGCTTGTCATGTAAGTCTTTGAGGTCCGCTTGTCCGCGTCCTCCTTCTTCCCGGGGTAGTGTTTGCCGTTCAATTGCCGTTGCAGGGTGTAGTTGTCCGGCTCTTCTCTGGATGGTTCTCATTTTCCGCTGGAGTTGTTCTAGTTCAGTGTTGGACCATTTGATGATCCCGAAGGAGTAGGTGAGCACTGGTACCGCATATGCGTTAATTGCTTGCGTGGTGTTCTTCCCGCTCAGTTTCGTCTTCACAATGCTTCTAAGTCTTTCTTGGAATGCTTGCGTGAGCTGGACTTTGACTTTCTTGTGCTCCTGCTGCCGTTTTTGCATTATCCCTAGGTATTTGTAGGTTTCGCCCTCGTCCAAGGTCTTCAGTAGTCTCCCGTCTTCGAGTTCGATGCCTGGTAAATCTTCTTTGCTATTCTTCTGTATTTTGCACTTATCGAGGCCGAATTCCATTCCTATGTCCTTGGAGAATGTCTCTGTTATACTGATGAGTTGTCGGAGTTGGGTGATTGTTGGCGCGTATAGCTTGATGTCATCTACGTACATGAGGTGGGAGACTTTATGTAGGTTTCTCTTGTCTTTCTTCAGCATGTATCCGTATTTACTTGTGTTCAGCATCCTTGACAAGGGGTTTAACGCCAAGCAGAACCACTGGGGGCTTAGTGCGTCTCCTTGAAAGATTCCGCGGCGGATGGGGATCTCGGCCGTTTCTATTTTACTGTCTGGCGTGTTTAGCTGTAACCGGGTTCTCCATTGTTTCATGCTGCTCTGTAGGAATCGGATGATTGAGGGATGCACTTTGTATATGCTGAGTATTTCAAGGAGCCACGAGTGCGGAACAGAGTCGAAAGCCTTCTTGTAGTCTATGTATGCGGTGTTGAGTTTTCGCTTTTGTTTTCTTGCTTGTTCCAGGATAACTGAGTCGATGGTAAGCTGCTCTTTACATCCCAGAGTCCCTTTCTGGCATCCCTTTTGTTCTTCCGTCATTAAGTTGTTGCTTTCGCTGTGCCGGCTTATTTTTTCAGAGATGCACCCCGTGAGTATCTTGTACAGGGTGTTAAGGCACGTAATGGGTCGGTATTTCGCTGGGTTACTGGTATCCTGGTCCTTCGGTAGGAGGTAAGTTATTCCCTTGCAGAGGAATTCAGGCATTTTGCTGGGGTCTTCAATTATCGCCGTAAGTTCCTTGGCTAATGGGCCATGGGCGCTGGTAAATTTCTTGTACCAGAAGTTGTGTATGCCGTCAATACCGGGTGCTTTCCAGTTGTGCGTACGTTGGATTACCTGCTGGAGTTCCTCTATCGTGATGCCCGTGTACTCCATCTCCTCTATTCCTCTCGTAGCCTCCATTTCTTGCTGAATCCAGGGGGCGCTTTTGTGCTGTACTTCATTGGACCATAGTGTCTTCCAGAAGGTCTCTATTTCTGCTGGCTTTGGGGCTTCGTACTTGTCTTTGTTCGCTGGGGTCTCTCGAAGCTTCCTGTAGAAGGCCTTCTGGTTTGCTTGGAATTGCATGTTCTGTTGTTTTTTGTTGGTATAGTCTTTGTATCTTCGGAGTCTTCTGGCGTATACACCCAGTTTTTGTTTGAGGGTATCCAGATATTCGCTGATGTGTTTATTGGGCTCTTCGTGTCTTGTATGAATCCTATTTCTCTTAAGGGCCATCTTCACTTTCCTCACTAATTTCTTACCCCTATTTCCCTGCATGTACTGGGTTATTCGCCCTATGCTGCTGCGGAGCTCTTCTATTCTTTTTTGCAGTCTCACTTGCCATGGTGGTTGGGCTTTGTTTCCTCTGTTACTTCGGCCTTCGTTCCTTACTTCGTACCCATTGGCGCGTGATGCCGCTACTGCTGCACAGTATATGGCGGTGTGTATTTCCTGTAGGGAGTTGTGGTTCTGTAGGTGTAGTGGTAGAGTATGTTCATTGAGGATCTTGGTTGCTTTGCAGAGTTTCCAAGATGCCGGTTGGCGTGGTATTCTTGGCCTTGTTGCGGCATCCGAGCCTTCATATTCCGCCAGGGCACATTGGAAACCTTCTTCCATTTTCTCCACGTCCCTCCTCTCTTCTTCTTCTATGCTTGGTTGGAGCGGTTCTCTTGCGCTACTAGCTGGTGCTTCAGGGTTGGCCACACTGGTTGAAGTGTTTGCCAGGTCATTGGCGACTTCATCTCTTAACCTTTGTAGTATGGGCTCTGCTAAGAGATTTCTGGTTATTATGTTCCTGCGTTGGGTTGTTATCCTTTCTATACTGATGTCCAGGTGTGGGTACTGTTGTGCGAATTTGGCGTGAAGTGTGGGTCTGTAATTTGTCATGTCTGTTTCCAGCTTTGTAATCGTATAGTATGATGCAGGTGGCCAATTTATTGTGTCAATTGGGTTATTAATTTGTTGAGCCGCCTTTTGTTTTGAATGAGGATTGAATTTTTTCACATATGGATTCTATTAACTCCTATTCTGCTTCGCGAAAAAATTAAAACAAATTCGGTAAATTGCATCATCCAGTTTCTTAAGATTTAGAAGGTTTTAAAAATTTCGTATCAACATTCTCCTGATACTTTTGTCAAATTTATACACGCACTCATACATAACTTGTAACTTTTACATATGCATATGCATACGTATGCATATGTAACTTTTACATATGCATACGTATGCTTAATATGATTGCGACTTGGGGATTGATGCCATCACCACAGCAAAGAAAAGTCTTTGACATGTTCCTCAAATCATTTGCTCAAAATTTGAATCGCATGCAACAAAGAATTATCCTACCAGAAGTATCTATGTTCTTTGCGATAAACATTACAGAATTTTTAAAAGTGTATAAATAAATTTTTACACCCAAAAGTTTAAGAGTCGATGCTCTATGTTATACATGTTGGCATATTTTTCTATAATAATAATTTCTCCGTTCTGCAAAAACTGACCTTTCATGTTGTCTTTTATTCTTTTTATCCCCTCTTTACACCTTCCATTTAGTTACCGTAATTTAATGTTAAAAGTTTGGTTTATCGTTAAATATCGAAAAAGTTTCTTCTGAAAAGTTTAATGGAAAACAATGCATTGGTAGGGGAACAGCATAGACCAGTTTTCTCACAAATGGCCTCGTATAATGGAAATAATTTCCCTTTCTTGAAATACTCAATTAGTAATTCGAACCATTCAACTCAAACTGAAAAAGAACGGGTTAGAATTTAAAACATTTATTTCAGTAAAGTTTTATCACTTGCATTAAATTTTAATGCTGCAGTAACTTCGGTTGAGGTAAACACTCGAAGAATGACCCCATGTAACAAAGGGGCCCATTAGCGCATTTAACGACCAGAAGAAAATTTTTAATTCGCAAAATTTTCGCCGCTTCCTTCGATTTAACCCCCAAAACAATCTGCGTAGAATAATTAAAAGTGACAGGCCAGACTTCATTAATTAGAAAAGTATGTTTTTCGAATTCGAAAAGGAAAAAAATGTAACGAAAGTAAGAGGCCATCTATTTGCTCAATGTAAAAACAGTTCTACTGAAAAATACAATTAGATGATTTGCATTAAAATCTAAAAATATCCGAAAGCTAAGAGAGGAGGAAAATTTAAAAAAATTATTTACAGAAGTAATAACGTGATCTAGAATTCACTGTTTCAGTCAATTACATGGTGCGCATGCGTTATGCAGATAACATCAACGCAATGGCATCTGCAGAATGTTTATAAGAGGGAGGTTAAATTCAATATATCATGGGTGGAGCGTTATATGGGCCTGTGGGGCCTGAGACCCTCCAAATAATTTGAAATAAATTGCAATTTTACATATACTGTAATGTATAAATGTACAAAATATATGCTTGGGGCCCCCAATAATTTTGAAAACTCTACGTTGATGCCATATATTCATATATGTAAAGTAAACTCTCTCAATGCCGTCCTTCTAAATACCTTTCTATTTAACGTCCGTATTTTGTGATTCCAGAAAATGCTTCATGGCTTTAACGTATCTCTGACTAACGACCGCATTTTTTACGGACGTTTAGCTTTGTATATTTGTATAATTCTTAATATGTACTTTTACATATACTTTTATATTTTTTTTTTCTTTTATACTTTGTATAATTCTTTCCTCGCCAGGATGTATCGGAAATATCAGATATATAATCAGGTATCGGAATCTAGAAGTTTGGATGAAATTTATGATGAGACAGGAAATTAAAAACTTGCCGATTCAGATGAAGATACATTATATCATGAAACAGAGGCCGAACTATACTCCCTTCAAGTTTCGAACAAGCCAGTGGTGCTCCAAATGTTTTTCGTGGATATATTATTTCATCTGACATAGAAATCAATTCGTTTCAACTTCTTGAAGAAATAGAAGAAAATATTCTATAAACGCGACAGGAAGGAAGCCAAGCGATTATTTTCTATTTCTTTTTTAAATTGAAAAACATAATATATAAGTCATACTTTACCACTAAACACGTCTATGCAATTACCAAATTTATTGACATTCTTAAATATGTGATGGTGAAAGAAAATTAAATGAAGCATTTAAGTCAGTCCTCTGTTAATACGTCAGTCTCTTGAGATCCGTAATTAGAGAGTTTACACTATGTACGAAATTGTACCGTAATGAGAAGGTTATTAGCACAATTTATATATTCAGCCTACGTTAGTGGATCAACGCATGTTCTGAAAACCTATATCATCTTGCTAATATGAATAAGAGTATACTCTGCTGTGATTTAGAGGAAAATGTTCTGAAGTCCAAAACTTCTTCTTCTTCTTCTTTCGCTTTGCCATTTCCCATGTTATATGGGGTCGGCGTTATGGTCCTTTAATCTTCTCTTCCACAATCTTCTATCCAATGCCTCTTCTCTACTCCATCCATACTCTTCCAGATCTTACGTCACTTTATCCTTCCATCTCAGCCGGGGTCTTCCCCTCTTCCTCTTACCCATTACCACCAGCTTATCCAATCTTTCTGATGTCTAAAATTATGGATGATAAATGAACTATCCGAGTGCTATTACTGTTTTTATTTGAAAACTGTTGACCACTGCAGTTACGTCAATAAAATTTGTTGTGTCCTGAAAGTAAGGAGCAGTGCCTGAAATATATTGGCAAGCTTTAGATATTGACGATTTAAAATTGAGCACTGTAGCCTTGAAATAGAGCACGTACTTACAAATATATGGTTCTGAATTTTGAAGCTGTTCGCCAAGATGTAGAACCAAATCCGTGCATAAGTACCAGGAAACGGCATACGAGCTGGAAATATTCCAACCAACAATTGTTTGTGAACTTCGTAAGTTCGCAAGACGTACAGAAGCTGCCGACCAGGCAGAAAGCGCACAAGACTTTGGAATCACCCTGATATAAGATTTATCTTTTTAGATTATCTATCTTTTTCTATTTATTTTTACTTTTTCTATTATCTTTTTAGATTTATCTATTTTGCTACGTTTATGCGTGTACCCAAGTTAAGTCGCAATTGCCTTAAGAAAGGAAATAAAAAAAAATAACAGTCGTTCGTCGGGAAACTGTCATCAGTATGGTCTACAGGGCTCAGTTTTGAGAGTTGTAGCCCTCTCAAAAGCTGACCACCCCTGTTTCTGCTGGAGTTCCTTGCATTTTTTTTTTACCGCATCAGCAATAGTTGAGCGATGCAATACCTTGCAAAGATTATTATATTTTAGTTGAGTTAAAAATGTTTAAATAAATTTAATTATATGTGGAATCTACCTTGGGTGTTTAGTACATTGATGTTTTTATAATCAGTTTTTAAAATTTAATTTAGTGATGAAAGAAGATACAAAAATATCGATTCTCATTTGCTAAATACATGAAGCTGATATTACTTATGTAGAGGAAAAACGAGGACTTTTTATGACATCCCAAAATTTTCTGTATTCATCCCATTATAAATACGGACACCGGTATTATCTGAAGAACTGAGCCAATCCAAATTAATAGAAAATCTTAGTAACTACATAACTAGCAATTGAAACTTAAAGTTTAAATATCATTAAATTTTTTTTCTATTCTACGCCAGTCAAAAGCCTTTTAGATATCAGTCTATTTCTGGCAGCCCAATACAAGTTGGATTCAGACAGATATCCAGTGAAATTTTCGCTCCTGTTGCGGTCTGTAGCATCCTCAAAACCTGGGCACACTTTGAGGTGGGTTCTGTCCATGTCGGCGATTTTACAAACCAAAGTCTATGTAAATGTTTCTGCAAATACGTATGGCCCGTAATCAATCTAAAACAAATTTCACCTGCTGCTCTGGGCAGATGCCAAGGAATCTGTGAGTTCAATTTTTTAGTTTCATTAAAATATGCCAACATATCTATATACTTTTTAAATTTAACAACCGATTTCGATTCTAACAATTCAGAATTGCGGTATCACAATTTTCTGTTTTTTAATTCCTTTTCAATATTTAGCAACGTGCAGAAAATAAGTAATGCAGTATTTATATAAATCGAACACTACGCAGATTAAATTAAACAACAATATAAATCAACGTTTATTGGCGTAGTGATACCAGCGCCGATGTTATGGCGTGATTAGATGGTGAAACGTTCGAAAGAAAATAAATATTTCTGCGTTCGGTGGGACCTTGATCGTCGGTCGTTGAGGAAAGTCGTGGGTTCAGGTCCCACCGAAGGCAGAAATATTTATTTTCTTTCGAACGTTTCACCATCTAATCACGCCATACCATCGGCGTTGGTATCACTACGCCAATAAACGTTGATTTATATTGTTGTTTGAAGTAATGCAGTGTTGTAATTCTGAACACATTTAAGTTTTCTTTGCCTTCGGAAGTGGAATAGCTCTAATTTAGTTTTTATTAGATCTTGTTTGTACATCTCTTGTGTTTTTTTGTTACCTTTTTAGTTGAAAGATATTTAGAACTCAAAAATAAGTTGTGTTTTTTTATATAATACGAATTAAATTCAATTTCAAGAGATTCTTTGAATATTTGGAGGAGCAAAGGATTGACAGAGAACCATTTTTCAAACTGCTTTTTGCAAAATTTTGATTAATATTCTTTTACTTTCATGATACTATGTTTCATTATTAAGTTGTTACACAATTAACCACATGTTTCTCATATGTAATCCATAATGATAATTTTGTTTAGTTTTAATAAGATCCTATTCTATACGAATACTAAATGTATATATAGAGGAAGAGTTTTGATGATGAATATTTTTGCTTCAAAGTAAATTTTTATAAGATGATTTTTGTTGAGCGTTCGGTAAAACTTGTCCGATATTTAACCATTTTCCTCTTATAAGCACAAAGTAAATATTTGGAGTATTCAAGGTCTTATTATCGTTGTTTTTCTCCAGTTATACAGACACACATTTGATATAAGTTTTATAAGTTCTTTTACTTGATACTTGGTCAATCACTCCTGCGTTTAGCTTTCTAACACTGTCGTTACGAAAGCAATACACGCATCCATTCCTATAGAAATTGCGAAACATTAACGACACATCCACTTTTTCCTTGCAGAAATGAAAACAATATCGACGGAGAAGTCCATTGGGAGTTATTGGGGACATTCCGTTTAAGAGTTTGTTGTTGAGTTGATATGCAGGAAACACAATATTTGAAATCAACAGAACGTTCACGATTTCAAAATCTTGATCCACCATCAGGTGATGAACGTGGATCTTGCGTAGCTAACCGATGTGGTCCGTGTTCGGCTCATCATGGATTGCTGGCCACGAACACGCTGTCTTTTGGCACAGATGCAGGAAACCAGGGCGGATTTGAAGCTGTTTCTGAAATTCTGGGACAAAAATCCGTACACGCAAGGGTTGATGCAACTATTAAAATAGGACATGAGATGGAATGATGTTCTCATGGGTTTTAGGTAGCCGTAGTTGAGGCGATCAAGTATATCAAAAGCGGTGAGAACGTTATTGATCAGAATTGGTGCCCAGCAGATTACAAATAAAACGACTACAGCAACAAGCATCTTGATGACCTAAGCAATGAGAAATAAACCATTCACACAATTGCCAATAAAATTAATAATGATAATAATATTATTTCTTTGACATTGTTACAAATAGCAAACAGCCAGACTAATAATCTAAGGAGTACGCTGATTTTAAGCATCCGGAGTGCTTTGAATAGTGAAAGTTCCTTTAAATTCAAATATGGGTTCGTCAAGGAAACACAAAGAAAAAAGAGAGAAAAAGAAGCACAAGAGATCGCGTTCGCGCTCCTACGAAAAGGATGTTAAGAAGAAAAGTCATAAGAAAGAAAAGGAAAGGCGACGCAGCCGCGAAAGGTATGACGATGAAGAAGCTAAGAGTCAAGACTTACGAAAAAGCTTCGACGATTCAAAGAGATATTCCCAACAAGATTCTTCCAAATATAACTCGCCCTCCGCGGAAGATGATGATGACTTTGATGTTGATCAGCTTTTGGATTCGAAGCTGTCCGAGGAATTCTCCCATTCCTCTAAGAGAACAGTAGACCGGAAGAGTCGCTTGCAGGACTTCAGAAAAAAACTAGGTGCCGGTATAAGTGGACAAAAGCAATACTCGGTGGAGGAAGATGATTCCTTGGAAAAATTTCTTACTCAGCAACTGGAAGAAGAGAACGAAGTGGATAATCAGGATGTTGAAGAGCCACCAGCACCTGGTTGGTATTTAATTAGCTATGATGTATATTAACCTTTCCATCCCCACTTCACGGGAATTGTAACTCGCTAAGTGCTTTCCGCTTTGGTGTATTTGGCATCTTCAAATGGTATTGGTACATAAACATTATTTTAAGCGCTATTGGTACATTTGGTAGTGTTTCACTAATTGAGATTATTCTTGTACCCTTATCCCCTTTTTTTCATTCCCTTTCAGATCTCTCCCCTGAAATTCCCTTGCTTTCTGAGGTGGGTTTTTCATTACTTCAAACCCGTTTTTTCTTAGGCATTTTTTTTTTTTTTTACTGCATAGTTGTTTATTTTCCCCCTTATTAAGCGGGGGAAATGAACAACTATGCAGCAAAACAAACTTTGGCGTCAGTGCATATTACTTGTCTCTGTCACCAATCGTGCCAACAACTTCCTTCTCGGATTACGTCATCATGAAATCCGTTTTGCATATTTCCGTTCGCCATGATGGAATGCCATTTGCAAACTGACGTGTTTGTATTCTACTGTTCCTTAAAAAATACTTGCCTATGTTTTGCTGTCTGTGGCGTAGGGTTTCTCCCCAATTGTCCTTTTTTTTTTTTTTAATGAATGATTTTACTTCTCGGATTATGTCATCATGAATTGTAGTTTTGCGCATTCGCTTTATTTCCGATCGTCATGATGGGTTACGGTTTACAAATGGGCAACATATTTGTATTGTACTGATTCAACCCTTTTAATATTCAGGCAGCTTCTCAAGTGTCTAACAAGGGAAATCTCTATGTTACGTTCTTTTTCGCAAAAGCGACGCTGCATCGCCAAAACTAATGCTGTACTGTAGAAGCGAAGGGAAGAATTTTTTGTGACGTAGCTTCACTCCTATCATGTGTGCATTTATTAAGAATCATCTAGACGTAGTGTCCCTGTCGCCATTTTGTCATCCAGTGGTATAGATTTTTGGGCATCTGTGTGTGCTGCAACAAAAGGAAATGGTAGCTGTAAAAACTATTTTCCCTCCACATGCCTCCAACAACAACACGTAGATAAGTACCTTGAAGAAAAGCTATTTTAGTTTTATACAGAGGAAAGTATGTTTGGTAAAAGAAAGTACGAAAAAGGTAGATGAGTGAATGGGGGGGGAGGTTTTAGAAGGTGGTGATGACGATGTTTTAATGGGTGCCAATCCTTCCGATTTACATGGGGGGCTCCTGATTTTTTATAGATTTTCCAGTCAGAAAACGATTTCTTCCGATTTTCAATTTTGTGTAAAACACCAGTGTTTTTTTTTTAAAAAAATTAAATACCTATTTTTCTTGATGCATGTTTATTTAAATTTTTGCGCACATGTGCATATTTAATAATAAATATGCATAAATAAATGCAAATATCGGTAAAAAAGACGGAAAAATTTGCCTGCCATTGACGGCGCATGCGTGGCGTGACGTGGAATTTTAGCTCCAGCTATGACGTAGAGTGATGCCCCTGCACAACGAAATCATGCATCTGTATTTGTAGTTGTTGGGGAAGGCAAGAAAGAATGCGCTATATCGATAAGGTTTTGGTCAAGCATGTGACTTTGTGTAGGGAAGCCATGTGTTAGACATATCTGGTATTTCTTTGCTCTGGAAAGAAAGTTTTGTTTTTAGGTGTTTTTGAAAACAACGTTAACGATGTCGACCGTTAATAAAAGGTACTACCAAACGTTTAAAGCCGAATATATGAAGATGTTTAATTTTATTCAAAAATCAAGACTGGGGCCAAAATATGCTTTCTGCACGTGTTGCGGTAAAGACATAAGCATTACTCACGGTGGTAAACGCGATATTACTTTGCATTCTGAGACTGTTGAACATAAGGAGGCATTCAAGGCTGTAGAGTCTAATCATAGTATCAAGCCTTCATTTTTTGCATTTAACGATACCTCCATGATTAACGCTGAATGTTTATTTACATCGTTTTTGATCGAACATAATTTGCCAATGAATTGCAGCGATCATGCGTGGATGCTCTTTCGGAAAACGTTTCCTGACAGCAGTATTGCAAAACAATATGGATCTGCAAAGACCAAAACTTCTGCAATTATGAAAGAAATGTCCGCAAAGGAATCCTCATCACTTGTTGAAAATTTAAGGTGCTATCCATTTTCAATTGCAACTGATGGAAGCAACGATGTTGATTCAAAGCTGTATCCAATAGTGGTAACTTTCTTCGATCCTTTATGTGAAAAAATTGTGAATTGTCTTTTATCTATGCCATCTTTGAAAGAAGATGCTACTGGGTTAAATATTGGAAATCTTCTGGTAAGTGCTTTACAATCTAAAAACCTTGCGATTTCTAATTGTGTTGCCTTTAGCTGTGATAATGCACCTGTTATGATAGGAAAAAAAGCAGGTGTAGCAGCGGTGTTAAAGAATCATCACCAAAATATTGAAATTATGGGCTGTTCCTGCCACCTTATTAACTTAGCAGCTGAAAAGAGTGCTGCATGTTTGCCATTTAAAATCGATGAAATTTTGGTAGACATTTACTATTACTTACAAAAGAGTTCGAAAAGAAAAGATAGGTTGAAAATTCTTCAAGAATTTCATGAGACTGATATAAAAAAGGTATTAAAACACGTTAGCACTCGTTGGTTGTCTGTTGGAAAGTGCTTAGAGCGTATAATCCAGCAGTGGCAACCTTTGATCAGTTTTTTTAAGGAAGAGGCCATGAAAAGGAATCAAATCACCCCACTTTCTTTCTTTACTATTCCCTCTATCAAAGTTTCGGTTGAAAATGCAGATAAAGTGAAAGAATGTAACAGCAAAAAAGCATCACAGAAATTAAAAAGGAAAGCTCAAAATATGTTAGTTTTAAAGTGGTATTTATCAGCCAACGAGACGTTTGTGCACTAACACTAAAAGGGTGGCACTGCAAATTCTTTAATCAGTGTAGCTTGAAAATAAAAAGTGGGGGGGAGGGGTTGAATTGTAATTGACTGTGAAGGATTGCCTGTATGATGACACAGAGAAAGGTCCGAAGAATTCATGCAGCTTCCAAAGCGCCAAAAACGTGGAGCAATATATGTGCTCTAGTAGAGCTTTGTCCTATCTGCACCCATCACAGCCTTCATGCTTTTCTCTGCCCTCAACGATATCCCAATAGTTTTGATGGGAAACAGCATCGTAATTTATATTTTTATCTTATGCATTTTGAATATTTATAGATACAAATAAATTAGACCTTCTGTTAAATCCATTTTGCATGTTTCATTTAGTCAGGGCACTATGATGAGTAGCACATCGATAACATGTTCATTTATCGTGCTGTTAACTTTGGTTCAATTTCGTTGGTACCATGTGCCATTTTTCTTCCTTGACATAGTTGGCATCTTGTTCCTTTGGCAACAGTGGTTCGGGCACAACATGACCTTAGTTTCCGCATTGCCATGAAATAAAAATGAACTTATCAGTGATACTTGTCAAAATGTCCAAGTGATGTTGATGTTTTTAAGGCTGTTTTGTATTTCAGATTCCTTGAATGGTGGCCAAGCGCAGTTATCATTGAGTGTAGCGGAAGCAAAGTAAGTATTTTTAGTGCCAAAATATTTGTAAAAAAACTGTTCTAATGGAATTTTGGTTTTCTGTTTTGACAGACTATTGTTAACTTGTCTTGTTTTTCTCCCCCTTTTCAGCAAATTACGGGCCAAGCTGGGGCTAAAGCCTTTGGATGTGACCGAACGCATTCCAGGTAAGCATTTCTTAAAAATGGTTTGATGTATTTCGTCATGAAAAATTTATTACAACTAACCGCTTACTCTAGTCTGGGGTTAGTTTTAAGCTATAAGAGATTTGAATACCTCAAAAAATTGTAGGTCCTAGTACAGCATGACCCTTCCTGTCCTCATGTCACAAAACTCATACAAGTGGTGGGTTGTAGTCCAGTTTGAGAACCACTTCTCTGGAATGTGATCTACTGAATTTTGCTGTTTTAATAAAATGCATTTTTTTTATTTGCATTTACGTTCATAGAAACATCC
>QLNU02014176.1:33503677-33518574 GCA_006491805.2 Dysdera silvatica | reverse complement strand
TTTCATGAGCTGTTTCGTCTTCTCAGATAATTTGCTATTCATAATTTGATATATATATATATATATATACCATTAAATATTGCAACTTATGATGTTGTCTTTTTACAATGTGTA
Source organism: Dysdera silvatica (assembly GCA_006491805.2). Classification (NCBI taxonomy): domain Eukaryota; kingdom Metazoa; phylum Arthropoda; class Arachnida; order Araneae; family Dysderidae; genus Dysdera; species Dysdera silvatica. The sequence goes on along the minus strand of QLNU02014176.1, from coordinate 33,518,460 downwards.
TTACATTAACAAGAATATGCGTAATTATATATACAGTCTAAGTTTGATTATTGGTATTCGGTAAATCGAGGTTAGACTGTATATATAAACAAATTATGGGCTAAAGGAATTATTGAATTGAAAGCAACGGTGTGCAACATACAGAAAGCTTACAGTTTTACAAAAAATTTGGTTGATTTGTAAAAAAAAAAAAACTCACTGAAAAATAGTTTAGGAACTAATTCATTAAATGACAGTTCCTTCATTAAATGATATTTCATCGAGTGACAATTCATTAAGTGACGCCATATTTCGCCGTGGCTTATTACTGTCCTAAACATGTCAATTTCTGGCTGCTGTTCTTGGTTTGCCTCCATAGGTTACCCAAATTCCTTAAATATTAAAACTTCGAAGTTTTCTTTTGATTACAGTAAGAGGAACCTTAGAATATATTATGGGTGTTTCATCTATTTGGGTGGCAAATTTGTTCAGTGCATCCATGTTTTAATTGCTGTGATTTTTTGTATGCTTTAGTTAACTTCAGTTTTATTTTTCACTGATGTTAATGGAGATCCGCTATAACTTACCGAATGTTTTTGGAGATGGAAGAATTGTTGCCACAATTTTGAATGGAGTCTAGCTCTCTTGCTACCAGTGTGGATAATTGTCCTTTTACTTGATTTATGATGTGCATGTGTGTGTATATGAACACAAGGGCGGATCCAGGATGTTATTACGGGGCAGTTTTGGGAGGCCCTCATCATGAAAATGTTTAGTTTTGGACTTTTAAATAGTTTAGGTAAATGTTGTTATATACCTAGCCGTCTTTTATACACACCAAAATAATTAATTTACAATATGAATTGAAGTGGGGCTTTTTTTTTAATTAAGTTATATGGTTCAGGGTAGATTATAGTTAAGTCTGACAGAAGGATAAGCTAGTAAAGGAGACATATACAATAACCAAAACGATAATTTACAATGTAATTAATAGAACAAGTTTAAATTTAAACTACAAAGTTACTATTTGTAATTATTTTATTTTTTCCATAACAAGTAACTTTTAAAAATAATTGTTTATAGTTCAAAATCAAGCCACTGTTTTTTTTTTCGAAAATTTGTCGAAATTCGAAAATCACTTTATTTACATCAATATGAATATTTCTATAAATGTGTGTTAAAAGTCTTTTGTGTCTCACCCGCGTTCGAAGTCAAGTTTGGAGGCTCTTCAACGATAAAAGACTACATTCTGCTGAAGTGACACCTGCTGAAAACGTCGTTTGAAGGGCGAGAAACATGTAGATCCATAGGAAAAACATCCGTGTCGCATTTCTTCAAGACTTGGTGACTGTGTACGTCAGTGTAAGACATTTGTTTACTACAATCGTAACAAACAATACATAAAGTATTTTTTATCGTCTTTATTTTTTCCTGTTTAACCCTAAAGGGGGGGGAGAGAGGAGCGATCATCCACTCCGTCCCTCGCTGGATCCACCCTTGTATGAATAAAGGAATATGGAATTCCTTTGCTATATGAGTAGTTTACAGAAAGAAATGAATTTAATACATTTTTACCTTGTGGTGCAAGGACAAGAAAGCAAATGTTGGTCGGTACTAAACTTTAAACGTGAACCAGAAGGCAAGTTTTTGAATGATAAACTAGATTGATTGAAGTTAATGAATTTTTGTTTGCTGTTTCCAACCCACAATAATGGAAATAAAACTAGAAATTGAAAATTATCAGAAACAGCATTTATAACATCTTTTCTGATAAGACGATCATGTCCTTATGTTCATCATAATCATCATCCTTTCATTTACGATTCATTAACGCGTGGACAAAATTTTCTCGAAGTGTGAACCAAGTGTTCTCCAAGTGCGTTTTTACACACGTATGTCGTGAGAAAATCGCTTTTGCTCACCATTCCAACCTGTTTTCGGATTCCACGGTGTTTTCTTAAATAAGTTTTATCGAGTCTCGATAGTTTTTAGGATTCATTTGTTCATTTTGGTTGTTCAGCACCAATCAGTCTTCCTGGTTCAGCAGACCTCGCTACCATTTAAAAAATTTCACTTTAAATAGCTGTTTTTAAACCCTTTTAATTACATATTTTCTCTTTCAGTCAAAGTGTTGGTTTTTCGATCCCATTTAATTAGTTCAAGCATTCATCCGTTCATACTCCTTTGAGTTGATTACAGTTATTGCATTGCTTACTTTCTTTGACCAGGTTTCCGATTCACAAAAGGAAATTGGTAATATATATGTTTGAAAATTTTCGCCTCAGGATCTGTCATAAAAGCCTCATTTTTAAAACATGGACAAATAAAATGGAAACATATTGAAAAATGTATTCATATATGGATAAATACAGAAAAATATAAAATAAATATACAACCAAATTATATGATGATATTTCTTCCAAATGCACTCAATCCAGGCATAATACACCGGTCGATTTTATTCTTAACATGACATTCGATGCACATTATTTGGTTCAATACATGACTCTGACATTGCAAAGATCTATCTCTGAATTATGCTGCGTTGTCTGTAGGTATGCATGTGCAAACACACATGCACAGAAAATTGAACCAAGTAGCTTTCGATTTCATATGCGAGTTACCAAGTTTCAGAAGAAAAACCGTCGAATTTATGAATCTTTCGCACATTTGTGGATAAAACGTGATATGGGGTTTCCGAGACGTTTTAAGAAAAATGATAAAAACTTTTCTGAAAGCTTATTCAAAACTCTGGGAAGAATAGCTTTGTAGACTGTGATATTCCCCAGTGCATTTTGTTCACATTCTTCGACGAAGACTTTTTTAAATGTATATAAAATCGCATAGACTTAGTTGAATAGCAGCAGAGGGGAGAATCTGAAATAGCATATTTAAGCTAAAACCGATAATATACCGAGGAGGGTTACTTATATCTGACTGGAAATGGAATCTTTCATTTTTGAATTTCGTAACCAACTTTAGAGTAGGAACCTGGTGGATTTTATATTTGCTGTGTAGAAACTGGAGATCGATATGGTGGCTAGACTTGATATAAAACCGATAAGTTCTTTTCTATTCGTGTGAATTTTAGTTCGTTGATTTGTGAAAGGTTTCAAAAGTTTTTTTAACCGTTTTTTGACCAAGGCAAAGTTCGATACGGTGAAAGAAGTTAAATATCTTATAACATTCGTAATGAGTGCTTAAAAAGGTGCACACATAATTAAAAAGAATAATATATGTATTTATGAAAATAGACAGTACAGAATGATCCAACTTCTATTTAGCAATGGTATGTGAATAGCTTTTTCTAATGAAATTTTGAAACGTATGAAATTATAATTAAAGATCCAGAAACGAATAAAGGATTTATATTTCAAATACAAATTTTGAATTCTTGTTTGCTTCTAATAATGCACATTTAGCAAAGGGATGTACTTGCTAACACTTGGTGAACAACAGCAAAGCTATAACAAATTATAAAGGTGATGAATATAAAAATGTACTTTGATGCTTTCATGTTCAAAATGGGAGTACATTTCCTATTTTTAGTGAAAAAATTCTCTCTAAGTATACAAAGCCAAATGTTCATTAAAAAGGGCGCACAATATTTAACTAATTAATAAGAAACTCCGTATATTGGAGCTTTTGATTTTGGAGATGATCAAATTAAATCTTAATCCCCTTATTATGTATATATACATAGAATAGAACCAGTAAATAACGAGATGTTTGTAATCAACGAAAATTCGGGTTATGCCCATTTTGGAATTTAAAATTTCAAACATTGCAACTAAAATCTGTATAGGTAACATATGTGCATATAATATGCATACAATAATAAACGGAGGGACCCTGGTTCGAATCCAGGATGGGGAAAGCGTCTCTTTTTCTCCAAAACGAATAAATCTCTAGTTTGAGCTACATATACGTGGGTGGCAAAAATTATTGTATAATAAATTCCCCCACGAAAAACTCACAAAAATCTCGCCCCGGAGGCTTTTCTGTGTTGACCATTATTTGGCAATTGTGTTATCCCTGTGAAGGGTAATAATACCTTACAATAATATTCGGCTTGAATTTGTTTAAAATGTAATAAACAATGTATTATTATTAATGGGTCATGGGTATTCACATACTTCTTTATAGTCCTCCAACAGAAGTTGGTGAACAGCATTTCGTGTTTGGGAAAGACCGATTGTTTAATACATCGTGCATTTCATGTTTGGGAAAGTCCAACTGTTTAATACATCGTACATTTTACGTTTGGGAAAGATCACTTATTTAATACATCGTAAAGATTATTCTGTATATGAGGGCGTCTTTTCGCCTGTCCATAATAGCGCAAAAGAAATCCTCATCAAATTTTTGTGCGATGAGCAGGTCAGAGTTTTCTTTTAGACAGCAAGCTGATTGGTCATATTTCCTCGTTTAATCGGTGATGGCAAAAGTCTTGTTAACTCAAAGGAAATTAAATTATATTGCACTTTATCATTATATCAAACAAAATTCATGTTTTGCTCCCTAAATCAAGAAACTTGCTTCACGGGCGATCGTTCTAAGTGGGTCCGTGTGTATATACAGGGTGTTCCCAGAATGGCCGTACCTCTCTTAATAACTCGGATTCTTGCTAATGGAAAAAGTTCAATTCATTTCATTTTATACATTTCTGAAAGCCTTATCTTTATATATCATGAATAATTCTGTATAAATATGGACAGTGATCCCTTTTTGTCTCTTAGTTAAGATTACAACCTATACATTTTTTACGTCAGAAAAAAGCTTATCTAATTGCAGTTCTGTCAAGATCAAAACGGGTTTCATGAGATGAACAGCACTGGAGATAATGTGAGTGAATTTTATCACACGTCAAATCACTTGAGGGCTACTAACAATTACATTATTAAGAATTGTTGCTGTTGCCACTAAAAATAGTACTTCCTTTAGAACTCAGTAACACAAGAAAGAAAAGGTGTCACACCTTCATACTCTGTCAGTGGCACTACATTTAGGCGAGGGCACTACACTATGATTTATGGCTTTAGTGAAGCCGAACTGGATATTTTGCGAACACAACTAGACTGATATTAAACTTCAGTATTTAAGAAAAATATTAAAGTAAATAAAATTACTTTTGTTTTGTGTTTAATTTTTTTAATTTGTCTTCTAATTAGCAAACTTCCAAGGAAAGTTAATTATTTTTTGCACCTGGCAAAGCTACTCAATTTTGTAAATTTTTAAAATTTCAACTCGTAATATCTCCAGATTTGTTCCCCCCTTAGAAGATTCTTTTCTGTCTCGTTAGAGTCATAAATTTATAGTGTGGTGCCCTCGTCTCAGCTTATTGCCAGTGATGAAGTGTGAAATTATGACGCCTTTTCTTTCCTATATCCTTGACTTCTGAAGAAAACACAATTTTTAGTGGCAACAGCCCCAATACTTCACAACGTAAGTATTTCTAATCCCCCAAGTTATTTGACTCATGTGTTAAATTTCAACTCCTAATATCTCCAGTTCTATTCATTTCCGGAAAGGTATTTTGATCTTGTTTGAACCACAAGTAAATAAGCTTTTCGTTCTCATTTAAAAAGAAATATATAGGCGAATATATTGAAGTAAGAGAGAAAAAGAAAGTTTTGTATTTTTAACACGCTGTCCATACTTTTACGGGATCATTCATAATACAAAAGATTGCGCATTCAGAAATTTATAAAATGAGATATAAACGAACATTTTCCGTTGAGAAAAACTCGAGTTATTAAAGGTGGTGTTGTCATTCTGAGACACCCTGTATATAAAATTTTAACCATGGGGAACATACCATCACATGTGCACATAGTACAATGAATAGAGCTAAAGTAGTCTTGACTTGAGCTCATCTCATTGGCCAAGAAAATTTGTTAGTTGGACTTACAGTTTAATAAGGATCCCGAACCCTCAGCGTGAAATTTGCTACGAGCGGGCACTCGCTCAAATTCTGACAGCGATGTGGGCTTTGTAATTTCTATGTTAGAGGGGAATCGGTGCTTCCAGCATATGTTCATATGTTTCTATATGCATGTTTACATACCAGGGATAAATATTATCCATATCTAAATATTATCCATATCTAAATATTATCCATATCTAAATATTTAAAAAAAAATTTGATTTGATTTTTTTTCCTGTTGTAATTCTTGTACTCCAAACAAGTTAATTTCTACCGGCACCATGTCAAGTTTAATTCGATATATGCAGTTATCTTGTATATGCTTCAGCTCTTATTGGGTTATCCATAAACTATTGTATATGACATCCAAATTCCTTTCATAATTACGGGTATGTTGATCTTTACTACGTTTAACAGTTCGAAGAAATCTCTCAATAATCACCTCTGACATTTGCAAGATGCTTTATGATTTTTACCTTTAATAACAATATAATTTTGAAAAGGCTAGACAACTATATAAACATACGTATGAAGGAAAACTTTTACCTTAGTTCCAATCGAAGAGCATGTGTTGGCAAAAAATTGACAGCTGAACTAAGCTCGTGTTAAGCTATAGTAAGAAGAGCCTTTAAACACTATAAAGGGAACCCAGCTTAAATAGTTTTCACTCCATTACTTTGTTTGTGGGGGTTCTAAGGTTACTGTAATAGTTACCATAGCTTCTTTTAGCTCACATGTAACAATTTTCTGCTTATATCAATTAGCTTATATCAATAGTTTTAATATCTATATAAAGATTTCTTTACTGGAAGTAAGAAATATATTTAACGTTTTCTCTACCCAGGAAAACGTGGACAGCACTACTTTCTCAAACTATCCATTAGACTTGCAATTTTTTCAGGGTATTGGCTAGACGGGTAAATATTTTATTTTTTCTCATAGTTTAATGTATATTTAATGCTGTACAAATATAGAGAAATTAAAATTTTAATTTAAGATTTTTCTAGCATCAAAGAATTTATTCTTATGTATTTGTAAATTGCCAAAAGTTGTTCTTTACGCTATTTTTTAAGATTTTTGAATTTTCATGTTTCCTGTTTTTCACATTTCCTCTTTGTACCAAAATATAACGATATTAGAAAACTGAACTCTATAATATATAATTATTAGGCAAATAACTGTATGTATAACTGACAAGGAAATGAACTGTAAATAACGTTGAAAAACCTATAATTATAGAGACTCAAATTTGCTTAACACAATATTTTATAAGATTAAATAAATATATCAGTTAATAATTAATAAAATAAATATTCGATAACTTTGCTCCTCTAAATAAAGATAGATAACTTTTAATCTTAAAACTGGAAAATAACCTTCAATCATAAATACTGTAAGATAACTCTTATTCTGAATGTTGAAATATAACTTTTAATCTCAATACTGGAAGATAACTTTTAATCCCAATACTGGAAGATAACTTTTAATCGTAATACTGGAAGATAACTTTTAATCCCAATACTGGAAGATAACTTTTAATCCCAATACTGGAAGATAACTTTTAATCCCAATACTGGAAGATATCTTCCAGTATTGGGATTAAAAGTTAACTTTTAATCTCAATACTGGAAGATAACTTTTAATCTCAAAACTCGGAGATAATTTTAATCTTAATATTGGAATATAGTTGTTAATCCTACTGGAAGGTCACTTCTAATCTTAATACTGGAAGATAACTTTTAATCTTAATACTGGAAGATAACTTTTAATCTTAATACTGGAAGATAACTTTTAATCTTAATACTGGAAGATAAGTTCAAATTTAATTAAGAATAATTTGCTTAGACCCAAATACCACAATCGTTGTAATTGGATTACAACCGTTTGTACTCTTTTGTTCGAAGACTGTGTACACCGAACAATTCATCTAAATTTAGAAAGGGTTTGTTGTTTTTCAACAGGCCTAGTTAGCGTAAGAGGAGAAAATTCGTTTGGTTAAATTTCTTTTATTTTCAGTCTTTTTAAACATAGATATAAAATTTGACATAGAAGTTATCATGTGTATGTTGTGTATAAATCTTACAATGAGCGTCAATGAAGGACTGCTAGACATTGTCTTTTAGTTATAAATTCTTCAACAGGACGACAAAATGACCCTGGTAAAAATGGCGGTTCTTCGACTTCTCTTTTTCCTGTGAATTTCACTTACTTTTTCCATTTTCGCAGATAACAACGTTAACGATGACATAATAAAATAAATTATTTAATTATTCGTAGCATAATAAAACGGTGCACATAAAGGCGTTTTTTTCTTCTTTGTCGACTCCAGAAATCTTTATCTTTACGCAAGTAGGCTCTTTGAAAATGCAGATCTTTCATGAAAAATTACATTGACCCGTTTTGCTATATTTAATAAGCAGAATGTGCATTACGAATGTAATGATTTAGCAGTGAAATAGTTCATTTAATTTTAATAGATAGTTAAATTTTGTTAAACATCTGGAGTGAAAATAATATAAATATCACTTACACAATAATGCGAAAGGTACGACGGGTACGCCAGATTGTTTAGTAGACAGAAAAATGAATCGTTTTGCCCATTTATCATAAACGAACAGACTCGTTTGTATATCATTGAAGGATTTAGTATAGATCAAATGAACTTTTGTAAGAATAATTATTAACATATTATGACGGCAAAAAATGAAATAGAAGTACAATCTTTGAAGGTTAAGATGGGTTTTTATCTTTAGTCCCTGACTGAAAGTATGTTTTTCGATTTTTTCATTTATGTACAGCATTTCATATTGGAAATCTTTCCGAATGCTGGGTTATGGTTGTATTTACAGTTGTTATTACAGTCATTATTAAATGCTTTTTAGTATTTTAATTATAAATTTCATTCGTTGCTATTATTTTTTCATAAGAAGCTATTTCGTTTAACTTTCTTCATTACTTTTCCTGAACAGCTAGTAATAATTGAATCTGATTTGAAGATGATAAATTCTAAATAATGAGGCAACATTTAATTAACATTGTAAAATTTAATTTAAGCCATAAAAACACATGCGGCAGATGAAAATCAGAAACATTATTTAATGTAGAACTCACCAGTTTCAGGTATGATGTACACTAGGCCGTGCACAAGGGGGTTAAAGGTTAAATACCCCAGTTAAAGAATATTATCAGTTGTTCCTCAAGATAGTCATATTTATTTCAAACCCTCAATTCATTAAACCCTCTCTATCCCCTTTTTTAAATCCTGTATACGAGCCCGTGGCTGAAACTTCCTAAATTGACTTGAAGATTAAAGATGTGCAACATTGTTCACGGACTAAATCAGTGAATGGTTCTGCTGATCTATTAATCATAAGAAGAATCATACGTTCATCCAGTTGCTTTATTGCACTCATTTCGGAACTGTAAGAAATTTGGATCAGTTTTGAACTCGGTTGCATTTTTACATACTTCTAGTTAGAACAGGCCTTAATAAAATTCATATTTCATTAATTAATAACGAGTTAGGCATTATTATTATTATTAATCTCTGAATAAAGGTTTTGTAAAGGCGAAATTTTATGCTGTGACACAAAACGTTTTCAATCAATTGTGATCTAGTATCTTCCTCTCTTGGACATAAGGGACGTGTAATGGAAAGATTTTTATTGTATAGACCTTACAGTATTGATAATCAATCATCAATACCATATTCTTAAATAAATTTCCACCCTCACTACAGTTCTTAAAGTTTCCAGTGTCTTTTCGACCAACTTCTACCCACTACTATCATAATTAGATACTTTACTTATTTCTTGACCACTTACATTCGGTCAATGACTATATGAACCATTTTGATCTAGAAAGAGGTGTGAATTTCTTTGTGTCTGCTGTTAATTCTCTATTTTACTTTACGGTTCGAGAAATTGATATTTATTTTTCTATTTACTTTTATTTGTCTTGTTGGCACATGTTCGTTTTAAGTCAAATCAATCAATTTTACCAGTACAAATTCGAGTTTCTCCCCTCTTTTCAGAAATAGTTTATACTAACTTTGAAGCATCTATTGAAATTTCTGAATCAATATATATACATATATTTCGACCTTGGACGAGGGTGAAATCTACAAATACCTAGGGATAATGCAAACACGGCAGCAGGATCACAAGAAAATCAAGGCTCAGCTCAAGCAAGCATTCCAAGAACGACTCAGAAGCATTGTGAAGACGAAACTGAGCGGCAAGAACACCGTGCAAGCCATTAACGCATATGCGGTACCAGTGCTCACCTACTCCTTCGGGATCATCAAATGGTCCAACACTGAATTAGAACAACTCCAGCGGAAAATGAGAACCATCCAGAGAAGAGCCGGACAACTACACCCTGCAACGGCAATTGAACGGCAAACACTACCCAGGGAAGAAGGTGGACGCGGACAAGCGGACCTCAAAGACTTACGTGACAAGCAGATCCAGAGCATGAGGCAATACTTCCAGTTGAAGAGTCCCCGATCGCCACTCATCCAAGCCATAATACAAGCAGATGCAAATTACACGCCACTAAACCTGTGTAGTACCGAAGAGCGTGTCCTCGAAACAGCCAACGAACAGAAACTGAGAACTTGGGCGGGAAAACCATTACATGGCAGGCACTACAATGACCTGCAACAACCACACGTTGACAAAAAGGCATCAAACTCTTGGCTGGCCAAAGGCACTCTCCAGCCAGAGACAGAAGGATTCATGCTAGCCATCCAAGACCAAGTGATCGCAACAAGGAATAATCAGAAATTCATCCAGAGAAAAGACATAGAAAGCGACAAATGCAGACACCGTCATGGGGCATCGGAGACAATCCAACACGTGATGGCAGGATGCAAGATCCTTGCGCAGTCAGACTACAAACATAGACACGATCAAGTAGCGAAAATAGTCCACCAGAAATTGGCAGCGAATGCTGGCTTTCTGACAGAAAAATGCCCGTACTACAAATATGAGCCAGAGACCGTGCATGAGAACGAAACACACAAGCTTTACTGGGATAGAGCAATCATAACAGACAAGACAGTCCCACATAACCGTCCTGACATAACCCTCGTCGATAAATCGAGTAAGACCACGTACCTAATCGACATAGCAGTACCCAACACCAATAACATACAGACAACCTACACAACGAAAATCACCAAGTACCAAAGTACCAGACATGAAGTACGAGATATATGGGGTATGGAAAAGATCTTCATCATCCCGTTAGTCATCTCAGCAACAGGGATAGTACCAAAAACGCTTGCGACGAATTTGGAGATACTCAACATTGACCCAAACACCTACATTGAAATACAAAAAGCCACAATCCTAAACACGTGTCACATTGTCAGGAAGTTTCTAGACATGGCACATTAAGAAGTGATGTAAAAAGAGGCTTTGGAACAGGGCGCTTCCGTCTGTCCCTAAAGCCTGTTTCCGCCAAGAATGGGCGAGGAAAACTTATATATATATATATATATATATAATATAAATATTTAATTACAATTTATAAAATAAATTAATATATATAATATAAATAATCAAACATAATTCAAATACTCAGTTAATATACGTACGTATATAATATGTGTGGCCAATTAATATATATAGTATATATAAGCAATTAATACTTATATGTATGAGTCATTAACATGATAAAATTTCAATACAAAAGTTTGTTTTAAGCTTATAGAAACGATTTTGTGATAAAAAATTTATTAACTGAAATCTTTTTTTCACCATCTGTTGTGTTCAATATGGCCACGGCTCTTAACAACAGCTCTGCACCGAATTTTCCATTGTAGAAGACTTTTGCGCGGAACAGCAAAAAAGAACTTTCTCCCACATCTATTGGACAACTTTCCAGAGTCCACCTAAGGTAGTAGGATGGCGTCTTCTAATAGCTCTGTTTAGTATCCCAAAGCCACAATAATCCATGGGAGATGAATCAGGGGACTTCACTGGAATGTCAGTAAAGAGTACATCTCCAATCCCGTTATTTTCTCCATTTCATTCATGTACCGAATGGTTAAACGCGAAGTGTGACTTGATGCCTTGTTCTGGTGGATTTTCACTTTTTTCATCTCATTCTTATACAGTCTTGGGAGTTTTCGATGATGCGTATCTTCTAAAATGAATCATTGAAAATATTCTGAGTTGATTCTAACCATTGAAGAAATGTTTTTAATGGTTAACTTCTCGCTATTGCAATATCCAGCGGATAACATGAAACCTTTGGGAAATCTTTCGCGACATGGCTTAATACATATCATCAGTATAATCTTTTTTTTCTCGATAAAAGGTCGCTCGAACCCGAGATGATTTCGATGTGAAAATCCATGCTTCATCATGGGTAACGGCATTTTTTCATTTTGAATCAGATAAGTGTTTTTCATACAATTTCCTACAGTTGGTCTTCCTTTGGGCCATACATCCTGGGGTTAGACATTTTCCTTTCGTTTTATGACGGTATTCGAATTTTAAAATTTGATTTATTATTCTATTAACAATTGAATGTGATGTTTGTGGCATGCTTGCAATTTCCCACTGGGTAGGGTTTTTTAATTTTTGCAATTTCTTTGGTTTTGCGAATGTTGACGTCACCGCGGCTAAGGCTGTGGATATTGACGAGACCTATTTTCGCTATATCTAAAGTTATATTCATTATTTAGCTTATTGCGTTTTAATATATCATGAATCCCCTTTCTACTGATATTAATATTTTTACCTTTACACTATTCTATGATCCTTGAATTCGATAATCTGTCATTGGAAAGTGCACAGACGTAGCCTTGTTTAAAGCGGTCGGTTTTAAATGATATTTTATAACGATTTGTAAAGTTATTTCCGTAAAGTGTTAAGTAAACAATGGAGGATCATATGAAATAGTTTTGTACTGTGCATGTTCTTGCACGAGCGTTGGGAGTGCTTCGAAATCGTTTCTATAAACTTGAAGCAACCCTGTATTTTCATATTTGTATGTTGCTAATTTAAGAATTATTTTTCATGAGAATACACCTTGAATCGTTTTGAATATTTTGGAATAAATATTTCATCCGCTTTTTTGCTATAATTATGACGGCCTTTCAGCGAAGAAAGTGATCTCAACATAAAGATTGAAGAACAAAATTTTGTTTGTATCTCTTTTATTTTTTAAAATGTGGTCACTAATTTGAGACCGTCCATGGAAATTTGAATTTGTTTTCACCTAGGAAAGGCTGCGCGATTCAATAAGCTTGTCAAAATTCAACTTATTCTATAATACAAATATCTCCGGTGCTATTTGTCGCAAAAAATTAATTTTCATTTTGTTAGAACGGTAATTGAATACTCTTATTACATAGAATTCTTTATAGGGTGCAATTTGAAATAAAAGAGAAACATTTTACTTTTTTTACGTTTTTTTAGCATATTTCGTATATTTATTCGAGCGTTTTAATGACACGAAAAAAGTATTGCATTTAAAAACATTATAAAATGAGACATTAGCGAAAGTTTTCTGTTAAAACCAACTGGAGTTACTAAAGGTGATACTGTCTTTCAGTAGCACCATATATCACTATTCAAAACACCTATTGAATATTTATTGGGTGGATTGTTGAGTTCTTTCATAATGTTGCCATCCATTGAAATCAGCTGGCCAAGGTAAATATATGAATCAGCAATTTCTAGCTCAGTGTTGTCAACTTGTATTTTTGTTTCCTCTACAAAATTATTGAACATGATCTTAGTTTTTTGTAGGTTCATCTTGAGTCCAACTTCTTCACTTCTAGTTGAGAGCTCTTGTACCATGTCTTGGAGTTCTAATGGGTCCGTTGAAAAAATAACAATGTCATCAGCAAACCGCAGATGATTTAAATATTCACCATTTATTTTTATTCCCTTGTTATTCCAATTTATCAGCTGAAAAATCATCTGTAAAGCAGAAGTAAAAAGTTTTGGAGAAATGGTATCTCCCTGCCTCACCCCTTTGCCAAGTTTGATAGTTTTGGTATCTTTATGTAACCGAAATTTTGCACTTGCATTTTTATACACACGTTTCACCATGTCAATGTACACATCCTCAATGTCTGTTGATCTTAAAGAGTTGATGACTGCTGATGTTTTTATAGAGTCAAAGGCCTTCTCATAGTCAATAAATGCAACACACAATGGAAGTTCATATTCATGTGTTCTTTCAATTAATTCTCTTAATACTTGAATATGGTCCACTGTACTGAATCCACTTCGAAATCCAGCTTGTTCTCTTGGTTGAGCTGCATCTAATTTTTTCTGCAGGCGATGTGTTAGAACTTTTGTGAAGATTTTATAAATAGCAGGTAACAAGCTAATTGGTCGGTAATTTTTCAAATCCTCTTTATCACCTTTTTTATGCAAAAGAATTACTGTTGCAGAATCCCATTGGTTTGGTATGTTACCGCTGTTAAGACATTTGGTAAAGAATTTTGCAAGTATGTCTTCTACATATTCTCCAGCTTCTTTTAGGATATCTAATGTAATACCATCATCACCAGGGGCTCTTCCTTTCTTCATGCTTTTTATTGCAAATGAAACTTCTTCTTTTAAGATTTTAGGAGCTATTCCTTCGACTATTTCAATGTCTTCGTTTAATTCACTGTTACTTTCGTATAGATTTTTGTAGAATTCTTCAACTCTTCTAAGTATTTCTTCCCTATTTCTTGTTACGGTGCCATCCTCTCCTTTTAATGCAATGATGTGTTTCTTCCCAACAGATAAACTTCCTTTAACAACCCTAAGGCTCTTGTTATTTTCAATGGCTTCCTTTACTAGCTCACAGTTGAATTTTCTTATGTCTTCTTTCATGCTTTTGCGCAGAGTTTTACAAAGTTCTA
>QLNU02014176.1:33479443-33503577 GCA_006491805.2 Dysdera silvatica | reverse complement strand
AAATACTAAATTAGAAAGACAGAAGCTCATTAGGAAACAAGTAAGTAAGAGGGTGGATCTAATGAAACTGAAAGTAAATACCGAGGCATTCAAGTTGGAATTAAAAAATCGCTTTTCTGCACTGGAAGGACTTATTGAAGAAATTGATATCTCAGAAGCAAATGAAAACATTGTTAAGACAATAGTTGAAACTGCTGGGGAAATTGGTGGTGTAACCTGTAAAAAGCACAATAGCAAATTATCTGAGAAGACGAAACAGCTCATGAAAAGGCGAAGAGATATGAAGGTGGACAATCGAAATACCAGTTCCAGGATTGAGTACATAGAACTTTGTAAAACTCTGCGCAAAAGCATGAAAGAAGACATAAGAAAATTCAACTGTGAGCTAGTAAGGAAAGCCATTGAAAATAACAAGAGCCTTAGGGTTGTTAAAGGAAGTTTATCTGTTGGGAAGAAACACATCATTGCATTAAAAGGAGAGGATGGCACCGTAACAAGAAATAGGGAAGAAATACTTAGAAGAGTTGAAGAATTCTACAAAAAACTATATGAAAGTAACAGTGGATTAAACGAAGACGCCGAAATAGTCGAAGGAATAGCTCCTAAAATCTTAAAAGAAGAAGTAGCATTTGCAATAAAAAATATGAAGAAAGGAAAGAGCCTGTTGATGATGGCATTGCATTAGATATCCTAAAGAATATGGAATATGTGGAAAGCTTATACTTGCAAAATTCTTTACCAAATGTCTTAACAGCGGTAACATACCAAACCAATGGGATTCTGCAACAGTAATTCTTTTGCATAAAAAAGGTGATAAAGAGGATTTGAAAAATTACCGACCAATTAGCTTGTTACCTGCTATTTATAAAATCTTCACAAAAGTTCTAACACATCGCCTGCAGAAAAAATTAGATGCAGCTCAACCAAGAGAACAAGCTGGATTTCGAAGTGGATTCAGTACAGTGGACCATATTCAAGTATTAAGAGAATTAATTGAAAGAACACATGAATATGAACTTCCATTGTGTGTTGCATTTATTGACTATGAGAAGGCCTTTGACTCTATAAAAACATCAGCAGTCATCAACTCTTTAAGATCAACAGACATTGAGGATGTGTACATTGACATGGTGAAACGTGTGTATAAAAATGCAAGTGCAAAATTTCGGTTACATAAAGATACCAAAACTATTAAAATTGGTAAAGGTGTGAGGCAGGGAGATACCATTTCTCCAAAACTTTTTACTTCAGCTTTACAGATGATTTTTCAGCTGATAAATTGGAATAACAAGGGAATAAAAATAAATGGTGAATATTTAAATCATCTGCGGTTTGCTGATGACATTGTTATTTTTTCAACGGACCCATTAGAACTCCAAGACATGGTACAAGAGCTCTCAACTAGAAGTGAAGAAGTTGGACTCAAGATGAACCTACAAAAAACTAAAATCATGTTCAACAATTTCGTAAAGAAAGCAAGTATACAAGTTGACAACACTGAGCTAGAAGTTTCTGATTCATATATTTACCTTGGACAACTGATTTCAATGGAAGGCAACATTATGAAAGAACTCAACAGACGTGTTAAACTTGGTTGGAGTGTATTCGGACCAAACAGTTTTATCCTGAAGGGAAAATTACATTTGTGTCTAAAAAGAAAGGTCTTCAACCAGTGTGTATTGCCAGTCCTCTCTTATGGATCAGAGACATGGAGTCTAACTGTTGGAGCAATACGAAAGTTACAGACAACACAAAGGAGCATGGAGAGGTGCATGCTTGGAATAACTAGGAGAGATCGAAAAAGAAACACTTGGGTGAGAGAGCAAACTAAAGTAGAGGACATCATTGTTAAAGTAAAAAAGGCTGAAATGGAGATGGGCTGGGCATATTGCAAGAAGAACTTACAAACGATGGACAACGCAAATTCTCAACTGGTTTCCAAGAGACCATCGAAGACCTAAAAACGTCCTCAAACTAGGTGGGTGGATGATAAAAGAAAAGAGGTTAGGTGGCGTGGAAACGAATGGCCCAGGATAGACTTGTGTGGGAAGCATTTGGAGAGACTTTCATCTAGCAGTGGATAGATAATGGTTGAATATGATGATATATATATATACCAGAGTGTAGTTTATTGCTAATGCATCTATTATTAAAGTACTCCATGCAATGTAAGTATAGATTTAAAGGTTTTCAAGAACATTTATTTGTATAATACATTAAGCGCCAGATCAATCGCCCAAAAAATTATTAATTTTTAAAAATTGGTTTTTAAAAATTATTACTGCAATGAACCTTTTATCCCCACAGGAGTGAATTTTATACGAATATCATTTTTTTTGTAATTATCAGAATGTTAAAATTCAGTTACTATTTCTTTTTCGAATGCCTCCCTCTAATTGGGTTCCATTCCTCGTCGCACTTCAAATTGCATTCTGTCTGTCTGCAATGAAATGTTTATTATCCATAGTGATGGTGAATGTTTCTGAAAACTGCTTAAATATTGTTTATAAAAAACCCCTAAGTTCCGAATATGGGAGAGATTTTTCTCTTCTGAGATATGTCGTCTGAGGATGCGACTTTCCGCCCCCTCTCGGGGTGGCGTATCGATAGTGGCGGTCAACTGTGCACTTCATCATCGAATTGGAATAAGGATTTTTGTATTTGTCTCCGAGTTATACATTACGTGATTTTTATTTTGCATTGATTCCGTCCCATTCCTCATTTTCGTGTTTTCGAAGAGTGAAGTTTTACAGTATTTGGGATTTTAGATGGTTTCTAACTAAAACCTTGCTCATACATTTAGTTTCTTCTTCACTTCTCATTTATCAAAACTAAAGACATTTTCGGTCTTACAGAGAGATGAATTTTCTATTCAATTCTCCATTCATTTCATCTTTTTTTCTGATGTTTTATTTCTATATTTCTACGAAAGTTACGATCTGATGAATGTTCACCCGTATTCAAAAGCGATCGAAATTCGTGGCATAACTTTATACCAGTCGATTTTACTTTTATAAAAGAAACTATCTATATCCGTATGCAGAATTCGCACATCAACTTTATTCACATCGTGGTTTCATTATGTCATAATAAAAAATACACAATAATGTTTTTAAGATATCCAGGATCGATATTCCAGCATACATAGATTTTATTGAAAGTCGATTTCGGCATATCCATGTGAACTTGTTTTAAAAAGTTACCATCTTCACAATTCTTAAGATTCGTCCGATCCTTAAAGCTTAGATATGAAATCAACGTTTTCCGATTTTTGTTTTTTCTCATCAGCCGCCAGACTAAATTTTTTCTATTTCTCATGCTTTCTATTGTTTTCCCGAATACTGACTTATACATAAGCTTATAAAAATCTCTTTGCGAAACCAGTCTTTGTCTCTTTTTTTTCTTTTGAGTGTTTAATTGAATATGGGATTTCAATTAGTCTTTGCAGGAAGCTTATCCCTCCATTTTATTTTTTTACCTGCAGTCCATCTGACAACGCTTGTTTGAGAAACAAATGATGAGCATTTTATCTATGTTTACCGTTTAATGTGATATCTTCATTATGCATTTGTTGGGTAATAGTTAATATCAATATCTAAACTATAGTCTTTCTCACGATCATCTGATATATTATAGTATATTTTCAATATTAAATGCTTAATTTTCTCGAATAGATATCCACTCAAAGTTTTTGCATATGAGTATAACCGTATACTTTAATAGCGAGAAGAAATTAAAATTACACATCGAAAGAAATGTACTATTGTACTATCGGTTTTTTAAATTCCTCAAATTATATTTTTTCAGAATTCTATATTCCTTATCATCCTCTTGGCTATTTTACATACCAATGCGTTAGTAGCATTGATTAGTGTTTTTATTTATCTTTAATTTAAGTTTGATTTGATTTTAAAATTAAGGTCAAAGGTCTAAAACAAAACTTAATGTGATTTGACATAGACCAGGGAAAATTTTCTTATACGTATATACTAGGAAATACATGAAAATAATTACCTTCTGAATCTATTTTCATTCCCAATTAGTGTTTTTATAAGATTTCTTGATTTTAAAATTAAATTAATATGAATGTAGTATACTTTAGTGTAGTGTGTTGCTTTGAGGCTAAGCAAAAATATCAAGATAATAAAGTATTTTCATGTGTGTTGAAGTTTTGTCTTGAAGCAAAGTGGCTTTCGAATATTATCTTGACGAAATCCCTTTTATTTTTCTCCAAAAAATAAATGATCATTGATAAAAAAAAAATTCCTCTGTTACCAGTGTTCCCCATTTAAGATTTATTCTAGTGCAGAAAATTTGGATATACTAAAACTCTATGTATTTATGAAATAATCTTACTTAAATATCCAAGAAGTATGTTCTATTATTTAAGATGATTACTTAGTTTAGACGTTTTTGTACAGATTAAGAAAATATTTTATATTATTGCGATTTTACGATAAAAATGGCATTGTGTCAGACTTACACTTTCGCGAACATCCCGAATCTATATCCATACAATTTTCCCTTAATTTTACAAAATACAAGTTCACAAAAGTTTTTTATCTTCACCAAAATATAAAATGTTTCGAAGTAAAAGTATTTCACCAAGTAAATGGTATTAATATCATCCTATATAAAACGAAACCCGGCATTAAAAAATTGTTTAATCATGTACATTAGAAAAGTTTTGCAATTTATTCTCTGACTAAAAAATCCTAATAATTTTTATCATTAAGTAGAATATATATTTTTCTTTATTATTTAAGCAATTTTCTGCAACTATAAAATAATTTATATATTTTTCTAAAACAATGAAAAAATGTTTTTTAGCTGTTTAGTCTTAAATTTTTTTTAACTATTCATTAAGTAAATGTATTTTTTATATAAAGTTTGTCATAAATTATTTTTCTTTAAACATTATATTTTTTCATTTTACACTAATGCAATTAGAATTTTTCATAAGTAACTTTTTCACTGAATTTTTAAACATTAGAAATCTACAAGTTGAGGGAAAGAGAAAATATTTCACTCTAGTTTGATACTTTAAGTAAACTGCCCTCAAAAAATTTCGCTTAAGTACATTAAAAGATCTGGTGCAGATTTTTCCTTGACTAAAAACATCCTATTTTTTCGCATTAAGTAAATATATATTTTTCTGTTTTTCATCATTATTTAAACAATTTTCCTTAAATATGAAATTATTTATACAATGTTCTGAAACTACGAAAAAATACTTTTTAACTAATTCAATCTTAAATTTTCTGACCTATCCTTTAAATATAGTTACATTGTTTTACACATGGTTTGTCATAAATAATTTTTCTTTAAACATTACACTTTCGTTTTTCATTTTACACTTATTTAGTTAAATGTGTGTAAATGCAATTTTTTGGTAAGATTTTAAATATAAAAGTCATCAAGTCGAGGGAAAGTGAAAATATTTGACTTTGGTTTGATGTTTTAAGAAAATTCAACCTATTTGTTAAAATTTCACCACAAACCGCGTCGAATACGATATCTACAAAAAAATAACCATTTTATGTAAAATAGAAAATATTTTGAAGCTTTCGTATATTCCTCTATGAAAATATGCCCAACTCCTCTTGATATCAACAACGCAGGGTTCCTTTTTTTCACAAAAGAGGTTTTCTTTCTCTCACTTATGGTTCTTCCTATCCACATTACAAGTGTTGAAAACAGCCTCTCAATAATACACACATTTTTTTATTGTTTATATGAGAGAGATCATAAACGACATGGGTAAAATCATGGGTTTATGGTAACATGAAAAAGTGCCAAAAGTTATTTGTATACTTTGTACGGTACCAAAAATAAATAAATAAACAAATAAATAAATAAACAAATGAATAAATAAACAAATAAATAAACTAATAAAACTTCAAAGCCATTCTGCGTCGGAAACTTCATTTTGCCGAAGGATTCGAAACTGTAATGATCTGTTCTTAGCTTGAAAAGTGAAAAACAAATTTTCTAAAGTGTAAGATATTTGTGACTTTATGTTACAAATGTAATGTTGCGTCAGCGCTGACACTTTTCCCGAGTATTCGGAATCTACATTCATCTAATTTCCCCATTAGTTATGAAAGAATAAAAAATACAAGTTCACAAAATCATTTTTCTGCCTTTACCGAAATATAAAATGCTTCGAAGTAAAAATATTTCTTACAGAACTTGATTCACCGAATAAATTATGTTAATATTTTTCTATACAAAACGAAACACTGCCCTAAAAAATTGTTTTTTTTTTACTTAAGTATATTAGAAAACCTTTTTGGGCAATTCATGCCTTAAGTAAAAGATCTTAATAATTTTTTAATTAGGTAGACATTTTTTTTTTTGCATGATAATTTAAAAAAAATTTTTAACTACGAAAATATTTAAACAAGTTTCTAAAACTACTAAGAACAATATTTTTTAACTGTTTCAGTCTTAAATTTTCTTAACTATTCTTTAAGTTGTTGCATGTTTTATGCAAAGTTTTGGTATGAATAGTTTTTTCTTTAAACATTAAACTTTTATTTTTTATCGTACACTTACTCAAGAGGAATTTTCAGAAGTAAATATTTCATAAGTTTTAAATTATTAAAATGCTACAAGTCGAAGGACAGGGAAAAGATTTGATTGTAGTTTGATACTTCAAGAAAATTCAAAATGTTTTGTTAAATTTTCTCCAAAAACGCGTCGAATATGATATCTACAAATATTTAACGATTTTATGTAAAGAAGGAATTTTAGAAGATTCGTATATTCCCTACGAAAACACGCACAACTCTTCTTCATGTCAATAATCAACTATCGGCACTTCTTCATATTATCACAAATCCATGATTTTACACATGTCGTTTATCATCTCTCTTATATAAACAATAAGAAAATGTGTGTATTATTGAGAGACTCTTTTTAACACGTGTAATGCGGATAGGAAAAACCATAAGTGGGAGAAAAAAACTCTCTTTTTTTTTTAAAAAAAAATGAACCCTGCATTGTTGATATCAAGAGGAGTTGTGCCTATTTTCGTAGAGGAATATACGAAAGCTTCAAAATATTTTCTAATTTACATAAAATCGTTACTTTTTTGGTAGATATCATATTCGACGCGTTTTGGGGAGAAATTTTAACAAACAATATGAATTTCCTTAAAACATCAAACTAGAGTAAAATATTTTCACTTTCCCTAGATTTGCAGATTTTTTATGTTTAAAAACTTATTGAAATAATTCCATGTATACAAATTTTAACTAAATAAGTGTAAAATGAAAAACTAGAGTGTAATGTTTAAAAAAAAATATTTATTACAAACCATGTATAAAACAATGTATCTATACTTAAAGTATTTAAGTATAGATACATTCTAGTTCAGAAAATTTAAGATTGAAACAATTAAAAAGTATTTTTTCATAGCTTTAGAAAATTGCATAAAAAATTTCATATTTAAAGAAAATTGTTTAAATAATAACGAAAAATATATATATTCTAATTAATGATAAAAAAATTAGGATTTTTTAGGCAATATATAAATTGCACAAGATTTTTTAATCTACTTGATCCAAACAATTTTTCTAAGTCTGTGCTTCGTATTATATAGTACAATATTAATACTATTTGTTTGGTGAAATATTTTTACTTCGAAGCATTTTATATTTTGATAAAGATAAAAAAAGCTTTTGTGAACTTGTATTTCGTCAAATTAAGGGACAAATGAGATGGTTATGAATTAGGAATGCTCGCGAAAGTGTAGGTTCTGACACGACATGCCATTTGCAGCGTAAAATCATAAAACATCTTAAACTTTAGAAAAATTTTGCTTTTCCACTTTTGTAACTAAGAAAACAAAAAGAATATTTTATTTTCGGATTCCTCGGGGAAATGGTGTAACTAATGGGAAAAAATAATTGCGTATAGGTTCTAATTCCTTGCCAGAGTGTAGTTTCCGATGCAGCATGATATTTGATGCTTTTTGTACCTTAAAAACCAGTAAGATAAAATATTTTCTTAATCTTTAGGAAACGTCTTAACTAAGTAATCATCTTAAATAGTGGAAAACATTTCTTGGAAATTTAAGTGAGATAATATCAAAAACACATAGGGAGTTTTAATATATCCAAATTTTTTGCACTAGAATAAATCTTAAATAGGAAACACTGGAAACAGCAGAATTTTTTTATCAATGATCGTTTATCTTTTGGAGAAAAAATAATAGGGATTTCGTCAAGACAATATTCGAAAGTCACATTGCTTCAAGACAAAACTTCTAAACACAGGTAAATAATTTATAATCTTGAAATCGTTGCTTAGCCTCAAAACAACACAATACATAAATGTATACTACATATATATTAACTTAATTTTAAAAAGACAAGTGATCTTATAAAAAAACTGTGGGAATAAAAAGTAGCTTTAGAAGGTATTTTTCATGTATTTCCTAGTGTATACGAATATGAAAATTTCCCCAGGTCTATATCAAACCACATTAAGTCTAATTTGATTTTAAAATTAAGAACAAATAACTAAAATAAAACTTAAATTAAAGATAAATAAAAACACTAATCAATGATAATAACGCATTAGCATGTGAAATTGCCGAGGGTGATAAGGAATGTAGAACTCTGAGAAAAAATAATTTGGAGAATCTCAAAAACCTGTAGTGCAATAGTACATTTCTTTTAATGTGGAATTTTAATTCTTTTCTTGCTATTAAAATAGACAGTAATACTCATATGCAAGAACTTTGAGTGGATATCCATTCAAAAAAACTAAGTATTAAATATTAAAAATTTACCAGACGATGGTGACGAAGGCTATATTTTAGACGTTGATATTAACTATTGTCTATCAAATGCATAATGAAGATATCACATTAAACGATAAGCATAGATAAGATGCTCATCATTTGTTTTTTAAACAAGTGTTGTCAGCTGGGTTACAGGCAAAAAATAAAATGAAGGGATAAGCTTCTTGCAAAAGGGCTGATTGAAATCAAATATTCAATTAAACACTGAAAAGAGGAAAGAAGCAAAGACGGATTTCAAAAATGGATTTTTATGAGTTTATGTATTATTTTGTATTCGGGAGAACAATAAAAAGAATAAGAAATAGAACAAAAGTTGGTCTGGCGGCTGATGAGAAAAAAAAATATTGGAACATGTTGATTTCAAAGCCAAGCTTTAAGGATTGGATAAATTTGAAGAATGACGAAGATGGTAACTTTCTAGTACAAGTTCACATGACGAAATCAATTTTCAATAAAATCTATATATGTTGGAATATCGATCCTGGATATCAAGAAAATATTGCTGTGTATTTTTAACTATGATATAATGAAACCACGATATAAAGTTGATGTGCGAATTCCTCATATGGATGCTGTTATTTTCCTTTATGAAAGTAAAATCATCGACTGGTATGAAGTTTTGACTCTGATTGTAATCGCTTTTAAATACGTGTGAATATCCATAAGATCATATCCCTTGTAGAAATATAAAAAAAAAAGAGAAGAAAAGATGAAATTAATGGAAAATTAAATAGAGAATTCATCTCTCTCTAAGACCGAAAGTGCATGTCTTTAGTTTTAATAAAGAAGAAGTGAAGAGAGAGCTAAAGGTATGAGCTAGGTTTTAATTAGAAACCATCTAAAATTCTAAACACTGTAAACTTTACTCTTCGAAAACACGAAAACGAGGAATGGTGTGAAATCCATGCAAAGTAAAAAGACATATAATGTACAACTTGGAGACAAATACGAAAGTCCTTATACCCATACGATGATAAGGTGAACTCTTGAACCCCCCTATGAATACGCCACCCTCGAGGGGGGGGGTGGAAGATCGCATCCTCAGACTACATGTCTCAGAAGAGAAAAAACTCTCCCATACCCGGAACTTGGGTTGTTTGTAAACAAGATGTACGCGGTTTTCAGAAACATTACTCCTCACTATGGAGAATAGACATTTCATTGCAGACATACAGAATGCAATTTGCACTGAGACGAGGAATGGAATCCAATTAGAGGGAAGCATTGAAAAAGAAGTTATAGGTTTAGGAAATTTAAATCGCTTTTCTCAGACCAAACTTGCTTATTTGTAAACAAGGGACGTCAGACGTAAGAAAAATTTATGCCCCTCAACTGAAATAAACTTTTCATACAGGACAAATAAAAGGAAACATCGATAGCGGTAGGGTATTTATGCACGTAAATACATTATGAATATAAATAAACGGTTAGCTGACATACAAAATGAATTTATATTTTTAGGGAAAATTTCAGCAGCTAAGGTAGGAACACTTGAACAGTTTTGTTATAATTGGCCGCACACTAATATAGGAAATAGCTTTGCGGTAAAAGAATCTTTTTTACCGAGGTAAAAGGTCGGGAAACAGCGGATATCTAGAAAAAAAGACAGGCTCATGTATAAATAGAATTATAGAATTGTTGAAACTTTTTCTCTGATTGGACGATGAGGATGAAAAGAAAGAGGAAGGGAATAACTACAGAAGCTGTTTCTCTTCATTCAGCATCGGAAACTAACAGAGAACGGTTTGTAGTCCGCCCGAAATAAATATTTCCATTGCAGTAAAAAATAATGAGCGAGTGAATAATTCCCCGAATTTTAACAATCGGATAATTATAAAAAAGAGGATAATTGATATTCATATAAAATTGTAAAATTGACTCGACGAGAATAAAAAAAACTCCTGTAGGAATAAAACTTTCATTGCAGTAATAAGTAGAAAAAATGGTGGTGCCACGAATTTTAAAAATTAAAAAATGTTCGTAATCCTCCCGAGATAAATATTTCCATTACTGTAAAAATAATCAGCGAGGAAATAATCGCCAAATCTGGACAATCTGATAATTACAAAGAAAAAAAATGATATTCATATAAAATTAATTCCTGTGGGAATAAAAGTTTCATTGTAGTAATAAGTAGGAAAAATGGTAGTGCCGCATTTTTTAATAATTAAAACAAGGAAAATTGATATAAAATAAGGACGACTGTAGGAATAGTCAATAGATAGGTATGATGAAAATTAGGAAAACTCGGATAAGCACAACCATACTTATTATTATTATTATTATTATAAACCATACTAATTACTATTAATCAGGAAATACAAATAAAAAATATGGAATAACTCATGATAATTGCAAAAAATCAAAAGGAAAAATGGTATTCTCGATCAAAAAGTAAAAAATAAATACCAAGAAATAAAAAAAAACATGATCGTATTCCGAGAGGGAGAGATACGAAGGGAATAGGAACATAGACCGCCATGGCGGCCATCTTGGAAACGGCGGCCATTTTGAAAACGGGGTGCAAGGAAATCTCAATACTATTTATGTACTATCGCACCATGATTGGCGCAGAATTGCTGTCCTTGCGCCATAAAACACCGACCGACCAACCAACCAGACAAACAAAGAAAAAAAATATAAAATTAAGCATAAAAAATAAAATGTTCTTACATTTGAAACGCTTCAAAGTATTTTGGATTCGGGGAGAGAAATAAGGTTATTTGCGTCAGCCTCTAAATGCAACGTTATTTTATTTTATATCAAGGCCTAGTCTCCTCCCAACTGAAAATGTGCATTTTTGGAAATAAACTTTTTAGCGGACCAAAGAAAGTAGTTATTCCAGTTGTACTAATGCATTTAATGGAAACGTGTGCGGATTTTCTAAAAAAAATACTCAGAATTTCCCAAATTACATCATTAATAAAAATTTAATATTACGAAAATATTTTCGGGAATTTTGTGGTTTATTTTCTCATTAGGATATTACGAAAAGGAATAGAAAACCCAATTATTTTTGCAAATTTACAAAAAGGTAAAATTTTACATATCTCTTTTTTTTTTTCTTGTCAGACACTAAAGTTTAATTATCACAAATATTTTGAAATCAAAAATAGCAATAATACATTAAAAAGTTTGTTAATTTATTTCCAAAAATAAAACAAATTACCTCAATTTTTTTTCTTAAAAAATCGAAATGCCAAGGTATTTACGTACCTTTCGGAACATTTGTGATAAATATAAAATACTGTTTTCCGTTGTTCTTTTGTTTATTCTGTTTATCGCTACAGCAAGGCAGTGGATCCACAATCTTCTTTGGAATCTGAACCTCTTAAGTTGTAGGGAACCAACTCCCGGACTAAACTATGTAATTTCCCGTTTTATGTTACACGCATGTATGTACATCCTCCAAGTGTGCCATTTCGTTCATTCAACGAATCAATGAAAGATTTTATCCAACTGTCATAAACTATATTGCTCGTTGAATGATTCGATAATCGAACAAGTTGGTTGACACATAACTAATATACCCTACATGGTCCGGGCCTCTAGACCGGCATTCCACAACTTTATTGTAAGAACACCATCGTTTTGCAGAACATGCATAGTACATAGTGGATTACCTTGCTGAAATATGCAGTCTGGTCGCATATTACATTCTGTTGTGAGAACATATTTCCCTTATAGGGTATTTCTTGTTTGTTTTCTTTTGTTTTACGGTGCAAGGAGAGAAAGAGTTATGCTGCTCGTAATCTATAGTTTTCCGAGGAACCGAACTTAATAATGCCTAGGGAACCAACTCCCGGACTGTGATGAACAGCTAGTCGATAAGCTTCCTTTGTTTGACGCAGTCGTGGGTCGAATCCGGGACAACTGCATGAAAGATAAACGGGTTACCACCGTACCATCGCAAGAACACAGGCCATTTCTGTTTCATTTTTACGTCACAAACGTATTTGCGACATCAGCAGTAACGTGATTTTCAAAAATAATCAATGAATAAAATTTTAGTGAAAATCATGTTTCTTATTTACGGAAAAATTATTTAACGTCGCATCCAAGATGATGCTGTTATTTTTAAGATCAGATTTCTCTTTTCTCGCCAAGATTTTTTATCTTGGGGAAAGTCAAGATTATAAATAAACTCGTGAAAATATGAAGGCATTAAAGTTTCACCCAGAACTCCCCAGACATCCTTGTATCGCGAGTCTTCCAAATACACGAGACGCTGAGATTTCCTTTAGGCGCTAAACTTGTTAAAGCAGAGCACGTTAAAGCGGTTTCCTGGAAGAGTAGAAGGAAGAGGAAAAAGAGATTGGACGAAGATAAAGTAAGAAGAAGATTAAAGATAAGAACAGAAAAGAAAGCGAATTAAAGAATGATTCTTGGTCTCGTTTTTGTGATCACTTTCTTCCCTTTATACCGGAAGTTAGACTGTTATTTTGTTCAGTTTAAGTGGCGAAATATTTTATTACATAAATCTTACTTTTATTCATTTTATTCAGTTATCTAAGCTTCTGAATAATTTTGGGTTGGCTATTTGTGTATATTTAACACATTAATAGAACAACAACGCAAAGATTGACCCATCATATACTAGTAAAATTTGACACTGGTCGGAATATACGAAATACAAATGAAGAAGGTAAGATACAATCGGTAAAAATATTCCACTTAGCGAAAAGTGAGAGAGCAAACTAGAGTAGAGGACATCATTGTTAAAGTAAAAGGGTTGAAATGGCAAGGGCTGGGCATTTGTAAGAAAGAACTGATCAACGATGGACAATTGAAATTCTCAACTCGATTCCAAGAGATCATCGAAGACCTAGAAAACGTCCTCAAACTAGATGGGTGAATGGAATAAGAAATCAGGTTGGGGTGACGTGGAAGCGAATTCCT
This sequence comes from Dysdera silvatica, assembly GCA_006491805.2. NCBI lineage: Eukaryota > Metazoa > Arthropoda > Arachnida > Araneae > Dysderidae > Dysdera > Dysdera silvatica. Next base: position 33,489,866 of record QLNU02014176.1, on the reverse strand, counting down.
CAGGATAGACTTGTGTGGAAAGGATTTGGAGAGACCTTCCTCCAGCAGTGGATAGATAATGGTTGAATATGATGATGATATATATATATAATTACTTCCCACGATGTTTTAATACCAATTAGTCTCATAGAGTATATCAGTGCCAATTTATTTGATATAATATTTTGATATCAGCTTACCTGAACAAAAATTACAGGTACAGCCGTTATAATGGAGAGCACCCAAATCAGTACAATGACTCTTCGAGCCTGACTCATTGTACAAAGATAGCGTGATTTCACTGGATGTATGATCGCATAATACCTATTACAAGGTGCAAAAAATACCGAATTAGTTAAACATGAATTGTAATACGAGCTGATTTTTAATTTTATTTCCAGTTGGGCAACATTAAATAAATATATTATTTATTTATATTACTGACAATAAATATTTTTAGAAGAAACCCGTTAATTTAGGTTTTGTATAAATGAATTATGCAACCACGTTTACTTAAATAATAATCGTGTTACCTTTCAACGCTCATAGATGTTAACGTTAGTACTGAGCATATGACAGACACGTTTTGAACGTAGTGCACGAATTTGCAGGAAAATTCCCCAAGTGTCCAGGAATAGGAAAACAGCTGGCCAAACTAAAAGAAAAGAGACAAGATATCGAGAGATAAGTACATGTATTATGATATATTTTGTATGTAGATATATGTACATGTTTTGTGATATATTGCGTATGTAGGTATATATACATGTATTATGGTATATTATGTATGTAGAATTTACATACAAAAGGTTAAACACTGGTAAAATAGCAATGAAAAAGATCACCCAAGCTTTCGGACGTGTCAGCAGCAGTCCATCAGGAGTAATGATCATTACTCCTGATGAAGGACTGCTGCTGATGCGTCCGAAAGCTTGAGTGATCTTTTTATTTGCTATTTTACCAGGGTTCAACTTTTTGCATATACATTTCCTCCCTGGAACCTCGTATTTTATTTCTAATGTCTATAGAATTATATGAATACATTATGATTCAGCCATATTAATAGTACTATAATATGTGTGTTTTTGCCCGACACAGCGCAATGGACTTCAGCATACTGAATTATTGAGAAACAGGTGACGGGGCCTTAGCTTCATAATAGCGTAAGTGCTGAATTCGTACCTCATCGGCTGTGGCTCAGTGGTTCATTGACTCAGGAAGTCAGGATGGAAATTTAAAATTAGTGGATCGAGATTTGACTGTGGCTTTTTCTTTATCTTTCCGACGCTTACAGATTAAAGGGCTTTCGTTTGAGCTTAACAGCAAAATGTGAATACGAGACCTTAATCAGTTCCTCACGAAATTGCACTTTAATGTCGGAGTTAAAAGTAGCAACGTAAGTAGGAAATTAAGGCCTCATCAAGTGTGGCTCCAAACGTCAGGATATAAATGCTAAAAGTTACTGGACTGAGGTTTGCCCAAGACTTCTTTTTTTCCACTGCACTTTGACTCTTGTTGGTGAAAAGGCTTTTGTATGAGAAAAGAAGGTTCGAGTATAAACTGCATGACCTCATAAAATTAATTACATATTTATTAAATAATTTAACTTTTCACCATGTTTTTTGTTCAATTTTATATTTGATTTTTGAATAATTCCTTCTGTAGCTAAATTAATTTCAATTAGCCACAGGATATACTAGAGCCGCCAAAAACCACGTTAGAGCCGCCGCAAAAGCTTTCAAAGAGAATAACTTTAGCACGAATTTTGACATGGAACCATATTAAATTTTATGTTCAAAAAGTGAGATTGGCACAGCATTATCTTTAGTGTCCTTGTGCCTTAGAACTTGGTTTTACAGCACAAGGATACTAAAGATCATGCTGCGGCATTACGGCACAAACGAAGCATTACAGCAAAACATAATATACACATGAAGATCAAGTATTACGGCACAAATGAAGTTTTTAAGTTCTTTCCAGGAAGGAACTAAATAGTCGTCAGAAATGTTTGAGCATGCAAAATTAACACACGAAAAACAGTTGTTTAAATAAATTATATATCATGTAAGTTTCAATAAAACAATTATGTTCCAGATTTAGATCGCCTCTAGTAATGTTCTTGCACCCTTATTTGCCTATTTGAAATTTCATTAGATCTATTATATATATATACGTTTTGTATGCAATGTAATCTGAACCATTACCTTGCTGTTAAATCCCACAATGCGTATTTCTTTAAGATTCAAATTGCATATATTATTAATATTGGAATATTTTATAAGGGCTATCATTACTCTGTCTTTATCTCTTAAGGCTTTTTTTATTATTTCACCAAAGATGGAGACAAGCATCGAAACAATAAAATTACGAGACTCATATATGGTGAAGAAATGACACTCTCCCTTAAGATAGATTGTTAACAGAGTACCTCATATTATCCTTCTTATGATCGCAAGCAAACCATTGTGTTAGAAATGCAATATCGTTTTTATGAAGAAAATCTATAATCAGAAACTGATGAATCCCCAATCCAAAGATTCTGTCGTTCTGCCTTCATTCCATGAATAAAGAAGATCAATGCCGTTCCTTCGAATATCTAATAAAGATTTTTTGGTACTTTGTTTCATTGCATATTGTCAATAACCTGTGGCAATGAGTTTTTAAATATCCGCTTAGATACACGATAATTTTTTTGCCATACACGTGTATGTAGCTCAAACTAGAGCTTTTTTTTATATTTGGAGAAAAAGAGACACCGTCCTCATCCTGGATTCGAACCAGGGTCCCTCCGTTTAGCCCGGAGTGTCTTAGACCGCTAGACGAATGAGGACAGGAAACAACGCTCTCTTTCTCCGTATGTAAAGATGTTAAGGTATTATTACCCTCCGCAGGGATAACACAATTGCCAAATATGGTCAACACAAGAAAGCCTCCGGGGCGAGATTTTTGTGAGTTTTTCGTGGAGAATTTATTATAGGTGGGGGGATGGAGTCTCTTTTTCTCCAAAAACAAAAAAGCTGTAGTTTGAGCTATATATACATGGGTGGCAAAAATTATTGTATAATAAATTCCCCCACGAAAAACTCACAAAAATCTCGCCCCGGAGGCTTTTCTGTGTTGACCATTATTTGGCAATTGTGTTATCCCTGTGAAGGGTAATAATATCTTACATCCGCTTAGACACTTACTTGTCCTACAAAACGAATGTACCAAAATGTATATTTTCCATTAAATTTAATCGAATCTGTACTGCGAATATGGAAAATATTTACAACGCAGTGGAATGCTTGTTAACGTGAACATTCACGATTACAATAATTCATTCATGTTAAAAATAATTCACTGTTAAAAATAATTCACTTTATACAGAAAGGGTATGATCGTGTTTCAATTACGATTCAGTTTGACAAGGATCTAAAAAATAGTTCATGTTAAACGTAATATACAATATGCGTGCTCATGTTAACGAGATACATCATATAGTATAAATAACAAATGTTTCAGCAAAAATTATGAGGAATGAATTTTCAATTTAGAAAATGAATATAAAATTACGCTTCTACGCTTGATAAAATTATATATATCATTAATTTTAATACTTCTTTTGGTTTCTTTTGATTGGAGTCGATATTTCAATGAAATAATTTTGCAAACTTTTTAAAGGGGAATGCTTGTGCATCTGCTCTTCAAAATTTGGCATAAATCAATTTCATTTGCAGACCCGGTATTTTAAATTTGCTTTTGTTTCTAAATATTCCTACATTCTTGATTGAATTAATTCCCGAATTGTACGTGCCATCTTTTCCATATACGTACCTTTACTATAAGGTCTATCACAATCACTGGTCCATTCAAAACTTCATTAATTTCGTGTTATAGGCCAGAGGTTGCCAACCTTTCGGACCTCACGGACCACTAAATTCATAATTTTAAATCCCGCGGACCATTAATATGAATTTTTTAAAAAGATAAATACAGGGTTTCTCTTGGTAACCGCATTGCGGTAATTGAGGGTTTTTTTTCATAAAGGGAGCGTTCAAACATTACGTTAGTACCTTGAGGTGGCTGGGTTTCCGTTGTGCTTATTTTCCTATGTTAGCTAATGTTAATTTTTGCTTACCAGAGAGGGGAGTTGAAATGGCCAAAATATGCCTTATGTAATATTTGAACACACCCCAATTGCCGATAATTATCTCAAGTGCATTCTAGATTTAAAAGTGCATAATCAATTACTTTAACGGAAAGGTAGAAATTAGTATTTAAACATTTAGGATGCTACGAAGCACAGTTCATGAATTTAGTGCAATATAAAGGCGAAAATTGTCATTCAGAATATGAGAATTTCTTAGAATATTATTTTTGTTTTATTATTAATAAAACATTAAAAATGCAAATTATGGCTAGATTTTTCTGTCGACCACTAAAATTCTCTCGCGGACCACTTGTTGTCTGCGGACAACTGGTTGGCGACCGCTGTTATAGGCGACCTACTTCAGTCTAACAACACAGTCATAATGTCGGTAAATTTTTACCAATGTAAAGTTAAACTGAAAACGAAAGAAATTACATTTTTAATTCTTTCTCTGGTCCAGAAGATTTTTCCTATCTTAGCTGTTTTGATGACAGCTTACTTTTACATTCCCAAAAAAAAGCATTGGATATTAGGAACCAAACAGTGTTACAGAATGCTATGTAAGACATTGTAAAAATATGTTATATGATTGAATACATTAATTCCATGTAATCTAAGTAAGATATGATAGACTTAGTGCAGTCATCATTGAAGTTTTCATTTGATTTTCTTCATGTTGTCCTCTTACCATTTTTTCGTATCAGACTATCATCCCATTATGTCCCTCATTATTCCCGTGTTATGATTGAGATAAATACGTGATTGGTCATTACAAGAATCTGTTTTCTGTGGTTGTAATAAATACTATTTCGGACAGTCTTTTCCATATGGTATACGTGTCTTCTCCGTTACTCATTCACTTCGCGTTAAATTTTTACTTTGCAACGAAAAAATTCGTAACGTTGAGCTAATTTCACACTTTAAGACAACTAAACTTGTTTATTGTATATTGTTGCTTAGTTCTTTTCTGAAAGAGAACTAGTTTTATTTTATAGTCCATATGAACCTGTTCAGGGCAATTCTCGAAAAAAGAAATGTACAGATTTTATGGAATCGAAAACTTTGCATCCAACACTTAAACATTAAATTATTTTAAAAAGAATTAAAGCGCATATTAAAATATCATTCACTCGCTCATGTTCAGTATTCACCAACTAATCTTAATCATTACTGGTCTAATGTTTAAATAACATTTAGCTGTTTTAACTACTATTTACGTCCATTTAATTGCACCTAAGTTCATAGTGTTATTAGAGTTGTACCTGAGGCATATTTTTTTATTTAAATATAATTTTTTTGGTTGATTTTACAGTTTATTTTTACAGTTCAGTACCTAGCAATAGATCGTTTAAAACGTATTAAAATAATGATGTTTCCTCATTTAAAATTGTTGCAAAAGGATTATCCTCTATATTTTTTACATTTGCCATAGTCTATATTTTAAAAAACCTGTGATCGTCTTATAATATTATTTCTCAGAATCAATATAAGTCTGTCGACAGTTACTAGACGGGAATGTACAGCTTATAGATGATGGATTTCCTGTTCAACCTTACGCTTGACCACACAAGATAACGTTCCCTTCCTCCTCTTTGAGGATAAACGAATGCGATTACAACTACTGATCGTCATTTATCAAAAGAGTGAGGTGACTTCTGAGCAAAAAAATGACCCTTAAGATAAAATATTACAAGAAAAATATATAACTAAGGATCTAAGATTGATGTAGATTAAAAAAACATGGACAATGATGAATCGTGAGAATGTGGTCACAATTATTCGTTTCACCTCACTTTATTTATCAGGATAAAGAAAAATTGCGATCACAACATTAATGCCTTGATGGAAGATCGGGAAAAAAAGGTAAATAATTAGCTTGACGTGCCCTAGTCCGGCTACATGCAATCAAAAATCTAACATTCACTAACAAATAAACTATAGTATTTACATAAAATATACCATAGAATTTAATAATTTAACAAAAACATAAAATAATTAATCAGTGGAACAAATACAAGCTTTACAAAAATACATGAACAGAAACATACTTAAGGTAAAGGACCTCATTCAAATGGCCGATATCGACTGAAAATTGCATTTTTATTTTGCTACTTTTTCAATATCCATATCCTTAGCTATCAGAAGCCGTTTAGTTTTTCTTGATATATTGATTACAGGCTGAGATACGATAGTTTTTTCAATAGGCGGGCTAAAATAAGTTAATTTTATACCTTTCATAGATGAACGTATCTTATTTACAGTACAATTCATTGGAAAACGCAATAAATTAAGAAATAAAATATTTTTTTCCAAAAAGCCCTCTGAATGAGGTCGGATATCTTAAATAAATACAATTAAAAAAAATTCACAGCTTCATAAATTCAAAAATTCCCTTCAAAAATTTCAATCACAAGTGCAAACCATACACCCACCCCCAACCAAATCACTCATTACCACCAATCAGAAAATTCGCAACAGACCCTCTCTCTCCCCACACCCAATCTTCTGATTTATCCAAACTTATTCCAAACCCTAAAAAAGCACAGAAATCCAGTAGATAAATTTTAAGCATTTCTTTAAATAAATTTATGTTGTTTAAATCAGTAATATCTGAAGTAAAATGATTCTAGGTCATAGGCCCCACAGCATCCAAATAATAATACATATATTGATTTCTTTCAAATCCAGGGAAAACCTATCATTATTTCGCAATGTATATCTACTAGGACTTCAATTCAGTTTTATGAGTTTATCTCCTATATTTTAAATTATCCTATTGGACATCATAGCCAATTTATAGTCAACCATCTTATCAAACGGAAGAATTCTTAGATATTTCCAAGTATTTTGGGAGCTTATTCCCAATTTGTTTTAAAAAATAGCTATTATCCTTTTCTGTGCAGCAATTATTCTATTTCTGTTTGTAACAATAGGAAACACTAAACTACTTCTACAATACAGTATGTGGGTAATATCATAGAGTTATAGATAATCTTAAATCTTAATTGCTCTCATCGAAACAAAACCTTTTATTCTTCTAATTATACCAATCATCATATTTATTTTATTCATAATATAATTATAATAGGGTATATATCCCAATTTAACTTTTTTTGGACTCCCAATTTAAAAATTTAACCTGAAAACCAAAAATTTAACTTCTTTCGAATAAAAAATTTCCGTATCTTTTATTTTAAAGACTGGATATTGTCCTATTTTCTTCTTGTTTTGAAATATTATACTTGCAGTTTTAGGTTCATTTACTTTTAGGCGGTTTGACTAATATCATTTCAGCACCTCTTTATTGAATTTCTCATTTATTTCCCAAGTTGATCAAGATTTTCAGATGTAAAAAAACCCACATTATCAGCAAATATGACAGCTATTAAAGGACCCGAAATATCAAAAATATCAATTGTAAGTAATAAAAATAACATATGGTCCAAAATATACCCTTGATATATCCCGAGGGTTTTTACCATTTTTTTCATTCCCCATCCGTAGGCATAATCTTAACCAAAGGCATAATCTCTTACCAAAAATACTTCGTACATTTGTATAAACAATTCATTTCCATATTGGTTCATATCACAAAATCTCCTCACATCTTCAGGTACCGAATACATAAAACCCCACCCTGGTCAATCTGGCCGTGTCTTTGGAACGACACACCGCGCAACAGCCTGACGTCATGGTTTAGGCCGCCATCTCCTACGATCGTAAGTCAGCTCTTATCCTTATTGAGGGCACTATGACGACCCAACAACATGTGAATGACATGCTGCAGTTCGTGACATTACCCTTCCTCCAGAAGGGTGCCCAATGCCATTTACTAGCAGGATAATGCCCGACCGCACGTGGTACGCATTAGCCAACATGACTTGCAAGCTATTGAGGTGCTTCCCCGGCAGCAAATCTCCTCTGATCTCTCATCAATCGAACACATCTGGTATGTGATTGGACGTAGCTTGCGTGCGCTGCTACCGCCGCGTTTGAAAGACAAATTCTGGCAAATGGTTGACAAAGGATGGTCAACCATCCCTCAGGACACCATTCGCATGCTTATTGAGTCTGTACCTAGGCGTGTTGTTGTGTATCATGTTGCAATAAACATCACTGATCATTTGTTGCTGTCTCTCTCTCTGTTTACTGATTTTCATCACATTCTGCCCACTCTTTCTTTGTGTTGCATTTTCAGTGCTACGTAGTGCATACAGCAGACCATCTCACAATTGGCCAAAAAGGCGCCCTATGTGGTTAGTAATATCACCAGCCCAAACGCCGGATAGTCATTTGACTGGTTAATCAAGCAACTGAGCTGTTCATAGGAAAACAAGAGTTGGGAAATTCAGGTATTATGTAAAAAATAATAATATAATTGTAGAGAATACTAACTAAATATAACGTTCTAGTGTAAAATAATTCGGTGTGACAGAAATAATGATAATAATAATTAATATTATTTTCATAAAAACTTTTCAAAATCACTTATTTAGAAGTGAAGTAAATATTATTTAAACTAAAAAGGCATGCAGTAACGAAATGCCCTAGTACTGTTTTAAAAATAGTAACGAAAATTGAGCGAATAGGGGCAGGTGCTTCAATTGAACAGCCACGTGAATCCTTGTGTGTCCCTGCGAAGTGCAATAAATATTACCATCAGTCATTTTGATCTCTCGTCGAATAAATACTAGTTTCGACTAAATGGAACTGGTTTGGACTAAACGAGTAAAATAGGAGGGCTTAAAAGGTAAGTCTATCTTAACTGTGCATCGACTGATGCCTAAGTGTTTTTATGGTTACCGTGGTTGGAAAATTCCTACGTTGCTGTGTTAATTGCTGCACAACATAAAAAATGTAAAATAGTGCTAGGATTTAATGGTAACTGTAGACATAGAACTACTAGGATCATGTGCTGTATATATATCCACTTACTAGGAAAGAAATGAAGGAGAGTTTTGTCAATACAGCGAGCCGTGGTAAAGATGAATGATGATTTTACTGTCCGTTAGTATTGTGTGTCTCTCCTGATTTCCTTTCATTGCATAATTTTTTAATACAGTAGCCAGTGAGGACTGCAATGTCTTACATTCTGATGATGACGGATATATCCATTGAAACAGTTGAAAACGATGCTCCTTGTTTATAACTGTGATCAACTCTGTTATTTTCCACGTAAATAGTAGCCAGTTTCGAACTAGGAGGACAAAATAAGTACAATGTGCATATAAAGTATCACATTGAAAATTTACTACCTATTTTGAAGTTGCATTCACGAAAAGAATCTTCCGCAATAGACGCCAAAATACACTATGTACTGGCAATGTGCCAGCAATGTTTAAAGGATGATAATTCCAAGTATTCTTCTCTACTTAAAACAACGTATGTTTGTGAAAATATTTAAAATTTAAGCTAAAGGAATTGTGGTGTTCCTAATAACAAGTTAGAAGAGGGCCAAAAGAACTAAATTGCAGGGAAATCTGTAAAAGGGGCAGAACTCTTTGTTAAAGTTAGGGAATTATAGAAAGAAAAATCCCTTAATGAAAGGAAAATTTCAGGAGAAAGGGGATCATAAACTAAAATAACCGACATTTACTTTATTAATCACCTCATTCAGAATTTAAATACGCAGACATTTTTAAAACCGGTTTAGATGTACATTTTTCGCATCGCCATGATTTATTATACCGTTCTTGGGAACACCGTTATTGATAATTACACAAAATAAAGATCGAGGAATCTTCCGAATACTCCCGCCTTCTTCTTTAAAAATTACGAAAGGATCTTGTACGTGATTACATTTTTTACATAGCATCACTTATCTTTCTGATAGAAGGTTGGAGTAAAAATTAAATATATCGCTGAAAATATATTGAATATATTTCAATATTATTTCATTTCTATGGATTTGCGAGAGAATCTCACATAAGTTATGGTAGGACGAAATATCTGATATACCAAAACGGATGATAGAAAAAGGGCCGTCTCAGAACTCCGTCTTGACTCAGCGATAGTTGCCTTGAGAAATATTAGCATCGCATTACCATTTCCCTGATCTAATTTACAAGTTCTGTGGCCTTTAGTGGGAAATAGACAGAGCTTACGCAGTTAATTTCCCCTCGGTTAGTCCAAGGTGGGAGATCTACCAGGAAGCGAGAAGTCTAATGGGTACATGGACTTATACAAATTTAATAAGAAATGGCTACACGAAAGTCCATTGACATATACAAATTAAAAACAAATGGCGACACATAAAGTTCATGAACCCATTTGTCCCCTCGCTTCAGAGAATCATTCTCACATTGGAACTGA
>QLNU02014176.1:33443617-33455706 GCA_006491805.2 Dysdera silvatica | reverse complement strand
CCTATATAAGAAGACTCGCATATAACGAGGAACTTGGGACCAAAGGAAACGCTCACTATATCCGACCTGCAAAAATCTTGGCCATTAAAAATCAATTGAATTCTGTTGTAGTTAATCATTATACCAAACAAAATTTTAATTTTTCTGGCTACACCCGGAAACTCTCTAAACGTGTGCTCGCTGTAAGTGGGTCTTACTGTATTTGAAAGCTTTTCAAAATGTGTTTTACTGAGAGGGGAGGACGAGGGAGGAGAGGAACAAATTATTAAAAGAAAATACATTACACACTGATCATATATTTAAACACTAATCATATTTATTAATCAATGACTCACATGTTTGTAACAGAACATACTAATATTTAATTTGAATACTGTGACTTAGTTTTGCAGGATTACTCAGACTTCACACCTAAATTATTGCTCAAATCACAATATTTTTGTTCGACATAAGCTTATTCATACCTAAAATTGTTCGCAAATATTCCATACTGTTTACTTACTTTATGCGTCTATAGCGCGTTAGGTAATTTGGGATGCGATCGGTCAAACGAGACCTCCAAATAAATTACGCTTACACAGGTCTTAATAACTGAATAAGTAATATTTATTATAAATTTTTAATTTAATGAAGTTATTTCGAAATTAAAAAATAATTAATCAAACTTCTTATAACTGCTAAGACTCATTATATTGACAGTATGGAAACTATTCCCTAAAAAAATTGTCTCTTTTCAACCACATGCCCGCCATATTACAAGTTTTTCTCCTTTTTCACGTAAACTGACATACTCTCTACCCATTTGTAAGCTATAGATTATTAAACTTCGGTGTTTTGTTGCAGAAACGTTATATTTTGTAGTAATTCCCTACTTTCATTTAAATAGAGAAATTTTACATTATTTGAAATTGTTACTGGTAAAGTTATTTTTTATTTATTTTTTAATATAACAAATATTTGAATTTTCGGATAGAGTTTGCCAAGTTTTAGAAATGTCAATGCCAATAATGAAATATTGCGCGAAACCCCCGATTACGCAAGGCTCTAGGCGGTTGCTCGTCTCACTTTGTCCTAACGCCGCCCCTGCATACACGTTATTTGCAGCCGTACTGTGTGAGGCCGGATTGAGGCTTTGTAGGGCCCTGGACAACTTTTTTGGGAGCCTTATAGCATAAAGTAAGCGCCTATGTAATTATATCGTTTGAGGGAACAAGGAAAAGGAGAGAGAGAGAGAAACTCTTTGATTATATCGATCTTTTATTAAATTATGATTTACTTAAAACAAAACATGCATATACACTTCTGATTTTTTCAATTAAAGGATAATATGGAGTTTCATAATATACAGATTATAAAATTCATAATTAATTATTATATTATTAGTTATTTATAATTAATTTTTAATAAATTAAGCCTTTTACCTTGCGCCTTTTTCAGCAAAATTGGCAATTAATTCCTTCTAATTAATACTATCTACAATACATTTTTATACGCGCAATACAGCCAAAGAACTGAAGTTTGACTTACTTAAGGAATATCGTAGGCTAATAAAGAAAAAACGTAAATAATTTTTCTTTCGTTATAATACTGAAAATGGTTTTCATTCAGTTATGTTTCAAGTGGTATTTGATCATCAACTGGGCGCCTTAAAAGAAGCAGGCCCAAGACATTTTTCCCCTATGCTCCAACAAGGGCCCCAATACTGTAGCATAGAAGTAATACGTTTATCTACTGCTCAGGAATTTCGTGTTTGGCTCCCGCTGGTACTATTCCATGCTGCTTTTCCCACAGATATGTATTCATGTATTCTGAGGTTTGTTTCCATAGGCGACAAAAACTTTGGAAAACTGTAGGTCCTGCCACAATATGATATGTTCTATCCTTGCGCCATAAGATAACAAAAATTACAAATCATTAAGATATTAAAGTTTTCGAGTTAATTAAATAAATATAATTTACGTATTTATTTTAAAAATACGAAAACCTGGCAACAGAACGAGAGGCAACAATCTTCTGTAAACTAGTTGGGTATATAGGGCAAAGGCGCCAAATTTAAGGGGCCCCAATCAATTCAGAAATTATGAAAGAATTCAACAGACGTATTAAACTTGGCTGGAGTGCATTTGAAAGAAACAGTTTTATCCTGAAGGGGAAATTGCCTTTATGCCTAAAAAGAAAAGTCTTTAACCAGTGCCTATTGCCCGTCCTCTCTTATGGCTCAGAGACATGGAGTCTAACAGTTGAAGCAATACGGATGTTACGGACAACCCAAAGGAGTATGGAGAGGTGCATGCTTAGAATAACTAAGAGAGATCGAAAGAGAAACATTTGGATGAGAGAGCAAACTAGAGTAGAGGACATCATTGTTAAAGTAAAAGGACTGAAATGGCGATGGGCTGGGCATATCGCAAGAAGGACTGATCAACGATGGACAATGCAAATTCTCAACTGGATTCCAAGAGACCGCCGAAGACCTAGAAAACGTCCTCCAACTAGATAGGTAGATGATATACGAAAAAGGTGGGGGTGACATGGAAGCGAATTGCTCATGATGGACTTGTGCGTAAAGCATTTGGAGAGACCTTCATCCAGCAGTGGATAGATAATGGTTGAATATGATGATATATATGATGATGAAAATTTCGGTTACATAAAGATACCAAAACTATCAAAATTGGTAAAGGTGTGAGGCAGGGAGATACCATTTCTCCAAAACTTTTTACTTCAGCTTTACAGATGATTTTTCAGCAGATAAATTGGAATGACAAGGGAATAAAAATAAATGGTGAATATTTAAATCATTTGCGGTTTGCTGATGACATTGTTATTTTTTCAACGAACCCATCAGAACTCCAAGACATGGTACAGGAGCTCTCAACTAGAAGTAAAGAAGTTGGACTCAAGATGAACCTACAAAAAACTAAGATCATGTTCAATAATTTCGTAGAGGAAACAAAAATACAAGTTGACAACATTGAGCTAGAAATTGCTGATTCATATATTTACCTTGGCCAGCTGATTTCAATGGATGGCAACATTATGAAAGAACTCAACAGACGTATTAAACTTGGCTGGAGTGCATTTGGAAGAAACAGTTTTATCCTGAAGGGGAAATTGCCTTTGTGTCTAAAAAGAAAGGTCTTCAACCAGTGTGTATTGCCAGTCCTCTCTTATGGATCAGAGACATGGAGTCTAACAGTTGGAGCAATACGAAAGTTACAGACAACGCAAAGGAGCATGGAGAGGTGCATGCTTGGAATAACTAGGAGAGATCGAAAAAGAAACACTTGGGTGAGAGAGCAAACTAGAGTAGAGGACATCATTGTTAAAGTAAAAGGGCTGAAATGGCGATGGGCTGGGCATATTGCAAGAAGAACTGATCAACGATGGACAACAGAAATTCTGAACTGGATTCCAAGAGACCACCGAAGACCTAGAAAACGTCCTCAAACTAGATGGGTGGATGAAATAAGAAAACAGGTTGGGGTGACGTGGAAGCGAATTGCTCAGGATAGACTTGTGTGGAAAGCATTTGGAGAGACCTTCATCCAGCAGTGGATAGATAATGGTTGAATATGATGATGATGATACAGTGAAAATCGGTTATAACGACCTTCAAGGGACCGTGCAAATTCGGTCGTTATAACCGATAGTCGTTATAAACGATATCTTTTTAAAATCACAGTAGCCTATAGTATAATACACTTTTAGAGTTTTATAAATTATTTTGATAGTAAAAAGTATTAAACTGTTTAGTTTCAAAATTAAATAAAAATATATTTAATTATAATGAATTTCATTTCCCTTAACGTTAAATTATATTTATAGCCACACTAAATACATAGTACTTTTTATTTTTTTTAAATTGAAAAAATTCTAGAAAATACTAAAGTATATAATGTAGAAAACAAATCTAATGAATAGTATTTATTATATTATACTAATGACTTAAGAACAGTGCCGGTTTAAGAGATTTATGGGCTCTACGCTGAAAAAATAGAATGGATCCCGAAAGAATGATATTCAAGTGATATTCAATTAATAAATCACGTGGCTTTTTTTAAGGTTTATTATCTTTAATATTCAGGTTTAGCAGTAATAAAAATTTCTTGGACATTTGTAAATAAACAAGATTAGAATAACGCTTAAATTTTGATAACTAACCCACGTGGTTCCGATTTATGACTGTCAAGTCGCGTCGTTATATCCGATACGAATTTCCCTACTTAGAATCTACGTAGACTACAAAATCGCCGTCGTTATAGCAGGTTTCGTCGTTATATACGATGTCGTTATAACCGATATATTTAGTATGGAGTAGAATAGCAAACCAAACTTCTTGTAAAAATTCCGTCATTATATGCGGTTGGTCGTTATAACCGTATTATAAACCTTATAACCGGCGTCGTTATAAACGATTTTCACTGTATATATATATGTATACACATACATTATATCTATATATATTTATTTTCATATATGCATATACAAATTAATTTTCGTAACAGGGGGGGCCCCAAAAAAATTGTTGCGGGGGGTCCCGAGATTTTCCGTTACGCCATTGCCGACCGAAATCGTGTCCCGACCGTTATATTCAAATACTGTTGTAAGTAATGAGGATGAGAAAGAGTAACTGAATTTTAAACTGAGTCCGTCATAACTCAGGCAGAAACCCCGAAAACGTTAAACACAGATGTTTTTCATGAATTTTGAATCGGTAGAAGAACATTTCAAAACTGTTCTTGACCCAGAAACGTAGTACAAAAAACAAAGCCCAGAGAATGACAGTCCTGTATAACTGAGTACAGTATTATTATTTCAAATAAGTAAGCTTTGTAACTGTTGCTTCAATTTAAAGATTTTAAAACTAAGGAATTAATTTCCTCATTATTCTACTTGCTTATACTTTATTTTACTAATATTATCTAAGATTTAGTTAAAATACATTCGAAGACACATGAATTGTAATTATTGTTTGCCAAATTTTTCTCACACTCTATATATGTTCACCCGTTTATAAGGTCAGATTTTTCAGGGGCGCAGGAGTGACTTATAACCGGCACTGACTATATATTATGCATGAATATTAAATATTATTAGTACGCATATAGCATTCATTTACAATTTTATATTTTATAGAGGGTTGACTAAATGTTTAATAGGGAGAGCGCCTCCATGGAGTTACGCCAATGTTTTAAATAAAAAGAAGGTTCTGGTAGACTCTTGGGGTTGAAAAAGCAGAGTTAACACTGCATGTTATGAGAATGAACGCAAGTAGATTAATCTTTTAGAAGAACATTAGAGGAGAATATTAAATCGCCTTAACGTGGCAGGGGCAACAATCGAACAGATGGTATCAGTATCGGTGGGAACACATCGACACGAGGTGCGGGAAATCGCCTGTGCATTGCTGCACGAGCCGGACACGTGCTTTGCATCGTGTGAATACCCGTGAGAATATGAACGCTAATATATCTGGCATATGAATCTACAGATCTATGGTAGCTACAAGTATCGTTGACTGAAAGAATAAACTTTAACGTTTCTGCAGATATTTACAAAATTGAGTACCACGAATTTTCATTAAAATTTTGTTGCACATGCTCAAGAGAAACAGGTATTATTAAACTATTTAAACCAGGAGCTCCACCCTTTTCTATGTTCCGCATCCCGAAGAAATATTTAATTCGTTTTCGGATTGCCTTCAAAAGTAATATGCTTCCCGCCGTTTACAAAATGAGCCGCTTAATATAATCAAATTTCCAGGAACGGACTAAAATCAATGTGATATCATTGTAAAATCGCCGGGTAATAAAATCAACGGCACCACTTATAAAAATCAAAAACATTCAATGAAAAAACCAAATAACATGGCAACTGTGCATGAAATCGAGGTAAACTGTATATCGTTAATTTCTTGGAATTCCTCTGTGATAATTCAGTTAAGTATTCGAAAAGGCCAGCAAAGAAATTAAGCCCTATTCTCCCGTGTCTCGTTCCGCCAACGCCATTACAAATGCTATCATACTTTTAGATTCAACGCATAAAATTTAAAAACAAAATGGTACACTGTTACGTCAAAAACTATCACCAACTACTGCAAAGCAAATGGCATCAATCAAACCATCGCTTCAGTGGCGGGAATCTATACTGTTACTGGAAAAAAAAAAGTCGCTGGAGAATTTTTAAAAGTATATATTTCTATTGATGATGATCTACATGTGTTAGTTGAAAATTTTGATTGTGAAATTATAGAACAAATTCGGGAATCAACAGAGCCGCCATTCTAAGGTAGTGACAAGAAGTCCGAGTATGAAGAAGTTGGTAACCTACCAGAAGAATATTTTGTCACTGGACACCTGAAGATTTCAGAAGATTGGATCATGAATCCATATTCCTACACTTTTGAGAAAATGACGGATGAGGACATAAACGTAGAGTTCTCAAAATTATTGAAGGGACCGAAGCACATTTTATGTACGTTTATACAGTATATGTAAAATCTCAATTTATTTCAGATTATTGGGGGGGCTTGAGCCCCACGGGCCCACATAACTCTACGCCTATGGATGAGGAAGAGCTGGAAGAAATATGGTATTGATTTGCGTGAACAAATCGAGCTCTTGAAATACAATTTGAAAGTAAGACTCTGGAGGAATTTTTGGTGCAGAGTACTGCATATGTTCCCAAGACCTGATGGAAAGGCAGTCTGCGTTCTCATTCCATTTACAACAACATAATTGTGCGAATGTGGACTCAGTTCTCTGCAGTCAATCAAAACAAAATCCAGGAATATCTTGAATTTACAGGCAGACCTGCGATTGAGGAAAGTTTCAGTAGCTCAATGTTGTCAACTTGTATTTTTGTTTCCTCTACGAAATTATTGAACATGATCTTAGTTTTTTGTAGGTTCATCTTCAGTCCAACTTCTTTACTTCTAGTTGAGAGCTCCTGTACCATGTCTTGGAGTTCTGATGGGTTCGTTGAAAAAATAACAATGTCATCAGCAAACCGCAAATGATTTAAATATTCACCATTTATTTTTATTCCCTTGTCATTCCAATTTATCTGCTGAAAAATCATCTGTAAAGCTGAAGTAAAAAGTTTTGGAGAAATGGTATCTCCCTGCCTCACACCTTTACCAATTTTGATAGCTTCGGTATCTTTATGTAACCGAAATTTTGCACTTGCATTTTTATACACACGTTTCACCATGTCAATGTACACTTCCTCGATGTCTGTTGATCTTAAAGAGTTGATGACTGCTGATGTTTTAATAGAGTCAAAGGCCTTCTCATAGTCAATAAATGCCACACACAATGGAAGTTCATATTCATGTGTTCTTTCAATTAATTCTCTTAATACTTGAATATGGTCCACTGTACTGAATCCACTTCGAAATCCAGCTTGTTCTCTTGGTTGAGCTGCATCTAATTTTTTCTGCAGGCGATGTGTTAGCACTTTTGTGAAGATTTTATAAATAGCAGGTAACAAGCTAATTGGTCGGTAATTTTTTAAATCCTCTTTATCACCTTTTTTATGCAAAAGAATTACTGTTGCAGAATCCCATTGGTTTGGTATGTTAACACTGTTAAGACATTTGGTAAAGAATTTTGCAAGCATGTCTTCTACATGTTTTCCAGCTACTTTTAGGATATCTAATGTAATGCCATCATCGCCATTGGCTCTTCCTTTCTTCATACTTTTATTGCAAATGCTACTTCTTCTTTTAAGATTTTAGGAGCTGTTCCTTCGACTATCTCAGAGTCTTCGTTTAATCCACTGTTTCCTTCATATAGTTTTCTGTAGAATTCTTCAACTCTTCTAAGTATTTCTTCCCTATTTCTTGTTACGGTGCCATCCTCTCCTTTTAATGCAATGATGTGTTTCTTCCCAACAGACAAACTTCCTTTAACAACCCCAAGGCTCTTATTGCTTTCAATGTCCTTCCTGACTAACTCACAATTGAATTTTCTTATATTCTCTTTCATGTTTTTATGCAAAGTTTTGCAAAGTTCTAAATACTCGATCCTGCAACCGGTATTTTGATTGTCCACCTTCATAAGTCTTCGCCTTTTCATGAGCTGTTTCGTCTTCTCAGATAATTTGCTATTGTGCTTTTTACATGTTACACCACCAATTTCCCCAGCAGTTTCAACTATTGTCTTAACAATGTTTTCATTTGCTTCTGAGATATCAATTTCTTCAATAAGTCCTTCCAGTGCAGAAAAGCGATTTTTTAATTCCAACTTGAATGCCTCGGTATTTGCTTTCAGTTTCATTAAATCCACCCTCTTACTTACTTGTTTCCTAATGAGCTTCTGCCTTTCTAATTTAGTATTTAAGCGCACTTTACATCTCACCATTCGATGATCACTTCCAGTATTAAATCTGTTCAGTACGCTGCAATCTTCAATAATTGATTTCTTGTTTGCCAGGATATAGTCAATTTCGCTAGTTCCCCCATTTGGGTGTTTCCATGTCCATTTTCTTTGCGGTTTCTTCTTAAAAAATGAATTCATGATGCTAAGGTTTTCAGCTTCTGCAAATTCGATGAGTTGATCGCCACGTTCATTCCTTTCCCCATATCCGTATTTACCAACCGATGTCTCTCCTTGTTCCTGTTGTCCAATTCTTGCATTGAAATCCCCCATGATGAGCTTGATGTGTTGTTTCCCCTTGGTATGTAGCTGTTTGATTTCTTCATAGAATTCCTCAACCTCCTCGTCGGTATGGCTTGATGTTGGTGCATATGCCTGTACTATCTGAAGTTGGTATCGCTGGGTTAGTTGAACAACGAGCCTCGCTGCTCGATCTGACGTGCTTTCGACTTCAAGAAGGTAGTCTTTAATTCTTTTGTTGATTAAGAAGCCAACACCACTTGTTCTTCCAGTTTCCGTTCCTCTATAATAAAACAAATGTCCACTTTTAAGTTCCACCAACTCTTCACCTTTTCTTCTAACTTCACTGAGTCCTACAATGTCCCATTTGATCTTGTCAAGTTCTTCTTCCAATTCTTGAAGTTTTGCTTCAGAAGCAAGGGATCGTCCATTATACCTTGCCAAAATATTTTGATTAATGCTTATAAAATAAATGTATGTTTATTTCATGATATTCTAAACCTATCTGATATTAATGAAACACATGCGGTAAACAATGGTTTAATGTAAAATCATATACAAATAAAATGTTTAAATAGCTGAAAAATGTGTTGCAATGCCCAGGAAAATGTAAACTTTGTGTAACCTTAAAGAAATAGTTGAGGACAAAAATCTATAATATGCAAAACTAAGACAAAAATATGCTAAGCAAATTCGAATATAAGCCTTGGATAGAAAAGAATAGGTGACGATTGGTAAAGATATTCAGGTCCTTCAGGTATTGTGGAGCCGAAAAAGAAGAAAAAGAGATTCAAATGTGAGAACATTTTCATATATAGTGCAACTATTGCTCAATACATTGAACGTTCCAATAAATATATGTGAGATAATCTATAGTAGTATAGAAACGATTTTTTATTTCATCCTTAACCATGGATTATGGAAATCATGGCACAACTGGAGAAAAAAGAGAATTTTCGAAAACCTTGTGGGGTACGATCCCGCATCTCTTACATGCTGGCCAAGTGCTCTGACCTCAAAGTTACATGTGACCGTCCATTGCTCTTCCTGAGAGTTTCTTTAAAGCTTTTCTCTACGAACAGATTATTCTTGGAAAATGGGCAGTCCATTGAGTGAGATTTAAACATCAACCGAGGCTAGTTTTTTGAATAAGTTACAGTCAGAAGCGTGACATACGAGGTAAGGCTATTACACGTATGATCATATCCCATCATGTTTCCGAAAACTCTTTTTTGTGAGTTGTTGTACTATAATTCATAGCAGTGGTCCTCAAAGTGTCTTCTGCGGGAACCCAGGGTGTCGTGACGGCCTTCCAGAGTTTATGCGAGCAATTTCTAAAATACTGCTAGTAATTCCGAGACCATCTGTATAAATTCTATAACTTATCCAGTTAGAGCCACTTAATGTTAACGAACCCATAGAGTTAACTAACCATTACCAACAACAAAATAGAAAAGTATTAGTTGCCTTTTAAACTGATATATTCATTGTTTATTTTTAAGTTTATGCCTAAGTGGTCATACATAATAAATCTTTAGATCTCCTTAAATGTTTACAATGGAGTTCTGTGAGATAAAACGATTGAGAACCACTGATCTGTGTAAAAGTTTACGCCCGAAGCAGACAACACGTGTGAGAAAGTAATGTTCTACAAATTCTAAGCATTACCTTTACGGGAACACAGATGAGAATGACTAGTAGATCAGCAGTGGCCAACGATGCTAGAAAGACATTACTGATGGTCCGCATTCTCCGAAAGCTGACCACCGTATAAATGATCAATAAATTTCCAATGAGGCCAACCACCAACGTGAAGCCATAAACCAAGCTGACCGGAATAAGTTCTTCCATATAGAATTTTCCGAAAGACTCACTGGCATCATAGTCGTAGAGAAAAGAATCATTTTGAGTTTCCAAATCGGTGGTGTTTTCTCTCAGCAACGTCATCTTTATACCTGAAAACCAAAATGAAATTAAATCAACCAGCCATTAAAGCAATCGATGTGTAAAATCAATTGATCATCAAATTGTACCAAAATTATATATTTTAAGATGAGTTTTAACAGATGAATACATTTACTTGATTTTTTAATCTAATTCATGATACATACTTAGAAATATTTGAATAGGAATATATTGAAAATTCTATATACAGGGTGTCTCAACACCAGGGTTGCAAACATCGAGGAGGGGTAGGGTACACCTAGACGAACAATATTTGTCATAGAACCTAGGGTCGCAAACCACTCACAGTGCCAATTCTAAAACCGTCCAGCATGCACAAATAGTGATTGTATGTTAAAGTGTGAATTGTAAATATTTGTGCATGCTGGACGGTTTTAGAACTAGCGCTGTGAGTGGTTTGAGACCCTAGGTTCTATGACAAATATTGTTCGTCTAGGTGTACCCTACCCCTCCTAGATGTTTATAACCCTGGTGCTGAGACACCCTGTATATACAGAATGTGCGTTACATATCAATGTTTATGGCACAAAAATATCATTGTCTAATTTATATATCGTATAGCCACTGTGTATTATGTATTGCTTATAATAAATATACAATATAATGATTTATATACTAATTATGTAACTCAGTAATGATATGTAATATTATTTTTATGTTATAAAATGTATTATTATTATTATTATTATTTTTATACGTATTCTCGCTCTTGGTGGTACAGACGGCATTACCACCTCTAAAGACTTCCTACTGTAGGTTATTCAGATGGTGTGTCAAGAAACTTCCTGCCATTTCGGCATGTGTTTAACATCGTGGCCTTTTGTAACTCTGTGTAGGTGTTGAGGTCAATTTCAAGTGTTTCCACGCTTCTGTGCAATGTAGTTGGTATTAGGTCTTTGGCTGAAAAAATTACACATACAAAATCAACTCTTTTCATATGCCGTGCCTTTAATTTCCTATCTGAGGTCTCGATATTTGGAAATTTCTGTTGCGTGTATATGGTCTGTCTGCTGCTTGTGTTTGGAACTGGTATACTATAATGCTTGCGGTTTTATTAGCTTTATTAATTGTGATTATGTTTAATCGGTTGTGTGATGTTGCTTTTTCAGTTATTATTGCCCTATCCCAGTGAAGCTTATGCGTTTCATTTTTTAGGATACTTTCTAGTACATACTTGTAGTAGGGTAGTTTAGTTTTTATTAAACCAGTTTTGATGGCTAAATTTTGATGAATTATCTTTGTCACTTGGTCATGTCTATACTTCTGGTCTGCCTGTGTTAATATTTTACAATCTGATGTAACTTTTGAATTGTTTCTGTTATTAAGTGGCATTGGCGGCATTTATCTTTGTCCAATGTTTTCTTGAGAATGTACTTTACGTACACTCTTTTGCAAAAAAACAAAGCACCCCTAAAATATATTCCCATCATCA
The DNA here is from genome assembly GCA_006491805.2 of Dysdera silvatica. NCBI lineage: Eukaryota > Metazoa > Arthropoda > Arachnida > Araneae > Dysderidae > Dysdera > Dysdera silvatica. The sequence goes on along the minus strand of QLNU02014176.1, from coordinate 33,443,688 downwards.
CGAAATTTAGCATGCAAATTCTTTTAGACCAAGTATGCAAACGATTAAATTTTCAAAGCCAATGAGTGTTC
>QLNU02014176.1:33420201-33438220 GCA_006491805.2 Dysdera silvatica | reverse complement strand
ACAAAATTGTGGAAACCCTTTGAAAAAAGATTATTTTAGAGGTTTGATGGCTAATAACACCACTTTTTTTTGTACCAATACTATAAAATTATATATCATTGGAAAGGTAATTTAATCAAGATTGTAATGCAATAACATTTATGAATCGTATTTTAATAGAACAGCATTCATAAAGAAGAAAGGTGATATACATAGAAAAAATGAGATATACATAGAAAAAATGAGATATACAAAAATGTTCACCATACCAGTTAATACTTAGTTGGGTAACCTTTAGCCTTAATTACGGCCTTACAACGCTTTCCCATGGAGTGAACCAAGTTCTTTAGTTCTGCAGCTGTTATAATATGAAACCAAGATTGAATTATTGCTTCTGTTAATTGTGTTTTATTGCTGGGTTGCTTCCGACTAACAAGCTTCTTTAGCCGGCTCCATAGATTTTCGATGGGGTTAAGGTCTGGGCTATTTCCAGGCCATTCCAGCAGTTGAATATGATGATCTTGAAACCATTTTTTGCACACACGAGCAACATGACATGGAGCTGAATCCTGTTGAAATATAAATGCTTCATTATCTTGGAAAAGATCACATGCAGAAGGCTGCAGCTTGGGCTCAAGTATTTCATTTATGTATCTTTGGGCATTTATATTCCCATTGATCACGCAAATTCTGCCCACACCTCTTGATGTTATACAACCCCAAATCATAACACTAACTGGGTGTTTCACGGTAGGTGTAATGCACTCAGGATGGAAATCTTCTCCAATTCTTCTCCATACGTATTTTACGCCATCACTACCAAACAGTGAGATTTTGGTCTCATCACTCCAAATTACACTGTCCCATTGTTCCGTTGTCCAGTTAACATGGGTTTTAGCCCAGTTTAATCTTTTCAACCTCTGTTTGACAGACAAAAATGGCTTTTTTCGTGGAATTCTTGCATTTAGACCACATTCATGCAGTCTGCGCCGAACAGTCCTTGCACTTAACTTCACATTGCATTGCGCCATTTCACCTTGTATACACAGAGATGATTTTTTCCTGTCACCTAGGCACTGTCTTTTAATTCTTCTATCATCACTTGCTGTTGTGCACCTTTTTCTGCCTTTACCAGTCTGGTTTTGTAATGACTGAGTCTCCTTATACTTCTTCAAAAATTTAGAAATGCCACCTTTAGTTAAGTTTCCCCCAATATTTCTTCTAATTTCTTCATAACTGTAGCCTTGTTCACTTAATATTACTATTTTACATCGCTTCCTAGGTGACCAGTCAACTCTTTGCGCCATTTCTTTAATTTTATTACGTTTTACAAGCACACTAAATCAAAGAGCACAAAAAAAAAACAACCAACTTGATAGCAATTACAGAACACACTGATAAATGTCCTGTAACCTGTTGGCTCATTGCCAAAACAAGAGAAAACATGATTGGCTCATTGCCAAAACAAGATGACACCTGATTGGCTCTGTAAACACTCATGCTCATTGGCCACATTCAAATGAAGGAAAGCTACTTCATATAAATGTAAGCAAGCTGTGCTTCTTTTTTCTGGTTATTTGGCTATAACTTTTGATAGAATACAGATAATTGAACAAATGTTATTGCATTACAATCTTTATTAAATTACCTTTCTAATGATATATAATTTTATAGTATTGGTACAAAAAAAAGTGGTGTTATTAGCCATCAAACCTCTAAAATAAACTTTTTTCAAAAGGTTTCCACAATTTTGTCCACTACTGTAAGGGAAACGAAAAGGAAATAAGGTGAGGCTCTAACATGTAGGGATTAAAGATGATTTCAGCTATGGAAGTTTAAATTAACAGACTGAAAAGCTTTTTCAGTGTTAGTGCTGATTGTTTGATGACGATATTTTTCTTGCCATTCTAATGAATGGTACTGCACAATTCCAATGTATGACCAGCGATCTTCCTCTTCTTCTTTGCTATTTCCCAATTGGGCATCAGTGATATCACGTAGCTGTTTCTATTGTTTAGGCGTCGCTCGATGTCAAACTAAACGCAGCCATAAACTTTTCAAGAGCCTTCTTTTCCATTGTTAGTGTTGGTCTCTTTCTTTCTCTCTCTTTTTAATTCTCTCTTACTTGTTTGCTTTATCCTCATACTTCTTTGTTTTCCTTCTTTGTAGTATAAGCTTTTTTATCAAAATACTTCTATACCACTCTATAAATATTTTGCTAATGTGCTAAATTACTCAACAGTTTTCTGCAACATAAAATCCAAACTAACATTTTTTTAAATATCTGAAATATTCCACCCATTTAGAATTTTAGATACTAAACATACATACAAGTATCACATAAAACGTCTCAACAGGCATATTAAACTTAGCTGGAGTGCATTTGGAAGAAACAGTTTTATCCTGAAGGGGAAATTGCCTTTATGTCTAAAAAGAAAGGTCTTCAACCAGTGTGTATTGCCAGTCCTCTCTTATGGATCAGAGACATGGAGTCTAACAGTTGGAGCAATACGAAAGTTACAGACAACGCAAAGGAGCATGGAGAGGTGCATGCTTGGAATAACTAGGAGAGATCGAAAAAGAAACACTTGGGTGAGAGAGCAAACTAGAGTAGAGGACATCATTGTTAAAGTAAAAGGGCTGAAATGGCGATGGGCTGGGCATATTGCAAGAAGAACTGATCAACGATGGACAACAGAAATTCTGAACTGGATTCCAAGAGACCACCGAAGACCTAGAAAACGTCCTCAAACTAGATGGGTGGATGAAATAAGAAAAGAGGTTGGGGTGACGTGGAAACGAATGGCCCAGGATAGACTTGTGTGGAAAGCATTTGGAGAGACCTTCATCCAGCAGTGGATAGATAATGGTTGAATATGATGATGATGATCACATAAAATAAACTGTCTTCGAATATTTCTTTGCCCAAACGTAATTAAAATTGTGTCAAATTTAAAAAACGCATTATTTATAAGTTTGATTCCTTTTATTTAAGATTCCTATTATGTTGGTGGGGAAATTTTTTGCAAGGAAATTAAAACCGAACGCCATATGGACAAATATAAACTTGCTCATTATTTTTCCTCTATTTATATTGAACACAGAGGGAAAATATAATTTATTTATGTAAATGTTCATCGAAAACCCCAAAAAGGAATTTAAATCTCTCTAAGTCAAGACCTTGCTGAATAATTCAAACACTTTAAAATTTAAGACATATTTTTTATATGTGCTTTGATTTGTTGGGAGTCTCCAATAAATTAAAAAGTTTTCTAAACTTTTGAATATATTTATTTCATGCTCAATAAAATCTAATTAAATTCCGATTTTTAGAAATTCAATAAGGTTGTTCTTATGATATGTAAAAATTTCTGAATATTTTGATGATAAATTATGAATATGAAAAATTCTAGATATTGTGATGGATAATAAAACAAATTCAAATATCCTTTTCAGGAGAAGCATTCTTTAAGGAAAAACGGAATTTCAGACAGATTCATTGACTCCCATATGTTCTTAGTCATTGCTAAAAGTAACATATGGGAGTCAATGAATCTGTCTGAAATTCCGTTTTTATAATTACTCCGTTAATATAATTATAATTAATCCATTAATATAATTACTTCCTTCAAAGGTTATCAAAGATTTTATTAACAATTACAAAGTATTAAAATACTGCAAAAGTAATTGATACTGCTTGAAAGTTAATAAGGAGATAAAAAGAAGTACCCCATTCTAAAGCGTGACTGCTAATCATTTTTGGAAAGTAAATGCCTAGAAGAATCAGGTAAATCAAATTTTACGAGGGAGGTCAAGCTTCCTACCCCTATACTGTCACCCACTGCTAGATTTATACATCTATGTATATATCAAACTCTTTCCAACATGAATAAAATTTTATAAGGTTCTAACGAAATCTAAAACAAAATCTATATATGTACTTAAACAAATATTTATTTATTTATTTAATTTATATCTTAATATATATGTAATTATATTTTGATATATATTATTACATTTGATCTATACTAAATTTATACTATCGATAATAGTAATCATACAAATTAAAAAAATTATTGTTACAATATAACACTTAAACCTTAATCCAACAAATTAATATCTCAGATTGTAACTAATAGAATCAAATCTAACAATATAATAGTAAGAATTTACATCTGCAACGGGATTTGATAATGACGGCTATTTGCCGTCGAAACAATTATAAATTACTCATCAATTAAAAATGTAACTGTATTAGTTCTGCATTTTTTGTTTTAGTTTATGTACAAAGATTCACGTTTGTAATTACATCTATAAAGTCATCCTTAGATAGCTAGACAAACGTCACATTTCCTAGTTTCTATGGCATCCCCACACTTGAAGAATTCTATTCACAGTCATACTTCTTACATAATGATTTGGTCCTTGGTCGTCCTTCCTCAAAGAATTTCATCAATTCCTAAGCTGGAGTGGGTCTCTTACTGCTGCTTAAGCAAATAGTTGATGAGGCCCAAGTAACGGTAATCGGGATTATCTCTGGAATGTGCAGCGAATGTTCAGTTGTTTTCATAACTGGCATTTACTGCTAAAGACATCTCTAATCTGTTCTATTTCATTTTGATATTGCCACAAAAGTTTAAATGGAAATAATGAGTTGCCATTTAAATATTAAAATTTAATAAAGTCCTCAGAAGTGGAAGAAACAGATCCTACAACTCTTTCTCATGCACGGGAAATGAATAAGGAAAAACATGCACTATATTATCAAAAGTGATCGAATATGTTTCCTTTTTTAAAAACAAAATGCCACTATTTTGCGATTTAATAATTAGTTATAGATGACAGCTTTTAGCTTTTCTTTACATCTAGGTAACTAATAACTTTCTTAACACCTAGTAACTCGCCTAGGCATTTTTTTAATAACTTTCGCCTAGTTTAGACTGTTATATTCTTGCATTTTTACAAAGAAACTTCCAGAAACGATTTTTCAAAAGATAGTTGTAGTCGTCTCAGTCATCGTTTCAGTTCATTCTAAAACTGTTCGATCAAATTTATACCTAGATTCTGAGCGTACCAATTTAACATTTTAACTACATAATCAAGAAACTAATTCTGCTTACACATTCATCTGTGCGGAAATAGGAGTTACATTGCTCTTAAAAAGGGCAACGTTTGATGATGATATTCAAGGCCTATGAGCACCTCTTGTGTTATATTAGATCGACTACTCTACCCTTCTTTTTTCCCCATTTGCCTCTGGTGGTTAGTTGAGCAGACGGTGCACTATGTCTGATATTACAGTGATGCCATCGGCCGCCACCTTTTCCCCACTTTCTCTCATGCCTAAATTTCTTTCCTTCTAAAAGGGCAATGGTTAGAACATAGTATTACCATAGTGCAGGAAGGGCGGAATGGTCTATGACCAGCGCCGCACTGCTGCTGCCTAGGGCGCCCGCCTCGCCGGGGATCCTGACGCTGAAGTTTTTCTCCCCCCACCTCCACATTTTTTATCAACCATCTTAATAAAAATTTATATCTTTTTTTAAACAACCTTAACAAAATTTATAATTTCTTTTTAACCATCTTAAAAAAAATTTATAATTATTTTTTCGACCATCTTAAAAAAACAATTATTTTTCAAAAATCTTCACAAAAATTTATAAATGATCCGTTTTCTCTCTACAACAATCTTTGAAGTCCACCATTTATGATTAATTATGCAGTCTATAGACAATAGTTAGTGAGGTCATTTGTTCCTTTTGCAGAGACGAACGTTCATAGTGTTGCAATGTAAATTTTAAAATTTGTAATTAAATGGCAGCGTTGTATATATAGACCTTGAAGGTCAAAATACGTTAAATAAACAAGAATTGTAAGATGTTTTCTAAAATTACAAAAAAAAGCCCGACTTCGTTAACTGCGTAGGGGCCCCGGGACTCATAAATCCGGGGCTGCCCCAAACGTATCGGACGGATCCCAAATCATGGTTCCGGACCCAACAATTACCGTCTTAAATCCTATTTAGGTGGAAAAACCACACAACATGTTGGAAACCAGGACTAGTGCCAGAATGTGGAAACAAGGCCGGGCCCCCCTCAAAATATAGTCCATCCCCTTGTAGAAAAGTTTTAACCACCTTTTTTTAAAATAAATTATTGGAGATTTTTTTTAATTTGCTTTTTTTAATTTTTATGATTTATTTGTACATGACAATGAAAATTGTTCTTATACGTTAAAACTGTATTCAAAACAGATTTTCTCCACAGATCTTATGTATGTTATGTTTTTAACAAAGGCTTAAACCTTCATCAAGTCTACATAAGGAAAAGGGGAAATTATAAATTTCGATATACCTCTACACAAATTTTAGATGCAATATTTATTCTTAGAAATTTATTTATTATTGTTAATTGGAATAGTTTAATTTCATTGTAAAAAATGACTTGTTCATATAAACCATTTTAAAAGTTAACTATTTATTCCCTAAATAGTATACAGGGTGATTCAGAACTAATGGAACAAACTGAAAGGCTGCGTAAAAGACGTCAAATTAACCCTACTTGGAGAAAATCTCCATGTCCGCAAACGAGCCAGTTTGGCCGTAGAGAGAAAATACCATTTTTATGGCCGGAACGTGAAGCTCACATTTGGGCTATAAATTCCCCAACTGCATAAATTTGGCCATGGGAAGTTATTTTGGACCATAGTAAGTAGTGAAACCTTTTCCAATATGGTTTTAGGCTAAAACGGCAAATTTTCCAAATTTTGTTACATGATTAACTAATGTGGATGCAAATAATAACATCCCTGTAGTTCCAGAACGACTCATTTTTGGACATAGGTTCACTAGACCGAAGTTGTTTCTTTTGATCTCCTTCACCTATTACACATGCTTGACAATTCCCAATTGCCTTCAGTATGGTAAAACAATCGTTTTCCATACCTTTGATGACTAAATGGCAACACTACTCAGGACCAGGGAAGGGAATTTTCGATTTTTTTGTTTCTGCTGCATTATTTGGGCAATCGCTTAAATCATGTGTCAAAAAACATTTTTTTTTGTGCATGTAATTGCCTACGTAGTCACGATGTGGATATAAACAATAGTTTCACTCTACAGCCAAATCAGGTCCTTTAGAGATATGGGGATTTCGCCAAATATAGCTTACTTGATATCCTTTAGCACCCTTCTGTGGGTCTATTCGGTTAGTTCTGAAACACCCTGTATATATTTTTTTGTCATGAAAGTTGAAATTTGACTTAAAGATTATATAAAGTAAAGTTTTTACTTACCATATTCATCCATAGCTGCAGGAATTGTAGAAGAGCAAAACGAGGAGCAGAAAAAAAATTGCGAGTTAATATCTTCTTAAAAGGTTCTTTAGAAGTATATCAATGCCAAGGTTAGTTGTCCACTGTACAGTATTCTAGCCCATAGTTATAGTTTACACTAAAATTGAAAAATTAAATCACTTAGTAAAGCATTCAAATAAAGTTACTTATTTTAAATGAAATCTCTCGCATCATTCATTCATTTATATAACAATTTTTAATTGTTAAGTCGACATAACTCATAACCCAGAATATGTCGCTCTGTACTGTGCGCAGCATCAGCAGTGAAACTTAAATGTTTTACCTTTGTTTTAAGAACAACACTTTTATCTATTCTCAGCCATGTTGTCATGAAAATAGAATAAACGAACAATTTTGAATTCAACCATCAAAATAATGAGAAGATCCAATTGGCTACGGCTGTAATGATGATCCTAGTTGCAGTCATTTCGTAAAATTTATATATTATTAGCCAAGTGATAATGAATGGGAGCTCTTATCGTATCGGTTAACATGTACAATTTGAGCGTCTCGACCTTCATCCATTACGTGCTTCAGTTTTGTTATTGTGTTTTTCAATGAAGACGCAGGACTCACTGCGCGTAAATATGATATAAAATAATGCGTGTAACAGCAGTTTGAATCAATAAAACGGTTGATAGCTATTTCGGAAGCGCGTTTAGGCTTCCTTCTTCAGAACCCTAGTTACACCAACGTGGTCCACATGCCAGTCATTAATTAGTTCGGATAAACTTATTAGTTAAAAATTAGTTTTTAATTAATATTTAAAATTAGTTCGGGTAAACCAGTTGTGGGTCCGTAGCCGCGTCTTTTGCTATGGGACGAATGAAGTTTCTCCAAATAGAGGACATGGAATTGAACGGAAGTTTATCATTAACAGTGAAAGAAGAATTTGAAGGAATATGGGAGGCTGTGGCCAGGTTGAAGGGGCAACTGGGGCAAAGCAAAGGACATATAGAGCACAAGGCACTCAGAGATTGTTCTATATATATATTTGAAAACACATTTATAGAATAAATATATAGAAAATATCTTTTTAAATGAAAAAACACATGAGACAGGTTGTTAATAAATTCCGAAACTTTATTATTATTATTATTACTGATAATGAATGAATGGCTTTAATTTGTTTTAATTTCTTTAAGGATTTTTTTAAGAATGAAACAAAATTTATCAGAAGCTTCCCGGTAGTAGGCAGTAGAACCACAAGTAATAAATCTGAATGCTATAGGATCTTTGTGGAATTTTACAATAAGGAATTGGTAAGGGAACGAAAACGGGTCGTATTTCGGCTTAAGCTTTTTATTGAAGGAAAGAACTTTTTTTCTTAAAACTATCGATGGAGGAATTGAAAATTTCGAAAGTACTATTTGTTTCATACTCTATAATGACTTACTTTATAGTATCTTTTGCACATTATGCAAAAGTTATTACTTGCTTTGTCTGTAGTTGTTATAACGAACTTTTTTGAAAGTTCTGAATTATCCAATTTCAAATTATTGTTACAGTATTCTTCACCAAGATCTTGAATATCTTTGATCTTTGCCTTGAACTCACCAAGTATTTTACTAACCCAAAGGTTAAAACCTTCAATGTGATAATTGTATTTGTACGCCATTTTTAAAATGAATAAATTAATTCCTTTTTCTGAAGTTATCGAAAATGAATGTTTTACTATGCATGGTACTAGGTCGAAAGTTGGTCCTTTTAGATAAAAGCTTTATAACACAGTAGTTTGATGTTGAGATCGCCGGTGCTGATTTGTTGGTGATTTTTGTCGACATATTTGGAAAATTCACTTTCTTTGCTATGACATATGTCATTTCGGTTATCATTGAAAATATTTTTACTACAGTTATTGTAATTACAAACAAGGCTTTTAAGAGATTCCACATATCTGAAAGAAGTAACAATGTTAGAAGTTCCTTTGAGAGGGAAATCTTCCATATAATTATGAACCATATTTTTAATTTTGAACTTATCAAAAGTTTTGTTCATGACAGTTAAAAATTCTTTATTTTAACTTTATTTTCTTTAAATCTCTCGATATGTAACTACCGCAATTTGAGTTTGTATTTAATGAGATCAAAGCAGATGTCTGTTATATGGCCTTTTCTTAAATTGAAAAGACCATTTTTGAGGTGGTACTTTATACTTCTGTCCCTGGTGGAGAAAATGTGCGCCCGGATTTTTTTGACAAGACTTAGATTTATAGGAGAATTATCTCGATTTTCAGATCTGAAAAATTGCAAGCATTTTTGAGAAGAGTAAATATTATATCCCTTGCCTCTTTTATCTCTGTGTTTGGCTTTGAAATCTTCGGAAAATAATTTGCAAATCTGATAGATATATGTGTGAAAATGGTCTTTTCAATTTAAGAAAAGGCCATATAAAAGACATTTGCTTTGATCACGTTAAATACAAACAGTACATTAAGTACAGAACTCCGGGTACAAGAAATTTAAAAGCGCCCATTAGCCACAGAGATTACGATATAATAGAAGACCACAGTTAAATGACTGAATACATCTGCAAGGGTATAAACTACCAACTACCGAGATACCAGTGACCCAGCGAAATACCGACCCATTACGTGCCTGAACACCCTGTACAAGATACTCACGGGGTGCATCTCTGAAAAAATAAGCCGGCACAGCGAAAGCAACAACTTAATGGCGGAAGAACAAAAGGGATGCCAGAAAGGGACTCTGGGATGTAAAGAGCAGCTTACCATCGACTCAGTTATCCTGGAACAAGCAAGAAAACAAAAGCGAAAACTCAACACCGCATACATAGACTACAAGAAGGCTTTCGACTCTGTTCCGCACTCGTGGCTCCTTGAAATACTCAGCATATACAAAGTGCATCCCTCAATCATCCGATTCCTACAGAGCAGCATGAAACAATGGAGAACCCGGTTACAGCTAAACACGCCAGACAGTAAAATAGAAACGGCCGAGATCCCCATCCGCCGCGGAATCTTTCAAGGAGACGCACTAAGCCCCCAGTGGTTCTGCTTGGCGTTAAACCCCTTGTCAAGGATGCTGAACGCAAGTAAATACGGATACATGCTGAAGACAAGAGGAAAGATACATATACGATATGCGATACATATGGGGTATGGAAAAGATCTTCATCATCCCGTTAGTCATCTCAGCAACAGGGATAGTACCAAAAACGCTTGCGACGAATTTGGAGATACTCAACATTGACCCAAACACCTACATTGAAATACAAAAAGCCACAATCCTAAACACGTGTCACATTGTCAGGAAGTTTCTAGACATGGCACATTAAGAAGTGATGTGAGAGGCTTGGGAACATGGCGCTCTGCCCGTCCCAAAGCCTGTTTTCGCCAAGAATGGGCAAAAAAAATTTTTTTTATAGCACTATGAGACAACTGGGGCCAAGCTCCTGCTGGACCCGGTTTGGCTACAGGCCTGTTTAAAGAAATTGAAGTCAGATGGTAAAAAAACTTTCTCTAGTAGATGAACCTTATCGAAAGAAAAATTTACATTCAGCTTCCCACTCATATTTCGCCAAAGCAGATTTTTCTAGTTGCAGTTTGGGTACGTAGATTTCATGTTCTTTAATACTAAATCAAAGGACCCTTGGTGTTTGGCCAATATAAACCTGATTACCCTGGCATGGGATGAAGTAAATTCCCCAATAGTTACAATCGGGCGAATTATTTTTGAGTTTGGAAGAGCAGAGTTTATTGATTTAATTGGTTGAATGGATAACTAACAGAAATTCATCAACTTTGAAGTAATACATTGTATTCATTTTATTTCATAATTCGCACCATTTAGAAAAAGTATCGTTCTTGAAAAAAGGGGGAGCTTGTAAACAGCCCAGTATATTGAATGTTAACTTAAAAAAAGCTACCACTACGTAGAAAATTTAGTTAACAAGAGTTTAAAATAAAAATTTGGGAATATCACTCGAATATCTAAAGAACTGCTATTGCCTATTTCCTTTTGAAAGACATCCCTTGTTTATTTAGGGTATAAATAACTTATGGAAATTCATTTAAGCATATTTTGTTTTGTTAACTGATAACACTGGTCTAATTACGTATTCTAAGGCTACGGTTACTTTTAAAAGAAAAGCGAGAAAACGTATTCGTGATTTAGAAATTTTTCTTCCGAAGTTTCGGAAGTAAGATTTAATTAAAGGTTTTAGTAACATTGACGTCTGTTGGATAAATTCTGTCTTCCGGTTGCATCAATTATTTTAAGAGAAAACTGTAGTTCATCCGCTTTTTTTTTTTTCAAGTTTGCTGAGAGTTGATACAATTTAGGCTATATTAAACTTTTCTTCCCCGAAATACTTTTAGCTTTCCGTTCACATTTCATTCCGACTGCTCAATTTACCTTACGGGATTAAAAACAGATCTGACACTTGATTGGAAAACTGGCAAAGAAAACAAGAGGATGTCGGAATGATCCTTTCCTCCTTTCCAGCAAGTACAGAACTTAAACAACATCAGTAACTTAACTGCAGATAAGAAAAATCAACTTATTCTGTTCTTTTTCGTAGTGTTATCTTTCTGTTTTACTTTTTTTCTGGTTTTGCAATATAATTCAAACATCCTTTTGAAAATCCTTCTATTCTATAACAACTACCCTGGAAAACCATAATCACCATCCTCATCTCTGAAAACGGCAATAGTGTATTCAATTTTTTTATGTACGTTGTATTTTTATACATTATACAGAAACATTCAATATACACATTATACATATAATATACACATTATACATATAATATACACATTATACATATAATATACACATTATACATATAATATACACATTATACATATAATATACACATTATACATATAATATATACATTATACATATAATATACACATTATACACTGAAGTGCCAGAAAAACCGGTACAGGCGTGCGTATGCAAATAACGGAGCTTTGCAACCAATCAGCGTAACGCGATGCGGTCGGCAGCGCCTATATAAGACAAGAGATGTCTGGCAAAGCTGTTAGATCGGTTCTTGCCGCTACAATGGCAGGTTATCAAGATTTAAGTGATTTTGAACGTGGCGTTATAGTCGGCACAAGAGAGATGGGACATAGCATCTCCGAGATAGCGACAAAATTTGGATTTTCGCGTACGACCATTTCACGGGTATACCGTGAATATCAGGAATCCGGTAAAACATCAAATCTCCGACAGCGGTGCGGCCGGAAAAAGACCTTGAAAGAACGGGACATTCGACGACTGACGAGAATCGTTAAACGAGATAGACGTGCAACACTTCCTCAAATTGCCGCGGATTTCAATGCTGGGGCATCAACAAGTGTCAGCGTGCGAACTGTTCAACGAACCATCATTGATATGGGCTTTCGGAGCCGAAGGCCCACTCGTGTACCATTGTTGACTGCACGGCACAAAGCTTTACGCCTCGTCTGGGCATGCCAACACCGCCATTGGACTGTTGATGACTGGAAACACGTTGCCTGGTCTGACGAGTCTCGTTTCCAATTGCATCAGGCGGATGGACGTGTACGGGTATGGAGACAACCTCATGAATCCATGGACCCTACATGTCAACAGGGGACTGTTCAAGCTGGTGGAGCTTCTGTGATGGTATGGGGCGTGTGCAGTTGGCGTGATATGGGACCCCTGATACGTCTAGAGACAACTCTGACAGGTGACAGGTACGTAAGCATCATGTCCGATCACCTACACCCATTCATGTCCATTGTGCATTCCGACGGACTTGGACAATTTCAGCATGATAATGCGACACCCCACACATCGAGAGTTGCTACCGAGTGGCTCCAGGAACACTCTTCTGACTTTAGACACTTCCATTGGCCACCTAAATCGCCAGACATGAACATTATCGAGCATATCTGGGATGCCTTGCAACGTGCTGTTCAGAAGAGATCTCTACCACCTTGCACTCCTATGGATTTGTGGACTGCCCTGCAGGATTCCTGGTGTGAATTGTCTCCAGGATACCTTCAGACATTAGTCGAGTCCATGCCACGTCGTGTTGATGCATTTCTGCGTACGCGGGGGAGGGGGTACACGATATTAGGTAAGTGTTCCCGTTTTCCTGGTAGTTAGGTGTACATTATACATATACATTAACAGAAAAATATAAATTATAAAGAGAAGAAAACTGGGAGAATCGACTATTTTCAAAATTATTATCACATTCAAAAGAACCCACTAAATTATTTTTTGTGTTGGAGATATTACTATAATAGTATTTACCGATTTAACAAGTGTTACATAGTGCAAATCGTTACAATATATTTTTGGGATTGAAACACGGAATGTATTTCAAGAAACAATTCTAGAGATTTCGTTAAACATATAGGATTCATATTTTTTAAATATAACATTTTTTGTCGTCTTTGAAGTCGATTTCAGAGGCTTAGTTTTAGTAACTAAAAGCTTTGAAAGTGTACTGTATAAAAAAAAGAGGAGTTCTCACCTCATGTTTTACAGTTTATTGTGCGGAAAATAAAGTTTTTGTGGGATTTAAAAATGAAAAAAAAAAAGAGTAGTGAGTTTGAAAAGTTTTCAAATTTCAAAAATCATAAGCGTGAAGAAAACTCCAAGAATATTTGAAAAATAATAAAAAAAATTCACTTAGAAAAATGCTTTGAAAAATGTTGTGCTGTCTCAAAGTGGTGCTAGAAAATTTAAACCAGAACTTAAACAGGGAAGGATGTTTTTTTTCATAGTAAAAACTTCTACAAATTTTATTAGTTTTTGAATATACAATTTATACTTATATGTAAAAAAAACTTATAAAAATATGACATAACCGTTGTCAAAAATATTATGATTGAGATATTAATACACACTCTATAACAAAAAAAAATCGACGCACCAAGGAGGAGTTGTCCGATTGCGATAAAAATTAGTGGATATGAAGAACATACATAGAAAAAGAAACGATTAAAATTTCAGAACAATTGAATGATTTATTGCAGAGTTTGACCGTTACAAAGGGAGGAAGTCAATAAGGCGTTGGTCCACCTCTGGCCTGGATGCAAGCTGTCACCCGGCGTGGCATAGACTGATAAAGATCCCGGATGGTGTCCTGCGGAATTTCTTGCCAAATTGTCTCCAACTGTCGGGCTAAATCGTCAACATTCCGGGATGGTTGCAATCGCCTTCCCATAGCGTCCCAAATGTGCTCTATGGGAGAGAGATCAGGAGACCTAGCTTGCCAAGGAAGTGTTGGGCAAGCTTGAAGACAATTCATAGCAACACGTGCCGTGTGCGGCCGGGCATTGTCTTGTTGAAACGTAAGTCCAGGGTGTCGCAAAAGGAACGGTAACACAACCGGTCGTAGAATGTCGTCTACGTACCGCTGTGCTGTAAGTGTGCCAGAAATGACCACCAAAGGGGTCCGGCTATCAAAGGAGATGGCACCCCGGACCATAACGCCCTGTTGTGGGCATGTGTGGCGTGCGATAGTAAGGGCAGGATCCCCACGCTGCCCTGGACGTCTCCAGACACGTCTGCGGTTGTCGTCAGGACACAGTTGGAAACGGGACTCGTCACTAAAGACTATACGTCCCCAGTCAGCGCAGTTCCAAGTTGATCGAGCCCGGCACCACTGTAATCGGACTTGACGGTGTAAAGGCGTGAGAGGTAAGCGGCGTAACGGTCGGCGCGAGCGTAAATTCCGCTCTCTCAGTCGTCTGCAGAGGGTCATGTAGTCGTCTGCAAAGGGTCATGTAGTCGTCTGCAAAGGGTCATGTAGTCGTCTACAGAGGGTCATGTTGGACACATGTGTGCGGACCACACAGTGGATAGTTGATAACGACGAATCCGGTGCTGTGACAGCTGCTCTGACAATCGCTCTGTCTTCCCGTTCTGTTGTGGCCCTAGGTCGACCGCTGCCGTCCCGACGCTGACATCTGCCGTTGTTGACCCACTCTTGCCAGCACCGTCCAATCGCCGCATCGCTTCGACCCACATGTCCAGCGATTCTTCGATTCGTCCAACCAGCCTCTTTCAATCCGATAGCACGACCTCTTTCAAACTCTGACATATGCTCGTAATGAGCACGAATCTTTCGGCGAGGCATTGTTACAGTCGACGTAAGATATCCGCAGTCAAAATGCAACAGAAATTTTGACCACATATTGAGAATCGCTCCTTATATACACCTGCTGAATGCGCAGTTCCGATGCGCTGGAGTTCCCGCTATTCATTCATTGGACACCAAATTTTAATCATTTGCATGTTCGGTCAAAATGTCTTTGCATACGAAATTTCATTACAATCGGACAACTCTTTCTTGGTGCATCGA
Source organism: Dysdera silvatica (assembly GCA_006491805.2). Lineage (NCBI taxonomy): Eukaryota > Metazoa > Arthropoda > Arachnida > Araneae > Dysderidae > Dysdera > Dysdera silvatica. The sequence goes on along the minus strand of QLNU02014176.1, from coordinate 33,422,578 downwards.
TTTTTTTGTTATAGAGTGTATTTTGATGGAGCACAGTGAAAAACTGAAGCTTAAAATTAACGTGTAATTTCTTTGGAAAATTCCTTCTTCTCCAGAAATAAACTTGATGCTTTTGAAATGGGGACCCTTAGAAGACCATTGAAGATAAAATCGACTGACAAGATCTCCAATCAGGAAGTGCTGAACAGATCCAACACAAAAAAAGAAAAACTATCATCACTTCAATTCTGAGAAGAAAGTTGGCACATTGCGACCAAATAGTGAGGGGAGAGAAACTATAAACTACTCTAATTGGCACTGGAGGCAAAACATCGTGGGAAGTGACCTAGAGGCAGAAAAAGGAGAGGATGGATGGGTTGATGACTTAAAGGCCTGAAATAAACTAAGCACGATGAATTCGGGTAATGAAGAGGAGTCCAACAGCAATGAGAATTCTCAACAGAATCTTTCTGATAAAGAAAATTGTGTGCTGCACCTAAGCAATTCTTTGAATGCACTCAAAGTTTCCACGAATATGCATTTTTCAATAAATCCAGAAGACTATTTGAATTTGGATGAAGCTTTATTAGTGTTCAGTGGAGGCACCCATGAGGACATAATTACCAAACTGAAAGATGATATTAGCAAAGTGAAAGATGAGGAGCGTGGAACGGAATCACCACCCAACATAACAGTTGAAAATGCTATTAAAATGATCGAAACATTGCAGAATTTTATTTTTACTTTACCAAATGTTCTAGACATATATCTGAATTCGTTAGAAGGTTTAAAAAATATGTGCATGACGGCTGCATTCTCTGCAAAATCCAAGCAAACGAAAATATCCGATTACTTCCCATGTTAAATTTTCCTAGTCATATTTAAGGATTCGAATTCTGTGCAGTACGTATTTCATTTCTGTTTCGACGTATTCTTGATTTTTGAATTAAAAATATAGCTCCAATTTTATATTTATCGTTATATTATCCATTTTTAAATTGCATAATAGAAATAAAGTTAAAATGTATGCCGTGTTACATTTTCAAACTGCAATTTGATTCTTATGATTTATGTTCATAAGACATGTTTTACATTTTTTTCTAATCTGTAATACATTAATTAAAATTGTAAGTTCAACATAATAGTATTTTATTCAGTATAATGCAATTTCAAAATATATTATTATAATAAAGTGTCACCCATATTAAATAACTTCCATTATAGAGTGTAGCAAATTCAGCCCTGTCTATAACGAGATTTTTTCTCGGTCCTTAGAGTATCGTTATAGACATGTTATACTGTATATATATATATGTATATAACCTCCCTTAACGACCACCTCTATTTAGCGATCATTTTTTTCTGGAAACGGATTTTCTCCCTCCACCCCATAGACCCAATGCTAAATTTACCTCCATTCAGAGACTACATTAGTGAGGGGCCGTTTTTTCGCCGAACCGACGGTGGTCGCCTTAGAGAAGTTTTACTGTATATATATTTAAAGACAGCACTTACTGTTAAATAACCTAAAAACCCATGGTAACAGACATTGAAAGTATTTAGCGTTTTACGACGCGAGAGGAACTATTTGAAACTTCTTCGTGCCTGCTGTACAGATATAGCTATATCTGTACAGCAGGTAATTAATACGTGCAGACGTAATTAATACGTGGGTGGCAAAAATTATTGTGTTATAGACGTATAGTTCGTTCGCGGAAAGTTGGCGGCTAGTTTCCGTTAGATCAAGGGAGCTGAAGTAATAGACGGGTTGTTCCATTGCAGTAGAGGGTAGAGCGTCTTGCATAACTTGTTTTTCGCGCGGGAAAAACGAGTTATGGAAAATGCGCTACCCTCTACTGCAATGAAACAACCTGTCTGTGACATCAGCTCCCTTGGTCTAATGGAACCTGGCTGCCAATTTTACTACGAACAAACTATACCCTCCAGCTTCACAGTAAGTTTGTAGGCTTAACACTGTGGTCCATTGTAAATTAGATTCAATATAGGGGACACCATGGAAAAAGTCCTGGTTTCTTCTTTGTGGCACTTACAATGTGGGTTAAATGAGAAGGGGAGTAGGCAAAGTCCCAGAAGCTGCGGCTCTGGTGCCCTGTTGGCTGGACAATATACCACAGACGTGGAAATGGAAATAACTGTTAACAAAATGGGCAGTTATAATCGCAAATTTTTCCGACAAACAAAAATGGCGGTCTTTTTCTCTCCAAGTAACTCTCAATTTTACCAACGTCAAAAAATTTTCCAATTGTCTAAAGTTGAAGAGTAAAAAAAATAAATTCTCCCCCTTTTTACCTCGAGAAAATCTAAATTTTTACCAAGTTGGCAATTGAAATTGCATGAATTTCCAACTACGAATTAATTATTCATCCATTTTTTTTTT
>QLNU02014176.1:33396934-33420101 GCA_006491805.2 Dysdera silvatica | reverse complement strand
CTCCTCCCCATGATGTTTCGTTCCAGTGCCATTTGGGATAGTTTGTATTGCCTTCCCCTCACTATGTGGCAGCAGGAAGCTGACTTTCTTCTCAGAATTAAGGTGATGATAGTTCTTTTTGTGTTGGAATTGTTCAGGACTTTTTGATTTCAGATCTTGTAAGTCCATTTTATTTATTTGTTTTGGCGCAGTATAGCCCAGATGCTCTTGCGCCATAAAAAAGCCAAACAATCAATCAACAATTTTATTTTCAATATTCTTCTGAGAGTCTATATTTCGAAATCTTAGATTTTATTTCTAGCGTGTTTTTTTTAATGTCCAGGTCTCGCAACCATAAAGTATATATTAAAATAGGCCAAATAGATTATTCTAAAATTAATATTCTGATATATATATTAATTAGAACTCCTATTATCGGAACTTTGCTTGATCAAAATCCGGATAAATAGAAAGTTTTTATTAATATTTATTTTGTGTTGCAACCAGAATTAAGAGCAAATCAAAAACGAATAGCAGATTATTTGACATATAAAATATATATCGAATATATATATACAGAGACGCCGTATTATTTTCAAAGCAGTTAATATCTTAATTAACACCTACTTACATTTTGTGTCAGTTTTCACTACCCACATAGTAATATATAACGAAACATGTTTTTGGAGAAATGTTGCACTTTCTTTGCATCTTACACTGAAATTGAAATACTGGCTAAAAATTACATCTATCCGAACTAAGGTCCGCGTGCTTTATTTTGGGTAATATAAAAACATTTTTTTTTTTATTAAAATGCGTCAAGAAAATTCTCGTACTACATGTTCTTTTAAATATCAATAAAGCATTGGGACTCAAATTTTATTAAAATTTATTGGTGAGCATATAGCCCTGCAGGCCCTTATCTCTACTCCTATAATAAGGACAAAAACAATCTCAGCGAAATGAGAACTAAAGGTATCGTCCTATAAAACCATGAACCTCATCATAGTACTACGATTAATCCATAAATAAAATAACATCAGTCCACCATTCATGAGCCCAGCCTTTATACGTACACGTTAGAGGTGCGCCAACTCATTCATTGAAAGAATCAATGAGCCATTTTGCCCATCTACTATAAATGAGTAGATTCCTTCAATGATTAAGTGATTGAACGATTGGATACACAGCTAGTACACATATTGGGAATGCTCCTTTGTCATCTTAGATCCTTCAAAGGGATCGGATATCAAAAGCCAACTTCAATCATCAGAACATTGTCGATTGCATATACTTTGCGTTTGCGATTGCGTTACTTACAATAACTGCATTTTATTCTTGATTTGAATTTTGGGAAATAGAATTTGCACTTTGACTTAAAAAATGTGTTTAAATCCAAACAAGCCAAAGCCGCTTCATAAATCTTTTACATGTTTATAATAATAATTATAATAATAGGAACTGTTATTTTATTTTCCAAAAAATATGCATATATAAATTGATTTACTATAGATATCTACTAAATATCAAACACCTTATTATATACATATATATGGCTATGATAACTGTATTTTATTCTTGAATTTTGAATTTTGGGAAATAGAATTTGCACTTTGACTAATAAAAACGGATTTAAATTCAAACAAGCCAAACCGTTCCATTAAAAAATTACATTTTTATAACAATACTAATAATAACAACTGTTATTTTATTTTCGGAAACATATATATATATATAATTTAAATAACTACATTTATCTACTATATATCAAATACATCTTTGCATACATGTGTATGTCTGGTCCTGAGAAAATATTTTCAAAGGTTTAACCCGCTCGGGACAAAAAAAAAAGTAATAATAATAAAAATTAAAAAAGAAATGAAAAATCCACTGGACTCGTAACAAAAAGTTAGAAATTCCTGTACATATATAAACATTGTTCACACGAAATCATTACATTTACAAATCATATAAAAACCTAAATTTTTATTTTCAGCTTTAAACTGAGGTTTCTAATGAGAAAAAAGGTGTAACCTTTAACCTTTAAGCAAATTTAATTTTTAAATTGTCATACACATTCAAATAAAATAAGTAACAGATTCAGAAGTCAGCCTGGATTAACCTATTTAAATAAAAAAATTAATTAAATTTTTCTTATGAAGTTCCGAGAAAAAATTACTTGAATTTAATTAAGTTTTTAATTATTTTCATTTACATGCCAAGAAATTTTATTTTAGACGTCCTTGGAAATTGCTGCACTGCTTTAGTTTGTTATGTTTATTTTAGTTTTATTCGAGAGAAAGTTTTATAGAGTATAATACATTAAAAAATCCACAGCCCAAAAACTACCATATGAACAGTGACATCATCCAAGGATAATTTAAAAACCCGCTCAAAAATAGGATTTTGGGTGACTTTTAAAAATTGATTAAAATCAAATGTATTCTTCTTCAAACGTGCAAAAGTGTGCGTTCGGTGCAGAAAAATGCGTTTGATGTTATGCAACTTACAGCTCGCCAAATGGAAGAAACTCAAAAAATGTTAATAATGACTTCTCCGTGAAGAGGATTCGAGCTCGAAACGTCTTGGCTGAGATGCGAGTGACGTCATCGACTAATCACAAAAGGTCGAAAGCACGAATAGCAGCAGAAGACTTTTTTTTATGCCTAAATAAAGGAAATTTGGTTCTATATAATAAAGCGCCGTACTCAGTGAAATGGAAATAACGTTAAAGAACCTCAAGAGTAGCAAAATCCCATATATATATATATATATATTAATTGCAAAGGTAAAAAAAGAGTTAGCATTAAAAAAGTTCTCAGAAGTGCGTTTTCGCGTGGCCTTTAAAAATATATTAAAATGTTATACACCCTTTTTAAGAATGTGTAAAAATATGCATTCCGTGCAGAAAACTGGGTCCTATTTTAGGCAATTTACAGCACGTCAAACGGAAAAAACTTATAAAAGTGCTTTGTCTTTTGCGTGAAAGGGAGTAGAACCCGGGACTTTGAGCCGAGATGATGTCACCAGGTAATTAAAAATGGCCGAATGTACGAACCCCGTCATTAGAGGCAGTTTTTTCGCCTAATAAAAAGAAATTTGGTCCTATTAACTGATGCGACACACCATGTGAAAAGCATATGACATTTAAGAACAAACATAGGAATTAAAATCATCTTTTATTTGCATTAACATTAAGGGTAGAAAATAACTAGAATTAAAACGCGTTATTTTTGATTTATTTAAACGAAATAATTTTAAGTCATTAAAATGAAAGTTTAATATTAACTATCATGTACAAGTTAGGGAAAATTATCTTACTAATATTTATATTTTCATGCTATTAAACTAGGGTTTCCTACCTTGGGGTTCCCGGACCCCCAGAGGGTCCGAAACCGAATTTCAAGAGGTGCGACAAAGACTAGCTTAAGTCTTTGAGTGTGTGATTATTTAGCCAGTAGCGTAGGCAGAAAATTCATAAGAGGGGGTTACAGAGGTACAACTCATATATATATTTTAAACATCAAAATTCCATTGCGATGGGGGTTACAACCCCAAAACCTCCCCATGGCTACGCCTCTGCACTCAGCTACTGGTTACATCCTTTTCTGAATAAATTAATTTATTTTTTAAATTCACTTTGATCCATTTACAGTAGTGGAGGTTCAAAAATTAGGAGTTAAAATTTTTCAACTTTAAACGGGACATAATACCCGTCGCTTAGTAAAATCATTAATAAAATCAAATTTATTGGAACAGTAAACAGCCATCTTTTGCAACCGCCGACTCCTGGAATGGAGAGACCTTTGATTCTCACATTTATTCCATAATTTTAGAGCTGAATTTTTCAACTCCTATTTGCAGATAATCATAAATAGAAATACACAATTTCAGAAATCCTCTTCAATTTTTTTCTTTTCAGTAACTGTATCGATTTTGAACCCGATGGTTAATTTATGCATGTTGAAGTTACATGCCTTGAAGCGGTTGGTGATCGTTTCTGGCATAAAAATGCCCCATGCCTTTTATTTATTATATGCCTTACATCTAATGGCATAGTATAGTCTAGATGATCTTGCGCCATAAAAGTCCAAACAAACATATGCCTTGCATCCAGAGGCGTAGCCAGAGGGCGGTTTTGGGGGTTGTAACCCCCCATTGCAATGAAATTTTGTATATTTAACATAGGAATATATGAGTTGTAGCTCTGTAACCCCTCCCATTAAGCCTATAACCCTCCCCTTATGAACTTTCTGCCTACGCCACTGCTTGCACCTGAAAGTGCGATGGTTTTATAGTGGCATTAACAAAACGGGAGAAAAGGAGAAATCAATTTCTTCGCTGACCTTTTCGAGTATTTATCTGAAGGTTACAGGGGAAATCCAAGAAATGAACAATATACATTTGACTTCGATACTTTGCACAGTTGCTATGTTATAAGATTTCATCGCCGAAATCTTTTTATGTTTATGAGCGATATTGTTGATTTTATTACCCGGTGAATTCATAATGATAATGCACTGATTTGAATCCGCGTTTGTGGAATCTGATTATATTAACAAGCTCAACAGATGAATGTATTAATGACGGATGGCCCGGTGGTGGTGCAGTGGTAATTGCTTCGCTTAGCATTCCTTTAACTCAGATAAGACTTACAATGATACCAAACTAGAACGCTTAACAACAAACTGCACCCTGTAATTCGGAGAGTCAGTTCCCTACGCCTTAAGAAGTTTGAATTCCTCGGAAAACTATAAGTTCTGGGTCACTATCCATTTGGCTCTGCAGTAAAATAAACAATAAATTAATGGAGGACACTATATTACTTTTGTGGAGGGTGAGAACACTCATCAAATAGTTCTTAAGGATGCAATATATATAAGAGAGAATAAGAACCCCTGTATTAAGCGAGAACATATATTATTTAGACGTTACGTATTTGTTCAACCTCAAAAACATAAGTTTATCGATTATGTCTGAAACGTCAAATCAAACAAAACTTTAACTTAATCCCCATAATATCGCATCTGATCAATGATGTATGCTTATATGCAGTCCATCTCCAATATTTCACTTTCCATCCTGTTTTGTCAGTTTACCGTTGATTTGCTTTATTCGTTTCACCATGTGATTAATCATTTTCCGCTTGAAATAATTATACCTATTGAAAGTCTAATTAGTTACGTTCATACAAACTTACATGAACTTACAGTATATGTTGTCAATAACAAATTTGAGTAATGGGTTCAACTTATAATCCCGTACTGAAATTACGCCTATCTCTAATAATACAGTGTGCAGAACCATTAGTTTTAGCAGTGGAATTCAACTATCAAATATGATTGATATTTTGAAGTAAATTTGGCTCAGAACCCACGTAACAATATTGATAAATTTTAATTATAGTGAAGTGGTTATTTGCCAGGTATTTAAAGCGTGAGATCTTTGACTATGAGGTGCACATTGGTTTATTAATTTATCATTTCAAATACTTCCATCGGACTCAATACTGATAATTTTAAAAGAAGGAACGAGTTGTCAATTTCCGTTTAAAGTCCTCCAGGGGAAAGTGACAAAGGAAAATGTGATTAATGTATCGAGGGAGGACAATACAGAGATACGTCTAGGCAAAACGATACAATGATATAACAGGATAATATGATGTAATGATGCAACTGGGAAAAGTGATACAACGATACAATTATGCAATGGAACAGCTAGATGAAATGAGGAAACAAACGCCATTTACAGCAGTGTTTCTCGAAATTTGATCATTCACAGATTAAGCATTATCACACTTTAAGCATTAGTTTACGCAAAAAGTTCATAAGTGGGGAGTTGCTGGCTTATAGAGGGTTACAGAGCTACAATTCCATATATTCAGATGTGTAAAAATTTTTCTTCGTAATGGGGGATATGACCACCATCAACTGCGTACGCCACTGAGTTTCAGCATTCCTTTATTTACCACGGGCCGTCGGGGGTGGAGAAAGAGAGAGAGGGATGCAGACCTATGGGAAAAATTACAAGCAAGTGACAGAATATCTCCTAAGGTCGATATTTAAATTTAGCAGGTTTCAATTAACATTAACTCGCAACTCTCTAATCCGTAGCTAATTTGCAACTCTAATCTGTAACTCTTTAATCCGCAAATTTGTAATTCGCAACTCTCTAATTCTCAAGTAACTCGGTAGGTTTGTAACGTTAACAATAGCCATCATTATTGCATTTACGGAAGACCTTTGCCTTACCCTTTTTATTGCGTATAGACAGGCAGACAGGAAAGCCAAAAGCAATAGCGGGTTCAATATCTATTGAAACCTTAAAAACGCTTACAATGATAATGCGTAGGGTGAAGTTACAAATTCTGATTAATAATGTAATGTTCTAAACACATTATGTTTTCTTAGCATGTTTTCTGGAGAAATCCTGCGGGCTATTCGATAGGCTGTCACGGATTGCACACATCGAGAAACGGTTTTAAAGGGGGGGAAGTGCGTTGCGTATTCATATAATTTTTTTACGACCAACACGTGGTTGATTCGAAAAGTTACCGAGTTTTTTCATTGCTAAAAAGAAATTACACGCATATGTAATGCTGTTATTACTTTAAAGTATCTAATATACTGGTATATATTATCGTCAAAAGTGTAGTGCTATGGATAGACAGGGACATCTAAATTGCAATTATCCATCTATACAAACTAAACAAGAACGTGTTTATTCTAAAGATATATTAAAGTATCATCTGCTTCACATTGTACACATATGATGAAACACTACAGCATCTACTATAAACAATATTTAATATAAGGTAATTATTAAAGGAAAATCGAGTGAAACGAAATTCCAACTCCTGGCAAAAATTGCTATATCTATGCAATATTATATAAGCTATGTTCGGAAAAAATGTAACACGGAAGATATAAACGAAGGAAAATGGCTATAAACTCGCTTATTTGGACAGGCAAATGTAATTGCTTTCCGTGTCCCATTCCAAAAAAAAAACAAAAAAAAAACGAAACTTACTTGAAACGCAATGCAACGGCTGCCGAGAATTCCCAACTACATTAAACACGAAAATGAACCATTTTTACATTTCAGAAATTGTCATTTTCGCATGCATATAGTCTCAAGATACCTTACATAAAAAAACACGAAGCTCTTCTGACAAAACTAACTCGAAAAATTCAGTTTATACTGAATTTAAATCAAGGTTTGAAATAAGGAAAACTCTGTTTCAAGCATGTATATGAAATACGGTAACATAAAAATTAAAAATGTCATGTTTTTTGTACATGAATATTTTGCAGGACGTTATGTATTCTACAATGTCTCTTCTACTTTGGCGCAGTATAGCCCAGATGCTCTTGCGCCATAAAAAATCCAAACAAACAAATAAATCTTCTACTATGAAATTTTCATGTTAATTGTAAAGCGAGTGCTCATTGCGATTACTACTAACGCTATTACTACACAGTTTACATTGTGATTCAGAACTAATGAAACAAACGGAAAGGTGTGGTAGTAAAAGAGGCCAAAATGGCCATATTTGGCGAAATCTCCATGTCCACAGACGACCCGATTCGGCTGTAGAGTGAATTTATTATATATATATATATATCCTTATATATATATACTTAATCAATTGCATGAACAAAAAAAATTTTAACACCTGATTTAAGTGATTGACCTACAATAATAGATATACAATACATAATATATAGACATATATAACATATATACATAAGATATACAATAAAATAATAAATAGTATAGAGACAAAAAAAAAAATCAGAAATTCTAGTCATCAAACGTATAAAAAACGATTGTTTTACCATACTGGAGGCAATTGGGAATTGTCGAGCTAGCGTGATAGGTGAAGGCCATCAAAAGAAACAACTTTGGTCCAGTGAACCAGTGTCCGAAAGTGAACGTTTTGGAACTACAGGGATTTTACTATTTATATCCACGTTAGTTAATCATGTAACAGAATTTGGAAAATTTGCCGTTCCAGCTTAGAACGATGTTCAAAAATATTTCACCACTTAGTAGCATCCAAAACAACTTCCCAGAGCCAAATTTATGCAATTGTGGAATTCATGGTCCAAACGCGAGTCTTATGTTTGGGCAAAATGTATAAAATATTATAATCATTGTTAGAACGCGGAAAACCTTTATCCTCAAGGTAAATAAAAACCAGTAGTGTGCAATAAAATGCGGCTGATGCATCGGCCCATAATTCTATGGGCTCTGACGCCAAAGTAAGGTAATTAACCTATACCTCCCGGAGGAATCCGTACCTTTGAAGGCCTAAGGAACCCGACCTCGGATTAGTGAAAAGTCGATGAGCATTTTTTACACGGTTTGGAATAGAACTCGGAGTAACGACATGCTAGGTGAACGCGTGACCACTGTGCCACTGCATGGCCTATGGACTCAATACCGCCATGCAAGAGGCCAATAGCAGACTATAGATTCGTTAAACACTCGTTATTAGACAGCACATCGTGTTTAAGCAAGGTATCGTGTTTAAGCAAGGTATCGTGTTTAAGCAAGGTATCGTGTTTAAGCAAGGTGTTGTGTTTGACGGAATGGTTACATTATAATGTAACATATATATATATATCATTGACTTAGCAAAATTACAAGAGCTTTCCTGAAATAAATGGTGTTACAGACAGTACGCATTTTTATCGTAAAAATATAATTTTATTAGTTATATGACACAGAGGTTTTGCAGACGATTTTTTTTTTTTGCCAACGTGATTTGAAATTATACGTTCATTTGGATTATCAGAATTTTCGACGTCGAAAGTGTTATTTTGTTGCCACGGAAATCAAAGTGCAATTTCCGGGATAACGAGTTTTTGGAAGAAGGAAAAAAAAGGAGAAGAAGTAAAGAAAGAGAATAAACTGGAAGAAAATTAGAAAATTAATTATCGGAAGTATCCCCGAAAACTTTCGATTCTTCTCGGAAGCGTCACCCTAGGCTTTAAAACTATGCCATGTGTAGGCCGCTTACTCTATATTTACTTTTTTGTAATCAAGAAAACAGTTAAGCTGCTGATGAAACACAGCATTTAATTGCATTTCAAAAGTGTTTTTCCTCAACTATTTTTATCTGTATTTGGAATCCGCTTTGTAATGGTGAAATGAGATCATACACTAAAGGGCCTTTATCGAGTAATGGTCCATTTCACAACTACGCGCATTCCGTGGGGGGCAATCGTATTGAAAGTGGTTAGAGTCGGTTAGAAATGATAATGTGTGCATAGCTATGGTTTCAGCTAACGTTGAGCAACACTATCAAATGGTCCTAAAAGGGGCGTGTTCAGATATTACGTCAGCATCTTGGAGGTGGGGTTGCCGTTGGTCATATTTTTCTATGTTGACTAATGTTAATTTTTACTTACTAGGGTGGGGGAGTTGAAATGGCCAAAATGTTGCTTACGTAATACTTGAAATCTCCTAAGGCTGGATCCTATGAGTCAAATATTTCCAGGATTTTTCCAATTGTTGTTTACGTACATAGGCTTCCATAGGTGCCGACTTGAAAAATTATTGTGAGTTCCAAAAATTTTAAATCGAATAACCGGCACACATTTCAAAGGATTCAAGTATAATTTAAATTTCATTATCAGATTATCTGGTACAATAAGACACCTGAAATGTTAAAATGAAGCAAATTATAGTTAATTATAGAAAAAAAAATGTTTTTTTTTCCTAGATAATTATTTATCTATATTTTGCTTTTGTAGGCCAACATTATTATATATATAACACATAGATACTGCTGAATTCCCAGCTCAATAATTTCCGTAAAATTTTAAAATATATATGTTTTCTTTTGGGGGAGTATTTGCCAATCCTGTTTCCTTGCACCCAAATTTTGTCTATATATAAATGTATTATTTAATAACTCATTAAATGATTTGAATAGCTGGAAAATACATTACTTTTAAAGAAGTCTGCTTAATTAAATTTACTGTATTGGAGCATTTGAGGGAAACAGCAGGTTTTGACAACGGGATCACGTTCCTTTGTAATTATTAACGCTTATTTTGCCTTATATATAACACTGATTTCGCCAAAGAAAACGCCAATTTTTTTGAAACGGAATTATCTTGATCTTGGAACCTGGCAAAACATCACCTTCTCAGCCAATCAGATTGTTAAATCGATCCTAATGCCAAAAATGTTAGGGAAATTCAAATTTCACGCCCGGACCAGGGTTCCAGGTCGTCTCATATTTACAAAAAAACTAGAGACTAGACCAGGGACGGACTTGGCTGATACGCCCTCATGGGCGATAGGGCTCGCGTCTTCGAATGGACAAGGAGTCGCGTCCTTCGAAAATCCAAGATATGCGCCCTTTGAGGGGACCCAGTCCGCCCTGGACTAGATTTTTGCATTTTCTGTGAAGGTCAAACATTTTCAGGCAAAACAAAGAACTTGCTTTTATAAAAAATCCAGGGAACATGGTATAAATTACGGAAACTTTGAAGAATTGATGACGAAAAACTTTGTGCATACATTTCCGTACGCGTATTTTCCCCACCAACAAAAATATTAGGGGTTCGAGAAACCCACAACAAAATTATTGAGGATTCAAAAAGTGTCTTGAACCCATGAAGTTGGCACCACTGTAGGCTTCATATCCTTTAAGACGAAATCGAAGGGCCCGACGTGTTTGACCAATATAAACACGACTACACTGGCATGGGATGGAGTAAATTCCAAAATAATTGCAATCAGGAATAATATCCTTGAGTTTGGAATAACCGAGTTTATTGATTGGAGTAAAAGTGACCTTGAAATTAAATTTACGGAGGATGGAAGCAATTTTTGAAGAAATTCGTGGAACGAAAGGAATGCTGATAAAATTACAAGGAGAGGAATCAATCAAGAGTGTACTCGGTAGCTTAGGTCTATTAAGTTTCTTCAAAGCAATTCCTCTATTCTGTTAACGATCAGCTTTCGTTCAAATCCATGTCTTCTAATTGGAGAAATTTCATTCGTCCCATAGTACGAGACGCGGCTACGAACCCACAACTCATTTTCCTGAGATAATTTATGACTAGCATATTGGCATGGATAGACGTTTTGCATTTAGACCACGTTATTGTAATTAGGGTTCTGAAGGAGGAAGCCAAAATGCGCTTCCGAAATAGTTATAAACCGTTTTATTTATTTAAACTGCGATAATGTGCTTTATTTTATATTATATATAACAAATATATCCCCTCTGACATTTTTGTCTGTATGGTCAAGACTGAATAGCTTTCTCGACACTTTCAAGACATTTCTCTTACATAAATGGCAGTACTTCCTATTTGAGGTTCTTCATTGTCCACATCCTTATGCATGTATGGCATCGGTATAATAGGAGAAAATTTATAAAAATGCGACACTAAGGGTATAACAAATCACTAGAAAAATAAGTAATTTTCTGGAGAGAAACGACACATAATCACTATTGTTCATAATATTTCCCATGTTTTGCTAATCTAAATTGCAGTCCAGCATCAAATGATTCGCATACAATATATTCCAGACATACATATCCGAACTAAATCGTAGTACGTAGTAGTGTTTGTACATCAATTTGGTGCTGGACAGCAAAATTGAATCGTACATTATTATTGCACAATATACAAAAATCTACTATTCAAGCACACACTTGACCTATGGTGAAAAAATTAATTATTATTAGTGTATTTGTTTTTATTGTTATTTTTGATGCGACTACGACGAGAATATTATGATGCCACTAACTGTGTATAGTCTTCAGTTTACTTTATTGGAGTACATAAGTTATTTCCCATATTAGTTTATGCCTAACAATTTGGTAACTGAACGTTTTCCTGGATCTGTTTTGGTTTCTTAGTTAGATGGAAAAACATCCATACAGGGTGTCCCAAAAACCTTGGGTGCCCCTCTAATTCCTTAGATATTGATCTTAAACATATGTATTAATTTTAAATTTTTTCACCGTCTCTGTACGCAAAAATGTCCAAGGAATGAAATATGCCCCATACTCCAATAGGTCAATATACAAAATTTCAGCATTCTAGTGGAAAAAGAACCAGAGATATGAAGACCCAAAATAATGTGACTTAGCAGAATGAATTTTCCCTCTTCACGGCATGTACCTATTGCTTCCTTTAAAAAGGTTGTAAGTCAGTTATTTTGGGCTTTCATATCTCTGGTTCTTTTCTCACTAGAATGCTGAAATTTTGTATATTGACCTATTGGATTATGGGGCACATTTCACTTATTGGAAATTTTTGTGTACAGGAAAAATTTAAATTTTGTATTTCTTCGAAAAATAATTCTCTACCATTTTAATTGATTTCATAAAATGCTGCACCTTTTTTACGCCACTTTCAAACTTTATACATATGTCTAGGATTAATATTTTAGAAATTAGAAGGGCGGTCAAAGTTTTTGGGGCACCCTGTATATCTGTCGAAATCGAGGAAAATATCATTATGAAGATTATAAATTGCAGATAATATCGTTCCATTTCACTGTTTTTCATATATGTATAAACTTTATGTAGAAAGCATTTCTTTCTCTACTTTAAAACTAATAAATCTAATGGAATTTCTCATTTCAGATACGTTTTATTTCAAGCAACAACTTACAGTTTCAAAATTATTGGCATTGGGACAAGCACATATTGTATACATTTGTACATCACAGTGTAAGCAAAATTCCAGTTTCTTTCAAATTATGGGGTCCTGCCTAAGCGTAGGGTTAGAGGCTTCCTGCTTCGTCTTTCATCTTCCTACCGCACTGCGCCAACGGACTCTTTGCGCACCATTACGGGGATCACCCCCCATTCACATGGTTCTACAAAATCTTCATCGCAAATTCCTCTTTAAACATCATCATAGAAACCTCTTCCCGTTTAACCGTCTCCCAGCAGCTCACATCTCCAACTCCAGTTCCGTCCTTTGCTCTCTGAACCATAAAGATATGTATTTCCGTCCTAATTCGTACTGCAAAGATTATATATGTGATAGTTACATGGATGGCTCGGGAACCGCCTCGGGAAATGGTTTCGCTGTATGCATCTTTTAGAACGGGGTTCTAACTACCTGCCTCTGACACAAACTCCGGGATAATAATTCAGTTTTCCAGGCAGAAATCCTGACCATCAATTTCGCAGTGCAGTCACTTATTGAAAACACCACTGCAAACATCAACACAGACAGCCTTTCCTGCATCAAACTTCTCACTTCCATCAGGGCTAAATCCACCTTTGACAACCACCAGCGACACCAAAAAAGTCATCAGACTGGGAATAAACCGTTTCAGTCTAAAATGGGTCAAAGCCCATGCTGACATCACGGGCAACGAAATTGCTGACTCCTTCACAAAAAAGACGCATTTGGAGGCCTGGATTTATCCGCTCCTGTGCCGCTCTCCTTCCTAAGCCGAGATCATCGACCTTACTAAATCCTGGCAGGATTTCTGGGTTTCCTCCTGCTTTGAAGCCAGGACAAGATCTTTTCTTCCGAAAGTGAACAAAAACACAAATCCATAAAAAATTCCTGGTTTATTACTTGACGGACCACGGCCCCTTTCCAAAATACCTCTACGGGTTTAACCTTAGAGACTCTCCTCTCTGCTCTTGCGGCTTTCCTGGGTGAGCTGATCACCATGTCTTTAATTGCATACTCGCCAAGGACTTCTACCTCACCAGGCCTTATCCGGCGAATAAACCTCTCTGGTTTGCTTCAGTCCTGAAAAATAAGAACTCTCAGGCCATGATTCGCCGGTGCAATGAAATCACCGTTGCCTTGATCGCGGATTGATTCTTGTCTCACGGTTTCATTGACTCTCTAGGCTTCACTTCATTACTGTTTTTTCTGTAATTTCTCTTCTCTCAAACGTACATACACCTAGCCGTACAGCCACTGTAACCACCCGTTTGTAATATCATGTATGAATTTTTATCACACCATATTGTATATTATAACTGTACACTGACATTGCATATCGACACTGTATATCGTAATATCCACCTTGTAATTTGTTGCATTTATGTTCGATTGTATATATTTCTGATTTGCTGTATGTATATATGTTTCGCTGTGCGAACCTATGCTCCCCTGTTTGTGCCTTTGTTTAAACTGCTAAGCTTGGTTCTTTCTGCTGTTTCCGATACTCTCTATAATCTCCCACCTCAGCATCTGGTTCGCTCGCCTACAATCATATTTTGTACCTATGCACACGTCCTTAAACATGTATATCCTTCACCAACTTCTTGATGTAACCAGTGACGACACTGTTTTCATTCACCATTGGACTGGCATTTATGATTCCCTTCTCCGGATGCTCGGGTTTTACTGTATATCCAATTGTAATGGCATCCTGGTTACCTAAATAAATGCTGCCTGGATGTCTGGGTGGCCCCTGGCCCCACTTCGGGATCGGGATAGTTTTTCCCACAGTTGACAATCAAAAGGATTTAAACCTTTGGGTAAGTCGGTCGATTTGGGTAGTGTAAGCGTAGGGTTATATGGGCCGGTGGAGTTTTGAGCCCCCCACCCCCGCCTGGGATTTCAGACCTAATTGCTAACCGTTTCACACGTTGTTTATTTGCTTTTATACGCTTTATACATGAACTGAATTGTGTATTAATTGCTTCTATCATTAAAAAATATTTCCTCTTCTTTCTACTTGTTACTCAATTTATAAAAGAGTATATTTGTTACCAAGGATGGATCCAGGGGGGGCGCCCTCCCTCTGGGAATAGCATATCTACAATTATTACAATCCTTTATATTGAATTTAAGCTTTATGCTCCCTCCGAAAGTATTTTTTGTATCCGGCCTTGTTTTTGGTGGATTATATTTTTTTATATTTGATATTTTTCTTCCTGTTCCATGAAATTGATTTACTTCATTCCTTCCTGTTCTATGTTATAATTTATTTCATTGTTGATAAAATTATATGTTTAAACATTTACTAAATTACAAATACCGATGTATATTTCAATACGAAGAACATTTTCCTATAATAAATTCGAGTAATACGTTTAAATTAAGCCCCTTATATGTTAAAATTATGTTCGCTCAATACAGTACCCATTACATGATACCATTAATCTTACAAGTGGGCGATCAACTATGGAACGTGATTGCTTTCAAATTAATCTGAGTATGGAAACACCGCGTAATTATCTTAACAAATTTAAATTGTAGTGAAATTAATTACTTGAAAATCAATCAAACCGTAAGAACATGGATAAAGTCTCCGATTAAGTTATAATTAGATATTATAGATGACATGGCCTTAATTCATAAATTAAGCATATAGGTTAGTACAAAGTAGATTAGTAAAACAAGTTTATATATAATACAATTTTTACGAAGACCATCCAGTATGGGCTGCCATACGAATACCTCAAATGGGGGGGGGACTTTGAAAAATTATTACCTTCTCAAAGCTGTCGAAATTTTAGTGAATGTACAAGATACCAAAACGCTACAAAAATAATTGATACTACTTGACAATTAGTAATGAGCTAAAAAGTACCTTATTTTAAAATGTGAATGTAAAACTTTTGAAAGTAAATGCATAGCAATAGGTCAAGACACCGCGGGCTCAACGTGGGGACCCTGGTTCGAGTCCAGGATGAGGACGGCGTCTCTTTTTCTCCAAAATTAAAAAAGCTCTAGTTTGAGCTAAATATACGTGGGTGGCAAAAATTATTGTATAATAAATTCCCCCACGAAAACTCACAAAAATCTCGCCCCGGAGGCTTTTCTGTGTTGACCATATTTGGCAATTGTGTTATCCCTGTGAAGGGTAATAATATCGTAAAGAAAAATTTATATACAAAACATTTTTTAAGCACTGAGGTAACTTACTATTAAATATTTTGAATAAATATCTGATTTTTCTTGAAACGTTGAGTTTATTATTAGTTACATATTGCCGGTTTAAGGAACTCACTAAAAATTTACTACTGAAATCTTCCCGAAAAAGTCCTCAGATCCTTACACATATTTTTTGTCTCGGAGCTTGGGTCTCAGGGCCTCGAAATTTTTACTGCCAGGGGCCCTCAATAGACTTAATCCGCCTTTAAGACTAGCCTATGTTATATCCAAACATTTTCATGGCCTGTCCGCTCCCCAGAGCTTTTCCCCATCGAGCATGTGTGGAACCAGTTGAAATGCCAATTACCTCGTTAATGTGATCTCTGGGATTTAGGACTTAACGTCCAACAGGTGTGGACCCGTCAAAATCAGGAAAACATCAGACGTCTGCTTCACCCGATGTCTGACCGTATTGCTGCTTGTATCGCACCACAAGGAGGTATGACGAGATAATGAGGATGACCCGTCTGTGTACCACAGATACCTCTAATTGTTTTGCTACTCTGTTTTTGTGATCGTGTTTACCATTCATCTGCATTGTTCCATCAATACAATTTCAAGTTAACCCTAAGCTTCCTTTTTGGTGCAAAACTTTCGTTGTCCATGAATAAGTATATACATGGTTATGTTGAAAAACGGCTATAACGAAACAAATTCTCCGGTTTATTAATGTTCGATATAACCGAGTTCGACTATATCTACATTAATAATCAGGACTCGACAAATCTGGTCGCCACAAGGACCAGATTTTTGCAAGCGGCGAGTAGGGTATTTTCTTACCCTACAAGGTTTTTAGGTTTTCTTTTTGAAGTGGGTGAGTTCCATTTTCATCTGGCGATTAGAGTTCACCGTTATTTGTTTAACCCTTACAGTTATGGTCCGGACACACCTATCAATAGCGCAATTTGAATTATCATATGGAGTGCACACAGCTGGCATGGACTTGTGCCACTGATCATTGTCCATGTTACCAAGGAATTGGGTAGGTACATTGACATTCGCCATTGTCAAGTGCTTCCTACCCAGCGGCAATGTTACAAAACAGACGAATATTATAACCAGGATGGAAACGCACCCAGCCATGAAATTTCAGCCATTATGGACTGATATGAAAAGATGGGTGTGAAATAATTGCAGTGGGTGGCCTGGAGTCCTGAAGTTAACTCTGTCGAATAACTTTGCGATGAAGTGGAACGACGGTTAAGGTCAAGACAAAATACGTAAAAAATCTTTTGCTCAATTCAGTGGTTTTACAAGAGAAATGGTGACCAGTTCCACTTGATCTCACATGCTAATTGATCGAATATGCTTCTTCAACCAGTATTGTTGGTAATTACAGTACAACTGTGGACATACCAGATATCAGAGTCAGTGTTTTATGTTCAAATGCTTACGTTGCTAGTATCTGAAAAAATATTTGTAGGTACTGTACATATGTAATCGCAAACAAAATATATATATATCAAGGATCTTAATGTATAGAAACAGAAAGTCTAATAAAAGTTATATTGAAAAATTGCACAATATTATCGCGTCAATAAAAATACTCCCCCATTAAAATATAATTTTTACATAAAAGTATATTCTCTTGTCAGGGGTACCAAAAATACCATAATGCGAAAACAATCAAAAGCCTCTATATATATACAAAACCACATTACCGAAAGTTATACATTAATTAATGAAATTGAGATATTTTCTTGTTACTGTAACAATAAGGTAACCGATAATGAGTTTTTACAAGATCAAAAAAGAAGCAGAAAAACACGAGAGAAAATAAATTGGAAAAGGAAGAAAATTAGAAGATTAATTATTGGTAGCATCTCAGAAAAGTTTTCATTCCCTTCGCCTTGGACATTAGACAACGGTATGTGTAGACCAACAATTCTAAATGTACTCTTTCAATCCTGAAAACAATTAAAGTACTCGTAACATCCAGCCTTTAATTAAGCTTCGGAAGTATTTTCAGACAACTATTTTTTTCATCATTTGACATGGTTTACTTTTTTATCTATAATATGGTGAATAACTATTCCAGCAATAAAGAAAGGAAGACATGAATTTTAGCACTGAAACCACTACACGCATTTAATTTTTTGTATTAATTACTTAGAAAAGTGTGATTAATAGAGCGAGTAATTAAATAAGCGTATATTAACTACCCAGAATTTTATGGCCCAAATCCAAATATTGATTTATGCTTTCCGTAGTAAAAATTAAAAAATACTGAACAGTGATTTATATAAAATAACAAAATAGAACATCAGTTAGAACGTACGAAAACACATAATCTGTTGCGATACGAGGTACTAAAACGACACAGTTAGTGACCAACCCCTACCATAACTATTAAAATTTTTTATTACTGGTTCAAAGTGTCAAAAAATATTCTTCAACGTTCAGAGAACTACTACACTCTTTGTCGAACTTTGCTTGACAAAGGGAGTAGCAGTTCTCGAAACATTGCTGAAACTTTTCTTTTCTTTTATCTTGGACAAACGACGAAATTTTACTTAATATAGGGTGCATTAAATAATAGCAATAAGTGTAAACACAGCCAAATGTCACAAGCTTTCTAAATATAATTTATTCGAGAAGAAACTGAATAGTAATAATAGAAATATAATTTTTAACCAAATAGAAGTAATATAAAAACATACACAAATGTCGAATAACTATTCAACCTTAAGAATTCAATTTAATTTTAGTAAACATAGGCGTGTAACTTTAGACCATCGTCAAAGACCTTTTCTAAAACCACCTCTTCATTTTATAGGCTGAGGACCCTAACAATTTAATGGTGCAAAATCACCTCTTAGCAAATACTGTTGCTGTGTATTTTACTTTTAAATTGATATACGTGGAAGCAAGTAGTTTATACCGCTATGTTTGAAGGAAGCTGGAAGATCCCTTCGATCTACAGTGGATTGACAATTGTTCAATACTGCCTTAATGAGGTTAGCAATTTAAGAGCATGGAGGTGCTCAGAAGAGCAAGACAATATAATTCGAATAGAACTACTCTCTGTACGAACAGTCGTGTGAGTATAAACCCGTTTCTAGACGCAACTAATCTGATTGGAGCTGATTCGTTGCATTCTGCTACCGCTCATAAGCTATAGAAATTTTCACTGCTAGTTAACTAGACACATAATTTAGACAAGAGACAGTTTCGTTATCCCGCCCGAAGTCAAAAGGAGCCTTATGTACCTGGCATATACAGGTTCCTAGGAAAGCCCGAGTGTGGCCAATAACTTTTGAACCAAGACAGATATTGCAAAGAAAGTTAGATATTAGTTAATAAAATGACTATGTACTATCAGATGAGATGAATAGCAGCGTGCCTGGTGGCGAATTGAATAAGTTAAAAATTTTATTTCGAAAAATAATAAAGATAAGTAAATATTTTCAATTAGAAAGTTGTAGAGCATCCTTCAGTTAGTAAGCAAAACATACGGCTTACATGCACTATGTACACGTACTGCCACAAAGTAAGGTGTTCCGAATGTTTCAGTACATCGCTTTCAATTGATGCTTTCTGATAGCTTAAAAGTTGAGTTGAAGTTCTTATAGGAGAGAGAGACCATGGTTTCTTCCCCACAAGAGATTCAATTCAATTTTTAAAACAACAGAAACAGGGTTAACTGAAAATGATGCATTGAGGAGTGATGCATTCCTTCAGGAACACCTCACTTTGTGGCAGTATGTGTACATATTGCACTGTTGTTATTGGCCACATTCGGATTTTCTTAGGAACTCTGTATATTACGCCAGCTTCTGCAATACTTTGACTTTCTAATTTTATATATTTAAGAGCAGAAGAACTACAGCATTTATTTCTTAGGGAGTCAATATCTTGAATAAAAAAGTCACGTGCTATGAACGATGGTTCAAAAGGGCTACAAAAATTTATATCTGCCAGTTCTATTGCATCCTTTCATGTTACTGTTCTCATTACGCCCAACAAAGGTGAAATAATTTTCCCCATCACCGAAAGTTAGATTTAAGAACGATGATGCAATTTACGTTTATGTAACGAACGATGAATGCGAAATTATTATAACCTATCGATAGGGTTTCTTAGATTGTGAAAATTTAAAGTACTGGGTTGTTTTGAAGTCTAAAGCCGGCCTATAAAATCAAATTATTGCTCAATAGTGTTAGACCACAAGACTCCCGTAGAGTCGAAAGAGAGAGGATATATCAGCTGGACATAATCCTGAAACTTAGGAATAAACCTACCACTTTTAAATCGAATCCAAGTTGAAGTACAAAGAAAGAATAATACCTACTTTATAGTCATGACGTACGTAACGTTGTTCTCTTCGCAAACAATCTCTGAAGCTTGGATCCACACACCATGTATCAGAATATAATCTCTTAGAGTAGTTTATCCTCGAAATTAAGTTGGTCTTTCGTCCGACGCAAAATTTAACGGATTTTAAATAGATACAATATTCCAAGTTAAAAGATTTCTTGTATGACCAACGGTTCAAATTTTGAACGCTACTAGAAGCTGGTTTAGGTTTATGGGTTTTGGTCCAGGAACTTTGAGCAGAGGCGTGAAGAACCGAAGAAGCGAGTCCTTGCAATAATTGGAATTCTAAGGACATTTACATGGTTTAATATTTGAATTACGGAAGTCGTCATTTTGAACAGGAAAAGGAAAATTTAAATAGTACATATTGTTTATATTTTCTTAATGATCATTTAGATATTTTTTACTTTTTCTAAATATACATGAAACAAAAAATTCTTGTTCATTTTGATTAATTATTTTTGCCATAACAATTATTTATATCTAAATGCATGTTTGTAAAAATTGCAACACCATGAAGGAATCATGTGATTAAGCTGAAACTTTCAGGAAATGCAAATTAGGGTATGCTATTCAAATGATTAGAATTTCAGAGTCATCACGCATGCGTGGGCTGAGCAGCGCCCTCTGAACTGCTGATGGATCCGTATAAATAGAGGGCTGTAGCGGGGCGTGTATGGTTATCTGCTAGTGGTAAACGTTACATGAGACGTCACTATGCCTCTACGACGAAAGAGGGCGACATTTCAGGAAGTTACGGAGTTTGAACGGGGACAAAGTTAACACCAAATATACGATTCATGACCTGCATACAATGATTATCAAACGTCGAGAACAGGAAAGGATATACCAAACAGCGAACTAAAGAACTGGTAAAACGTAACTGACTGCATAGCTAACTGAAAACTGCCCACTCTAAACCGGTTAGAAATAACTTCGAAGTCCATACAAACGTACGACTGTTGCCATACAATAGAAGAACAATAAACAGAATTTGAACCATGCATATACACTTTCATTAAATTGGTGCGACTACAACAGTGCGCCATAACACCACATTTTATTAAACTGGCATGCTCACAGCAGTACTCCACATGTGGTATTCTCGGGGCCCTTTGGTTTCCAAAGGATTCTCTATTTTGAGTTTATTGTCCAAGGTTTTGGACCCGACATTCTTCATAAAACAATAGCTCGGGGGACAGATTGCTTGAAATAATGAGATATTTGCTCTTCATCTCGAAGTCAAGTCAACTAGTTTCCAAAGACTACCAACAGACCAATTTACGTTTGTTTAGCTGATCTAGAGTACCTTCATTTAGAACCATTTATTCTGTCGCAAGTCAGGAGAAAATATCAGAGTTCATGAGCAACTGTATTTTCTAGGAAGGTACAACGTTCGTAAATACACTTCACTCGACCTTGGAAGTTGCATCAAATAAAAAAAAAAACACCCGGGAATGTAAATTTCGACAATTTAATCAGGTATAACGCAGTTGTTCAAGATCAGAAGGCAAAAAATTACTTAATTTAATTACTAAATTATAAAATGCTCAATTGCAATGAACTACAAAAAGTGAGTATGTAAGCAGTGAGTTTATTATATTCCCATTACAATTTTAAAATCATTTATGAGAAAATTTATTAAATATTAACTAAATTTAGAAATAATAGACACTTACCTTATTTCAAGTGTTTACTCCTTTTTAACTTCAATAATACTGTGTGTACATAAACCTTATTTTAACAAGCGACTGGTTTTGTAAAATAGAAAAAATATAATACAGAAAATGAATAAACGTGATTTAAAAGTAAAATTACG
Source organism: Dysdera silvatica (assembly GCA_006491805.2). Classification (NCBI taxonomy): domain Eukaryota; kingdom Metazoa; phylum Arthropoda; class Arachnida; order Araneae; family Dysderidae; genus Dysdera; species Dysdera silvatica. The sequence goes on along the minus strand of QLNU02014176.1, from coordinate 33,398,090 downwards.
AAGTTGAATTAGTATTAGTTTAATTTTGCAAAACATTGACATAAAGAGTGTTACTTCCTTTTCTACGTAAGCGGACAAAATGGCGGCCCGTAGTACTTCCGGATATAACAGAAAGCCACCATGCTATTGTTAATGATTCGGCTGATTTAATATCAAAACATATTTCGTAAATACCTTAGAAAGCGCCTTTATGACAATTTTTTACTTCTTTCTAAGATATTCTTTATAAAATATTTATTTAAATATATATTATTGGATTCAACCTCATTTATAAAGATAAACTGTTTATAACAACTCTTCTTCCAGTCCCTAAAGACTCGTTATAAAAATATTTCACTGTACAAATCTAAATATTAAGATAACAAAATTGTTTTCATTGTTCACCTTGGTTTTTAAATTAGAGATGATCAAATTCATTTATTTAAGTTAAGGTATTCTTTCATTTAAATGCTTTTAATATATATATTTTTTTAATCATTTTCATTGTTTTAAGTCGTTCACACAATGAAATTTGAAACGGAGATCATAATTTACTAAATTTGAATGAGAATGGCCGTTCTTTTGAGGGAATGCGTATCCTTTATAATCGATTAAATTAATAATCGTTCTCATTAACTGAATGGGAATTACGATTTCCGTTCACTAATTTTCTCATGCATTCATTTTATTTTCATACTCATACACACGAATACATACACTTAACCAAGACCGTAGCCAGTATTACATTTGTGGGTGTTCACACATTTTTGCAGCGTGTATTGGTACAACCACAGTGTGCAATGTCGTAGCCAAGTCCCATTAGGAATCAAGGGTCGCGAACTGTCCCTAAGATCTTCCCTCTGGATGCGGACATGCACCTAAGGTTATTTACAAAGTATTCTTTACAACTGTTATTTTCAAATATAATTTAGGGGCATTATTTACAAATGAAAAATCTTTCGGAATATGGTGATATTTATATATTATTTCAGTAAAAATGTCATATGGAATTTCTATTTCATACAGCTTCGGGTATGTTCTGCCTCATGACATTCATTACCTATTTACCCTATATTCTAAATAGATAGCAGTATTATATGTTATGAAAAACATATTTCAAAAGTATTCTCTTCATTATTCCAATGGTCAATACAGAAAGATCTTTGTAAATATCTTT
>QLNU02014176.1:33343963-33382893 GCA_006491805.2 Dysdera silvatica | reverse complement strand
GACATCGGTCTGGATGCTTGGATGGGATGCATGGCGTTCTGTAAACTTTGGTTTCGGGACCAGCTCGTGCCCCTGGCCGAAATTTCTACCCATTAAATACTTCTCTCTGTTTTCCATTCAACCACTACGCTCATGCGTTTTTGTCTTCCTCAATCACGTATTTACATTGCAAAATATCATTTCCTGTTGAAAATATTGTCCATATACTATGTTCTAAAAACCAATGTTTACGATCAGTGACGTAGGAAAGGAGGCTCAAGCCCCCATTGGTTATCAAAACACATTATTTTTTCTCTAAAGGCTGCATCACATTATCTTCTTTGAAGCTACTTAAGCATTCCCTTAACCATTTGAGCATCCCCGTGAGTTTATAACTGCTAGGCAACTAGCTGCGACTAACACATTTATCAAAAAATATTTTTATTAAGAAGTGCCAACAAAATGGATATTACAACCGGAGAATAAAATGTAGTGTAATTAAAGATTTGTATCTCCAATTATTTACCATGGTTTTCATTGCAGTTTATTTAAATTCTGGTACATTCTGCAATTCCCGCTACTCGTAGACAGTAAATTAGCCCTTCTAATGTATGGAATTTTTAAACGAAACTCACAAATGACATTCTAACAAAATATATAATATACAAAAGCTTGTATACTCAACAAGATTTAAATTTTATAATTATATAACTACACATACCGCTTGCCCACACAAACTATAATTTAAAAATATTTCCTATAGAGCAATGCAAATTTAGAATAATATTCCACACAAAAAAAAACTGCCCTCATCCAACTTTCAAAAGAAGCACATTTCAAGCAATTATATCAATCAAGTCTGTACTGAATGCAGCTAAAGGAACCAGTGTAACGAATTAGAAAAGGATGGTTTCTTAAAAGAAAAAGTTTTAAAGACAGAGCAACAATTAGAACGAAAATAGCAAAAAACGAAAAACAAGCCTTCATACACATACATCAGGTTATTCCTTTACAGGCTAACCGTCTTCCCTCGGGCGGTCAATTAGTCCTCCTCTCTCTACATGGATAACCTGCCGGACATACATGAATAACCTGCCGGACATACATGGTAGAACCTTCTAAACACTCACCCAAACCATTTTAGATTTACGTAAAATGTAGATAAGAGAGTACAAAACAACAAAAGCACAAATGTTCAAATTTGCTGATGCCTTTCCTTTCAGGAAATACGCAAAAGAAAGCCGAAACAGATCCCCAAGAAAATCATTTACATAAACGGACGGCTAAGCCAAAACACTTAAAAGAAACAATTACTAAAAAATCATCCTCCCCCCCCACATCGTAAGGTAAATCAACGTCGGAAATGGACACAATCTGACGAGTGAAAACATCTAAGAGAGAATAGATGTCCTAGTAGTCTACCAGTTATTGATTTTCCAATTAATTGTCACCAGTTTTAGTTAATCTGAATTCTTCATATTATACTTAATTATTGCGTAATTTTAAATTTGTTTTGTTTTAATTTTACGGTACAAGGGCAGCAGGGGTCATGTTGCGCCAGGACCTATAATTTTCCGAGGAATTCGAACGTTTTACGGCCTAGGGAACCAACCCTCGGACTACGGTGAGCAGTTAGTCGGTAAAAGTCCTTTTTTGTCCGGCTCAGTTGGGAATCGAACTTGGGATAATCGAATGCTAGGAACGAACGCATTATTGCTACATCACCACAGAACCCTGTAACTTTTAATCTTGGGAATAGTATAGTTTAGATTATGTTCTGATTTATTAGAATGTAACTGAAAGTTTAAATTAATAAAATTGCAATTGGTAACCACTAGCAGGGTCGTCCTGACGGGGTACAAAAAGGTGCTTCAGCAGACCATTTATCGTATTATTATATTGTCTATCTTTGTATCAAAAACAATATTAAGGATCTTTGTTTTATTTAATAAAAGTTGAAAAATATTTCTTTTTCGTATAATAATTGTTTAAAACTATTTATATATCGATCACAATGGAAGCTTCATATAACAAAATGGACGGTTCAATGAAGTAAATTCGTTATATAGAAAATTTGATACATGGAAACGATGTATTCATGAACCAGGGCAGTGCAATATGATACCACAATTAAAATCCCATTTTTCAGTAAACGACTGTTTCTCATAAATAACATTCAACCATTTAAAAATAGATGTTTTTAAGTGTGAAATATACATGCATATAAAAAGAGTTGCACAATTCCCAGCTTAAAATGAAAACGTATTTAATTCTTCTTTCATATACATTCTAATATCCTACTGCACAACAAATAATGATATTGATTCATCATAAAATTTTCGCATTTATTAAGATAAATTTTGTTTGCCACTTGCCTTAAAATCGTATTGTATTCCCACGGTTTTAGGGAATCCGATGTCGCTAACATAGCCACTCGATTTTCTGTTTTGGTCGTTAAAAATTTTATTATATAAAAATTTATTTCGTTATATAGAAACACTTTCATTTGTGATGTCCGTGGCGATTTACCAAAAGTTTGCTATATAGAGAATTTCGCTGTACGGAAGTTCGTTATACGAAGGTTCTACTGTGTGTATATATATATATATAAGAGTAAACACATTGCACACATAAAAGTTTTAAATACATATTTCTATAAATTAATATTTTTCATGAAGTCTTTAACCATCGCTTCCCAGGCGGATGCCTGGCAAATACAGATATAAATTTTACAAATTTGCAATTTATAAAATTTATATCTGTTATAAACCATGTGTAAACCCCACAAAGTAACATAATCTCGCCTGAATCAATTTGTATTATATGTAAAATTACATTAGTGTGGGTGGTGAAAGATATACTGTTTTTGAACCTGGGCGGCCAGTAAACCAAAAACGGCTATAACCACAGGAAAGGAACAGTAGAATTATGAGACAGGCATTGGCGTACGCAAGAGTGTGTTGATGGGGGTTGTAACTCCCCATTGCAATGAAATTTTGTATATTTAACATAGGAATATGTGAGTTGTAGCTCTGTAACCCCCTTATTGAGTTTATAACCCCCTCTTTCCGCGTACCCCTATGGAAACGGGACATAATCTTAATTAAATCAGGATTTATTTAAAAGGATATGAAAAAAAGATACAGAGAATGGAGGGAGAGAGAAAAAGGAACTCATTGTAAAGAAGCCTTATAATCGACAATAACGTCTTCATTGGAGAATTTCTTTATACAGATGCTGAGAGAGAGAGAGAGATTTGGATAAACATACACATTTTGTTTCTAAGTACTTATTTAAATAAACCAAGTGATATAAATCCCTTATTGAGAGAGAGCCGTTAGATGGCTATATATCTTGATTGAACGTATGCTTATAAGCGTTGAGTTATATGAGTTCGTGGAGCCCCAACCCCCCCCCCTCTCATAATTTGAAAAGAATCGAATTTTACATATATTGTAATATATAAATGTACATAATATGTGCTTGGGTCCTCCCTCTCAATAATTTTGAAAAACTCTACATTCATGCATATACTTTGCTAAAAATTTTGTCCTACTTAATATTATGTGTTCAATCGAGGTATGTGGCCACCTAATATTAAGTAGAGCTTGATTTTTAGCAAAATTGAAATATTAGGACAAATCTGTAACATCTTACTTCAAGGTTGAAACCCATTCCTTTGTGGGCAGAGAACGAAGGGGGGTGAGTGAGCAGTTCAAGAGATACAACCACAAGAATCTCCAAAATAATATGGCGCTTTTTCACTTAGTGGTCAGAGAGCATATTTGCTTTTTTTTCCGCATCTCTCCGGAAGTGTGTTGGTAGTGGTGGAGGTTCGAGCGCCATAGGCCCCTATAACTCTAAACCTATATCCAGATTTACACACCCGCCTTAGGTATCTCTGGACGGCTATTTCTTTTCTTGCCGGTCAATACCAACCCCATTCTTTCTTAGGATTCCCTCGGGAAGTTTGGGACTTATGCGAGTTCGTTTGAACATTTATAAGATGTAGAATGAATGTTGCAGCTGGCGATCAACGGGAAGACGGGAAGCAATCATGTCAGTGTTTGGGTTGGAAGAAAGAACGCCAGTGCGTGATCAGGATTGAAAAAAGAAAAAAAAATATGAAAATTCATCAAAAGCATTTTCGTAAACTAAAATTGCAATTTTTTTAAAAAATATTAGCAGATTATTGGGGGAGGGGGGCTCAAACCCCTATTGGAATGTATTGGGGAGCTCGGGCCCCACGGGCCCATATAACTCTACGCCTATGCATCTCTGTATATTGGCCACCGGAATAAAGTTACCATCTTTTATAAGAGAGAGAGGGAGAATTAGTAGAGACTCAAGTCTTTCCTATACCAAGGCCCGTCGTATATAATGACCAACTGTCAATAGTGACCATTGCAATCCAGTCCCAAGGGTGGTCATTTTAGATAGGTTCTACTGTATATAAGTGGAAGAGGTTATTTTGAACTCGCAGTTTGCGTCCCAAGCCTGCTCAATCGTAATCCGGAAAAGAATCTGTCGGCTTATAATGATTTGGAATGACAATGCGTACAACCAAACTTACTAGAAGACGAAACCAGTTCTAGGAGCCGAAAGGTTTTATTATAACCACTTGACTACCGTGACGAATCATTTTGAAAGACATTCGCCTAATATTGAAGTTTAAATAGTTTAACTTCAACATGCATTAGATAGGTCGAGCTGATGTCAGGCGTACTTGAAATTGGAAATTCGGATTACATGTCCAAGACAAATGCTTTCTCTACACACATAACCCATATTTGATATGGTACTCACACACATACACAAAGTTAAATAACAGTTAAATAATAGTTAAAACAATCGTTTAGGATCTAACGTATCTCAGTGTACATTTGAGAGTAATTTAAATCGGAATATCCACGTCAATGATATTTGCAATAAAGCTCTGAAAATAATTAATTCATTATCAAAAATGGCTAAGGTCTCCTGGGGAATAGGATCACCAGCATTAAAAATTATCTATGAAGGTGCTATTGTTCCCTTGATGACCTATGCGGCGTCTGCATGGATCACAGCTTTAGATAAATTATACAACCAAAGGAAACTCAAGTCAGTTCAGAGAAGCCTCCCCATTCGTTTATTCAGAGATTTCCGTACTGTGCCCTACGACGCTGCCTGTTTGTTGGCGGGAATTACTCCGATCTGTTTAAAAATTAAAGGAACATCAGAAATTTATCGCTACATGAAAGAAGCTAGAAAAATACAGTCACGGCTTACCAATTCCCCTCAACAGCTGGTTGTATCCTGGTAAAAGGATTAACATATTTTATACGAATGATATCAATTATGAATTCCAAGTATTTACAGATGGAAGTAAAATTAATAACTGCGTTGGATGTGCTTACATAATTTACAAAAATAGTCACGAAGTCACTAAACGAAGTTTCAGGCTTCACCCTCTTTGTTCCAATAACCAAGCGGAAGCAATAGCAATTGGGAGAGCCTCAGTAAAAATTGGAAGACTGTATTTAGTGATTCCACAAACACAGCCATTATTTTCACAGACAGTTAAATTACAATCGACTCAGTTAAAAATTACGATTGCCATTTTCCCATTACGGAGAATACACGGCATCTTCGATATAAATTTCATCTAAAAAACTGGAAAATAAAACTGAAATGGGTAAGAAGTCACAACGGAACTGAAGGTAACGAAAAAGTGGATGTATTGGCCAAGCTGGCAGCTCAATCTGATGACCTGCCATTAATATATGAAAAAGTCCCTGTCATAGAAATAAAAAATATGATCAAAGATTCATTATCCAGCAAATGGGAGGATCATTGGCAACAAACTGAGAACGGAAGCCTCACAAAAAGATTTTTCCCTTCCGTCAAAGATAGGTTAAACGCAAATCACTTAAAAATCACATATCAGCTAACGCAACTCCTAACAGGACATGGAAGATTCGGTCAGTACTTTCGACGTTTTGGCATTCGAGAATCGTCAGCATGCTCCTGTGATGGAACTGTTGAACAAACTCTGGAGCATGACAAGCTTTAAACAGCTAGAATTGGCCTACTCAACAAAGCCGTTACCCACGGTAAACGATGGCCATCAGAATTAAAAGAACTGGTCTCAGAACGTTATTTTGGCGACTTTTTAGCTTTCGCTAAGAGTTTGGACATCATGCAAATTTAATTTTTTCTTGCGCTTCCCATTGATCATTCTTACTCCAATTGATTGTTGTTGTTTTTGTACATACCTTGTACATATTTGTAAGGGTATATATATATGACGAAAACTTAACTAATTCTGTGACATGTATGCCTTAAACGAGGAAATCAAAACATTTAATATTTTATGGTGCATGCTAAATAAATACTTTTTAAAAACACAAAAACAAAACACCTACCTATCTACCTACTATAAGCGAAGCCAGGGGTGAGTTTACGGGTTGTAACCCCCTCATTGAGCCTATAATCCCACCTTATGAAATTTCTGCCTATGATAATACATATATACATACATGCCTACATACATGCATACATACATACATCCATGCATGCATGGGAAATCGTTTATAACGACGCCGGGGATAACGACAAACCGCATATAACGACGAAATTTCTACAAGAAGTTTGGTTTGCTATTCTACTCCACACTAAATATATCGGTTATAACGACATCGTATATAACGACGACACTTGCTGTAACGACGGCGATTTTGTAGTCTACGTATATTCTAAGTAGGGAAATACGTATCGGATATAACAACGCGACTTAAAAGTTATACATAGGTACCAGGTGGACCTGAAAATTTTGGGATCACATAGAGACCATGTGCTATTGAAATTCAAGCGTAATTTTAATCTTGTTTATTTATCAATTCCCGACTTTTACTAGTGAAAGTATTGATTACTGATATTCCTGAATATTGAAGATAATGAATTTAAAAAATCAACATGGTTTAAGGATTGACTATTGCAATGGAAAAAAATTTTAGGGGCCCATTCTATCCTTTCAGCCTAGAGCCCATAAAAATTTAAACAGGCACTGTTTGAAAATCCTTAGTATTATGAATATAATAAATATTATAGCCAACATTTGTCTCCTATGTTATATACTTTAGTATTTTCTGCAATTTTTAACTAAAAAACTTACCATGTGTTTAGTACGATAATACATATATTTTTTGAAACAATTAAATTCATTATAATTATGTTTTTATTTAATTTTAAAAACCAACTAGCTTAATGCTTTTTGCTATCTAAACAAGTTATAAAACTCTAGTTTTCTACTCTACCCTGATTTTTAAAAAAGTATCATTTATAAAGGCTATTGGTTATAATGACCGAATTTGCACGGTCCCTCGGACGTCGTTAGAAACGGTTTTCTCTGTATATCACATTTTAAGAAAAATGCTTTGATATACATCACATTTTCAGAAAAATGCCTTGATATACATTACATTTTCAGAAAAATGCTTTGATATATATCACATTTTCAGAAAAATACTTTGAAATTTAATAGAGCGAAATCGGAAACATTTCTAATACTATGAACTAACAATCCTTTTGTTAAGGCAATCGAAAGCAGGACGGGAAAAAAAAGGGAAATTTTACGACCAGCCATGGAACTGGAGTCATTTCAGGAAACCGAGGACGAACCGATTCAGTTACACGTCGTTTGGAAATTCTTTAGATATCTAGGTGGTTCTATACATTCACATCCGGAATTTTTCCGAGAGGGAAAATTTTTGTGGAGACTGCAAATGTATGTCCAGGAGAGAATGAGCGAAAACATCGACAATACATTATAATATCCACAAAATAACCCCAAAACCGCAAGCTTTCAACAAAAAGCCAATGAATAAAATATTTTGTTCTTAAATAAAAGAGGTATTCATTACATTGGATTCCCTAAATAGCTTATAAATGCATTTTGGTTATTTAGACTTTTTTATAGCAAAATATGACTTACTTACTGCGAAGCTAAAAGAGTATTACAATTGCAAAATTCAATTTCTGCAGTTTTCTCATGAAATTTTCAATTCGATAATTAAAATATTATACACTGGTGTAACAGGGCAATATTAAAGAAAAATAAGAATATAATAGAGGTTAAATAATATAATATTTATCTAAAATTTTGAAAATGAGCACCCCAGATTTCTTACTCCAACTGATAATTATATTTTGCATCCATCCACTCCAATCAATGGCATATAGAAGCTCATGTAACCGTCAAATACCACATTTTCCAACTCGATTTCAATTGAAAAAACATAGACATTGAAATTGACAGATATTCAGTTGAAGTTAAATCAGAGCCGACAAGAGGGAGGTGTCAGCAGGAGTTGTATCCCGGGGGGCCTGGATGAAGTTTAGGGACCCACACTGGCAAGGATCCATGCTGTGGGGGGGGCCTGGCCCAGGGAAGGGGTGATGAAGCCGGTCAAAGGGAGCCTGGGGCCTGCGATGGCTCTCAGCGCCCCTGGTTAAAGTAAGTTGTTAATATTTCATTCGCCATCATCAGCGGATATACTTTCAGAGCGTATACACTATCAAAGCGTATGTACTACCAGAGTATATATTCATTTTCTGCAATCGTCGATAATAATTGAGTAAGACTGTATTTTTGTTTTTGGTGATGGCAGACCATTGTTTTCTGTCGAAACGATTGTTAAAAACTCACTTTAATTTTAACTGCGAATATCTGTGAATTTTCATCTAACTTAGTTGTACAGTGTGTCTTGCTGAACTATAGATTTATAACTGGCAAAATCTTCTATAAATATTTGTAATATTAAATATAGTTTGTAAATTCTAACTGACTATAGACACACCATAGGGTGAATGAATAAATGGATAGGCAGACAAAAGTGAAGAAAGGAAATTAATGCATTTATAATGTTCAATTTGAAGCAGCACATATTCTACTCCAAATTTAATAGTGCAATTATTCGCTTCGTAAGCTCCATGAGGAACCCAATTTGCACATTCTGCTTCTCATCCACTTTAATCAAATATCTCCTTCTATCCTAATTACGCGATTAAGCACCGTAATCCAGAAGCATTCTACTCGAAGACATTTTACCACGAACGATAATTAACCGATGCAGCCGGTATTATGATTGTCAGAAAGTTTAAGGGGAACGAGTGGACATGGACACATTCTCTGGAAGCTCTCCTAAAATCAAACTGACATCCACTATACGTCCAAGCGCATTTCGTGGGTAGAAGTATGCTTCAGCAATGCATTACCTTGAGTGCTTGTTATCTAAAAGTTGCATGGATTTCAGTACGACGCGAGAAGAGGAAGGTTCTTTGATAATGATTGAATTATAGATATATGAATCATTTCTTGTGTGGGGGATAAATTATCCTTCTCTGAATATTTTGATCCAATTTCAGTGATTGAAAGAACACGAACTGTCGTTAATTAGGACAAATTCGGTGTGTGGAGAAGCACTCATACAGAAAACATGTATTTTCACTTTTATGCAAGGTGGAATTACAGTGTGCAATATTTAAATAATATAACTGAAAATAAAATTTTACGTCTGCATTGTAATCGTTTAAGTCTCTTATTAACTGATATGTATCTATCTATAATTTGTTTTTTTAACCTGGATACACACAATTAATAATTAAGTTAACGACTATTTAGTTAATAACTGTTCAGTTAATAACTATTCTGTTGATAACTGCTCAGTTTATAACTGTGGCCTATATGAAATGTAGTTGCTACTAGAGATTTGTGCAGGCTGACTTATCCTTAGAGGGTTTTAAACATTACCGTTGAAATCATTGTCTCGTGCAAGGTGTTTACATTAACCGTTGGCATGAAGATACGAGGGAAGTGATTTCAAAATATTAATTAAAAAATAAATTCGTAAAGCAAATAATAAAGAATTGAAAATACAGCGATCATTCGTACGTAACCTCAAGCACAGGAAAGACTAGAACCATATGAGAGATATAGATCCATCTTTGAAAAAAGATTTTACTTGCTTTCTTCTGTGCAAAAATAACCACTGCTGCATTAGGACTGCTGTAAGTCATGCTGTAAGTTGGGTGCTGTAAGTCAGTTGTGAGTCACTGCTGTAAGTCAGTTTTAAATCGCTACTGTAAGTCAGTTCTAAATTACTGCTGTAAGTCAGTTGCCAGTTGTAAGTCTCTGCTGTAAGTCAGTTGTAAGTCACTGCGGTAAGTTATACAGTGAGTTAGAAGCTGTAAGTTATGTTGTATGTTAGATGCTGTGGACCATTGCTGTAAAAAATCATGATGTAATTTAGCTACCTTAAGTCACTGTTGTAAGTCAGCTTATCAAGAAACCTTAACTCCTGTTGCCAGTGGCGGATTTATAAAATTGCCGCCCTTAGGCACAGCCTGTACTGCCGCCCCCTCCCTCCTTTACTAAGAAAGGAATATTTGTTTAAAAAAAACGCATATCATACTCTTAACATTTGATATGTAAAGGAGATTTTTCATATAATTATTCAAACTAATAAGATACAATTCGAAATTATTGCTACCATAATCGCCAACTTCGTGAATTCGAGACATTTTTTGAATCCACAATAATTTTAGTTTGGAATCCTGGAGCCTCTGATGTTTTTACGTGTATTTCGTATATTTGGGGAAAAAAACACGTATGCATCCTTGCATGAATTTTTTCGTTATCAGTTCAAGTTTTTCATTATTCATTCTTCTACTATTAGTATATATAACAAACGTGTTAAGCCTGGATTTATAAATGGGTACGCTGGGCAAATACCCAGGGGCAAAATTTTCAGGGCCCTTTGTCTTTCGATTCTGTGGTTTGTATTTGCAGTGGGATCATTATGAGATCTCTGAGTAAGCGTTCTTTGCACAGCTGGGAGTTGGAACTCTAGTTAACGGCGCAGTAGGCGAACGAGTTACCGCACTGCAGGACACATAAAACATGTATTCACGACAATTATGAATTTGGTGTCTCTTGTTTTTCTCGTTGGTGCATTTTCGATGGTTGCCCGTATACATACTGCTGAAGATTATGATAAAACATTTTAAAGGCAAGTTTCGGCATATCTATAAGCCATATTACTTCTATGCTGTAATGTTTTGCGCTCATCAATATATCCGACATTTGAATATAAATTATAATGCCTTCACATTAAGGGGATTTAAGGGTTTCAAATTTTCCAAAAATTGATTTTTTTATTATTTTATCGGAAAGCTCAGTTCTTCCAGGAAATTTCTATACCAAAATTATTGGTTTCCGTGAAGTAGAACGCGATATACTCCAAAAAGTCTAATTGTAGAAAAAGGTAAGTGTATACAATGTTTCCCTAAATTTTTTGCTCTGCAATCTTGAAGCGTTTTAATCCAAACTTGAAATTTCAATGTTTTGGGCGTGATAATTTTGAATGTGGACATATGGAACATATTCTAATAAAATTTGACAGGAACATTCGAACTACTACTTAGCATAAAATGAAGTAGAATTGTGTTAATTAAATGAAAATTTAATTAGTTTTGTCTATATATGTCTTGAAAAATTTTCTCTTTCTTCCATTCGTTGGTTTTAAAATAATTAATGAAAAAATATTTTACTTTACGACATACTTGTTTGAGGTTCATATTAAAGTACAAGTCCTTCTCTGTAGAATTTTACCAATATTATTATGTTACAATCAAAAGTAACCATAATATCATGCACGCAAGGAATATGTATGTTTTCGAAGAAAGTAAAAAAGGTGTATGAAGTTGTTTACTTAAAAAAACATATTTTTGTTTCGTTTTTTTAACATATAATTAAACATTAATATATCTATTATCTTCATATTGAAAATGAAGTTGTTATCTTTGATATTTAATCCACAATTTTCATCTTAGAAAGTTGTATATACTGATTTTTTTTATGTTTTGAAACCCCTTAGACCCCTTAACCCGCGAGCAGGCGTGGGGTGTGTTTCACACCCCACAACTTACAATTTGTGAAAAAAAAACGCCCACCCTTGCTTTTGAAACTGGCCAAACTCTTTCCTGTTGCCTTCAAAGTCACAATCTTTTGGGGTAGGGTGACAAAGAGAAAATTCCACTTATTGTTCCCTGTAAAATTGGACGTTTTTAATGAAATAATGCTATATAATTAGATGGGGTGCAAATCACCCCGCGCGCGTTCTCGCGTTCTTCTAATCCGCGGGCCTGTTCTCGTGTTAATATCAGGAAGTAAAAGTTCGTTTATGAGTTTCACGGCACAAGCACAACAAGAGTCATGCTTTGCTGGGACAAAGAGTTTTGCAAGGGATTCGAAACTCTTGTGGTCTCGGGAACCAACCCTCGAACAAACAGTGAGTAGTCAGTCGATAAACTTTTTTTTTCGCTGTTGGGAAGGAAAACGCAGTAGTTGTTCCCATTAACTACTTTTAAGAGATGACGAATAAACGTCTTTAAACGGACGAAGCATGAACGTCTTTAAACGGACGAAGAATAAATGTCTTTAAGCGGATGAAGCATACACGTCCTTAAACGGACGAAGCATAAACGTCTTTAAGCAGACGAAGAATAAACGTCTTTAAACAGACGAAGGATGAACGTCTTTAAACAGAAAGAAACGTTTATTAGACTATGTGTAATTCTGAGAAATATTTGTAGGATCCGTAAAATATTATCATTAACTTGAAATAGTCGTCAATTAGAACGCTTTATTGAGAGAGAGAGAGAGAGAGAGAGAGAGAGAGAGAGAGAGAGCCTATTCTATTTCGAAATATATGCAGCAGTCTCAGCCATAGCCATTCCTTGCATAAAGGACTGTCGGATAAGTGAGAGTGCCGAATCACCGGAAGTTCATAAAAACTTGGCTTAATTCTTTATTGAATATCTTGCTCGTGACTCACACTGAATAACTCTCGCTCCTGACGTCACGTTAAATAACTCTCGCTCGTGAAGTTACATTGAATAATTCTCATTCGTGACGTCACATTGAATAATTCTCATTTATGACGTCACATTGAATAACTCTCGCTCGTGATGTTACATTGAATAATTCCCGCTTGCGACATGACATTGAATAACTCTCGCTCGTGACGTCACATTGAATAATTCTCGCTTGTGACGTCACATGGAAATATATCCCCGCTCCTTTTCGCAAGAGCAAGAGACTTGATTACAGCGGGCGGATTAGTCATAGTCTATTTTATACATAAATGTGTAAAAACGCTGTAATTTGATAATTAGAAATGGAGTATTATAAATTAGAGTAAAACTCCTATTAACGAACTCACTTCACATACAATCAGCCCGGCTTTACGATCAGAATGAAAATTTTCTGGCAAGAAATTCCTTCACAATAATAATCCTCCCTTACGGTCACCCCTCTATCACGAACAGTTTTTTTTGTTCGACGAGTGTCCGCTAATAAGAGATGTTGCTCTATCTATGTTTCAGGTGGAAGAGACAGAAAACTTGCATATATGCCGAATTCAAAAACAGCTCCACGTAACAAGAGAATAAGGCATTATAATCATGAGGAAAGGTTATTCTGCTAATTTTGTCGTTAACGTCCTTACACTTTAAAGTAATTTATCAAATTTCATTTGTCACAGGAAAAAAATATGAAATGATAAATCATTTTTACAATAATTGGCAGTATCACGCGATACCCGACGTGGCTTTTGAAATTGATGACTTGTGAGTTTCGCGAAGAGATCGGTGGTTTCCAAAGGATTGCTGAAAAGGGATTTCTGCGCAGAGAAGATGGCATAAACAAGCTTTCGCATAATGGAAACGGTCTTCGAATTTATTCTGATTTATGAATTTGAATGATTGCGTTTCTATTTCAACCTGAAACTCTAGGTAGTTCAACGTAAAACACATTAACGCTTAGTAACAGTGCGTGGTTTTAATGTCGAATAGAGCGTTTAGACGCGTTTCAAGCAGATCTCATTATTGTTAGCCAGGAATCGACTGAAAAAAATAAACAAGAACATGAAACAGTATGAAATTGTAACCCAAATTGTGTCCACTTGAATCGATTCTGATTGGAGGACAGCAATATATATTTGAAAAGTGTCGATCGCTCCGTAACGCTGTTCCAAATTGTCAGCGTTTTCGTTCATTCAATTACAGATGGTAGTGAATTTCACACGAAGACGCCACAAGGTCCTCAAGTAATTCAATGATTATAATCACCAGCGTTCACTACATGACGACGGCTCATACATTCTTGCAGAGGTCGAAGGCTCTGTGCGCAGAGGTATAGTCCGTTCGCGAAAAATTGACCACGTCATTGGTCCCGTTTGAGTTCACGGGAGCTGACGTCACAAACGGGTTGGTTCATTACAGTAGAGGGAAGGGCATCATTTCATAACTGGTTTTTCGCGCACGTTTGTTCGCGCGAAAAAAGTTATAAAATGATGCCATTCTCTCTACTGCAATGAACTAACCGGTTTGTGACGTCAGCTCCAGTGAATTCTAATGGGACCAGTGGTCAACTTTCTGCAGTAATTCTGCGCCAATAATCCGGGTTATACTATCAACGGTACTACAAATAAAAGAAAGAAAGAGAGAGAGAGAGAGAGCAATTGAGAGTAGGTGGGTGGGACAGACAGACAGACAGACAGACAGACAGGCGGGCAGACGAGCGGGCAGGCAGATGAATGTAGGCCCACTGTACAATACTGTGACTGATCGTCATTCCAGATTGATTGATAGATCTTGGTGAGGTTCACAAGGATATCATGGAACATTTACAGATATTCTGCGTTTGGCTTCCGCGGAAGCAAGGTTCGTGTTCCCCGGAGAACTGTAAATAGCAGCGCCGTGTGACTTTGCTGTCCTTGTGCCTTAAAAACACAATACCAGCTTTCCATTACAATGGTCCATGTGCCGCTTTTTCTGCTCATTATAGTCCGAAGTTTGGTTCTCTTCAAGAGATGGTTTATATTCCCTGGAATAATATAGGGGTCCTTTGCATCCTTTGCCTAGGGCACCTTTGTCATCCTTGTGAAGTAAAAAACAACCTTTGAGCTCATTGGCTAATTTCAATTCTCACTGACCTGGCCAGGGACAGACTGGCCCGCCGTCCAATCGGCCCCCGGGCCAGTGTGCCCTTTGTAAGGACCCAGCTGAAATTTACCATTAGCTATACAAATAAGTAAAGTATTTTTATTATATCGTAATCGGGAAAATGTATATACATATTTACATCATATTTTAATTTATTTTCTAAGTTCATATAAAGAGGTCTTTCAGAAGTGACCAAAATCGGGCCAGGCAGTTTTCGCTCTGCCTGTTGGCAGTCACCAAATTAGGTGCAATAGGTTCTTCATTTCGCCATAGAGGGAGCTGCCGTTGATATCACGTAATCCAGCATAGACACTCTACCAAACCTGATTTCTTTAGTTCTACGAGCTCTCATTAGAAAACTTATTTGGACGAATAAGAATTTTACTTTGCAGCGTGTATAAAAGCAATATTAATGATTTGTTTCAGTAATTTAATTTTCTTAAAATTTAAAGTTTTTCAAAACTTCAATCAAACCATTCTTTATCATATACACAGCCTAGGAAAATTAATTTTCTCAAAAATTTTGATGAAAAGTGGCATCTTTTTTGCGTAATTTTACTTCGGCCTTCGAGAAATAACTCTGACATGGAACTGACGTTGTAATATTAGGCAAGTAAGGTATGGTTCACTGACTTGTGCAAATCTGAGAGAGTTACTTTTATGTCTTCCCACTATTCCAGTGGGTTCAATTTGAAGAGCCTTGCTGGATTGGCCAAACAAACTGAGAGTTTTAGAGAAACTTTCCATGATTTCGTTCTCTCTCTTTTTCTTTTCCCTGGGCATCCCTACGCTATACGTAGTTCAAGCACCTATAGTCCATTCACGAAAAGAAGTTTGATGGTGTTGTTGGAAAAAAACGGGAACTGACCTCACAAACGGCCTAGCCCGTTACGGCAGAGGGGATAACGTCAACATCTCTCCTTCTGAATCGATTTTTGGCGCAGACAAACGTTCACTAAAAAACAGTTCTGAAATGACACCCTTCCCTCTGCTGGAATCGGCTATGCCCTTTGTGACGTCAGCTCCCCTTATTTTCTAACGGCACCATCGGACAATTTTCTGTGATCATAACTATACATTATTATCCATACTTAGCGATGTCTACATAAAAAATCAGTATACACACAATGTAGTTAATCTAAGCTTAGCGCATATGGATACTCCAATGTTTATTTCAATATTACAGAATTACATTATTACCGATGCTATCACCACTATCGAAAGGAAAGTGTCGATTCTTATTTATATCGATAGTACCGTAAGGTCATCAGGTGTTGTTAATAACGCTACTGCAGCGCTAGACTAAGGATGTTATGGGCCCTAGGGTGTTATGGGCCCTAGGGTGTAAGGAGATAATGTACCTCCACGATATTCAACCAATAAATCATGAGTTTCCTTTGAAGTTTGTTATCCATAATATTCAAGTTTATTAACAATGAAACTCAGACATTTATTTATAAATAAACACGATTAAAATAACTGAATTTCATAAACACCTAAATGGACCAGTGGGTTTCTTGACCGACCGAAGGAAGCTGGAGAATTTGCATTGAGGACCAGGGCCCGATTCAGAAATTTTGGGGCCCGGGGAAGACATTCATTTAGGGGGCCCCAACCCCTCCTGTACCCACGACAGATTTCTGATTGCTATGTTTATTATAGGTATGAGCGAATGACTTTTATTTATAAGACCAAGGTAACTATAATATAATACATTAACTAGGAATGTAAATTTTCCTAGTCTTGTGGAAAAGGAGATAGTAAAGAATTTTTTAAAATTCTGAATAGTCTGGACTCCCCCACAAAACAAATATTAAAATATTCGGTTGTCCGGAAAGTTCGTGCCGATTTTTGGTATATGGCGTAAGGACAGGTCTGAATATATCAGAACGATTAAAAACAAATGGCATGCGTAAACATCGTAAAAGAAGGTACTTCAGGCATATTTGGCAAAAAAATTGGTTAAGATACTTTGATTTTTATCAGTTTTATACGCCTTTCAATATGGAAGGAAACAAAGTGCATTTTAGGCATTTAATACCTTTCTTTTACCGGAAAGGCAAAAATGCCACATAAGCGGCAAACAAGATATGCGCTGTTTTTGGCGAAGGTGCTGTAGCTGAAAGAATTGTGCGGAAGTGGTTTGCTAGGTTTAAAGCTGGTGATTTCAACCTTAAAGATCAAGATCGCCCTGGTAGGCCCTCCTCCACAGATGACGATCAGATTTTAACACTGCTCGAGAATAACCCACGTTATACGACACGTGAATTAACAGGAATGTTAAATATGTCAAAATCCACCAAATTTAATAAATGTGTACTAAAATTTAAATCTTCTGCGTTTCAATTTTCTTTCAAAATTGGCACGAGCTTTCCAGACAACCCAATACAAAAATGCAGAAATGTCATCAATAGATTAACCAAAAAATATTCCATCCCTTTATTGGTTCGGGTACTTTTTACGAGTATTTTGTACTAAATTTAGAATTTAGCGGCCCCTCTCATAATCGGGGGCCCGGGGCAGCTACCCCTCATGCACCTGCGTAAATCGGGAACTGCTGAGAATAAAAAATTAGATGGATTATGTTTAAATTAAATTCTGCCAATATTGTTTGTAATAGTTTTAATAAATTATAAGAAAGCTTTATATTTATTTCGGCTTCCAATCAGAGATAAGGTAAGAAATGAAATGTTTTGTTTTTAAGCTAAAAAAAACTTTGAAGTTTCTCGGCGTTTCCTTCTAAGATGGAGGTGAGAGACAAGCTATTTTTGTAAAATTGTTGTTGTATTGAAAACTATATTTGCTGTCGGTAAACTATCGCACAATCGCACGTGTCCGGGTTGGGTGGTGGTATAGCCTCCTGATGCCCAAGAGAAATTCAACTTTTTTCAAGACTTTTGTTTACAGCTTTAGACGTAATGGGGACGCAAGAAAATGGTTTTATGTCAGTATTATATTTTTTGTTATTATTTAACCCATAATTCCATGTAGAATATTCTCCACATTGGCCAACGATTTTTCTTCTAGTAGCAGCTGAACGAATGTAGAGCCCTCTCTACGTGGGGCGCCAGGAAGGTAAGTAAATAATGCTGTAATGTATATTACCTATGTGTAAATATGTGTTGTTTAAAAGTCCCGTTATACCATCGATTCCATTCCTGATTACTCGTCGCGCCATAGACATGAACAAACAGCATGAAGTATTTACAGACTATTTTAGTTATATATAATATTTATCGAATGAAAATATCGTGATTTTTGAAATTGATTACGTTCGAATTTAATAGATTAATAAAACCCAAGTCAGTCCGCAAAAATAAGTTGCAGAGTTCCAATTAAGTGTTAGTATATTCTGTCATGGACATTTCAGTAATTTATTGACTATGATAATTATTTAAATATATATATTTAATTTTCTTTTATTAATTTTCTTCCCTCTTCATCAAAAATATTTGATAAAGATTTCAAATTCTGTAGAACTCACTTAAAACGCATTTAGCGAGTTTCCTGATACAGCGAGAAAAATGTAGATAGAATGAAAATAAGAAGAAGTGACAAAATTGTATGCAAGATATTTTCTTCAAATTGACTATATTTTGCGATTGACACAGTAAGTTGATAATACTTGCTGATTTTTGTTCTCATAGAAAAGAACAGCTTTCACAGCTTTGGTCCGTAAACAGAAATGTCTTGGTAATTTTAGAGAATAATGCGTGACATCGTAAAAGGAAAAAAATAACTCTCCTATAGTTGCAAAATGAAATTTTCCATATTCAGGACGTAAGGTTGATGCACCATAATCGAGAAACGAACCAGGTAAGTACACATGCTGTAAAATACAGGCGAAGCCGCATTCATCCACATCGACGCGGCAAAGAAATTTCTTGCAGTTAAACGGTTTTTTATGTAATCATATTTCTATAAAGTGCTACATGTAAAGTACTTTTCAGTTGAACTTTTATAATACGAGGGTCGTTTGAAAAGTTCTCAACAAAGAAAACACAGGATTTTTGAGATTTTTTTCTTATTTTGTAACCTAGTCACTGTGCAATGCAACATATTTAGAATAACGACTTTCCAATTTTTTAATGCCGTCGGTAAAATGCGATTGGTCCAACTCCATTAAATAAGCGGTTGTTTTAGCCTGGAGCTCATAATTTGAAACGAATCTTCCTTCATCGTGCCATTTCTTCAGGTTTGGAAAGAGTAAGTAACCACTGGGAGCTAAATCCGGCGAATAGGGCGAATGAGGAAGCACTTTGAATTGTAGGTTATATAATTTTGCAGCAACTACTCGCGACGCGTATACAGGGGAATTATCGTGGTGAAAGAGAACTTCCTTTTTGATCAGATGTGGACGAATAGCACCCTGCAATTAGTCCAGTAGTGAAACGTGATACTTCTCTGTGACGGACCTGCCTTTTTCCAGGTAGTCTATGACAACCACAACAGGATAATCCAGAAAACCGTAGCCATGAGTTTTTCTGCAGATGAGGCCATTTTCGCTTTCTTTGGTGCACTTTTACCTGATCTCATCTACTGCTTGGACTGCTGCTTCATCTCTGACGTGTAATGGTGAATCTATGTTTCCTCTACTGTTATAAAGCGTCGAAGGAACTCAGTGGAAGAGCGTTTAAATAAGTCTACACGTTCTTGAGAAGTGTTCATACGAATGCATTTTGGGTCTGTTGTTAACAAACATGGCGTCCATCGAGCGGAAAGCCTTTACATATCCAAAATATCGCATAAAATGCAGTGATACTGTAACTTGAAGATACTTTCTAAACGTAATCCTAAATATAAATTAAAATTTTGATAATTATATACGTACTAAAATTTGAAACAGTTAGAAATAAAAATAGATTTTGATAAATTGGTTAAAGATTTTGTCTAATCGAATATTTCTTCTTATTTGCAAAATAAAAGATGAGTATCCGCGGAGTGATACTCAAAATTCAAAGGAGTTTTAGTCCAATTATACTTAGAGCCGGATAACATATAAATTTCCAGGAAGAAAAGGAAGGGAAGCATTTAAAAGGAAGTATCCATTAAAATAGAACTACTTAAAAGTATTTAATTAAAAATAGAAACGTATATAACTAAGCAATTATTGAGAGGATTCAGTAGAAAAGAAAAACGGGAGGAACGTGTGTCCTTTGCAGACTTTGGAAAACATGTGTTTTCATTGCTTACAAATTATGCATTCTCAAACAATGGATTACAATCTTTTAAGAAACTCCAATATTTTTTAAAATAAAATAAAATTAATCAAATAAGAAATTCTTTAAAATGAGGAACTCCAAAAAAATTGGAAAAGCTGCTTTAAAAAAGTAAAATCTTAAAAAAAGAACTGGTGTTTTCGAATTATCCATATAGTTCTTATAATTGGTATGTTATTCATTTTCCTATAGTTAGTGTTTTCTCCATTATTTTATAGTTAGTGTTTTGCCCATTGTTTTATAGTTGGTGATCTACCCATTGTTTTATAGTTAGATGTTTATAACTAATTCACTAATTAATTTAATTTGCGGACAAATAAAAAAAGAATATGGTCCGCGAAATCGTTAGCTGATAAATAGGTTCCTAAAACTTTAAGTTACATTTAAGAAAATATCTTGTTTTATCATTTTTGGAAACTTCATTACATAAGAAGTATATCTAACAAGGAATCCGTGAAATGGAATGCTACCTCAAAGCCCAAGTGATGACCTAAAGCCTCGTGAAAAATCCGTGTGATGACATAAAAGCCTCGTGAAAAACCCTTGTGATGACTTAAAGCCTCGTGAAAAACCTGTGTGATGACCTAAAGCCTTGTGAGAAACTCGTGAGATGGCTTGCGGCCTCTTACTGCTAAAGTATTTCCAACCCCCTTATATGAGAAAAACTTTTTAAATAAAATATTTACAATTCCTAGATTTTTAATGAAGACAAAGGGGTTTGTCAATGACGTCTGTGTATGTATGTGTGTGTGAGAAACGATGGGTGTCAAGTTTTGTGTTGATTTTAAAATTGCAAGTTTTGATGCCCAGAAATATACATGGGTATTTAATATATAGTAGCAAAAATTATCTAACTGTATAATGTTTTGTGCAGGATTGTTTGGATTGTGGAGAAAGCTATTCATCTGATCGATGGACGAAATAATTCCTGTGTAAATTCCTGGTAAAACGCGTGCATGACCCAACGAATTCTCCTAAATAAAGTCTTGAACATTTTTTCAAGTATGAACCTTTTGAAAAAAAGCACAAAAGGAGAAGAATTTTTTTTAAATAATTAAAATGGAACTGACAATATATCCTTAGAGCTACGATTCCAAAACTAACACGATAAGAATCATTTTAAATGTAAGGTAATCACTATCGTTAACGACGTTGAAGAGACGGTAAAAGTAGGCGTTAAGCTGAAAAAGACGGTAAAATTAGGCTTTAAGCTGAAAAAGACGGTAAAGGAAATATATGTAGTCCTATGACACATTTCCCCAGGACCACAAAATGCCGTCGTTAATTAGAACAACTTTATTGAGAAATATTATTATGTATCATAGACGTAGATAAGGGGGGGTGAGTTTTGGGGTTGTAACGCAACATTGCATTAAAATTATATATATTTAACATAGGAATATATGAGTCGTAGCACTGCAATCCCACTCATGGAGCTCATAAATCCCCTTATGGAATTTCTGCCTACGCCTATACTATGTATACATGTTTCCCGTCCATGTAAAGTAAAAACTTCGTAAAAGTACAAGATTTTTTAACAAATTACATCCTTTTACCTAAAGAAGAGATACGTTTATGCATGATAATAAAAACAATTCATTTGTAGATGATAAGCATTTGGAATAGAAGTATTTCCATAGTATCCTTAGCTACGGATAAATCTTCAAAGCCTAACCCAGTACTTTTCCAGAACGCCTGTGATTTCACTCCTACCGCGATCCATCTCCACATATGAACTTAGATTTGTTCCAAGAGACTTGTGTATGCGTGTGAGTTTCTGCTGGTACCCACATTACTAGGTATTATCCAATTAACAAAGAACTGGGTTAAATGCCTACGAGTTAGTAATTTGGACAGGATGCGGGAAGTGCTCTTCGAAATATATATGTTCTTTATATCCTGTTATAGAAACCGTAAACGAATACAGCAGTTTTTGCTACATAACAGGCCCGTAGTTAGATATTTGTTACAGGGGGTGCTGAACAAGAAATAATGGGCTTAAAATTCGTTAATGTTTTGATGTATTTTATTAATATATTTAATAATACTAAATATCTAAGCAAACTGTTTAAGCATTATGGTTTCTACATTAATTATAAAAAATTAAAGGACATATGCGTAAAGTGTTAAAGACAAATAAAATTTTCAAAAACAAATTAAATTAATGAGCAGTTGTGTAATAATGTTAAATTTAATAAATTTAATTTAATTTTAACGAAATTAATTTGTTTTAGATTTAAATGACATTTTTCAATTCAGTTAATTAGATTTAAATTCAGTTCTTACTATAAGTTATTCGTTTGTTAATTTATTTATTTGTAATTTATTTATTCCTGTTATATTACTTACTTGTTTTCTGAATAAGAGGACTAGAGCGAGCAAAAATGCGTACATAAAAAGATTTATATATTTAAATTTAATATTTTAATAATGTTTGAAAAATAGTCTACATTGAATGAACTTCTGATGTAATTATTAAACAAAGGGAGAGCTGTCACCCGAAACGTCGTGTTTTTAAACCTTACGCCAGTGTCAAAATAACTGTTTGTTATAAAATATTAGAAAAAAAATATATATTATTATAAACATATTACTAAAAATATTAACATATTAATATTGTTATAAATATGTAATTAAAAATTAGACATCGTTATAAAGCATTAGAAAATCATTTATTTCGGACGCGTTTGATTTATATACTGTAACTCCATTTATTTTCTAACGAATTTTTTTCCGTATGTTTCTGTTTGCACTATTTAATATTTGAAGTTTGAAATCTTTTGACAAATTCTTTTGTTTCCACCTCTTTTTGGCTTAAATTATAATTCAAATTATCTACAGTGTTTCTCAAATTGAAGCACAAATTGGGAAAACATTTGGGCTTTAACCAAATATGGCTGATTTGAGACTAACCTGTGATATGGCTGTTTCCTTTTTCCATACTCTCACAATGAAAAATATGGAGACTTCATATGTTAACCACTTTAATAGTAATCGAGCTGTCCCTTAAATGGACGATAATATCTATATTTTGCAAAATATGATTCAAGAGCTCTAATTTCAACCACAAAATGCGAGAACTGTAAACCAATTTCATAAACACAAAAATTAATTGCCTTTTTTTGAAGTAATAATCAATATTTCAAAATTTTTCTTTTCAAAAACCTCACTTTTTAAGCTACTTCAACAAATTTAAAACTAACTAAACGTAACTATAAAAAGGTCAAAACTGTCGAAATAAAATCCAAATAATCCAATCTTCAATAAATTTCTACATTTTCCAAGGAATCATATTGTATGTAAGAGTAACATGCATTCTAACAAGGCCACCGTTAAGGTGGGGAGATACCGCAATACAAGGGCCCGAAAATTTTGGGGCCCGCGAGCCTGATTTTTTTTACCTGGGCTCAGAGCTTATAGGGGGCCCACAATGCTGAATATATTTTTATCAAAGGGGCCCGTAGAGAAAATCTCTACCAAGATTCGTTGTTGGTATCCGCGGCCCTTCATATAAGTAATATATTTTGTATGCAAATACATCTATTTGTACTAATGACACACATAGCTAATCTCCGATGAAATATTGTATCACATACGCAGATATTATATAGATATTCAAATTATGGGGTCAGTTTGTTATTGCGAAGTAAAAATATTATTTTACATAAAGTAATTAAAATGCATTACGAATAATCCATGTTAATATTTTCCGACGATTTTGTTTACATTTATTTTAAAAGTCGGTCCATACCTTAACTAGAATACATTTGATTTAGTTTTGCAAAAAACTTATTAAATAACTTTCATTATAAATATTTTTTAGTCGTCTTAGATTTTTAAATTCATGGGCTAGAATTTCTTAAATTTTAAATTGCTTAATTTTAAACGATACTTGTACTTTTCATTCATTACATCGATATTAAAATTATTTTTTAGGATGTGTAATAACATGCGCACCGTAATTAAAAGGGACTCCCTAATTAAGGCTTAGAAGAGCTCATCACTCTCGACATCTTTTCCAGATATTTTGTCGGTTAGTTATGAATTCCTAATGAATATTTTTATCGTATAAAATACTTTAAAAATGTTGATGAAATTTCGTTAACCGGGAAAGAATTATTAAGGAAAACGAAATTAGTTTTCTTGATATAATTAATTTTAAATTAGTTATATTTAAATTAATGATTTTAAAATATCTCGAAATTGTAGCGTCAAGAATTTAAAATAGAATATTAGAAAATGTTAAGTAATATAATATGTAAAACTCAATTTCACTCATCATAAATATGTTCTATTCCTCGTCATGGGTAAATAATTCGAATGTAAAGTTTTGACAGAACTTTAAAAACTTAATGAAAAATATGAACTTTAAAATAAATTGTCAGAATTGACACTGCCCTTAAGGGTTTTAGAATTTTTTCTAATTGTCACTTTTACAATAAAAGAAATCTTTCATATTTTGGGCAAGTAGGGATTAAGAGAAAATTATATGTTTTTTAACTTGTAAACGAAATCTTTTCCGAAAACCAAACATAATCATTTTTCTATTGGGGCATTCCATATCAGCTCAGCCAATGGTCTGAGCTTTGACATCTCGGAAATTGATAATTTTTTGCATAGTGATAATACCAGTGAAAGTGAACAAAACTACGTAACATTTCAAATTTTTTTGGCCTCTTAGTTTTCCAGTTATTGGCTTTAAAAAAAAGCCAAATCTGGCAAATCTGGCAAAATTTTGAAATCTTTAATTAATCATAACTTTAATTTTTATATCTAGAATTATATAACATAGAGAGATGAAATTGGTATTATTTTCTATTGCTTTTCATGGAATGTCTCTCATAAAATTTTGAAGTAGTATTTTAAAAGTTTCATTAAAATTTTTGAAGATAAAACTGTGGCTTTACACTGCACTAGAATTAATAAATAAATAAAGAAAGAAAAGCATATATATATATATATATATATATATATATATATATAAGAAGAATAATTTTACTAAAGCAATAGTATTTTACTAATTTCAGCAGAGTTACCACCGGCGCAAAATAGCGTGAAACCTATTTTGCGCCGGTTTACATATTTAAAAATAATAGAAGATTCTCATAATATTTCTATAAAACGATCAATTATTTTTGATTATACATTACTAAATATAATATGTTTATACAATATTCACCATACTTGTAATTTGTAACTGATGTTCTAACTTACGTAATAACTTATAACTAATTAAATTTATGAATAATTTACTTCGTATAAGAAATTAAAATCTCAAGAAAAATTACGGAAAGGTTTTTGAAAGCAACATATAAAAACTTGTTGGTAGAATTGCTTTTTCCGCAACAAGAGTAAGAAATTTCAAGTTTAAAATACGTTTTTGGTTACAAAACATTTATTAAAATTGTGATCTTTTTGTTCATCTTCACAAAAATATGGAAATTCTATTTAGGACAAAGTATCCTAAACATATTATATAAAAACGTAACGCCAACTTTTTAAGTAAACATTATTTTAACAGATCTTATAATTTTTGCATTTTAATTAGGATGAAATAAATATATTTCAATCTCTTCAACATATTTCAGAATTTGAAAGAAATCACGATTTCCGTAGAACTATTTTCCTTTTTGTTCTTAAGTACATTTTATCTGTTCGTTCATTTGCTTAAGGATTTCTAGATTTATTCGTGGATAGCAGCCATTTATTCGTGGATAGCAGCCATTTATTCTGCCTTGGGATTTTTCATTTCCAAAAGGAAATCTAATTTCATTCAAATAATTCTGAGATGAAAGTATTTCCTGTGCCAAAGACAAATTATGCAGTAATTAGTGAAATTTCTAATTAATTTCGTATTTCGACATAAATGTTCCGCTTCAGATTTAGGGAATTAATTCCTTCTTCACAAGCTGGGGTCCTCTTAATTGAAGAGAAAGTTATGGCGATTCATCTCACGAATTAATTTTAATTCTTTAAGCCAAATATGCAATAACAATTAACATTATAATCTACTTCGGATAATTTTTAGAAACGACTATGTTATTTTCTGCTTTCATTTTTACTAAACCTCATACAACTAAATATTGTACAACTGAACGTTATTTCTTTAAATAACATTTTATTTCTAAATAAACAATTTTTTGTAAATTGTTGATTTAATAATATTACCGCTATTTCGTCATATCGGACATTCTTGCCTCTTTGGTCGCTTTGGTAACGGATTGTCACATCACTGCCACACCAATAGCGAACTTGTCCATGGAAAGCCTCATTATATATGATCATAAATGAGGAAATGATTAACGCTGCATCTCAGTAGGTAGAGCACCTGACCGGCAATCAGGAGGTCGTGGGTTCGGGTCCCACCAGGCGCCGGAAAATCATTCTTTTCTTTACGAGTAATTTAACATTTTATTTGTTTAATAATTTAACATTTTATGTATTTAATAATTTAACACTTTCAATTAATAATTTATTAAAAATTATTTGATGTGATCATTCATCGGAATTATTTCAAATAAACCTTCATCCCAGATAGTTTCGAATAATAATTAAGTGAAAATAAATTTAACTAATAACTCATTAAGAATGATATTAATAAATTAAAAATTTAAATAATTGCAGCTTGAAGTTTTGGATAAATGCATAAATAATAATAAATAAATTTATTATTCACAACAAAAATCCCCACCAAAATCACAAGAATCCCTATCCGATGGCTTTTTTATGTTAACAATTATTTCGCAATTGTGTTAGCCATGAAGAGGGTAATAATATCTTATATCCTTATATACGGAGAAAGAGAGAGAGCAAATTATTCCTTCCCTCTTTATCTTAGTTTTGAATGCACTCCGGGCTCAACGGAGGAACCGTAGTTCGACTCTAGGACGGAGATCCTGTCTCTTTTTCTCCTTTACCAAAAAACCTCTAGTATGATTTGGTGTCAAATTTATGAATCCCAATAAAAATCCTCCACAGAACATTAACAAAAAATCTCGCCCCGGTGGTTTTGTGTGTTGACCATTATTTGGCAATTGTGTTATCCCTGTGAAGGGTAATAATATCTTACATCCTTATATACGAAGAAAGAGTTATACCTGTCCTCCTTGTTCTAGAGGTTAAGGCACTGCGGGGTCAACGGAGGGATCCTAATTCAATTTTAGGACGTAGACAATATCTCATTCTCTCTTGTGCCAAACAAGTTATGAGTTTGGACGTAGGTTATAAATATATTAATCGTGACCTTATATTCTTCCCATATTCTTAAAATGTGCGCCCACCTTCATTCGCATCTCTTTTCCCCAATATTCTCTTCATTCTCTTCTTTGATTTACTTTTTTATAAAATAAATATCCAGTTATACAGATATTGGAATGAGAAATTTAAAAAAAGCGTTTTTAAAAACTACTTTAAGAAAGATAATACGAAGATAGGACTGTCAAAGAATACGCCTTTTGTACTTCTAAGGAATGTATTTTGAAATCGGAAAGTAAGGTTGTCTCCGAAATTATAGAAAAATTCTTTCTTTTCTTTCTAATAATTACTGAAATTCAACCTTTCTGAAAGAAATTAAAAAAAAAGGCTGATTAAAAGAACCAAAGAACTGTCCAGGAAAACTATTTCATATTAGTCGGATTCGATTATGTTCTGAAGTAAAACTGACATTGGTCACGTTATCTTCGATTCTGCTAATAAATTTTTATTCGCCCAATAGAAAAGCAGTTCCAATGAAAATTTCCACCAATAGGCTGAGACTTTAATTGAATTTTTTGCGAAGTTATGATTTATCACTCTCAGTGGATTTAATTAGATCGAACCTTATGCTTTAAGAGTCGTAAACATATGCCTGGCTTTAGGCACGTACGCACACATAATTTAAGTGACTTACCTAAAATTCTTTAACCTTAAATGTTTGAAAGAAAACACAGGATCATGTACATTTCAATTTTCATAAAACTGAAAATATGTGAACTTTTTTATTTAATTGATATTCATGAATCGGAAAGTGTTGGAAGATAATTGTGGACTGAAACCCCAAGGGGAAAGTGGAGGGGACGAAATGGGCAATCGCCTAGTGAGGCAGATTTTGAAGGGCGGCAAAGTAGAATTATGATAAAAAAAAATGAAGTCATTTTGGGGCGGTAAAACACATGTTCGCTCAGAGAGGCATAATACCTAGTGCCGGCCCTGTATACAAATGTATATTTTTTAGTGCATACCTGCATGAATATTTGCTAGTTTTTAGTGCATATAATCCGAGCTCTGTTTATTGCTTTTTTTTTTCCTCATTGGCAGTTTGAGGTTTGCTTACCTGGGCGCCAAATATTTGGATTCCGCCAAAAAATCACTATCCTTGCGTCATAAAACACAGCCAAACAAAACCAACTAGGTCGTAAACAAAGCCTTTTCCTAACTCGAAATTTTATTTGAAAAGAAAAAAGATTATATCCCATTTACCTTTCTCGCCAAAAACCTTTTCATTCGTAAATCTTGGAACTTAAATTGAAATTAAATTACTCCCTCTAAAATAATTCCATCAACCAACCAGAAAACAAAATTTCAAGAAGATTCAATCGCCTTTTTCACCAAAGGAAGAAATCAAATGTAAATTCCGAATTAACTCATCAAAATTAACCCAAATATTTCCATCTAGGTCAAATAGTAGCAGTTAGTAACACGGCAGTATTTAGTCAGTGACACTGTTTTTTTATCCTGTCACTTTTTTTTTACATGAATTTGAGCGTGGCGTGTTGATGTAATTAGGTATCTTACTATAAGTTTGGGTTGGCACAGATATTAAAATAATATTGTTGCGAGCTTTCTGGCTAAGGAATAAAGTAATTACATGTATAGCTAGCTTGTCACTCACGCTTACTCCCACATAGAATGACGCTTTTAAATATCGTAATAAACCTTGGCGAAACTTCACCGATATTAAATTCTTAGAAAGGGTTTTTGTCGCCAAATTTTGAATTTTAATTTAGCACGCAAGCCACAGTTTCCATTTTCTATTAATTTATAATTTCTTTGGCCGAATTTATTCACAATGTGAAATAAACGCACGTAGAGAGTGGCGTTTCTGAATTTATCAAACGCAATGGGAATTGTGTCTTTTAAATTAAAATTCCAATAGTTTCAATAATTTGGACAATATCATAATGTGTTATTTTCACCAGGCTATTTTGACTTGCATTTCGTTTCTCGAATATTAGCATTTTACTTCGCGCACACACAACATAGAATACAGTGTGGGTGATAAAATTGGAGGAAGATGAGTGGAATTCTATGCGAAAAGAGAGTAAGCAGTGAGATGAAAGGAAGATTGTACAAAACTGTGGTCAGACCTGAAATGTTATACAGGGCAGAGACTTGACCAATTACAAGAGCGTATGAAAGGAAGATGGAAGTGGCTGAGATGAGAATGTTGAGGTGGATGAATGGTGTTACAAGGAGGGATAAAATAAGGAATAACCTAATTAGAGGTACGGTCAAGGTTGGACCCATAGGAAGAAAGATACAAGAACATAGGTTAAGATGGCTTGGGCATATGGAGCGGAGAAATGAGGAATATGTTGGAAAGGTAATGGATAAGCTGGTGGTAATGGGTAATAGGAAGAGGGAAGACCACGGTTGAGATGGAAGGATAAAGTGATGGAAGATCTGGAAGAGTATGGATGGAGTAGAGAAGACGCATTATATAGAAGATTGTGGAAGAGAAGGTTAAAGGACCATAACGCCGACCCCATATAACATGGGAAATGGCAAAGTGGAGGAGGAAGAGGAGAAGAAGAAGAAGACGACGACCTCGTGAGCACATGAACACATTCAATTCAAATATAAGCTCCTTCCAGTGCTTATTTCTGAGTTTATGTTCTATATTTTATGTATCAGGCGTTAAAAACGATGAAGTAATAATTAATTTCGCTTTCTCTTTCACTTTCTTTTGGTTTTACGACTCAAAGACTACAATGGTCATGCTGCGCCGAGACCTACTGTTTTCCGAGGAATCCGAACCTCTTAAGACCTAGGGAACCAAACCCCGGACTACAGTGAGCACAATTAATTTCAATTAGAAAACTGAAGATTAATAAATGTGGCCTTATCCTTAAGTGTAGTATTTTACATGCATAAATGTATGCATAATATTATAGCGTTAATTTACAGTTAATTAAATTTCTATTTACGAGCGGCCCTACAAACCTTTTTACCTCAATGTTTTCATCGCAACTTACAATTTAAATTAATTATGACTATTAATTCTACAGTTATAATCATTTAAAATTATTAATTTTAAAATTGCAATTATTTAAATTTAGATAAGATAAGAAATACATTTATGCAACCTATAAAGTACAATTGTTTCTAATATATCTGTTTTGGTATTATTCTAATGTTGCAATCGTGATTTATTTAGATTTAAAGAATACTGAAGTGAATTGGGTTATAAATGCAAAAGATCAGAAAGCAACAGCTTGTTACGAGGCCCTTCTCCAGTTAGGTAACGTATTTCGTAAATCATAGTTTTCTCTATTATGATTGCCTGAATTGGCATTATTTTCTTAGAATTAATGAGTAGAAGAACAGTAATTTTATTTTCAACAGATTATGAAACAAAGGATTGTTTGTATACAGCTATGGCCTTAGTTAAGAATTGAAATAATATCATTTTGGTGATTTTCTTACAATTAATAATTTATTGCAATCAGTAAGAAATTTCTTATAAATATTAAGTATTTCTTACAAGTAGTAAGTAATTTCTTACAATTAGTGAGTAATTTCTGCAGTTAATAAACATTTACACTCATTAGTTGTTTATAAATTAGTTACTCATATAGTTAATTCTCATTAGTTATAAAATTACACACAAAATATGTATATATATAATTAAAAACAACATATTTCCAAAATTTAATTATGAAAGAAAGCATAATATATATTTTGAATTATGAATAGTATATTTCCATAATCCTAGTAAATTAAAATTACATTAGTAATTAGTGGTCAAACGTAGAACAAATTACATGATAAGATAATATTATTAAAGTATCATAATAACATTAATGTAATAATATATATATATATAATATAAATAACATTAATATAATATATATACATACAATATAACAACATTAATATAACATATATCTGAGAGTAATAATATTAATATAAGCATATATCTGATATAGTTAAATATTAATATAATATATATATATCTGATAATAAATATTAATATAATATCATAATAACAATGGCATTATGTATAATGGACATTACATATAATTGAAAGAAAGCAACCATTTTCAGTTATAAATAGAAATAGAAATTTTAATTATGCGCAGATTTGTTAATATTTTTTTCTAAAATGGATCTGTTTTCAAACGATTCTTTTTAAGCCATGAATCGTTTTTTATTTTTAAACAGAAATAGTTTTATTTACATGCAAACGACATATACAAGTAAATCATTTGTATGAAAGATTACGAATAAAAAACTTTTTGGATTAATAATGCTTGCAACAAAGTTTGTTGGCTTTTAAATTTGATTTTCTATTAAATATTTTTTTAAATTTTTTTAAACTTTTGCTTGGGTTTATAGTTTTTTAGTTCAATTGGTAATTCATTCCCTATTTCTAAACCATGTTATCTCTTTCGTAATTACTTCTTAATTTTTCAGTTTTAAATTCCTGTTTGTCTTTTGTGTTACAGTTGTGGTTTTGTTTTGTTATTTCAATTATCTCTGCATGTTTTTCTTAGTGCATTCTTTCATAAATAAATTGAGATACTTTAAATTTGTGAATATATCAATGCTTAGTATTTGTTTATATTTTTAAATTGATTGATTTGAAACTCTCGTACCGTTAATTGCAAAAGACCTTCCAAATCTTGCGTGATGATACCAATTATTGAAGAAATTATTTATCGTTTTGTATCCTTCCCGTTAACAACTGAAATTTTTGACAAATGGTTTCACGTGTCGGTTTATTAACGAGAAAAGTTGTGAAATCTTTTTTCTCGCGTCAAAGAGATTTTGCTTCGTGATAGCAGAGGATGTGGGTTTACTGATATTTGAAGCTGATTCCTGAAATCGACTTCATCAATCATTCCGCTTCCTTTTCAATAAATAAACGTGTTAAGTAAACCATCCCTTGTTTATAAATTTTAAAAAGTGTCTAAAATTATATTTACAACATGAGAGAGAGAGAGAAAGCTTTTCTCTGCAAATCTATTCCTTAATTATACGTAATATGCAGTTTTGTATACTATGTAAATGCAGTTATGTATACTATGCAAAAAGAAAAAAAAAACAGAAATGATTAAAGTGAAATTTACAGCACAAAATATAAATCTAATTATAATCATGGGTTATGCATCCAATATATTCGGAGATGCCATCATGAAGAAAATATTGGGGATCGTGAATATGTGTGACCCATAATATATATATATATATATTATTCATATAATACAAAATTTAAGGAAAGTTCTTCGGTGGCGCAGTGTGGTAACGCGTTCTCCTATTGCGCGGCTAATCCGGGTTCGACTCCCAGCAGTGCAAAAAGAACGCTTACTCAGAGATCTCATAAAGATCGCACTGCTCACTGTAGTCCGGGGTTTGGTTCCCTAGGCCTTAAGAGGTTCGGATTCCTCGGAAAACAGTAGGTCCCGGCGCAGCATGACCACTGTAGTCTTTGAGCCGTAAAACCAAAAAACAAACGAAACAAAACAATATTAAGGAAAAGCAGAGAAAACATGGAATTTAATATATTTTACAAGTTATGACCCGAACCCCACCATCAATTATATTTTGAATTTCTTTTTTTTATAGTCCATCCATTTTGAGAGGGCCCGACGTCTAAATATTTTTAAGGGTTGATGGTACCTTGGAGCTGTACCTTTAGCAGTATTCGAAAGTTAAATTTGGTACCATAAGGAGATACAAAGTCCGTGTTAATTGAAGCTTTAATATATCTTCTAAATCGGTCCGTAGACTTTGAACATTCAACCGTATTAATTTAAATAATTAAAGAGGACATAAAAACGTAATCAAGATTAATATTTTTCCATAATTTAATAAACTGAATAAATTAAATATATATATATAAGCCTGTACACAAAGAGAGTAGAACCTTCATATAACGAAATGGACTGTTTCCTGAAAAAAATTCGTTATATAGGAAATTCGCTATGTGGAAACGATGTGTATTCATGAACCAGGGCAGGTCAATATGATACCACAATTAAAATCCATTTTTCAGTTAACGACTGTTTCTCAAAAATAACATTCAACCATTTAAAAATAAAGTGTGAAATATGCATGAGCATAAAAAAAGGAGTTGAACAATTCTTACTTTAAAAGGAAAACGTGTTTAATGCTTCTTTCGTACACATTCATGCTTTTGTAAAAAAAATTCTAATATTCTGCTGTAAAAAAAATTCTAATATTCTGCTGCAAAACAAATGATGATTGTGTTTCATCACAAAAGTGTTAGCACCCTTGTGGGAAATTCGCACGGTCTGGATTCTGGTAATCAAGCGAGCACAAAAGCGCGACAAATACTACGATCCAAACTATGTAGTGTATTTAATGACAATTGGGGCCTGTTTCTAGCTTA
Source organism: Dysdera silvatica (assembly GCA_006491805.2). NCBI lineage: Eukaryota > Metazoa > Arthropoda > Arachnida > Araneae > Dysderidae > Dysdera > Dysdera silvatica. The sequence goes on along the minus strand of QLNU02014176.1, from coordinate 33,349,038 downwards.
GCAGTTTCGCACTGTCGGGGAAACCAAACACGTGTGTGTATGTTTAGGAAAACTTTTTATTAGGGAGATTAAAGTCCCTTATGCGTGCCTCATTCTGTTTGCTTGCCACTTACTTTAAAATCGTTTTGTATTCCCATGGTATTAGAGAACCCGATGTCGCGAACGTAACCTCTCAATTTTCTGTTTTGGTAGTTAAAAATTTCGTTATATCGAAATTTATTTCGTTATCTAGAAACACTTTCATATGTAATGACCATGGGGATTTACCAAAACTTCGCTCTGTATAGAGAATTTCGCTATACGGAATTTCGTTGTATGGATGTTCTACTGTATATATCTTTATAAAATAAGCGACCTACTGCGCTGCTTTCAAATTAGCGCGCTTGCCTACATTTAATGCCGATGATGAATATGAAAGTTACACAACATATGTGTGTGTATTAGTTACTTCATCTTCATGCTTGCTCTTTGTAGATTGATTTTTTCACTTCAATATTCAATTTGAGTTTTTCACCATCAAATGTAAGTAATATGTCTTTAAGCAATTTTTCCAATAAATATTTACAATTTATAAATTACAATTAATAATATATACAATTTTAAATTATATATATATATATATCATCATCATCATATTCAACCATTATCTATCCACTGCTGGATGAAGGTCTCTCCAAATGCTTTCCACACAAGTCTATCCTGGGCCATTCGTTTCCACGTCACCCCAACCTCTTTTCTTATTTCATCCACCCATCTAGTTTGAGGACGTTTTCTAGGTCTTCGGTGGTCTCTTGGAATCCAGTTCAGAATTTCTGTTGTCCATCGTTGATCAGTTCTTCTTGCAATATGCCCAGCCCATCGCCATTTCAGTCCTTTTACTTTAACAATGATGTCCTCTACTCTAGTTTGCTCTCTCACCCAAGTGTTTCTTTTTCGATCTCTCCTAGTTATTCCAAGCATGCACCTCTCCATGCTCCTTTGCGTTGTCTGTAACTTTCGTATTGCTCCAACTGTTAGACTCCATGTCTCTGATCCATAAGAGAGGACTGGCAATACACACTGGTTGAAGACTTTTCTTTTTAGACATAAAGGCAATTTCCCCTTCAGGACTTGGAAAAACCTTTTGGGTCTCACGGCTGAAGACGTCTCCACAAATACGCTTTACTCCTCCGCCCAATCAAGTTTCCAACCGACGTGATGGCAACACCGACCAACAGCACGGACATAAACAGAAGCCGCCATTCGCTCTGACGACGGTAGCTGGTTAACGCTATCGAAATAGCTATCAGCAGTATTATCGTATTGATAATGTTATCTAACTGCACCACTAAAATTGTGTTGCTTTTATTCCTATGATTAGTGCAGTGTGTCGCTATTGGCTATTTAAACTATTTAATTGATTTCTTGTTTGCCAGTATATAGTCAATTTCGCTGGTTCCTCCATTGGGGTGTTTCCATGTCCATTTTCTTTGCGGTTTCTTCTTAAAAAATGAATTCATGATGCTAAGATTTTCAGCTTCGGCAAATTCTATGAGTTGATCGCCACGTTCATTCCTTTCCCCGTATCCGTATTTACCAACCGATGTCTCTCCTTGTTCCTGTTGTCCAATTCTTGCATTAAAATCTCCCATGATGAGCTTGATATGTTGTTTCCCTTTGGTGTGTAACTCTTTGATTTCTTCATAGAATTCTTCAACCTCCTCGTCGGTATGGCTTGATGTTGGTGCATATGCCTGTACTATCTGAAGTTGGTATCGCTGGGTTAGTTGAACAACGAGCCTCGCTGCTCGATCTGACGTGCTTTCGACTTCAAGAAGGTAGTCTTTAATTCTTTTGTTGATTAAGAAGCCAACACCACTTGTTCTTCCAGTTTCCGTTCCTCTATAATAAAACAAATGTCCACTTTTAAGTTCCACCAACTCTTCACCTTTTCTTCTAACTTCACTGAGTCCTACAATGTCCCATTTGATCTTGTCAAGTTCTTCTTCCAATTCCTGAAGTTTTGCTTCAGAAGCAAGGGATCGTCCATTATACGTTGCCAAGGTCAATAACAAACGGCAGCCTGGGCCATTCCAGTGATTCTTAGCACCCCCTGCTTTCATGCCACACTCCAGCACCTGGAGACTAGGGGCCATGGTTTTTGGTGTATTAGCATATTGGAGGAATTAGCCATAATTTCACCACGCTGGCTAGACGGGTTGGTGAATTAGCCCTCCCCTTCCGCCTTTCTATCCGTGCAGCAAATATTAATTTGCCTCATAAATAGAAAGCCCAGCCTGCACCACTTGAAGGCGGGGTAGGACACTAGGTTACTGGCCTGGCCGGTTCCACACATCGTCACATACGTTCAGCGTGTGGGTCTCCTTCCAGTTAGATGCAGCTGAAACTTGCGAACCGCATATATATATATTTAATCAAGAAAATATAGTATTAGACATATACACTCACTTGTTTAATTTAATTACTTAAAATGTGCATTTTACGTATATTATGTAGATTTTTGGCGCCAATAGTCTGCCGAAAATAAACATAACAAACAATATAAACATTATACACACACACACTTTTGTAGAAATTTGTCAATAAAAAATTTTCTCAAAATTTTAACCATTTTATACAACATTTAAATAATATATATAAAAACGTTTCACATATTTATAGAAATTTATTAACAAATAATTTCACATAATTTTAAACATTTTAAACAATATTCAAATAATATAAACACAGTTTTCAAAATAATTTTCAACTTAATTTTTAACAATGCGAACACAATTCTTCATCAGGGTGCCGTACCATATCCGCATTGTCAATTTATAATAAATTGACATATAATGTTAAATTGACAATGCGGATATGATGTTATGGCACCATGATGAAGAATTGTGTTCTCATTGTTAAAAGTTAAGTTAAAAATTATTAAAATCTGTGTTCATATTATTCAAATATTGTTTAAAATGTTTAAAATTTTGTGAAATTCTTTGTTAACGGATTGCTATAGACATGTGAAACTTTTTACATTACTTAAATATTGTATAAAATGGTTAAAATTTTCTGAAATTCGTTGACAAATTTCTACAAACATGTGTAACGTTTATATATATATACAGGGTGGTTAGAAAAGTCCTTATGCACACAGATAACTGTCGAATAGAGAGAGAGCTATGTGTATGAACGTGATGTATAAGTAAAGTAACGTGAGTATGGGCTACAAGATGAAACTGCGTGCAGCACTCCTAGCGGAAAAATTCAGAACTTAGAGCTGATATCTCGAAAACTATTCAAGATACGGGAAAATAGACAACTACACAGTTCTTAAGTACCAGCTAGTTAGTAGGAAACTATTTTTTCAACGACCTTAATAGGGCAAAAATTGTGATTTAGGAAGTTTAAATGGTACATAACGCCCCTGCGAGACAGCTTTCCCTTCGTACAGCTATGCATATAAGGGAAGCTTCAGGTAGGGGCGATACTTTCATCGCACGCATAATCTCGTCACAAAGCGCATGATATGCAAATGTGTACGCTACGTGATACGTTATCGGTAAGCATAAAATAGTGACCAGGCAAGGAGTGTAAGACAGTGTGAGAAGTGAAACCGTGAGTTAAACGTCTGTAGTTCCATAATATATGGCGAATTATTCCAACAACGTGTATTGCGAGATGGTGCTGTTATATGGGGAATGTGGTCGTAATACAAGACAAAGTGCATGACAATATGCCGTACGTTTGTCTGTGAGACCCCGCCCAACTGTAATAACCATCACTAATGTGGTTCGACGGTTGAATGAGACGGGTAGCGTTACACCTCGTCCCCGTTCAGGTCGCCACGCATGTGTAAGTCAGAGTGTGCAACCAGAGGACGTTTTAGCTTATGTTCGGGCCCACCCACGGTGCAGTTCAAGAGAAGTTGGTATGATGTGTGGCCTAACAGGCCGTCGTGTGCGGCAAATCTTGCAGCAAGTGGGAGCTCACCCCTACCGTGGAGTGCTGCTGCAGTCACTAGTTCCAGGGGCTGCTGAGCGACGTTTTTGTTGATGCAACTTTGTTATGAACACCTTAGATATGCAGCCGAATTTTTTAGCGAATGTCCTTTGAACGGACGAGTTAAAATTCACCCGCAACGGGGTGTTAAATAGACACAACGGACATTATTGGGCTCTCGAAAATCCTTTATGGAGACGACCAGTCCAATATAAGGTGTGGTGGTTTGTTAATGTGTGTGGTGCGGTATTTTGAACCACAGACTCATTAGATCTGTGTTCTACGAGGGCACATTAACGGGACGTCGATATTTGCAGCTGCTACAGAGCGTACTATCGGATATTTTGCATGATGTTCCATTGAGTGAGCGGAGAACCATGTGGTTCCAACATGACGGCGCTCCTCCTCACCAGCACAACTATTCTTGTCCCACACATTCCGCCAACAGGTCATTGGCTAGGGTGGTAGTGTGAGCTGGCTGTACGGTCACCGGACCTTACCCTACTGGACTTATTTCTTTGTGGCTATCTCAAAAGACAGGTCTATCACACCTAACTGACGACTGTGGACTATGTCCGCAGTCGCATTACCGATTTCTGTACAAGCGTCATACCTGCAATGCTGCTGAATGTGCAAGAAGAAACGCTCCACCGTATACAAACGTGTATTGCAGCCGACGGTGGCCACATCGAGAACACATAATGACATACAGTAGCACGTTGTTCACATTTGCCGAACCAAATACCCACTTCTGTATTGTTTCTGTGTTGACCGTTATTTGGCAGTTGTGTTACCCTCTGAAGGGTAATAATATCTTACATCCAAATACCCACATATTAGCGTTTGACGTGTTCTATTCCCGCAATTCATGTATTATTTCGTACTGCATCAGTGATGCTGGACAACTTTGTAATTAACTTTTTTTTTTCCGTTTCTTAAATCGATTTCGAGATAGCAGATCTACGTTCTGAATTTTTCCGCTAAGTATGTAATGTCAACTGATGATGTTAGAATGGCAAATGTAAATGTAAAAATGGCATGGAAATACAATTTGTATTTGTATGCTGCAACCAGTTTCATCTTGTAGTGCA
>QLNU02014176.1:33324882-33338940 GCA_006491805.2 Dysdera silvatica | reverse complement strand
CACAAAAGCGCGACAAATACTACGATCCAAACTATGTAGTGTATTTAATGACAACTGGGGCCTGTTTCTAGCCTAGCAGTTTCGCACTGTCGGGGAAACCAAACACGTGTGTGTATGCTTAAGAAAACTCTTTATTAGGGAGATTTAATTCCCTTAGGCGTGCCTCATTTTGTTTGATTGCCACGTATTTTAAAATCGTATTGTATTCCCATGGTATTAGAGAACCCGATGTCGCGAACGTAACCTCTCAATTTTCTGTTTTGGTAGTTAAAAATTTCGCTATATATAAATTTATTTCGTTATATAGAAACACTTTCATATGTAATGACCATGGGGATTTACCAAAACTTCGCTCTGTATAGAGAATTTCGCTATACGGAATTTCGTTGTATGGATGTTCTACTGTATATATCTTTATAAAATAAGCGACCTACTGCGCTGCTTTCAAATTAGCGCGCTTGCCTACATTTAATGCCGATGATGAATATGAAAGTTACACAACATATGTGTGTGTATTAGTTACTTCATCTTCATGCTTGCTCTTTGTAGATTGATTTTTTCACTTCAATATTCAATTTGAGTTTTTCACCATCAAATGTAAGTAATATGTCTTTAAGCAATTTTTCCAATAAATATTTACAATTTCTTAATTACATTAATATTATATACATTAAAACATATATATATATCATCATATTCAACCATTATCTATCCACTGCTGGATGAAGGTCTCTCCAAATGCTTTCCACACAAGTCTATCCTGAGCAATTCGCTTCCACGTCACCCCAACCTGTTTTCTTATTTCATCCACCCATCTAGTTTGAGGACGTTTTCTAGGTCTTCGGTGGTCTCTTGGAATCCAGTTCAGAATTTCTGTTGTCCATCGTTGATCAGTTCTTCTTGCAATATGCCCAGCCCATCGCCATTTCAGCCCTTTTACTTTAACAATGATGTCCTCCACTCTAGTTTGCTCTCTCACCCAAGTGTTCCTTTTCCGATCTCTCCTAGTTATTCCAAGCATGCACCTCTCCATGCTCCTTTGTGTTGTCTGTAACTTTCGTATTGCTCCAACAGTTAGACTCCATGTCTCTGATCCATAAGAGAGGACTGGCAATACACACTGGTTGAAGACCTTTCTTTTTAGACACAAAGGCAATTTCCCCTTCAGGATAAAACTGTTTCTTCCAAATGCACTCCAGCCAAGTTTAATATGTCTGTTGAGTTCTTCCATAATGTTGCCATCCATTGAAATCAGATGGAAAAGTTAATATATTATCAGAATTTTAGCTCAGTGTTGTCAATTGTATTTTATTCCTCTACAAAATTATTTGAACACGAGCTTAGTTTGTAGTTCATCTTGAGTCCAAATTCTCATTCTAGTTGAGAGCTTATACATGTCTTGAGTCAATGGGTCCGTTGAAAAAAAACAATGTCATCGCAAACCGAGATGATTTAAATACTCACCATTTATTTTTATTCCCTTGTTATTCCAATTTATCAGCTGAAAAATCATCTGTAAAGCAGAAGTAAAAAGTTTTGGAGAAATGGTATCTCCCTGCCTCACCCCTTTGCCAAGTTTGATAGTTTTGGTATCTTTATGTAACCGAAATTTTGCACTTGCATTTTTATACACACGTTTCACCATGTCAATGTACACATCCTCGATGTCTGTTGATCTTAAAGAGTTGATGACTGCTGATGTTTTAATAGAGTCAAAGGCCTTCTCATAGTCAATAAATGCCACACACAATGGAAGTTCATATTCATGTGTTCTTTCAATTAATTCTCTTAATACTTGAATATGGTCCACTGTACTGAATCCACTTCGAAATCCAGCTTGTTCTCTTGGTTGAGCTGCATCTAATTTTTTCTGCAGGCGATGTGTTAGCACTTTTGTGAAGATTTTATAAATAGCAGGTAACAAGCTAATTGGTCGGTAATTTTTTAAATCCTCTTTATCACCTTTTTTATGCAAAAGAATTACTGTTGCCGAATCCCATTGGTTTGGTATGTTACCACTGTTGAGGCATTTGGTAAAGAATTTTGCGAGTATGTTTGATCATATTCTCAGCTTCTTTTAGATATCTAATGTATATACTAATCACAGGGCTCTTCTTCTCATATTTTTATTGGCAAATGAAACTTTCTTTTAGATTTAGACTGTCTTCGACTATTCAATGTCTTCGTTATCCACTGTTATTCATATATTTTTTTAATTTTCAACTCTTCTAAGTATTTCTTCCCTATTTCTTGTTACAGTGCCATCCTCTCCTTTTAATGCAATGATGTGTTTCTTCCCAATAGACAAACTCCCTTTAACAACCCTAAGGCTCTTGTTGCTTTCAATGGCCTTCCTTACTAACTCACAATTGAATTTTCTTATATCTTCTTTCATGCTTTTGCGCAGAGTTTTACAAAGTTCTATGTACTCAATCCTGGAACTGGTATTTTGATTGTCCACCTTCATATCTCTTCGCCTTTTCATGAGCTGTTTCGTCTTCTCAGATAATTTGCTATTGTGCTTTTTACAGGTTACACCACCAATTTCCCCAGCAGTTTCAACTATTGTCTTAACAATGTTTTCATTTGCTTCTGAGATATCACTTTCATCAATAAGTCCTTCCAGTGCAGAAAAGCGATTTTTTAATTCCAACTTGAATGCCTCGGTATTTTCTTTTAATTTCTTTAAATCCACCCTCTTACTTACTTGTTTCCTAATGAGCTTCTGTCGTTCTAATTTAGTATTTAAGTGCACTTTACATCTCACCATTCGATGATCACTTCCAGTATTAAATCTGTTCAGTACGCTGCAATCTTCAATAATTGATTTCTTGTTTGCCAGGATATAGTCAATTTCACTAGTTCCCCCATTTGGGTGTTTCCATGTCCATTTTCTTTGCGGTTTCTTCTTAAAAAATGAATTCATGATGCTAAGGTTTTCAGCTTCTGCAAATTCGATGAGTTGATCGCCACGTTCATTCCTTTCCCCATATCCGTATTTACCAACCGATGTCTCTCCTTGTTCCTGTTGTCCAATTCTTGCATTGAAATCCCCCATGATGAGCTTGATATGTTGTTTCCCTTTGGTGTGTAACTCTTTGATTTCTTCATAAAATTCTTCAACCTCTTCGTCGGTATGGCTTGATGTTGGTGCATATACCTGTACTATTTGAAGTTGGTATCGCTGGGTTAGTTGAACAACAAGCCTCGCTGCTCGATCTGATGTACTTTCAACTTCCAGAAGACAGTCTTTAATTCTTTTGTTGATTAAGAAGCCAACACCACTTGTTCTTCCAGTTTCCGTTCCTCTATAATAAAACAAATGTCCGCTTTTAAGTTCCACCAACTCTTCACCTTTCCTTTAAGTCCACTGTGTCCATACAATGTCCATTTGATTGTCTAGTTCCTCTTCCAATTCCTGAAGTTTTGCTTCAGAAGCAAGGGATCGTCCATTAAACGTAGCCAAGGTCAATAACAAACGGCAGCCTGGGCCATTCCAGTGATTCTTAGCACCCCCTGCTTTCATGCCACACTGACCGCTGCCTTGATCAGGAGCACTCCAGCACCTGGAGACTAGGGGCCATGGTTTCTGGTGTGTCAACATAATGGAGGAATTAGCCATAATTTCACCACGCTGGCTAGACGGGTTGGTGAATTAGCCCTCCCCTTCCGCCTTTCTATCCGTGTAGCAAATATTAATTTGCCACATAAATAGAAAGCTCAGCCTGCACCACTTGAAGGCGGGGTAGGACACTAGGTTACTGGCCTGGCCGGTTCCACACATCGTCACATACGTTCAGCGTGTGGGTCTCCTTCCAGTTAGATACCAGCAACCCTTTTGCAGGCCATATATATATATATATATATATATATATATATATATAATCAAGAAAATATAGTATTAGACTTATATACACTTACTTACTCGTTTAATTTAATTACTTACAATGCGCAATTTACGTATATTATGTAGATTTTGGCGCCAATAGTCTGCCGAAAATAAACACAACAAACAATATAAACCTTACACATGTTTGTAGAAACTTGTCAATAAAAATTTAACAAAATTTAACGATTTTATACAATATTTAAATAATATATAAACGTTTCACATGATTATAGAAATTCGTTAACAAATAATTTCACAAAATTTTAAACATTTTAAACAATATTCAAATAATATAAACACAGTTTTCAAAATAATTTTCAACTTAATTTTTAACAATGCGAACACAATTCTTCATCAGGGTGCCGTACCATATCCGCATTGTCAATTTATAATAAATTGACATATAATGTTAAATTGACAATGCGGATATGATGTTATGGCACCATGATGAAGAATTGTGTTCTCATTGTTAAAAGTTAAGTTAAAAATTATTTAAAAACTGTGTTTATATTATTCGAATATTGTTTAAAATGTTTAAAATTTTGTGAAGTTATTTGTTAACGGATTGCTATAGACATGTGAAACTTTTTATATTACTTAAATATTGTATAAAATGGTTAAAATTTTCTGAAATTCGTTGGCAAATTTCTACAAACATGTGTAACGTTTATATATATACAAGGTGGTTAGTAAAGTCCTTATGCACGCAGATAACTGTTGAACAAAGAGTGAGTATATGTATGAACGTGATGTGTAGGTATAGTAAAGTAACTATGTACTACAAGATGAGACTGCGTGCAGCGCCTCTAGCGGAAAAATTCAGAATTTAAAGCTGCTATCTCCAAACTATTCAAGATACGGGAAAATAGACAACTACACAGTTCTTAAGCACCAGCTAGTTAGTACGAAACGATTTTTTTCCACCACCTTAATAGGGCAAAAATCGTGATTTAGGAAGTTTAATGGGTACAGGACGCCCCTGCTTGACAGCTTTCCCTTCGTACAGCTCTGCGTGGAGGAGAAACTTCGGGTCGGGGCGATACTTTTATTGCACACACAATCTCGTTACAAAGCGCATGATATGCAAATGTGTACGCTACGTCATACGTTATCGGTAAGCATAAAATACTGGCCACGCAAGGAGTGTAAGACAGTGTGAGAAGTGAAATCGGACGTTAAACGTCTATAGTTACACAGTACATGATGAATTATTCCAACAACGAGTATTGCGAGATGGTGACATTATATGAGGAATGTGGTCGTAATGCAAGAGAAAGTGCACAATAATATGCCGTCCGTTTTCCTTCGGGACTCCATCCGACTGCAATGACCATCACTAATGTGGTTCGACGGTTGAATGAGACGGGTAGCGTTACACCTCGTCCCCGTTCAGGTCCCCCCGCAGGTGTAAGTTAGGGTGTGCAACCAGAGGACGTTTTAGCTCATGTTCTGACCCACCCACAGTGCAGTTCAAGAGAAATTGGCATGACGTGTGGTCTAACAGGCGGCCGTGTGCGGCAAATCTTGCAACAAGTGGGAGCTCACCCCTACCGTGGAGTACTGCTGCAGTCACTAGTTCCAGGAGATGCTGAGCGACGTTTTAATTGGTGAAACTTCGTTACGAACACCTTAGATATGCAGCCGAATTTTTTAGAAAACTTCTTGTGGACGGACGAGTCAAAATTCACCCCCACAGGGGTGATACATAGATACAACGACCATTATTGGGTGCTCGAAAATTCTTCATGGGGGGACGACCAGGCCGACATCAGGTGTGGTGGTGGTCTGTTAATGTGTGGTGCGGTATTTTGAACAACAGACTCATTAGATCTGTGTTCTACGAGGGCACGTTAACGGGATGGCGATATTTGCAGCAGCTACAGAGCATACTAGCGGACATTTTGGATGATGTTCCATTGGGTGAGCGGAGAACCATGTGGTTCCAACATGACGGTCCTTCTCCTCCTCACCATCCAACAGAAGTACAATTATTCTTGTCCCACACGTTTCGCCAGCAGGTCATTGGCTATGGCGGTAATGTGAGCTGGTGTGCATGGTCACCGGACCTTACCCTACTGGACTTATTTCTTTGTGGCTATCTCAAAGGACACGTCTATCACACCCAACCGACGACTGTGGACGATGTCCACAGTCGCATTACCGATGCCTGTACAAGCATTACACCTGCAATGCAGCTGAGTGTGCAAGAAGAAACGCTCTACCGGATACAAACGCGTATTGTGGCCGACGGTGGCCACACGTAATGAGCACACATAATGACACACAGTAGTACGCTATTCACATTTTTCGAACCAAATACCCACTTCTGTATTGTTTCTGTGTTGACCGTTATTTGGCAATTGTGTTATCCCTGTGAAGTGTAATAATAGCTTACATCCAAATACCCACATATTAGCATTTGACGTGTTCTATTCTTGCAATTCAAGTATCATTTCGTGCTTCATCAATGATGCTGGACAACTTTATAATTAACTTTTTTTCCGTTTCTTGAATAGTTTTCGAGATAGCCGTCTACGTTCTGAATTTTTCCACTAGGTACGTAATGTCAACTGATGATGTTAGAATGGAAAATATAGATGTAAAAATGGCATGAAAATAAAATTTGTATTTGTACGCTGCACGCAGTCTCACCTTGTAGCGCATAGTCACTTCACTACGCATACAGCACGTACCTACATATCATATTCATACATCTATCTTCCTCCGTTTGACAGTTATCAACGTGTATAATGACTTTACTAAACCACCCTTAAAGTTGTGTGCGCAATGAAAGAATCGCCCCTACCTGAAGCTTTCCCTCTATACATAGCTATATGAAGGAAAAGCTGTCACGCAGGGGCATCCTGTAGCACTTAAACTTCCTAAATCACGATTTTTTCCTTTTTAAGGCGGTGAAAAAAAAACAAAAACAATCGTTTCGTACTAACTAGCTGGTGCTTAACAACTTTGCAATTGACTTTTCCCCGTATCTTGAATAGTTTTCGAGATAGCAGTTCTAAGTTCTGAAATTTTTCTGCTAGAGGTGCTGCACATATTTTCATCTTGAAGTGCATAGTCACTTTACTATACCTATACATCACGTTCGTACATATAGCTCTCTCTGTTCGACAGTTATCTACGCATACAAGGACTTTACTGACTATCCTGTATATATATATATATATAAGCCTAGTGGATGACCTTCAACCAGTGTGTGTATTGACAGTCATGGAGACATGGAATCTAACAGTTGGAGGAATACGGAAGTTACAGACAACGCAAAGGATCATGGGGAGGTGCATGCTTGGAATAACTAGAAGAGATTAAAAAAGAAACACTTGGGTGAGAGAGCAAACTAGAGTAGAGGACATCATTGTTAAAGTAAAAGAGCTGAAATGGCGATGGGTTGGGCATTCCGCAAGAAGAACTGATCAACGATGGACAACTTAAATTCTTAACTGGATTCCAAGAGACCACCGAGGACTTAGATAACGTCCTCAAACTAGACGGGTTGATGAGATAAGAAAATAGGTTGGGTGACATGGAAGCGAATTACTCAAGATAGACTTGTGTGGAAAACATTTGGAGAGACCTTAATCCAGCAGTGGGTAGATAATTGTTGAATTTGATGATGATGATGATGATATATATTCAAAAAATTATCGATACAATTCTTTTATTCTCCTAAAATGTAATTTATAGTGATTAAAAAGCTTTTATTTTAGTGGGCATCTGGCTTTCAAATTTGTTTCAGACGTTGTTCACAGAACTGACTGCTGGATAAAAATTTCTGAGATTTCCAATGAAGGGAAGAAACTGCAGCAATCAAAATAAATTTACTTTGCTGTTTGGCTGACGAATGAAAAATATTTGAAAAAATTGTTAAGATGGATAACGAAAGAGAATAAGAAATTCTTTTGACAAATATTTTGCCAGTAATTTAGTACATCGGAAAAGCGTCTCCTAAATCTGATCCTGTTCCCGGAATTTGAACGGTTTTATTCTTTCAAAAATAAATAGGGTTTTTCCATTTTACACAAAACTAAAGTGTATTTTAAGTTTGATGGGGCTTGACAAAAAAATATACTTTGACATTTTTGAAATAACATCTGTCAACACTGAGCAAATGCGTTTCTTGTTTTAAAAATGTTGAAAAAACACAATGAAAGTTTTGATTTTTTTAAATTTACTTCCCGTAACCAGATGTTTACAAACTGTTCTTTTCAGGTTTCGGCCAAGAGCATCCACGACATAATCTAGCATTTTACATAACAAGTAATCAGTGGCGTAGGTTTTTTTTTTAACTGATTACCATTTCTAGGTGTTCAACATCCCCCCCCCCTCCAAAAAAATATAAAAATCACAAATTCATACCCATATACTACTCTATCATTATATATATATATGTATGTATGTGTGCGTGTGAGGGGGGGATACTGCAAGAGTGTTGCTGGTATGTAACTGGAAGGAGACCCACACGCTGAGCTCATGTGACGATGTATGGAACAGGCTGGGCCAGTAACCTAGTGTCCTACCCCGCCTTCAAGTGGTGCGGGCCGGGCTTTCTATTTATGAAGCAAATTAATATTTGCTGCACGAATAGAAAGGGGGAAGGTGAAGGCTAATTCACCAACCCGTCTAACCAGCGTGGTGAAATTACGGCTAAATCCCCCCCCACTATGCTTACTCACCAAAAATCATCGGAGAAAATCATCATCTGAGAAGACGAAACAACTCATGAAAAGGCGAAGACTTATGAAGGTGGACAATCAAAATACCAGTTGTAAGATCGAGTATGTAGAACTTTGCAAAACTTCATGCAAAAGCATGAAAAAAAGGCAGTTTTAGGCTTATTTTCACTACATAGTAACACAGATCGGGACTAAGGAAATGAAAATTCCGGATCTCTTTATCTCTATTGCATTATTAATTCCAATCATAAATATGTATCAAAAGGTAGCATTTAAATTCCTGTAATTGACTACGTAGCAACGACATGAACGTAAAGCAGTGGTCACGCTGACAAACAGTTTTTCGGACGGTTTCAACGTATAAAACACACGACATTTCGGATAACTTCTCTCTTTTATTAAGTAAAAGTATGAAATTCTGCCCTCACTCCAGTGACGAAATAGCTTATCGTTATGGCATCACCTGGTGAAACTTTGTAGTGTTTTGTTAATAGTTACGCTCTACAGCCAAACCGGACCCTTTGCGGACACGGGGATATGGACAAACATGCCTTATTTGGTGTCCCAACAACCTCCCTTATGTATTTTTGCATATATGTTGAAATAGTCGACAATATCTAAGAGGTTAAGGAAACCTTGTGTTAAAAAAATTAAAACGTTTCAGAAATTGACTCTTAACGATGGAAAAAAAAACTTCGAATTAATTTATTTATTGGCGTCTATTATTGAATTGACATAAACAATTTAAGGCTTTAATAAATATTAGTATTTCCAACTGGATGGAATTTAAGAATCTCTTCAGTATTGACTTCTTCAAGTGTTTTGACCTTTTCAACTTCACCTTCGGATCAAAAATGTTATTAAAAATCCTGTACTAAAATGGTTTGTTTGTATGTTTACGGTGAAAGGACAGCAAAGGACATGCTATTCTTGAACCTGCAGTTTCCGAAGAATCCGAACCAAACGAAGGGAACAAAACCCCGGACTAAGATAAGGCAGAACAACGGTCAGAGGTCCACAAACCATTATGGGATAAACCCGAGTAAATGGCATAAGAGACGAATGTGCTATCATTAGGTCATTTTAGGACAATTGACCTACATATCTCCGATGAATCCGAGCCTTTTAAGATCTAGGAAATCAACCTTCGGACTCCATGGGGAGCAGCTAATGGGCAAGCATTTTCAGTAGTGCAGCATTTCAAAACTCATGGGGGTGTTCAAATGGCTTTAAAGAAAATTATGTGATGCGGCCTTAGATAAAATAATGTGTTTTGATATCCAATGGGGAGGCTTGAGCCACATGAGCCCCCCCCCCCTTTTGTAAGTCAATGAGCCTCCTTTCTTTAGGGGGGCACCGTTTGGAGTTAAACCCGAATTAACGGTAGACTATGCAAACGCGTTTCCACTGTACCAGGGCAAGGTCCAGGCCTGTAGCTGGGATGAAGGGGCAGCTGGAGCAAGACAAAGAGCATATGGCGCACAGGACACCCGAGGATTATTATAAATAGCTCAATGGGCTCATAAATAGCTTATAGATAGCTCGATGGGGCAATGGGGGAACAATCATTAGGTAACTGAGGCCACGCCTTTGCTGGCCCCGGATTGGCTACAGGCTTGTCAAGGTCCTGTTCTGAAATAAATTTATTTAAAAATAAACATAAAACTTTTCAAATCGACAATTTAAAATGTATAAAAAGTATTAAGCCATTAGTACAACGTTGCTTCCAATTTCCGATATATACCTTTTCAATACAAGATAAGCAAACGTATACAACTGTCCACCAGTCCCGTTAGAATTCAAGGGAGTGTCTTGCATAACTGGTCTTTCGCCCGCGAAAAACCAGTTATGCAAGACACCCTTCCCTCTACTGCAATGGAACAACCCGTATGTTACTCCAGCTCCCTTGAAGTCTAACGGGACTCGTGGACAATTTTCCGCGAACGGACTATGCATACGCATATAAAACGATTAAGCTTAAATTGAGTTCAGTTTTAGAACTGAACTGGTTTATAAAACGATGCACCTATGATCGAAATATTATTTTTGCAAAAATATAATAAAGCTATCCATTACTGAAGTTAAAACTACCAATAAAGAAGACAAAAAAGAAAATCAATAAATAGTTTCTCTTCAAGAACATATGTTTAAATATATATATATATTGAAATATCTACCATAAAGTTAATTAAATTTGAAAATAAAAATCCAAAATTTAAACTTTGCTTTCGTCCTCTCATATCATTAAAATTTTAAATGCTGGGCCCAAACACAGATAGGCGAAATGGCCTCTATAAAAACGAATAGGTTTACTGCTGTTCTCCTGCTTCTAGTGCGTCAGATGTTCGAACTCTTATTTTTTGTTTTCTTCTTTCGACAATAATTAGTTTTTCTCTTCCAATCAAACAACTCCGAGAGACCTCTTTTAACAAGAACACTTGCCTTTTATAATGTAATCAACACTAATGAGAGTGACAGAACTCGAACGTATACTTGTACCACCCTCGCCTGCCATTTCTATCGCAAAATAAGAAATTTGGCTAAGTAGCAATATTCATCATTCATAAAAAAAAAAGAAACGAAATATTATTCCTAAAACGTAAGACCACATGAAATATTAAAAGAGGTTTTAAATTTGAATTGCATTATTTATATGGGTCTGGATTTTGGGATTTTTGAACATTTGGAATTGGTTCTTTTTTAATTGGCCCTTTTTGAATTTTTAAATTGTATTGTTAATGTTGAAAGCCGGTTATGCTAATTATATTTATTTGAAACCATCAACACAGTGGGCTACAGAGATCAAGGAAAGAGGATATTCAAAGAAAATGGTGTTTAGTTCAATGACTAAAGTATACTCTTGAATATAATCATTAAATAAATAATTATTTAATAAATAAAATAAGCAAAGACCATACTTAGAAAATGTTAAACATTATGCTTGATTTCATTGAACTTTAAATAAGCTTGTAGGGCGGATATAGTGATAGCCTCGCCTCTTAAAGGCACACCCCGAGCAACGCCCAGAGAAAAAGTTGTCTATTACCGAGCTACTTACACAATACACAACATTACACAATTTTTGGTGCACAGCACGTTTTTTTTATTTTATTTAAATTTATATTTAATTCCCCCCTTTTTTTAAATATTATTTTCAGCACCAAGAGAGGCGATGCCGATTCTCTGCGCATGTTGCATTGGAATGTCGGTAGTCTGATCCAGAGTTAAAGATCTGAACTTCTCAAAATATGTACGTTAAGTTAAGCATGTCGATGTGTTGGCAGTTTTGGAAGCTAACAGAAAAACTGATGAAATGGAAAATTTTCCGATTACTCCATCTACCTCCTTGAAAAAGGTTGAAGGGTTGCCAGTGGAATTATTGTTGGCGTCAAAAATTTTCTCACCTCTAAATTCGAAGTTGCGATGAAGTGATGGACGCTAATCACCTTCTGTTCCGCTTTGTAGGTGAAATTTTACACTCTAGGTACTGGGAGGATACAGACTTGTTGTCCTCTCTGCAGCACACTTTATGTTCCCGTCTACATCGTACTTCTGATCATTTCTAGGAAAGTTTTAACTTTTTTAAATTTATTTGTATTGATAGTTACTATCTCGTAAGAATATGTGTCAACTTTCCTCATGGTCAAGGACTTCTGTCCGTATCATCCGATGCATTGGAGAAAAAAAGTATATAATCATTAAATACTAATGAAATATGTTGTGCTATTTGCATTTAAAATTATCGGATTGCAAATTGCTTTATGCCGTATGTATAAAATGTTTCTTGATATTATTGATTAAGAGAAATGTATTAATTGTCTTTGTCTAGAGAACAAAATAATTATTATCGCAAGATATTATCACCCTTCTCAGGGTTATAATTTTATGTTAGAATCTTATATACGGAGAAAGGGAGCACCGGTCCTGTTTTTCGGTGGCCTAATGGTTAAGGCACTCCGGATATAATGGAGGGACCCAAGTTCAACCCTACGCCGCACAGTGGGGTGATCTAGAAGTGAAAAAATCTGAGGTTAATAATGATTAAGATTTTGGAATGGAAAAGGGTTCAACTAATCGTAGATCAAATAAAATAGGATCAAGAAACGCGATTAGGTCGGTACAAATATCCAGGAAAATTATTGATTTTGTGTTTATATATCTGAAAAAAAGCTAAGTGCATATAAGCTGTAGAAAGGTTATAATTCGCTGTTTAATTGTTATTAATTATATGTTCGAAATATGTATTTAATCACACATAAATACTGTTTACAAGAGTGGAAGAGTATAAAAAATGCTAAAATAAAACATAGTATATTTGTGACTCCAGACATTCCAATCTTTCTCTGAATCTTCTAGTGGTTCTTAACCTGTTAACTGGATATGACGACATTTTTCGTCATGCCCGGAAGACTACCAAAATGCGAATGACGACATTTTTTGTCATGCCCGGAAGACTACGCACATTTAACAAAAAGTATCTCCTTAACCTGTTCATTGGGTATGACGACATTTTTCGTCATGCCCGGAAGACTACCAAAATGTCCCCAACGAAAAAAATGTCCCCAGTGTGAAACGAGTTCCGCAAAATTTTATTCCCGGGTTAAAAGATTAAATTAGAATTGAAGGGTCTTTATTATATCTTGATTTCTTATAGGAGTTAGTTTATCTTCGCAGATTTAGAATTTCAGAAACGACGAAGTCTGAAGAAAATAGAAGCGAATGGAAGAAGTCGGTAACTTCGAAGATATGATAACATTTTCTAGTGTTTCGCTCTCGATATCTCCTTAAATCTTTGCTGAGAAAACTCGAGGGCTTCTTCGGGCACTATCCCTATCAGTAGAAAAAATAAGCGATGCACTGCGCAAAATAATGTTTAAAAACAAATTACACACAAACGCAGTTTAATTTGAGCTGAAGATATATTGTATCTCCAACTCAAATTAAATTGCATTTGTATGTAATTTGTTTTTAAATCCCTATCAGTAGATGGGCTTCCTGAACGATGTATAATGCTTAAATTAGAATATGCTACACGCTGAAAGTCGTGAAGTTCCAGAGATACAGTTCGACATGAATTTTGGCGGCTTCATTTTAATAGTTCATAAAAATTCTGTTAAATAAATGACGAAAATTTAATAATTTAAAAACTTAGATTCGATTCGGCGATGCTTGATCCATTTTTTTCTAATTTTGCTGTTGAACCTTATAACTTTTTTTTATTTCAAGAAAAACGGATGTGTTGCTTTCATTTCTATCCTCCAGGCCCAGTCCATGATAGACATAGTCCCTAACTGCAGAAATTTTCTTTTCTAGAATGTGTTTTGTCTTCCAAACGTGTAAAAACTCCCTTCATGGAATCACGACTGCTTCTAAAAAAAATTAAAAATCTTACAAAGTAAAATCTAATAGCGGCTAATTCTTGTAGTATGAAAAACACATATGCAGCAGTTTGTGTCTACATCAAATTAACCGTGAGTC
>QLNU02014176.1:33312004-33324782 GCA_006491805.2 Dysdera silvatica | reverse complement strand
CTGCTGTTCTCCTGCTTCTAGTGCGTCAGATGTTCGAACTCTTATTTTTTGTTTTCTTCTTTTCGACAATAATTAGTTTTTCTCTTCCAATCAAACAACTCCGAGAGACCTCTTACAACAAGAACACTTGCCCTTTATGCTGTAATCAACACTAATGAGAGTGACAGAACTCGAACGTATACTTGTACCACCCTCGCCTACCATTTCTATCGCAAAATGAGGAATTTGGCTAAGTAGCAATATTCATCATTCATAAAAAAAAAAAAGAAACGAAATATTATTCCTAAAACGTAAGACCACATGAAATATTAAAAGAGGTTTTAAATTTGAATTGCATTATTTATATGGGTCTGGATTTCGGGATTTTTGAACATTTGGAATTGGTTCTTTTTTAATTGGCCTTTTTTGAATTTTTAAATTGTATTGTTAATGTTGAAAGCTGGTTATGCAAATGATATTTATTTGAAACCATCAACACAGTGGGCTACAGCGATCAAGGAAAGAGGATATTCAAAGAAAATGGTGTTTAGTTCAATGAATAAAGTATACTCTTGAATATAATCATTAAATAAATAATTATTTAATAAATTAAATAAATTAAACCAATAGAACGTTAGACAAAAGCCCTGGCATCAGCGCAAAGACCATACTTAGAAAATGTTAAACGTTATGCTTGATTTCATTGAACTTTAAATAAGCTTGTAGGGCGGATATAGTGATAGCCTCGCCTCCTAAAGGCACACCCCGAGCAACGCCTAGCGAAAAAGTTGTCTATTACCGAGCTACTTACACAATACACAACATTACACAATTTTTGGTGCACAGCACATTTTTTTTATTTTATTTAAATTTATATTTAATTCCCCCCTTTTTTTAAATATTATTTTCAGCACCAAGAGAGGCGATGCCGATTCTCTGCGCATGTTGCATTGGAATGTCGGTAGTCTGATCCAGAGTTAAAGATCTGAACTTCTCAAAATATGTACGTTAAGTTAAGCATGTCGATGTGTTGGCAGTTTTGGAAGCTAACAGAAAAACTGATGAAATGGAAAATTTTCCGATTACTCCATCTACCTCCTTGAAAAAGGTTGAAGGGTTGCCAGTGGAATTATTGTTGGCGTCAAAAATTTTCTCACCTCTAAATTCGAAGTTGCGATGAAGTGATGGACGCTAATCACCTTCTGTTCCGCTTTGTAGGTGAAATTTTACACTCTAGGTACTGGGAGGCCAGAGACTTGTTGTCCTCTCTGCAGCACACGTTATGTTCCCGTCTACATCGTACTTCTGACCATTTCTAGGACAGTTTTAACTTTTTTAAATTTATTTGTATTGATAGTTACTATCTCGTAAGAATATGTGTCAATTTTCCTCATGGTAAAGGACTTCTGTCCGTATCATCCGATGCATTGGAGAAAAAAAGTATAAAATCATTAAATACTAATGAAATATGTTGTGCTATTTGCATTTAAAATTATCGGATTGCAAATTGCTTTATGCCGTATGTATAAAATGTTTCTTGATATTATTGATTAAGAGAAATGTATTAATTGTCTTTGTCTAGAGAACAAAATAATTATTATCGCAAGATATTATCACCCTTCTCAGGGTTATAATTTTATGTTAGAATCTTATATACGGAGAAAGGGAGCACCGGTCCTGTTTTTCGGTGGCCTAATGGTTAAGGCACTCCGGATATAATGGAGGGACCCAAGTTCAACCCTACGCCGCACAGTGGGGTGATCTAGAAGTGAAAAAATCTGAGGTTAATAATGATTAAGATTTTGGAATGGAAAAGGGTTCAACTAATCGTAGATCAAATAAAATAGGATCAAGAAACGCGATTAGGTCGGTACAAATATCCAGGAAAATTATTGATTTTGTGTTTATATATCTGAAAAAAAGCTAAGTGCATATAAGCTGTAGAAAGGTTATAATTCGCTGTTTAATTGTTATTAATTATATGTTCGAAATATGTATTTAATCACACATAAATACTGTTTACAAGAGTGGAAGAGTATAAAAAATGCTAAAATAAAACATAGTATATTTGTGACTCGAGGACATTCCAATCTTTCTCTGAATCTTCTAGTGGTTCTTAACCTGTTAACTGGGTATGACATTTTTCGTCATACCAGGAAGACTACCAAAATGCGAATGACGACATTTTTCGTCATGCCCGGAAGATTACACATTTTTAACAAAAAGTATCTCCTTAACCTGTTAACTGGGTATGACGACATTTTTCGTCATCCCCGGAAGACTACCAAAATGTCTCCCCCACAAAAAAAAAGTCCCCAGTGTGAAACGAGTTTCACAAAATTTTATTCCCCGGTTAACAGGTTAAATTAGAATTGAAGGGTCTTTATTATATCTTGATTTCTTATAGGAGTTAGTTTATCTTCGCAGATTTAGAATTTCAGAAACGATGAAGTCTGAAGAAAATAGAAGCGAATGGAAGAAGTCGGTAACTTCGAAGATATGATAACATTTTCTAGTGTTTCGCTCTCGATATCTCCTTAGATCTTTGCTGCGAAACTCGAGGGCTTCTTCTGGCAATATCCCTATCAGTAGAAAAAATAAGCGATCCACTGCGCAAAATAATGTTTAAAAACAAATTACACACAAATGTAGTTTAATTTGAGCTGAAGATATATTGTATCTCCAGCTCAAATTAAATTGCGTTTGTCTGTAATTTGTTTTTAAATCCCTATCAGTAGATAGACTTCCTGAACGATGTATAATGCTTAAATTAGAATATGCTACACACTGAAAGTCGTGAAGTTCCAGAGATAGAGTTCGACATGAATTTTGGCGGCTTCATTTTAATAGTTCATAAAAATTCTGTTAAATAAATGACGAAAATTTAATAATTTAAAAACTTAGATTCGATTCGGCGATGCTTAATCCATTTTTTTTTCTAATTTTGCTGTTGAACCTTATAATTTTTTTTTATTTCAAGACAAACGGATGTGTTGCTTTCATTTCTATCCTCCAGGCCCAGTCCATGATAGACATAGTCCCTAACTGCAGAAATTTTCTTTTCTAGAATGTGTTTTGTCTTCCAAACGTGTAAAAACTCCCTTCATGGAATCACGACTGCTTCTAAAAAAAATTAAAAATCTTACAAAGTAAAATCTAATAGCGGCTAATTCTTGTAGTATGAAAAACACATATGCAGCAGTTTGTGTCTACATCAAATTAACCGTGAGTCTTTGCGAATCTCAAAATTTATGCATAACTAAACTACAAGAATTCAATTTTTTAAAGCTTTTTGATTAAAAATCAAAAAAAAAATAATTACAAATATATGGCGATTATAAATTCTATATCCAACTTTTGGTGGACGGATTCATTATGATTTAATCAATTGAAATCTTTTCGACTCCCCAATAACAGCACATTCTAATTTTTGAACACAGTTATCATTGACAGTGATATCAGAAAACGTCCATCGGAGATCTAAGTTCTATTACTTGTAATCATGCATCAGAAGTGGGAATAAATTTAGTTTCGTTTTAGGAAAATAATTTACATATATCACATTTTCAACTGCCAAATCTGGCTTTGAATTTTCGACCTTTGCACTCCTACATTGTGATTTGCCCCACTGTGCGCCTTAGCGATGTTGCCTTCTCTTCTATCCTTTAAAAGCTCCAGCTTGAGCTTAAGCGTAGGTGTCGGAGATTTCTGCCTATTATTATTATTATGACCGTTATACATTGTTGTGTTACACAGCGTCAAGGAGATAATCACTATCCTCTTGATCTGGACTTCTTGGTTTAGTTCAAGTCTCACCCAGAAACCTGAGAACTGTCCATATATCTTCTTAATATATAGGCGGTGCCCAGTAAGGCAGTTTTTTGTAGGTCTGTTGTCGTTATGTCAGTAATGTCCAGTTTTTCTAGGAAGTTCTTTAAATTAGGTGTGATGGCCCCCAGTGCACCTATCACAATCGGGATGACTGTTACTTGTTTTTTCCAGAGTCTATTAATTTCTATTGCAAGGTCACGATATTTGGAGATTTTTTTTTCGAATTCCTTCTCTTTAATTCTGCTGTCATTATTATTACTGTTGGGGTTATTATTATTATTATTATTATTATCTACGTGTTCTTCCTCTTGGCGACACAGGCTTGAAACGGACAGTGTCAAATATGCAGGACTTCTTTCTGCAGGTTTTTCGGGTGTTGTATCTAGAAATTTCCTGAGTGTTTGCGGTGTATTTAAAATTCTGGCCTTTCGTAACTCAATGTATAGTTCGTTCACGAAAAGTAGTCCGATGGTACCGTTAGAAATAACGGGAGCTGACGTCACAAACGGCCTAGCCGATTACAGCAGAGGGGAGGACGTCATTTCAGAACTGGTTTTTGGCCCAGACAAACGTTCGCTAAAACCCAGTTCTGGAATGACGTCCTACCGTCCGCTGTAATCGGCTGGGATATTTGTGGCGTCAGCTCCCGTTAATTCTAACGGTACCATCGGACTACTTTTCGTAAACGAACTATAGGCTTTGGGGTCGATTTCAAGTGTTTCCACGCTTCTGTGTAGTGTGGTTTGTATTACTCCTGTGGCTGACAAAATGACAGGTACGATGTTAACTCTTTCCATATGCCACATGTCTTTGATTTCATGTCTGAGGTCTTGGTATTTGGTGATTTTTGTTGTGTATGAGGTTTTTAGGTTGTTTGTATTTGGGATTGCTATATCTGTAATATTTGCGGTTTTGTATGTTTTAGTAATTAGTGTTATATCTGGTCGGTTGTATGGCTAGATATAACCCTATTATTATTATTATCGTTTTTATTAATAAATCTTTCGTAGTAATTTAAATCTGCGTATGAAGTTTTAAACTTTATTTTTCCCATATCTTTATTGATAATTCGACACTAACGGGTTAATTTAGATGCTCAATAACTTAACTTATTACACAGGTCTAAAGCGAGGGCAGTTCCAAAAATATTTTATGGGATGGGGGGGGGGGCACTCAACTTGAAAACCAACTTACACCATGAAATTTGCTACTATGTTTGAGTGAGTGATAAAAAATGTAAATTTGTTAATCTCGGATGTGTCGGGTGCTCTTCGCACTCAGTATCCGCCCTTGATCCAAAGCTGAAATTCTGCATTCAAAAAATCAATTTTTTTTTCATTAAAAATCTTCTGCATCTTGGTGCTTCAAACGAAACTAGCGACATTAATTCTCTTTCGCAAAATAAAGTCTTTTATTTCAAAAAAAAAAGAGCCTGATATATCAGATTTTTCTATGGAAATAACAAATTTAAATGAACAGATTTTAAAGGCACATTTAGTCGGCCATAATGCTTTTCGTTCTTGGAAAACAGTTTGTATTTTTCTCGGGTTTAGAACAAATTTCATGTAAAAAAAAATGGCAAGGCGTAATAGTTATTTTTTTCATGAACTTTTTTTGTCCAAATGGCATTTGTTTCATTTTGTTTCTGTTCTTTTTGCCTGGACTCCATAATGAGTTTTTTGCAATTTCAATTTGTTTCAGATGTTCTCACTTTTTGCTGCTGAATGATTTTTCCGGGTATCTATTAACTCGAGCATATTAAATCCCATTCGATTAAAAGACGTAGGATTGAGGTTTCTGTGTTGGTAGAAACATCATTATGAATGAGATTGTACGAATACTTGATAAAATGATAAATAAGAAGTAGAAGTGCATATTTTCTTTACGGCGACCCAAAACTATCTAGCTGGTTTTATGGAGATATCGTTAAGCTTTCGGGCGAGGTCTGAAAGCTTTAAGTGATCTCTGGATTTCAAGATATATTTCAGGATATATAAAATAAATTTGAATTTGAAGATGAATCTATGAACAATGTAAGTCTCATGCATTTGAAGACAAAATGGAATGAACCCTTTGCACTCCACTTGCGCTGTTACGGCGCCCGAATAGTTACAAATCATGCTTATTAAAAAATTCTTAGAGTGGAAAGGGTTGAAATTAAATTTCACATACGCATCATGCACTTCCTGTAAGCAAAGACACGGATAAACAACGTTCCACTTCCAGCGATTAAATTAATTTTCTTATAGGCACTAAATTTATTTATTTAATATGGGATAGAGGTGCCAATTTTTAGGTTCCCCAGGTCTCTTGGAGCCTAAATAATTATAGAGCCCAAGCCCTCCCAAAATTGATGGGCAATAAATAAGGAAATGATGGATATATATTTGATGGTGGAAGGCATAAAACATATATAAAATATATTAATTTTCATTACGTTTTTTCTGTCTTTGTTTGACTCGCTTTACTGCGCATGCGTGTTTTTCCTTTAGGACCCCAAGATTTTCTTCATTTTGTCATCTCAATCATGATTAGTCAAAGCTAAAAAAAAAGCACAAAATATAGTTACTTTTTATTCCATTTTATCGAATTTCTATAATAGCCAAATATGAATGACTGCAGTACACAAAGTGAAGTATGTAGTGCAATGCAGATTTATTTCAAAGGTCAATGCAAAGCCATTGCGAAAAGCAAATGCAGATTCTTTAGTAGCGGATTTATGGGCAAGCATAAAAGGCACGTCTAGAGGAAACACTTAATTGGAGCGGCAGCTGTAAACTCAAGAAGTATTCGAACTCGAAAAGATTCGAAAGACTCGAAAAGATTCGAAAGTATTCGAACTCGACAGTGTTCAAATATTGTTTTGTAAAAGAAATGTAAGTTTAATTTCTGTTTGCTGATATAATTTTTTTAATAGGACAACGTTTACTTGCCCGCACGCACACACAACATTGCGCTTCAACCCCTTTTTACGCGGCGTACTTAATTATTATGTAACCCAAGTGTAAAAAGCGTTTGTAACATAATGCGCGCAAGTTTAAGTTATCCTATTCAAGAATAATTACTTGTAAATATTTTTCTTAATAATGTCAGAAAACGCTTTATAAAGCGATAACGTATGGTATAATCTTATCTGAAATTTATGGGTAGGCAGTTAAATGCTCAAAAATAAAATATCATTTATTACATGTATATTACTACTAGATCCAGGTGTTCATGACATTTTCATTTCTTTTTACATTTTTTGGCTTTTTCTTTTTTAAGGTCATTGTTTGCCAATTTTTTCATTTTTGTAAAAATTGCAAACGAGTTGCAATAACCAAAACTAGGATTTCTAGAAGAAGAAGAAAAGCTTCAACAACTTGCATTGGCAATCAACTACGTATACCAATCATAGCCTTTTTAACTTTTCCTTTAGCGCTATTCCCAACTTTTATTTCAACGCTGTAGTCACACTTCCCAACTATTACCTTATATTAGGTATTTTTATTGAATTTGGAGGTACTTGAAAAAGTTAATCGTTCAACCTTCTGTCAGCTACTTGAGAAATCTTATCCACTTTTTCAGCCAAACAGAGTGGAACATAACGATGTTTTACCATTTTAACGGATGCTTCACCAAACATATTAAAAGCCGGAAAATTAATTAAATGTTTTTATCAAAAACTGCCGCATGTCACTTGCCTTGATCACGCATTAAATAGGGTTGCTGAGGAAATTCAGGCAAATTATCTGGATGTAGATAGACTTATTTCAAATATTAAAAAATATTTTCTTGAAATCTGTTTATTGTAGTCTTTCTCTCTTTATTTACTTTACATTACTTTGTAGTCTCTTTATTGAAGTCTTTCGCAGAAGAAATGCGAGCTCCTAGTTTAACTTCTCCACTAAATCCTTTGATACAGCGTTAAGAACATGGTGGATGCATATTCGTTACAAAGTTTGAAAATTTCAGTGCAGTAAAGGCGACAATAAATGAGTTTCAGCCGGAGTATGTAGCAAATATTCAAATTGCGTAATGTCTGTTCTCTCAGTAAAAAGTAGAAGGAAATTTCGCATATGATCAAACTTCAGCATTTTACCTTCCATTATTAATGGCTCCGAAACACAAAATGGAACTAGTTGACTCAGTTGGTTACGTCGATAAAGAAAGCGAAGTCCTAAAAAAAGGCTAAGGAGAAGACAAGACACTCTATTGTTTCAAAATTAAACCATGTTTTAAGTAAAAAATAAACTCCTTGTTTCAGAAAAAAATTCTGGCATTTTAACTAGAGAGACAGAGATATCAGGAATTGATGAAGAATTTTCCATAGAAATGAAAGTGTCTTCATAAAAATCTTCAAATATGTTCCAATAACATATGTAAGTTTCTTTCTGTGAGTCATTGTAATAACATATGTAAGTTTCTTTCTGCGAGTCGTTATATAACACATGTAATGCTAACAAGAACTTTTCAAGGCATAATGATTTGCTTTCATAAAATAAAATACACTTTTCACAACGTTAAAAGTCGCATAATTCTTCAGTGCAATTTTGCTGTTCTTATGAATGATTAGATTATATATCATGAAAATTCATTTATAACATGTATTTACTTCTTGTTTTCTTTGATTCTAAAATATCATGGGGAAAGGATGAAAATCGTAGTCTGTGAATTATCTAAAGTTAAAGTTACTTAATTTACAACTTGGAAAAATATAATACAAATTCTTTTTCCGGATTTTTTTAATCTTAAGAGAATTCTTTCGACTTTTTAGGTCATTTTTCCATTTTTTAAGGGCAGTTTTTCATCTTTTTAAGGGCAGTTATTCATCTTTTTAAGGGAAGATTTTCATCTTTTTAAGGGCGTTCTATAGGAATTTTTAAGTTATCAAGATCCGGGTCCTAATTATTACTAGTTATTATATAAAATTATTAAATAAATTAGTACGATCTGAACCTGTTTAAAAATACCCCTATTTCTTTCTTTTTAAGGGAGTAAAGGAAAGACTGTTCAAGCTGTACCTAAGGGGCATCAGTTCCTTAATCTTTCGCTGAGATTTATTGATCAAAGGTAAAACATTGCGAAATACAATACAAGATGATTACGAAGTGCGATGTAGGACTTCTGATTGTTTGGCTTTTTTATGGCGCAAGAGCATCTGGGCTATACTGCGCCAAGTAGAACTTTTGTAACCTTAAATGCAGAAATACTGTGAAGTGCAATACAAACTCGTTATTAAGTGCATTACAGAACAGTTGGGAAGTACAAGTATCATGTAACAACATAACTTGTTCATTTAAGTCGAAACTAAAACTTGAAAATTTCAAGAAATTTTAGTTCCCCAATTATTTTTTAATTTTCAAAATATTTCTCTCTCTCTCTCTAACACATACTTTCGAAACACGTCATAAATCTTTTTTAAAGCAGAAAGAAGCCTCTAATATCGTCATGTAGTAGTAGCTGATATATTTCGTTTGAAGATAAAAAAATGGTAAATATGCAATGCAATATATTTTATGTATATTAATTCTTCATTATTCAAAAATTATATAAAGGTAAATTATTTTCTACTTTTCACAAGACCTAAACTATGTGTACTTATAGTCGTGTAAGAAAATCGTACAGGCATACACAAAAACCAGAAATATTTTTTAATAATTATGTCATAGTTTAATAATACTGTAATGCGCAATATAAAACACGAAATTATGTATTGTAAGCTGTACGTTAATTAATCTCAAATGATTTATGCGCAAATCATAAATTTTCATAACGTTTTTATGTAAAAAACACATGAATTCCAGTTTATAACCTTTGAGATACTGGAGTTATTCGGATTTAAATTCAGAAAATACGAAAAACCTTCAAATTTTCTTAGAAATCTTCTTTTGCTTTGTGTTGAAATTGGAGATTAACTTACGATACGAAAATTTGAAGCGTCTTAAAGAAAACAAGTTGAAAAACTAGAGAGAAAATGTGCTCCCTTCTTTCCAATATCAAATGAATTCCATATTAACTCTGTTTTTTCTGTGGTTGGAGAAGTGTATCTTCTATTTTCAAAAGAATTTCTTAAAATTGCTGCTATTACACAAGGGCTGCTATGTATATTTCTGGTCTAACATAGAAAGCAATGCAATATTGTAATCATTTGTTATTTATTGCTTTTCGAAGTATTCGCCATCATATTCTATGCACTTTTTTATTCGTATAAAACCAGTCATCGAACCGCTGGGCCCATCTTTTTGCAGGCGCCTCAGAAACAAGCTGTTTGTGAGCCTCGACCTCGGCTTCAGCTGAAGAAAAAACAAACCACGCATTTTATCCTTAATTATTGGGAAAAGGAAGAAGTCACACGGCGATGTCTGGACTGTATGGCGGGTAGGTCATTGTTTTTGCTCCTGAATCGGTTAAAAACTTTATTGCCTTAGCGGCTGTGTGTGAACATGCGTTGTCATGGTGGACGATGATGAGGCTTCTGGGTCGTCTTGCGCGAGCTTTTGCCATGACTTTTGACACGCAAATGCTTGTGTACCATTCAGCATTGAACGTACGACGATCTTCTAACAGAACTGTGATGGTATGACCAGGTTTACTCAAAAAGGTAGCGACCATCTTCTTGCTAGTGCTTCTACATCGTATCACTTTGTTGGTTTTTCCTCGTCGGGAAACACCCACTGCGACGACTGGCGTTTGTTTTCCGGGTCATAATAGTATATCCACGTTTCTTCATCTGTGACGATGTCGAACACTGCTTTAGAAGTTCCCCGGTGGAAATCTTTGATCCCTACCTTACTCCAATCGCCACGATAATTTTTTTGAGTCTCTGACAAATTATGGGGATCCACCTAGCATATAACCGTTTGACACCTAAATTTTCATGCAAAATCTTATGAATTGAAGTCATTGATATGCGTAAGGATGCTTTAATATCACGGTAAGTTATTCGGCTATCCTCTTCAATTAGCCATTCATTTCATTCAGCCATTCATTTCAGCCATTCTTCATTAACATCTATGTTAATCTTGGTGACAGCTGTAACAGGAGCACCCTCGCGAGGCTCGTCGGACAGCGAAACACGTCCACGTGCAAATTGGTTATACCACGTTTTCACAGTGTTTAAGGGTGGTACTTCATCACCAAAGTACCGATGAAGCTTTTCTGCACATTTTTTACGGGACACACCGTCTTTAAAACAGAACAAAATCATTGCACGATAATTTTCTCGGGAAATTTCCATTTTCTAACCAGAGTGTTTTACATTAACAACTGGCATAAATAAAGAACAAAAGATTTTGGCTCTCTTTCAAAGCAATGCTTTCTTAAAAATGTCAAAAATTACGAAAAATTCTATTCAACTAGCACCATCCATTGAGAAGTAGGCGAGGCCAAGACTACAAATCGCGACCTACGTATTTATGTGTGTTTATGTACATTTATTATTTTAAAAGCATTTTGTTTGAAAAGCTGGTAGAAGCTTATTTTAGTTTTAGTAATCAGAAAAATAAACGCTTCGGACCAGAGTCGAATCCGCAACAATCAATTTATCAGAATGTGGCGGAAGGATACGTGAATTGATTTACATGTGTGATATACATTATAACCAACTAATTATTTTATGAAAGTATCCAGGTGGTGTTCGGTCACCTGAGTATAAAATAGTCCCTGATTCCCGAGACTAGGCCCGAAAGGCCAGAGACTAGGGACCTCAGTTGGAGGAGGCCTCAAAATTTTGAGGGTTGTTTTTTTTTCAGAAGTTGATTTGAGTCGAATTTTTTAGGTTGACCTTTGGTTATTTACTTTTGATCATTATCTGCAAAATTTTTACGTAAATGCTTACGTTTCTGGGAGAATTCGTGGGTTCACTCCAAATTTGAGGGAAGATATCAATTAATATATGTACGTAATTTTTATATACTTTCAGATCCCTCCCCCTTCTAAATCCCTCACCGCACGTAAGGGAGGGCCTCCCCCCACATCTAATACTATGCCTACAGCCCCATTTGTCTTAATCGGGCCCTCGTATAAAACCTATATGAGAGTGGTTCTTAACCGAAGGGGGGAACTATAGACGTAACTTGGGGGGGACTCAAATTGTAGCAATACTTCTTCTGCTGATTAACAAAGCAATTTTTAAAGTGGGGGATTACATCGTGAAATACTGTGAAAAGGTCGCTTTTCGCGATCTGTTTTAGCTCCAACTTAAGCCTCTGTTCACATCGCGCTTTAAACCAGCACTGAAGCTGTGCATTGTTTTAAGACGTTTAACCCTCGCATCAATTTTCTACATCTATACTATACCAGCAGTGAGACAATTCGTCCAGTGACGGAATCAATGAACAGGTCTGTTAGAGACCTTAGAATTATAGGCTGACGCATCAGCCGCCATTTTGTTGTAGAATTCCGGTTTCATTTACCTCAGCAATAAAGGTTTTCCACATTGGCGCAATGATCGCTGTTTTGGCAAAAAATAATCCACAATCCGCGATTTTCATTGACGCAACTTTTAAAGTGTCGCCAATAAACACAATTTGCAACAATAACTTAGGCATTAAAATGGCGGATGCACCAGCTCCCCTCTTTTTTAGGAGCTTTAGGTGTGCTCATTTATGACCAGCGAGCACTAAAAAACAAAAATGGGAACCTACCGTATTCACAACATGCGAAAGTGGTGTAATCAGTTTTCTACCCGTGTTGTTGATCCCCCAGCTCCATGTAAACGAATGCTAATGTGAATGCTGGAAATAGAAACACCTTTATATTTCCTGCATTCGTTTACATCAGTGGTTCCCAACTGGTGGTCCGCCAAAGAGTCCCAAATGGTCCGCGAGACGGGTCATTATTTAAAAAGAAATAATAATTAATAAAAACGCTTATAAAAATTATTATTAAATATTAAAATTAAATATAAAAATGAAATTGATAGTACATTTGCAATATTTTACAATCTGATGGAACTTCAGAAAACGGTTCGTATTAAAAGTAATTC
>QLNU02014176.1:33301620-33311904 GCA_006491805.2 Dysdera silvatica | reverse complement strand
TTGTAGTCTCTTTATTGAAGTCTTTCGCAGAAGAAACGCGAGCTTCTAGTTTAACTTCTCCACTAAATCCTTTGATACAGCGTTAAGAACATGGTGGATGCATATTCGTTACAAAGTTTGAAAATTTCAATGCCGTGAAGGCGACAGTAAATGAGTTTCAGCCGGAGTACGTAGCATCTATTCAAATTGCGCGATGTCTGTTCTCTCAGGAAAAAGTAGAAGGAAATTTGGCATATATAAGATCAAACTTCAGCATTTTACCTTATATTATTAAGGGCTCCGAAACACAAAATGGAACTAGTTGACTCAGTTGGTTACGTCGATAAAGAAAGCGAAGTCCTAAAAAAAGGCTAAGGAGAAGACAAGACACTCTATTGTTTCAAAATTAAACCATGTTTTAAGTAAAAAATAAGCTCCTTGTTCCAGAAAAAAATTCTGGCATTTTAATTAGAGAGACAGAGATATCAGGAATTGATGAAGAATTTTCCATAGAAATGAAAGTGTCTTCCTAAAAATCTTCAAATATGCTCCAACAACATACGTAAGTTTCATTCTGCGAGTCGTTATATAACATATGTAATGTTAACAAGAACTTTTCAAGGCATAATGATTTGCTTTCATAAAATAAAATACACTTTTCACAACGTTAAAAGTCGCATAATTCTTCAGTGCAATTTTGCTGTTCTTATGAATGATTAGATTATACATCATTAAAATTCATTTATAACATGTATTTACTTCTTGTTTTCTTTGATTCTAAAATATCATGGGGAAAGGATGAAAATCGTAGTCTGTGAATTATCTAAAGTTAAAGTTACTTAATTTACAACTTGGAAAAATATAATACAAATTCTTTTTCCGGATTTTTTTAATCTTAAGAGAATTTTTTCGACTTTTTAGGTCATTTTTCCATCTTTTTAAGGGCAGTTTTTCATCTTTTTAAGAACAGTTATTCATCTTTTTAAGGGAAGATTTTCATCTTTTTAAGGGCGTTCTTTAGGAATTTTTAAGTTATCAAGATCCGGGCCCTAATTATTACTAGTTATTATATAAAATTATTAAATAAATTAGTACGATCTGAACCTGTTTAAAAATACCCCTATTTCTTTCTTTTTAAGGGAGTAAAGGAAAGACTGTTCAAGCTGTACCTAAGGGGCATCAGTTCCTTAATCTTTCGCTGAGATTTATTGATCAAAGGTAAAACATTGCGAAATACAATACAAGATGATTACGAAGTGCGATGTAGGACTTCTGATTGTTTGGCTTTTTTATGGCGCAAGAGCATCTGGGCTATACTGCGCCAAGTAGAACTTTTGTAACCTTAAATGCAGAAATACTGTGAAGTGCAATACAAACTCGTTATTAAGTGCATTACAGAACAGTTGGGAAGTACAAGTATCATGTAACAACATAACTTGTTCATTTAAGTCGAAACTAAAACTTGAAAATTTCAAGAAATTTTATTTCCCCAATTATTTTTTAATTTTCAAAATATTTCTCTCTCTCTCTCTCTCTCTAACACATACTTACGAAACACGTCATAAAACTTTTTTAAAGCAGAAAGAAGCCTCTAATATCGTCATGTAGTAGTCGCTGATATATTTCGTTTGAAGATAAAAAAAATGGTAAATATGCAATGCAATATATTTTATGTATATTAATTCTTCATTATTCAAAAATTATATAAAGGTAAATTATTTTCTACTTTTCACAAGACCTAAACTATGTGTACTTATAGTCGTGTAAGAAAATCGTACAGGCATACACAAAAACCAGAAATATTTTTTAATAATTATGTCATAGTTTAATAATACTGTAATGCGCAATATAAAACACGAAATTATGTATTGTAAGCTGTACGTTAATTAATCTCAAATGATTTATGCGCAAATCATAAATTTTCATAACGTTTTTATGTAAAAAACACATGAATTCCAGTTTATAACCTTTGAGATACTGGAGT
This sequence comes from Dysdera silvatica, assembly GCA_006491805.2. NCBI lineage: Eukaryota > Metazoa > Arthropoda > Arachnida > Araneae > Dysderidae > Dysdera > Dysdera silvatica. The sequence goes on along the minus strand of QLNU02014176.1, from coordinate 33,309,941 downwards.
TATTCGGATTTAAATTCAGAAAATACGAAAAACCTTCAAATTTTCTTAGAAATCTTCTTTTGCTTTGTGTTGAAATTGGAGATTAACTTACGATACGAAAATTTGAAGCGTCTTAAAGAAAACAAGTTGAAAAACTAGAGAGAAAATGTGCTCCCTTCTTTCCAATATCAAATGAATTCCATATTAACTCTGTTTTTTCTGTGGTTGGAGAAGTGTATCTTCTATTTTCAAAAGAATTTCTTAAAATTGCTGCTATTACACAAGGGCTGCTATTTATATTTCTGGTCTAACATAGAAAGCAATGCAATATTGTAATCATTTGTTATTTATTGCTTTTCGAAGTATTTGCCATCACATTCTATGCACTTTTTCATTCGTATAAAACCAGTCATCGAAACGCTGGGCCCATCTTTTTGCAGGCGCCTCAGAAACAAGCTGTTTGTGAGCCTCGACCTCTGCTTCAGCTGAAGAAAAAACAAACCACGCATTTTATCCTTAATTATTGGGAAAAGGAAGAAGTCACACGGCGATGTCTGGACTGTATGGCGGGTAGGTCATTGTTTTTGCTCCTGAATCGGTTAAAAACTTTATTGCCTTAGCGGCTGTGTGTGATGATGCGTTGTCATGGTGGACGATGATGAGGCTTCTGGGTCATCTTGCGCGAGCTTTTGCCATGACTTTTGACACGCAAACGCTTGTGTACCATCCAGCATTGAACGTACGACGATCTTCTAACAGAACTGTGATGGTATGGCCAGGTTTACTCAAAAAGGTAGCGACCATCTTCTTGCCAGTGCTTCTACATCGTATCACTTTGTTGGTTTTTCCTCGTCGGGAAACACCCACTGCGACGACTGGCGTTTGTTTTCCGGGTCATAATAGTATATCCACGTTTCTTCATCTGTGACGATGTCGAACACTGCTTTAGAAGTTCTCCGGTGGAAATCTTTGATCACTACCTTACTCCAATCGCCACGATAATTTTTTTGAGTCTCTGTCAAATTATGGTGGATCCATCGAGCACATAACCGTTTGACACCTAAATTTTCATGCAAGATCTTATGAATTGAAGTTATTGATATGCCTAAGGATGCTTCCATATCACGGTGAGTTATTCGGTTGTCTTCTTCAATTAACCGGGTCACTGCATCGATGTTAATCACGGTGACAGCTGTAACAGGAGCACCCTCACGAGGCTCATCGCATAGCGAAAGACGTTTACGTTTAAATTCGTTATACCACGTTTTCACAATGCTTAAGGGTGGTGCTTCATCACCAAAATAACGATGAAGCTTTTCTGCACATTCTTTACGCAACACACCTTCATTAAAACAGAACAATATCTTTGTAAGATAATTTTCTCGAGAAATTTCAATTTTTTAACGAGAGCGTTTTACATCAACTGCCATAAACAAAGAACAAAAGCTTTTGGCTCTCTGCCAAAGCAAGGCATTGTTAAAAATATCAAAGATTACGAAAAACTCAATTCAACTAACGACATCTGTTGAGAAGTAGGTGAGGCCAAGACAATAAATCGCGACTTACGTATTTATGTGTGTTTATGTAGATTTATTATTTTAAAAGCATTTTGTTTGAAAAGCTGGTAGAAGCTTATTTTAGTTTTAGCAATCAGAAAAATAAACGCTTCGGACCAGAGTCGAATCCGCAACAATCAATTTATCAGAATGTGGCGGAAGGATACGTGAATTGATTTACATGTGTGATATACATTATAACGAACTAATTATTTTATGAAAGTATCCAGGTGGTGTTCGGTCACCTGAGTATAAATTAGTCCCTGATTCCCGAGACTAGGCCCGCAAGGCCAGAGACTAGGGACCTCACTTGGAGGAGGCCTCAAAATTTTGAGGGTTTTTTTTTTCAGAAGTTGATTTGAGTCGAATTTTTTAGGTTGACCTTTGGTTATTTACTTTTGATCATTATCTGCAAAATTTTTACGTAAATGCTTACGTTTCTGGGAGAATTCGTGGGTTCACTCCAAATTTGAGGGAAGATATCAATTAATATATGTACTTAATTTTTATATACTTTCAGATCCCTCCCCCTTCTAAATCCCTCACCGCACGTAAGGGAGGGCGCCCCCCCATCTAATACTATGCCTACAGCCCCATTTGTCTTAATCGGGCCCTCGTATAAATCCTATATGAGAGAGGTTCTTAACCGAAGGGGGGAACTATAGACGTAACTTGGGGGGGGGGACTCAAATTGTAGCAATACTTCTTCTGCTGATTAACAAAGCAATTTTTAAAGTGGGGGATTACATCGTGAAATACTGTGAAAAGGTCGCTTTTCGCGATCTGTTTTAGCTCCAACTTAAGCCTCTGTTCACATCGCGCTTTAAACCAGCACTGAAGCTGTGCATTGTTTAAAGACGTTTAACCCTCGCATCAATTTTCTACATCTATACTATACCAGCAGTGAGACAATTCGTCCAGTGACGGAATCAATGAACAGGTCTGTTAGAGACCTTAGAATTATAGGCTGACGCATCAGTCGCCATTTTGTTGTATACTTCCGGTACCATTTACCTTGGCGATAAAGGTTTTCCGCTTTGGCGCAATGATCGCTATTTTGGCATAAAAATAATCAACAATCCGCGATTTTCATTGACGCAACTTTTAAAGTGTCGCCAATAAACACAATTTGCAACAATAACTTAGGCATTAAAATGGCGGATGCACCAGCTCCCCTCTTTTTTAGGAGCTTTAGGTGTGCTCATTTATGACCAGCGAGCACTAAAAAACAAAAATGGGAACCTACCGTATTCACAACATGCGAAAGTGGTGTAATCAGTTTTCTACCCGTGTTGTTGATCCCCCAGCTCCATGTAAACGAATGCTAATGTGAATGCTGGAAATAGAAACACCTTTATATTTCCCGCATTCGTTTACATCAGTGGTTCCCAACTGGTGGTCCGCGAAGAAGTCCCAAGTGGTCAGCGAGACAGTCCCAAGTGGTCAGCGAGACGGGTCATTATTAAAAAAAAGCTTATAATTATTATTAAATATTAAAATTAATTATAAAAATGAAATTGATTGCATATTTGTAGTATTTTACAATCTGACGGAACTTCAGAAAACGGTTCGTATTAAAAGTAATTCGTCTTAAGCGTGTTCATCTTAACGAGGTTTGATTGTATTATTATTAGATTTTATTATTTCTTTTTCTGTTTATTTATTTATTTTTACTAAAGAACGATTTTACAAACACATTTTCCCCAAAAAAGACCCGGCTCCCTTTTTTATTAAGGTCTTGAAGCCAACTCTTGAGAATTTTTCAAAGTGGTCCGCGAGTCCAATTGAAGTGGAAAAATGGTCCGCGGCTTAAACTGAGTTGGGAACCACTGGTTTACATGGATTCAAGGCATGGATTCAACAACATGGCGGAAAACTGGCTACACTTTTTTTTGGCTGGCGCTCCCTCTATTTTTTTTTTTTTTCAAGGCTCGCTGTTTAGGACAGATGAGTAAATTCATTCGTTCATTCCTCCAGTGAATGTTTTTACACATCTGTAACGTATAGGGGCCTTAAAGCTTACCATCAGTTGAGTGCTTTGCTCTAGAGTGCTAGTGTTAAGACGGGTGTTAAGTTCCTTTAACTTAATATTTTGTATATCTGCTTTACTTAAAGTTTAATTATTTTTTATTAAAATTTGTGATTATTTTTACAGAGAGTGTTATTTTGGATACATATCAGTATTACGATATAATGATCTGAGCCTTAAATAGCGTAAGGGGGCAATCAGAATAGTGTATTCCAGAGCCGTAACCAGGTTGGGGCTATAGGGGGATGAGCTCATTGGAAATGTAGTCACCCACCCCACCCAACCTGAGAAATATTTTTCTCAAAAATCAAATATTATTGAAACTTATTTTAAATTTTGTGTTCTGTACAACATTTTACATGACAATAGAAGTTGTTATTTGATGTTAAAATGTATTCAAAATAATTTTTTATGGTAGATCTAGTGTATATAATTGTCTTACAGAGGTTTGAGTCATCATTTATTTTATAGTAAGGACAAGGGAAATTATATAGAGGTATATTAGAATAAGTTTTAATGAAAAATTTACGTTCAGAAATTTATTTATGAATGTTGAATGCATGTCTGCTTATATATTTACTTATAGTATTACTAAATATATTAATAAAATTCATCAAAACATTTACGAATTTTCAGCCCTTCCTCTGTAGTTTTCTGAGCGCCCCTGTAACTTTCAGAGCCCCCTGTAACACACCTCTAGGTACGGGCCTGGTATATTCTTCAGTAGTAACAATAATAATGATGATGATGAAGTTTATGACATTAAGAGGTATTTAGTAATGCATACAAAATCCTGGAAAACGTGTCCAAGACACTTCATATAAACTCCGTAACGTGGTTTAGAGCACATATTAAAAGCAGTGCACATGGGCACATGTATAAGTGGGTAGTGGGACTTGAACTCACCCCTAGTCGTTCAAAAATTTGATTTGCCCGATGCTGCCATGCATTTTCTTTAAAAAAAATTTGAAATCACATTTTAAAATAAGGCAAATTTAGTTCATCGCTTATTGTCAAGCAGTATCAATTACTTTTGTAGCATTTTAATATCTTGTACATTCACTAAAATGTTTGACAGTCTTGAGAAAGAGGTAATTATTTTTCTAAGCACCCCCCCTACCCAAAAGTACTCACATGAGCGCCCATGGCGGTGCATCTTGGATCGTACACGCAAAAAAACAAAAAAAAACATATATAGTATTTTTAAAAATGTAAGAAAGTTATGTAAAATTGAAATGACAGGAAATTGACAGAAATAGAGATAGCAGAAACACAGTAAAAACATTAAAAATAAAAAATAAAAACAGAATAACAATAAATTAGCAAAAATATTTTCACTGCCAATAAGTTTAACAACTTCATAGGAACCTTAAAATACGGTAAGTGATTAAAAACCAACAACTTGAGATAAGAAACGGAGAGAATTCGACAAACATAGCATAATAAATGGAAAATGAAAAAAGTGACACCACGTGTAGGAACTTTTTCAAGGGAGGCTCCAAGCACGTGGTCCTTCAGCAATGGAATGTTTCTGTATGGAAAATAGCTGAAGTTAAAATGTTCTAAGCTTCCCGACATTTCAGGAGCAAAAAACGAGCCGAATTAAAACGAATAAAATTTATGAAAATGATAAAAAATTGGGGGATATACATTGGGATGCAGACGGAATAACGATACAGCGAACAAGGTGTGAACAAAGTTAGGCTTAAACGGAAAAGAGCGGGGGGAGGGCAGCAGAGTTTCAAGCCTAAAGCTAAGGAAGCCAAAAGCGTTAGGAAAGCCTCCAAAATGGACAGATTTCAGAGCAATCTTTTTGTTTTTTTTTGAACCTATTAAAAAAATAAGCAATAAAACGTTCCGGTATTAGATTGCCTTTCAGTCTGCATTCAAGCAATTTAATAGCTTCTAAAACGCTTGAGTCTTCAAATTCTGTGGGTTCTTTTTAATTGAGAAATAATACTATTGCCTTGAACTTTGATGCTTATATTAGATTCGAAACTAGGCAAGGCAATCACCTTGAACGGGAAATCCATCTATTGTTTTCGACCGCCAAGATTTACATGAATTGGGCAATGTCATCTACCTTAAAGATCTCAAACTGAAGAAGACAAACATTAAAAATTGCTTTAATGTTTTAGATCTCCATATAGAACTGGTTAAAAATTTCTGTACAGGATCTTGCATCTATGACAAAACAAAGTCCCTGGACATCGACATAAGACAGAAGCTCATTAGGAAACAAGTATGTAAGAGGGTGGATTTAAAGAAATTAAAAGAAAATACCGAGGCATTCAAGTTGGAATTAAAAAATCGCTTTTCTGCACTGGAAGGACTTATTGAAGAAGTTGACATCTCAGAAGCAAATGAAAACATTGTTAAGACAATAATTGAAACTGCTGGGGAAATTGGTGGTGTAATATGTAAAAAGCAGAATAGCAAATTATCTGAGAAGACGAAACAACTCATGAAAAGGCGAAGACTTATGAAGGTGGACAATCAAAATACCAGTTGCAAGATCGAGTATGTAGAACTTTGCAAAACTTTGCGCAAAAACATGAAAGAAGATATAAGAAAATTCAATTGTGAGTTAGTAAGGAAGGCCATTGAAAGCAACAAGAGCCTTAGGGTTGTTAAAGGGAGTTTGTCTATTGGGAAGAAACACATCATTGCATTAAAAGGAGAGGATGGCACTGTAACAAGAAATAGGGAAGAAATACTTAGAAGAGTTGAAGAATTGTAGAGGAAACTATGTGTAGGAAACAGCGAATTAAACGAAGACTCTGAGATAGTCGAAGGAACAGCTCCTAAAATCTTATAAGAGGAGAGAGCATTTACAATAAAAGGTTCGAAGAAAAGAAGAGCCTCTGGCAATGATAGCATTACATTAGATACCTTAAAAGAAGCTGGAGAACATGTAGAAGACATACTCGCAATACTCTTTACCAAATGCCTTAACAGTGGTAACATACCAAACCACTGGGATTCTGCAACAGTAATTCTTTCGCATAAGAAAGGCGATAAAGAGGAGTGGAAAAATTACCGACCAATCAGCTTATTACCTGCAATTCATAAAATCTTCACAAAAGTACTAACACTTCGCCTGCAGAAAAAATTAGATGCAGCTCAACCAAGAGAACAAGCTGGATTTCGAAGTGGATTCAGTACAGTGGACCATATTCAAGTATTAAGAGAATTAATTGAAAGAACACATGAATATGAACTTCCATTGTGTGTGGCATTTATTGACTATGAGAAGGCCTTTGACTCTATTAAAACATCAGCAGTCATCAACTCTTTAAGATCAGCAGACATCGAGGATGTGTACATTGACATGGTGAAACGTGTGTATAAAAATGCAAGTGCAAAATTTCGGTTACATAAAGATACCAAAACTATCAAAATTGGTAAAGGTGTGAGGCAGGGAGATACCATTTCTCCAAAACTTTTTACTTCAGCTTTACAGATGATTTTTCAGCAGATAAATTGGAATAACAAGGGAATAAAAATAAATGGTGAATATTTAAATCATTTGCGGTTTGCTGATGACATTGTTATTTTTTCAACGAACCCATCAGAACTCCAAGACATGGTACAGGAGCTCTCAACTAGAAGTAAAGAAGTTGGACTCAAGATGAACCTACAAAAAACTAAGATCATGTTCAATAATTTCGTAGAGGAAACAAAAATACAAGTTGACAACATTGAGCTAGAAATTGCTGATTCATATATTTACCTTGGCCAGCTGATTTCAATGGATGGCAACATTATGAAAGAACTCAACAGACGTATTAAACTTGGCTGGAGTGCATTTGGAAGAAACAGTTTTATCCTGAAGGGGAAATTGCCTTTGTGTCTAAAAAGAAAGGTCTTCAACCAGTGTGTATTGCCAGTCCTCTCTTATGGATCAGAGACATGGAGTCTAACAGTTGGAGCAATACGAAAGTTACAGACAACGCAAAGGAGCATGGAGAGGTGCATGCTTGGAATAACTAGGAGAGATCGAAAAAGAAACACTTGGGTGAGAGAGCAAACTAGAGTAGAGGACATCATTGTTAAAGTAAAAGGACTGAAATGGCGATGGGCTGGGCATATCGCAAGAAGAACTGATCAACGATGGACAACGCAAATTCTCAACTGGATTCCAAGAGACCACCGAAGACCTAGAAAACGTCCTCAAACTAGATGGGTGGATGAAATAAGAAAAGAGGTTGGGGTGACGTGGAAACGAATGGCCCAGGATAGACTTGTGTGGAAAGCATTTGGAGAGACCTTCATCCAGCAGTGGATAGATAATGATGATGATGATATATATATATATTCAACAGCTGTTAGAAAATGAAACTAAAATTAGAATAAAATATTTATTGCACATTAGATCTGCTCTTAAAGGAGACATAACTGTTACATACCTAACTGTAACTGTCGATGATATTATGAGTCTTGGTGGTCAGGTTGTATTTAATGACTTATAATTTTTAAATTTAGATGATATATTCGAATATTTGCCTGATGATATTGGACCCATTTTAGTGTACATAGCTGCTTATGCTGCTTACAAAATTTGTAGATATATTGATTGTCAAAATTGTAAAATGCTTCTACGTGATGTTATTATTACTTGTGAATTTTCGAAACATTTAAATGTCATTAATGTTCTGGATAGAGTTTCTTTGAAAAAGCCAACTACTGTATGTGTTTTGGTGACACACTCGGGTGAGAGAGCAAACTAGAGTAGAGGACATCATTGTTAAAGTAAA
>QLNU02014176.1:33277541-33301520 GCA_006491805.2 Dysdera silvatica | reverse complement strand
TATTTATAATTTATTCTTCAGATATATTATGTACAAGTGTTTGTCGGTTGAGTACTGAAGCTCCAGGTGGTCTTGATTTGGTCATTTTCAATAACCTTACAAGCTTTGTGATCCCACCAATTTTTGTTGACGGCCATGTTGTATTGTGTCACAGGTGCCAATGAATCATCGAAGCTACTTTATTGTCTAAGTAGTCTGTATGCGCAACCTTTTGCATTCACAGATGAGATGATCCATTATTTCATCTGTTTCTTTTCGTAGACGGAATTGTTGTCAATGCACGATTTTTCTATTTTCAACTTAATTACGTTCGTTCTCAATTCCTATTCCTGGGCATACATTAAAAAACCATTGTTTTTTTTAACATACAATTTCCTAACCACGGTAGAGTTTGTTTATTATCAGCTGCTCCTATTGTGTACCTAAAATGTCCGTAGAAGATTATATTATGCTATTGTGCTGTTTTCATCTCAATAAAGAATCTTTTTTTAAGTTCTTCCTCATATCCTTGTGTTTCGATAATTTTACTTTGCTTACCTTCATCATCAGTTTGCTCCTCCTCATTATTATTATTATGTCCGTTATATATTGTTATATTACACAGCATCAAGGAGATAATCACTATCCTCTTGATCTGGAGTTCTTGGTTCAGTTCAAGTCTCACCCAGAAACCTGAGAACTGTCCATATACCTTCTTAATATATAGGCGGTGCCCAGTAAGGCAGTTTTTTGTAGGTCTGTTGTCGTTATGTCAGTAATGTCCACTGCAATGTCGATGATAAATACCTATTTTTCCTTCACCAATGTTATGTCTGGTATATTGTGTTTTAAATGTCTGTCTGTTTAAAGCCGAAAGTCCCACAGGATTTTTATTTAGTCGTTTTCTGTCACTTTTTTGCTTCATGTTCCCAGTAATCATTGGTCATCATCATTATTATTATAGTATTCAGTCACCGCATTCATGCGTACACTGGATTGTATAAATAGGCGAAGCGGCTGAATATCCGCGCTGTCACAAAAATTTCCATCTGATTTAGCCATCATATCAAGCGATATCAAATGGTGAAAATTGAAATTGGCGATATGTTTTTCAGCTTGGTGATTAACGATTATTCCCTGAGACTTTCCAAAACATCAATCAAGAAGGAACAAATGATTTAACGTGAACTCCAAACCACGGAACATTCACAGCCATCAATCTACAGTTGCATTGTGTTTTGGACAACCGATTAATCGGTCCTTTGGCTATGGATTGCAAATATCGATTACACAAAAATCTAAGGGAACGTTGCCAAAACGGGACTGCGAATTTCTTCCTCGAAATCTTAAATAGGATTAATGAGATTCGAGTCCGAATTAGGTTGTGTGCGATTTTAAGTGCAAGCACAGCAAAGGCCACACTGCACAGAAACCTGATTTTTTCCTAGGAATCCAAACCTCTGCTACTAAGCAAGTCAAACCCCGAACTACGGTGGGTAGAAAAACAGCTCGCGTCCTACGATGCCATTATAAATTGGACCATGGCCCAATATAGAAAAATTCATCACCAGGGGGCGCCAAGAGCCAACTTGTTCCTCCAGGCCACTTCAACCGGCCCCCATAAACCCTTCCCTGGGCCAAGCCCCCCCACAGCATAGGTCCTTGCTAGCGCGGACCCCTAGGCTTCATCCGGGCCCCTGCTGTCCCCCCTCTCGCCAACTAGGTGCGTCACCACTACATCGTAGTGCAGTTAGCTCATATTTTTACAAAGAATATAAATTTTCAACTTCTTACAGCCCAGCACGCCCAACCCTCAAACTACCATTTTAATGGGTAAATTGTTTCCTTTTTTATTTATTTCTGTGAGTTGAATCCGAATTAACAGTGCGCTAAACAAAAGCTTTACTATTGTGCCACAAGAGGGCGTTTAAGCGGAGCTCCTTGTGGTTCAAGGACCATTATTGTTCTTGTGCCATAAAACTTCACTAAAATACTTCAGGATAATGAAAGAGCCATGATGACGGTAAATTTCTGTCCAGGTAAAATTTGATCTGGACATGGAAAATAAATCAGGACAACATATTTAGAAACAAAAAATAGAAAAAACAACATTTTTAAGCGTAATTAGAATTTTATTACGGAAATTTCAGCGCGTTTCGGGTGGAATTTGGACGTCCTTCGTCTGGCACTGAAGCAAACATCAAAATGTTGACGCTCTAACTGGCTACACAACCCATCGCTGAATCGGCAAAATTTCGTTATCTTTATATAAATCGAACACTACGCAGATTAAATCAAACAACAATGTCAATCAATCAACGTTTATTGGCGTAGTGATACCAACGCCGATGGTATGGCGTGATTAGATGGTGAAACGTTCGAAAGAAAATAAATATTTCTGCCTTCGGTGGGACCTGAACCCACGACCTTCCACTTCAGGTCCCACCGAACGCAGAAATATTTATTTTCTTTCGAACGTTTCACCATCTAATCACGCCATAACATCGGCGCTGGTATCACTACGCCAATAAACGTTGAGTTATATTGTTGTTTGACTTCGTTGTTTGTTTTAGTGCTAGACGGACATTTATTCCTGACGAAGGACGGCAAAAATTCGTCCGAAACGCTTTGAAATTTGTAAACGTTTTTTCTATTTGTTATTTATTCTGCGTAGTGCTACGTCATCAGCTTAAGTTTACGAATAATGAGAATAATAAATACATTTATTCAACTTGTGTACAGTTATTCTTGATATATCTGTTTTAAAAATTTTCTAATATTACAAATGAAATTATTGGGATTCGGATATTATTGATAGGATTAGATTAGATGTGGAAGAAAGCAATGGCCCATTTTTTTTTAGAAAAGAGGCAAAATAATACTTTTTCCATAAAATTTTAGGCCTTTTTCCCCTCCGAGTTTACGTTATATTTAACCCCAAGTTACGTCTATGCAAGTATGTCCGTAATTACTAATTCGAAAATAAATCCTTCATATTTGTCCGTAACTGCGTAACGCCCCATATTCATAAGAGTAACCTTCGGCCTTTAAACCCCCTAAGCACGACATCTTTGAAAAAATAAGGCAATAATAGCGCAGTTGTGGTTTGAAAAAATTGTAAGATTTACTAACTGAAATTCCAATTGCAGCTACACAGACCAATGACGAAGAATTGCCATTAAATTTTGGAAAGCAAGCATTGAATAAAATTTGACATCACACTGATCGCAAGGTTACTCTGTCCGGACCAGTAAAAAAACACTGGTTAAATCGAAGAAATCGTTAAATCTGGTACCGTTAATTCGAAGTCAAACTGTATTTGTCTATCTGAAAAATAAAATTTAATTTTTAATTCGCGCATTTACTTGACTGTCTTAACTTCTTTTTTTTTCATATAAGTATTATCCGATTAAATTCTGATCCTGTTCAAGCCGAAAACTCGAGATTCTACTGTTCGTTCACGAAAAGAAGTCCGATGGAACAGTTAGAAATAACGGGAGGTGACGTCACAAACGGGTTAGTTCACTACAACAAAGGAGGACTACAATTTCAGAACTTGTTTTTAGTGAACGTTTGTCGGCGCCAAAATCAAGTTCTGAAATTGGAGCCCTCCTCTACTGTAATGGGATAGGCCGTTTGTGACGTCACCTCCCGTTATTTCTAACTGTTTCGTCGGACTTCTTTTCGTGAACGAACAGTACTTGTATTTGCTTTGAGTTTTACAGCACAACAGCAGCAAGGGTCACGCTACGCGCCGGGACCTATAGGTTTCTGAGGAATCCGAATTTTACAGTTAGCGCAAATACGTCTGCTTAATTCAAATTTCGCAGCTATCAATTGTAGTGTATTTTAGATATCTAAGTTGAAAAATATGTTTATATTTCTTTGAGAGTGTTCACTATATATAATTTCGTTAAAGGTATGTTAAATGTAATCGAAGTATGTCTTCACATACATAAGAATCTCGTTTTTCTTGGACGCACATTGTTACGTCATATCTAAGGATTTGGCATTTGTGGAAACTTCACGAGACATGCTTATTAATGAAGACAAAACAGCTTTCGTTTCTAATCGGGACTCTTATTTATGGACCTCGTTATAAATGCGAGATAATGTCCATATGCAAGGGGAGAGGAAGAGGCATAAAGAAACTGTTGACATACATCCGTGTAGAAATGATTTAAGAACGAAAGATAAGAATATCTCTCGAGTGTTTCGTAAGGTCTTTTATAATACATCCATCCAATAAATAAGTCTTCAAACGCGATAAGTGTGCCAAGCATAATATAGAGCAAGGCTTTCCTGAAAGATATCCAAGAAAAATAAGCTTAAAAGTACAAAGATTATATATATATATGCATAAGAATGAGAGTTCTGTCAAATGTTTTCATTGGAACAAGGTTTAAAACCTCATCTGAACGAAACAGTATCATTTTATTGAAGACCGAAAAGTACCAATCTGCGTCCTTGTACAATACTTTAATTATTATAAATTATAAGTAAAGACAATGTTTTAAGCGCAAGTTATCTTATTTACGCTTTACTTATAAATTTTATATCTGCATAATACTACGTCAAATTATCTTACATACTTTAATTATTGTTTATATATTATAAACCGCAATCCTGTTTCTGAGTTTATAAACTAGTTGAAACAAATCACAATTACCATTTAGAACGAGTTTGCATGAATTCAGTTTTTTCTTCGATTTCCGTAAGGTAAAAAGTAGGGGCGCGACTAGTAACTTTATTAATATATTCAGCGGGACCTGGGCTTATTTGCCCAAAACAGAAAAAGAATGCAAGATTAGACAATGTGCAATATTCCCGCCAATTCTTTATCCAAAACAGAAGGTAGTAGATCACTATGTCATCTATTGGACAAAACAACATTTATAAAGGTAAATAGTGTTTACAAAAATATATAAATATCCAAGCTGGAAAAAAATTGGATGCCCAAATAAACAGGAAAATTCGAATTGAAGTTCATAGAAATCACGGATTGAATAGATTTATTATGTTTTCGTTGTCTGTGGGAATCACAGGATTAGCAGTCAGAGGTTTAAGGTTCAAATTAAAACCTATTATGAGCCAAAAATCGATTCTAGTTGGATCATTATATCCTATCGTTGAATTTCACTCTTAATGCTACAAAGCATACTTATCCTTAGCTAAAGATAAGTATGCTTTGTAGGATAAGTATGCTTAATTCTATAAAGCATACTTATCCTTAGCTAACCACACAATAAATGCAACACAGAAGAATACAATGATTTCATTTTTACAAAATACAAACTTCCTCGATGTAACTCTGCAATCCAACCGTAAATGGGATATTCACACTAAAAATATCTGTAACAAAATTAGTAGACATATTGGAGTGATTCGAGACGTAAACTGTTACTTACGCGTTTCAATTCTTTTTGACTTTTGTTACTCAATGATTTTTTTTCTTTTCTTTACCACTGCCTTCTAAACTGGAGAAACATTTCTACGTCTAATCTCACTAGATATACTGGACTTCGAAGAAGATACCTCCGCCTCGAATTATCAAACTCATCCTTCCAGAGTTTCTGAAGTAGCTTATGGTTATCAGATATTAATAATCGGAAAATTATTTACGTAGAAACCTTATATCTTTATATTTAACACCATACTTAATGGCATTCATTCTGATCTCATTTCATTACACTTTCTTGATCATACCCACTTTACAAAAAGTCTTAAAGATCTAATACCAGAGTACTCACGGACGAAACTTGGACTCTCGCTCATCTGTTGCTTTGGCCCTAGGGTGTGGGATCTTCTTCCTAACTCACTTAAATCTGTTCATTCCTTTGCTCAATATAAAAAACTCATCCGCAGACATCTATTGGATAGAGAATTATAAGATCAGTACTTTTTTCTTAATTTACACTTTCCATACCTATACTAATCAATCAGCTATTTCATCTTATTTTACATGTAGAGGGGTTGGGCACAAATATAGAATCACCTTGCAAAATTCGTACCTTAATTTTCATTTGTGCTATATCAGAATTTGTGGGTGATAGCGTCTGTTTGTCATAATGCAACTACCGATATAAAGTCCTGTACACGTTGTAAAACATTATTTGTTGTCAAGACAGAGTTATGTGCAGTTGTAAATGAATTATGTCAGAGATGAAGTAATTCCAACGCAGCCAAATTGTTGGGTCTCATATGACGGGTGCTTTTTTTGACCAAGGTAGCGGAAATTGTCGGTGTATGATGAGATAGAGTATCCAAGACTATGACTGCATACGGCAAGTTTCGAAGAATTGCATCTGACAAACACCAGCGTGGACGGAAATGAGTGTTGAGTTACAGAAACAGATGAACGCTTCTTAAGGTCGTGATAACAAATCAGAAGCCTACAGCTGCAAAACCGAGTACTGATCTGAATACCGTGCTCACAAACACTATCAGCATCAAAACAGTACGAAAGAAACTAAATAAGCAACATTTTTATTGACGAACTGCCATTCCAAAACCACTTATCAGTGATCAAAATACTACTAAGAGGAGGCACAGTCATAAAACATGGAATATGGAGCAATAGAAACATATCATTTGGTTAGATGAGTCGAGCTTTATACTCTTTCGGACTTCTGCCCGAATTTACGTCTACAAAACGTCATCCCAAACATTCCAAACAATCCAAATTGTGTGCTACCAAGAGTGAAACATGGCGGGGGTTTCGTCTTGATATGGGTAGCTCTATCATGGTATTCTGCCGAACCTATCATTACCCTGCAACGTCACTACTAACGACCACGTGACCACTTTGAGTGACCAGGTCCATCTCATGGTGCAAAGTTCATTCTCTAATGGTGATGCTATTTATTAAGATGACAAAGCCCCTGTTCCCACATCTCATATCGTCCAAGACAACTTTTCTGAGCGCTGAGATGAAGTTTCACATTTTCCGTTGCCTTCACAATCGCCCAATGTCAATATTGTTGAGCCCTTGTGGTCAGTGTTAGAGACAAATGTTCACGCGCGCCATCTACCTCCATCACCATTAATGGAACTTGCCAATATTTTGCAGGAAGAATGCTACGATATTCACTTGAAAATTATGCAAGAGCTCTATGATCCATTGTAAGAAAGTTGAAAGCAGTTCTGAATGCCAAATGTGGCCCTATGCTATATCAAAGTTATATGCTTTTTGCAAGATGTTTCCATATTTTTGTCCAACCCCTGTATATTTGCTTATTTATTACTTCCACTTCCACTAATTATATCCAAATCTGGGTAGCAGGGGCTTTGTCAGACCCCAAAGTCTTTACTCTTTGCTGCCTAGACGGATTAACCTAACCAATAAATTGTAAGTCATTATTACATCATTTAGAAAGGTTGTATCCATCTGAATAAAGTCTGATTTGATTTGATTAGAACAGAAGTGAACTGACATTAGCGTAACTGCTAATTCTGTGCAGTTTCTAAAATGTTTCTTCACTTGCACACCCCCATATTTAAGGACGTCCCTCATAGGTCCGTCACACTATACTTAGTATTACTAAACTGAAGCCGAATTCAACTCCCAATAGTATTGTAGGACGCGTCCTGCTTTTCTATCCAGTGTGGTCCAATGTTCGGTTCCTCTGGTGGCAGAGGTTCTAATTCCTCGGAAAATTGTAGGGTTGAATATTTTATGGAGCGAGGACAACAAAGCTTATTGTATGCCACACGCATAATAGTAAGTTTGCTTTGAATGTTTCGTTATGCATGGCAATCTCATTAATTTATTTGTGATGCTAAATGGCGCAACTTCTGATACCTAATTTTCACTTTTTGGAAAAGTTACGTGTAAATGAATAGAATTCTATTTTTTACTCTGCCATTCGTACAATTTTCCTAAGCGCCGAGTATTCTCCCGCTTTTCTATTATTTACGTAAAATTAGATATATTTTCAGTTTTACAGAGCAACGGGGCCTCTTGCATATTTCCTCATTTTACTTCAAAAGGCTGGAGTCGATGTGGGGTGAATTTCAATTTTCTAAGTGCACCAACGAAAAATACAGGCAGACTTGAATGTCGATGAATTGTTTGAATAGGATAATTTTATCGTCCTCTCGTTTGTTGTGTGAATATTTCCCCCTTTACGCGTCCATTGCCGAAGAAATTTTCGTGAAGTTATGTTGCTCACGAGAATTTTTGCTAACGTTTGCAGATTTTCAATTTTGAAAATGTGGTCGTCTCATCCCTCCATGGTGAATGAGTTATATTTTATGCATCTGGCGATTCCTGTTCGTGAAAAACGAGGAGACAGATCGTGAATACTTATATGCACACGGTCGTTTTCACGTATATACAGGTGTGCAAGCAGGCAAACCGATAAACAGACAGACGGATGGATGGATGGATGTTCAGTGCAGTGTCATAGGTTAGATATTATTCTACGACAAAGATATTTATTGAAAAAAAAATCGTACATTTATTTATGGTAATTTTGATCCACATTTTCTTCATTTATATTTGTCCCACTTATGTTCTACTGATATTTTCAAAGATAATTGCATAAAATAGAATAATATGCACTAAATCGTAGTTCATTCATATAAATTATCCAATATTGATAATAAAAGCACAGAAAAAAAAAGAGTTTTTAGTCCCGAACGACTTTATTCTGCCATTTCGGGCAACTTTGCACTGGTAATAGAGATTCCCGTAAAATATTCTATTTTAATTAAGCTGAGAGTGAATGCAAATTTGAAATAGCATGATTGTAATTTTAAATGTGTGAAAACCCCTCACATTCAGTTTCCAGCATTATAAGGCTTGAGTATTTTAAATAATATTACAAAGAATATCATAGTTAAGGACAGTACCGAAAGGATAAACGGAATATATTGCAAAAATACCTATTTATTTTCCGGCTGAGAGAGAAATGTAGTAACAATATAACCCTTCCAATTTACTCACTAAAACTTTAACCCATAATTGATCAATAAAAATTGTAAAAGGAATACAAAATAATAAAATATTGTAGACTTACACTATGAGCTAAGTTAACGTAATATTTTCCAGCAAATACGAGGGTGACGCAATAAGTATGGTAACGAGACCTGTCAGTTCATGAATATATACAACTGGGACGTATACTTAGAAACAGTATACGTCCCAGTTGTATACTTAGAAACAGTAGAAAGGCCTTTATACAAATTATTTGTCCACAAAATCTCCATATTTGTCTAAGTGTTTATTTTCACAATAAAACAAGGTATCTATGCCAGCATAAAAGAAAGTATTAAACGTCTGAGAACCACGCCATGACAGCTTGCTGAACGTTCGTTTTGGTTGTGAACCGCCTGCCACCCAGATTTCTCCGAAATGGTAGAAATAGATGAAAATCACTGGGTGTCAGGGCCGAGCTGTTGAGAGGATGACTCAATACCTCCCACTGGGAGCTCCGTAACAAAAGTTACGCATGATGTTACCCAAGTGTGGCCAGGTGTTGTCATGTAGTATTAAGACATCTGTTCGTAGCAACCTAGGTCAATTTCGACCATGAATTTCAGCAGATGATATGCACTTTAGAAGCAGAAATCAGCTTGCACCACCAACTTCAAAGTTTGACCATGTTTCCCTAAGTGCAGCCGTCGTAAAACAGATACTAGGAGAACATGAAGCTCGATTTAGCTTCATTGCATCAAAATAGTTGTCAAATGCTCGGGCCTTGCGGGAAAGTATAATGCCACAGGGAATAATACATCCATGAGAGGGCTTAGGACATTACCTATTATACGAACCACTTACGTACTTTCCTAAATGCGTTTAATTTTTCATACCATATACCAATTTTGGTGCAGGGTCATTTCTGTTGTATACCAGACTTATCCTTGTATTACACCAAGAATATATTATACTTTACGTCAATAATCTTGCTGGATACATTTGTTCATTATATTTAACTGATTACAAAGTTGTCAATTTTTATACGCCAAAACACAAATCCTCAATATTTGCATATTCTGTATATGATGTTTCTGACTCATTAGTGTATTTAACATCTACCACTGAAACAGTCTCAGAATCTTCAACGATGTCTGCCCTCATTTCATCCGTACCTCCTGTTAGATTCATCAAGCTTTGCTTATGTGGGAAGTTTCTGTAATGTCATAAGTTTATTGAAAAGATTAATAAATGCGCATTGAAATTCCTATTTTAAGTTACCAGGTGCTATTTGTTCTCTTAGATAAAGAGTAGCTTTCAACAGCAGATAGAGGATGGCTTTTGATGAAGCTGCTATATTTTTCCCTCTTTCAATTTCTCTTCATCTAGCTAAAAACTTACCGCCAATGTGTTTTCAGACTAGAGCAATATGCAACATCAAGTGTTTGTAGTAAGTGGGGAAAATTCGGTTGAAACTACATTCAACGAATGGCACATTTGTTTGCGCAATTTGTAGTGCCTTTAGCGATGTATGTGCTTACATATTATCACCAATAAATATTTTTTCCCAGTTTTCGATTCGCTTCAGGATAAAAATGGTCCAACCGATTGTCAAAAAATTTATATATCAACCCAGTCTATATTTGAAATGTTGCAACGCGACTTTTTAGGCGCATCGTATACCTAGACAAACTATTTCTGTGCTCCTTTCATAATGGCGTGAAGTGGAATAGAAGGTCCTTCCAACCTATTACAGAATAGAAGTTCCTTCCACAATATTACAGAATAGAAGTTCCTTCCGCAATATTACAGAATAGAAGTTCCTTCCACAATATTACAGAATAGAATAGAACAGCAATTGTTCGTTGAGCTTTTGTGTGTTCAATGCGGCGAAAATCATTTTTAAACAGAAGTCTCCTTTTCAGAAGTATAGCCTGAACTGAAGAAGCTAGTCTTAAAATTAGAAACGTCACTATCAGTAAATCTATCAGCTTCTTTTTTTAAATTAACGAAGAAGTATAGCACTGAACTAGATCTAACTTGAACTAGCCTAAAGTTACGGTAAAAATAAAGTATAATGATGTTTGCGTCAATTTTTTTTGTTTTTTACCATATATTATCAAATAAATAAACTGACACTAAAAATTTTTCAAATTTCAGAAAACAACATATCCAATAATGGGGTAAATCAGTCCTCATCTGCTGAAAGTAATAGATTTGTACCAATTTCAAAATAACGTTCAGTCAAAGCCTGTAAATAGAAATTCAAAAAAGCAGCTGAACGACCAAATTAGCTGCGCATAATGTTGCCAAATTATGCTCCAAAATTCGAACCAAAAAAAAAAGCAAGAAAAAACCAAGGCTTCAAAACCTTCAATCAAAAATCAGAGTCCACAATGTACCATATATTATTCTCCAAAATAAAGACTATGGAAAACTAGAAAGTGGCGCCAAGTCATCTCTTGTAGGTCAAAGTAACCCTAAACAACCGCACATATTGTTTATATGTTATAATTCATTATTACTTTTGCTTTTCATTTTCAAAATTTTAGATGCGAAATGTTTCTGCAAATTTTATCGCAATATACATAGCAAAAATAGCAAGGGAATTTTAATTGTTTTCCCAACTATCCGCTTCGAATATATTGTTGCTTTCGAAATCGTCCTGTTTTCATTTTAACAATCGATTATCTCCCGCGTCCTTTGCGTGTTTCTTTCGTAGTTGTTTCCGTTTGTGTCTATTAATCAGAGTTATTAATGATCTCGCTTATTTTTGGTAATTCTGGTCTCAATTTTTTAATTTTACTTCTTTTGCTATTTCTTTTAGCTCTCGTCCTTTGTGCCTAGCCATTTTCAAGCTTTCATCTGATTCAAAGAACGAAATTCCGTGCTTTAATTTTGAGGTACAACAGTTAGATATCTAAATTTCTTTGAAAATAAAATTAAGATCATTGGTGTTCACCACCATCAACGGTATTGACAATAACGTGTACAATACTCTCATATCTCTTTTTACTAATCGCCCTCCTAATTAGACTGCTTAAACTAATCGCCTATATTGAAAATTTTTCGTGAAATACTATGCATTTCAAAGTCTTAACTTTATATTACCAAATTTTAATTATATGTTGTATGCGCTTTTTCGTCCATAGACCATTGAATCGGAATAGCAAGTATTTATAATTTATAGTAACTTATTGTTTTATAATTACGTGAAAATAATTTTAAAAAATGTACATCGAGTAAAATGGATGTTACATCACCAAGAATGGAATGTACTATTTGCCTGAAACTTATGCATAGGGTTAGTCGTGTATGATACGATAATATGATATGTATGATTTGATAATATGGTATCATATTATCACATCATACATATCATATTATCATATCATACATATCATATTATCATACCATATTATGATATCATATTATCATATCATACATATGTATGATATGATAATATGATATGTATAATAATATTATATGCATGATATGATAATATGGTATAATGAATACAAATAAAATACAATGACGAATAATAACTACCAACAGAAAACATTGAATAGCTATAAACAATAATTTTGCAGAAAGTGTAAAAAGTTAAGTGCAGGTGTGAAATAAATAAATACGACAGACTTTGCGTTTCAAATTGGAAATAATTCTGCTGTTTTTGACGCCTTAAGGTTCAAATTTTACTAAAATTGCCTTTGAATAAAAATTATTCCTTTAAATATCATATTTTTCACACGTTTGCATCCCGTTTCAGTAAAATAAAACGACTGTGAAATTTTCTTTCATCAAAAGTGATCTTACAATTGAAGCATCTTTCGCCACCTTTTGACATTGAATAATTGTATAAACATTTATTAGAAAGTTTAAAGATTTTTCATCTCATTCTATGTGACAGCTCAGATTTTTAAATTTGAAATAGGGCTTTTAGAGGCAAATAATTTATATATTTAAACGTTATAATTTTAGCTTCCTCAAAAAGTTACGTAAATTATTATTTCCAAATGTTCCTACCTTCACTACCAAAAGAGAATTTTAAACCAATTCACTTAAACTATAGATTTCATTTACCCATTCGAAGTCAATACTTAACAATTGCCCTTAAAATTTTCATTTCCTTAAATATAGACATTAAAATTTCGCCATAAATCTCTTGCGCATTGATTATCTATATATACGGGAAAGTGGGAAAAGTTGACGACCGATTGAAAAAGATGCAAATGTAAAGAACAGTTTTTGCTTTGGAAACATATTTCTTTTTATGATATACTTAGGTTTATGACAGATCTGAGGGACAACTTACATTAAAATAAGGAAACTGCAACTACATAATATAAAAAAAGAAGAAAAAACATAATACGTTGTCTTCCCCCATACCAGGGGCATGATGACAAGCCATATGGGGTCAAGTTGGCGAACAAAATTTGTAACCCATATTCCCCTAAGCGTTTTAGCAGCGATCGCAAATGTAGTCGCCCTCTTGCTCATCGTTTGTGCAGAGATCGTGCCACCATTTTCGGCATACTTTACACTGAATGCAGTCTTCCTGCGGAGGATCAGTGTAGCTCTCATTGCATCCAGAATAATTAAATGAATTTTCAGCAAATGAGCTTTTGTACATATTTTTTACAGTTTTCCTTTTAACAGCTTTTAGTAGATTTAACTTTCTCTTTGCAAGCGTTATTTTTTTATTAGCACTAGCTGTCTGTCCTTTTTTAACAGTAAAAAAACTCTTTCTGAGGAGTGGCTTTTAAATTAAATTTAATTTTGCTGTGCGTTTTTGTTTGGGTTTGCTCACTGAGCAATCAGGGGGGGGGGCGCACTGTCCGGGAAAATGCCATAGGTTATTGAACAGTCGTACTAGAGGTATGTTCTTTTAATCTTTCTTAGTCCGTATCAGTCTGCTCATAGATTGGATCACACACTTCTTGAATGTATTCTTCCTCGTGTTCGGTCTTTTCTGCAGAAATTGCGGCTGCAAAATCAACATCACTGAAAGCGTGTCTATTGAATGGTGCGATTTCTGATGCTTGATATCCGTTTATAGCCACTGATCCCATTGATGCTGCCTTAGAATAGGCTAACATAAAATAATGTAATAAGGACAATGAGAATATAAATTATTATAATAATAAATATAATTACCTAATAATAAATAAGTTATTAATAAAAAACGTAATAATAATTTATAATTAAGTATGTAAAACTGTGATAATGCCCCAATATTCATATAATGGGGCAAGATGACAAATTCGCCAAGTTACTCCTAACTGTGCCTCTTAGTATTTCACATTAGTAACTTTTTCTTATTGACCAAAATGATAAAAAATGTGCAAGTTTCAATACTACTCAGCTAATATTACACTTAAAATCATTTTACAATTATCGCATAAATCTATAGCTTATCTTCAACTTTCCAGAAGGTTAACAGAAAACTTTGAAGCATGTAAAAACTATAATCTTCACTCACATCAAAACGACGAGTGGTAAGAAGGTTGCCATTTCTCAGGACATAAAGAAGTTTTTTTCGATTACGCGGTACCAGAGCTGTCATATAGTGATAAATATTTAAAATAAATGCAATTCGTCACCTTTCCCAGCGCCTCAAGTTGCCCCATTTTCCCATATAGAAAACACATTCAATTAAAAACAGTCTAATATCATGAAAATGCAGTGATTTTCATGGAATCTGTATAATCATAAATATAACCAAATTCGCTGTCATTTAGTGTAATATTAAATAATTATAAAATAAAAAAAGAGAAGGCATTCAAGTTTCGTATATATGCTCACAGATGTCAATTATTTAGAATGAAATAATTCAATACGACATGCAACTAATAATGATAATATTTATATAATTTATTAAGAAGTAATGCTCCCCAATGATACTGTGTTTATGTCCAGGTCTGGAAACGGGTAAATACCCAGTGTCCTGGCGTGGAACTTCAATAATATAACAAACGTAATTTGTTATTAAACAAGATTGGTTGAGGCCTGATCTACTAAAATATCTAGGGGGGGCCCCTAATCCCCTTCTGTCCCTACGTATGTCCATCGCCTCCTGATTTGGGTTCTACACAAATAAGATTGGTTGAAAGTAATCGTCTGGCAGAGTGGTGTCAGACGTCTAACATTGTGTTCCTACTAAAAGAGACTTACACACACACACATCTGTCTTTGTTTAGACTATCAGACACCAAATAGCAACCAAAAGTGGTGGGTGTTGTAGAAAAAAATAAGAGCAATAATTTTGGGTTAAATTTGTGCCAAACATCTAGGTGGAGGGTAAAAAACATTTGTTTGCGTATTATTGCCTCACGATCTTGGATGTTTTCGCGCCATAATACGCAAACGTTTGTTTGTGTATTCTGGCGCAAGGACACCTGAGATTGTGGTAAACTAAAACGTTCAGTTTTTCGAAGAATTCGCACCTCTTCGCCTGGGAAACTGCACCCCGAACTGTGAAGCTATAGGAAAACAAATGGACAAGCACTAGGCACTTCCTGGAATGGTACTTGGGCTATAAACATGGTATTCAAACGCCTTATCATTACATCATTACAGCCAATGGCATATTATATATTGCCTCGAGATCTAGGGAGGGATAAGCCATCTAAACCAATGGTCCGCACGTAACTTTCATTTGTAATTTTCGTTTTTCCGGGGGAGCTTATTTTTTACAGGGCGGACCTCTAACTCCCCCTAGTTACTCCAATAAATGTGCCACATCAAACTAAGGTAAGGTAATAATCAAACATTCCGCAAAGAAAACGAAGGTTTTGGAAAATGAGAGAGTTAAACCGAACTTAAAAAACGTGTAACACTAAGAATTCAATACCTCTGTTTTCCGTATATTTTTTTATAAAGATTTTGTAAAATAAAATATTCATAAAAGGATGAATAATTAATAAATGGAAAATACTTTATAAAATAAAAATTCAGAAAAACTGTCAATGATTCTTATAATATAATTTATTTACTCACAACTTCCTTTAATACACTAGCAGATAAATGTTTGTCTAAAAACTGTACGAATTCATACACACACACACACACACACACACAAAGAAAGAATCCAACCAACAAATTTCGAAAAGTTTAGTAAAATAATTAACGATTCTTTTCTTTTCAATTGCAAAAACGGACTCCTTTGAAGTTTTGCATAATCAGCTTTTACGCTTACTAAAACAATATTTGACGGTACAAATATATCGAAATTGAAGTTAAAGAGATTAGTTGAAAAAACATAATATTTTAATCGCATTATACCTGTCACTCTTCTCTAGAAAAACGAAATCATTGGAAAACTGTAATTCAAATTCGATTTTAAAAAAAAAATCTGCGAATTTGATTCCACTCGATGTATATTCGAATATACGTTTGACAGCCATTTCATTCGCTCTTTAAAATTGCAGTCTCAAATTTCAGATTAAATTTTTTAATCTTAAAACTACTACAATTCTTGTTAAATTGCCCGTTTTATATAGATTAAAACACGCGTAGCAGCTTTGTGTTTTGCAAAAATTGTCTTTTTTATCGAAGCTTTACTTAAAGGTGGTTGAAACTTGTCTCTCTACTTCTTGAGAACTTGATGCTTAATAAATATTACAAAAGAATTCAAATTTCGATTCCAAACTCTTCTCCACTTCTTATGTTTCCGATCAAAGTGATATACCGTGATATTCCATTGTCAGCGTTGACACTCTATCATATATTCGCTGGCAGGTTTTTATCGTGCTATCTATGGAGGACGAAGAAGAGTTCTTACTTCCAAACACTTACTTTCTTCGCGGCTTAGAGTGTCCATTCTTGGCTTTGCTTCTTTTCAATACTTAAATTTTTATCCTACTACTTAAAAAATGCACCCTTTTGCAGAAAAATATAAGCACCCCCAAAAAATGATCCAGTCATTACGAAATTTTGCATGCAACTTCTTTTTGACGAAGTCTGCGAAATTATTAAATTTTTAAAGACAACAAGCGTTAACTTCGATCACAACGCGCACTTCTACTGCGCAACTGCCATCACATAAAACAGGCAAAAATTGCGGACGGTTAATTTTTCTCGTTGTCAACGTTGCGGTTCCCTGGGGACGCAACTTATACTGCTGTAACGATGTTGTCGATTGCGGTTCCCTGGGAACGCAACCTGTAATGCTGTAACGAGGTTGTCAAAGACCTTATAGCCAATTGAACGACTTCGAACGTGGTCGCATAGTCGGGATGCGTGAAGCTGGCTGGTCCTACCGAGCAATAGGCCGCCACCTGCAACGTGCGAACACTTCTATGCAAAGGAGCTGGCAGCAGCGGCTGCTGCGAGGAATTCATCGACGGAACGAAGGCTCTGGAAGGCCAAGATACAAGAATGCGAGGCAAAATCGGTTGGTTGTGCAACAAGCCCGAGCTGACCCAACAATATCATTGCCCGACATCCAACGTACTGTAAACAATCTCTTCCATACTTATGTGGCACCTTCCACCATCTCACGACGCTTGGCTGAGGTGGGGGTTACGCTCACAACTGCCTTTAAGATATCTGCTTTTAACCCCACACCATCGACAGAGTCGTCTGGAGTGGTGTCGTAGCCGATCATCGTGGCTGCCAGCAGATTGGCATCGCATAGTGTTCAACGATGAATCCCGCTTCAGTCATGGAGCAGATGACCATCGGATCCATGCGCACAAATTTAACAGCTCAAAGGTATGTTAACGACATCCTGTGGCCGTTTACGTTACCCTTCATGACACGACAGTTTGGAGTCATTTTCCAACAAGATAATGCCAGGCCCCATATGGTTCGCATATCTGTGAGCTACCCCAGTGCTGTTGATACTCTTCCTTGACCAGCAAGGTCACCAGACCTTTCGCCAATCGAACATGTATGGGACATGGTAGGCGGCCAGATCGAGGCACTATAAAATATCGCAGATCTGGATCTACAAGTGAGGGATGTCTGTTAGAATATGTCGCAGGATGACATTAGGAAACTATATCACTCTTTACCTAAACGTATAGAAGCACGCGTTTCAGTCAGAAGGGTTTCACCAACTATTGATTTGAACATTTAATGTGCAATTCCTAAACATTGATGGGTCCCACGGCCTTGAATTGTTTACCATATCCTTACCCGTGTATGTGCTGGATATATATTTAATTTTAATAAAAACAGATAATGTTTTCATGGCGCTTTTTTTTTCTTTTTTTTTTTTACAAAAGAGTATATATTGAGATACATTTTTACTGCTTAACTTATCGCTTTCAATCAATTCCAATTAAATCTACTTTTTATTATGTCTTTTAAGTCTGAAATCAAAGCTCTTCAACATTCATTTTTGCATAAAAATTACGCACGCGTGTATAATTACACACACTTAAGTATGTGCACAAAGCCAAAATTGTCAACTGTATTCCAAATGAACATGCAAATGTCGTCTCACAAGATGACATTTCCGCGGGTTAGAGTATCTGGTGCCACATTCTTACGTCAAAAAGACTAAAAACATATATGATCTCTTATAACTGGATAATGGAAAATAATCAAAATAATAATAATGGACTAATTATGGAAAGACTTCCATCCACTAGTGAAGAAACACTGGTTGCATATTATAATAATGATGATGATAATAACCATTATATACCACAAAAATAAAATTTTTACCCATTAACGAGTTTCGGTTCCAACCGGAACCCGTCTTATAGGAGTTGAAGAAGTTAAAAAAAAAATGAAGGTAACCAATTCCCAAATTAGTCTGGAATCAGTGATCTTTAAATTTCCATCTTAATGATCTAACTACTAAATTAATGGGGCCAGCCACGCGCAGTTTTCTTCAATGTCTATTTTCTAAAGAACAACATTCCCTAGTTAACTTGAAAACAGTAAAAACAAAATTTATATTAAATATAAGGGCAGTTTCTGATATGACGTTATTTGTTTTTCACTATTAAAATATATGGGTTTTTGTTTGTCAAAATTTAAGCTAAATAGGAACAGATTTAGAGGGGTTGGCTTTTATCTCGGCTCCAATTTCTTGGTCTCGATTCACACTTAACTCATACATATCTTAAAAATTAAAGATTAAGTCTAAACGTGCCTCTTTGATGTTTCTTAAACTGCCTCTACTTTATTTTACGAAACATATTAACCACAACAATGTGAGAACCGTATATGTTTTTCTGGATTTTTCCCTAAATTTCAACCTGCAGAAACGCAGTAGATTTTACATTTATCTTGCAAGAAAAATAGCTTTAATTAAAAGCTTTAATTAAAATATTAAATATAATATAGCTTATATAATATAATATAATTTATCTTGTAAGAAAAATAGCTTTAATTAAAAGCTTTAATTAAAATATTAAATATAATGTAGCATATAATAAATATAATTTATCTTGTAAGAAACATAGCTTTAATTAAAAGCTTTAATTAAAATATTAAATATGATATAGCTTATATAATATAAATATGATTTATCTTGTAAGAAAAATAGCTTTAATTAAAATATTAAATATAATAAATAATTTAAATATTAAATAGCTTTAATTAAAATATTAAATATAATAAATAATTTAAATATTAAATAGCTTTAATTAAAATATTAAATATAATAAATAATTTAAATATTAAATGGTTTTAATTAAAATATTAAATAGTTTTAATTAAAATATTAAATAGTTTTTAATTAAAATATTAAATAGTTTTAATTAAAATATTAAATAGTTTTAATTAAAATATTAAATAGTTTTAATTAAAATATTAAATAGTTTTAATTAAAAATATTTAATTAAAATATTAAATATAATAAATAATTTTAAATAGCTTTAATTAAAATAGCTGGACGTGAGCGCCGAATACTTTCTTTTGCTACAAATTTTTGGCATATGTCTTCAAGCTCCTTATTATTTGCAATACATTTTTTATTAAACTTTATAAAGTTACTTTCAAAACGCTGTCATAAAGTTTGCCGAAATTACCAGAGACTTTATTAAACTGAGTTAATGTATTTTCTGTTACGAAATTATTTCTTCATATTGTATTTTAACCCGCGGGGCTTGAAAAGTATCAAAATAAAAGTTAATTTCTGGAATGATATAGCAAAAAAAATATTTTTTATAATAAACCCCTAAATGTTTCTGAAGTACGTTTACGTGTTTTCCCCATATTTAACAGTAATATATGATATACCATAAACAAAGTTTATTTAACCTAGGACACGTACATCATGGATCACGTTGCGAGTAGCAGCTGAATTGAACATTGAATTATCAGGGCCCACAATCGTATTAGAAAAGGAAATTCCCTAACTTTTCCAGTTTTTTGCCTGACTTTTTCGACAAAATTCCCTGACTTTTCCGACAAAATTCTCTGACTTTTCCATGTCTTTGTCTGACTTTTTTGACAAAATTCCCTGACTAACAACTTTTGAATTAAACGTCAGTTTCTGGAAAATAGCGTCATATTAGTGTGAAATTTGGCTATTCAGGACAAAGGTTACGAAGGTGTTCCCGGACTTTTCCGGGTTTGACCAAAAAACCTCGTTTTTCTCTGACTATTAGGGAAGATGCCAAATTCCCCGACAAGTCCAGGTTCTTCAGGTGCGTAGTAACCCTTATTTATGCAAAAATGTTCTGTTTCTGTTAAGTAGATCTAACATGAAAGGGAGAGCAAATAGAAAGCATGACTTGTTGCGAAATTGTCTTCCATCAGTAAGAATATAAACTATTATTACTAACAAACAAGCGTTAAAACCGACACAGGTGATAAACTCTGTGTTGTGCAGTTGACATTTTATTTTTATACGCAGATTTATATATACTATTTGCATACTGTGGTATTGTTATATGCAGATAATTATAATGATTACATATTTTTATCATGTGAACGTGCGCAGAGAATGATCTAATTTCAAAGCATATGCTACTGTTTACGTATCTATTACCAACTGCTCGCTGTTTTGTTTATTAGAAATTATTCACATCTCTAATCATTAGTAACTGTTCACATCCCTGTTCATGAGCATTTATTTATTAGCAGCTCTCTATAATTTTATTTGTAAGAAACGAGTTATTAGTAGTTCTTCATGTCTCTTTTCACTGCGGCTCTCTTTTCACGCAGTTGTTCATATATTAGTTCAATATCAACTGTTTATATGTCAGTTGATTAGTAACTGTTCCAACATCTATTCCTTATCAACTGTTCCCATATCTGTCCATTACCAATTGTTTCTATATCTGTTCATTATCAATTGTTTCTATATAAGTTCGTTATCAACTGTTTCCATATCTGTTCGTTATCAACTGTTTTCATATCTGTTCGTTATCAACTGTTCCCATCGCTGTTCAGTAGCAACAGTTCCTATCACTGTTCAGTAGAAACTGTTCCAGTCAATAAACATTCATTCGTATATCTGTTCATTAGCAAGTGCTTGTATATATATATATGTTCATATGAATGGCCGCAAACCACTGTTCACTATTTCCTTTTCAGCAGTTGTTTTGGACTATTCAGTGATGGAGTTGCGCTTTACAGTATATTGTATAGAAAGAATGGTTCGTATAATTGTAAATAATCCATTACCTAAATGAGCTGTCAAGGATATATCTTTTCTTGTTTCTATTGGTTTTTGTTTTAATAAACGTCTTACTAAATTCAGACATGACTGTTTAGAATTTTAAAGGAGCCACGTTTCGCTCTTAATATACTTCGGAACCATTAGGTTAAAAGAAGTTGAAATATTGGATTACTTGAAGAGTCTCGATCAACTGAGCAGTTGTTAAATTGTAGACCTTCAGTGGGAATCGATTATTTCAAGAAATCGATGAGCTGGAGTTTCGAAGCTAAAGCAAATTGAAGTAAACTTGATAAATTGTCCTTAAAAAGCGACACGGAATATTTCCATTCTCGAAGTTCTCGTCGGTTCTGCTTGTTTGCAAAAAAATTTAAAAGATTAATTCAAAATTGTATGCTCTTTATTCGCCTCACTGACTGTAAACGTCTAACGATATATCGGTATATACAGTTGCGTTTACATAATGTAAATATTGATAAGAAACAAGATTCGGATCCACCAACTTCATTCAATCAAAATCTGTCCTGACTTTTTCAATCCCTTTGCAAGGGCTACCAAACGATCAATAGGTCTCATTTCTGTACAATTTTTATTACAGAGACAACTATATATCTACCCATTTTCGAAAGTCGGAGTTCATAACAACGGTACGTTTGATGAACAAAGGACTGTTCGAATGCCTGATTACGTTCTATGGAAAAAATATCTTTCTCCTATAAGTTCTAAACGCAGGCAACCAGAGCGTTTGGTAAGAGAGATTGTGATTAATGTTTTGTTACAGGCACGTCTCCGTTATCGATGAAAATTTATTCAAATTGCTTTATTCGAGTCATTTCACAACTCGGAATAAAATTGGAACAAGCTATTTTTCCAACTCATAGTTTTAGAAAAGGAAAACTCCTACAGAAGAAAACGAAATCCTTTGACAAAGGTAAATTCAATAATAAACCGCTAGTGAACTCAGAAACTTAGCATTTATAGTGACAGAACAAAAACCGATCTTAGCCTAGAGTGCCGTATAAAGCCTATTTTGTTTCCTTTTTTTTTTAACTTATGAATTATATAAGTTTCAGATCGGGCCATAATCGCACCGAATAAATGAATTTAATAAACTTTGTTATTTCTACATCACCATGGAGTATAAAAAGGAGCGTTTGGTGGTAGTAAATATATACTTTATATACACAATCATGCCAAAGGTTCTTCGATTTCTAAGCGAGATTTACCATTAGTTATTCTGGTATACCAATATAACGGTCACATTTATTATTTTGTAGCTATAAAAATTTATCTTTATTATTTCAAGCCTCTTTATCACTTTGCAAAATTATCTTTATTTCTTTGTGGCTTTAAACAAATATGCCCCATTTTTCAGTCTAGTTCCATATCATAATCAGCCTATAACTTGGTTGTGTCTAACAACAAATTATCTATTTGAGATTTTATAACAGTCGTCCCTCGTTATCCAGTTTTTTATTATAAATATGAAAAAATACATTTAAAATGGGCTGCATAAAAATTACAAACGGACTGAGTCGTACAGTTAACAATTACCAATATTTTAATAATTCAAATCTTAACTAACTACCAGTTTTATCCACCTTTTGCTGATGTAAGCCATTTGTTATCCCAAATGAATAAAATCTACCAAAGTTAATTCAATGACGGTTTTTATTATGACCATTAACTTCACATTTAATCTTAATAAAATATACCTATAAATATTAAATAAAAACTTATATATCACTTACTATCTCCTTTAAGGAATTTTTAAGTGAAAAAAAATTATAGCGCACAAATTTAATATCCACTATTTAGTTGGGCATTAGTTCATCTTCATAAACATTGCTTTTAAACTTGTTTTAAAACATTATAGACATTTCAAAATACGGTGATAATAGTATTAACATAGAAAATGATACAGGCATTTGTCAAAACTGTAAACTAATTCAACTTGAAATTATGAGAACTATAATAACGTAAATTCATATCTTAAAATTGTAAGACGCTTGCAATGAGCTTGCAGTATTTTTACAAAACTCTCAAAGGCAAATAAATTAATGAATTTAAGAATAACTAAAGCATCGTAAAATCAGCATATAGTCATTCAAGATTAAATTATTACAATATCCTTGAGAGCGAGAGAAAATATTTAATATTACAGTAGATAATATATAATTAATATGAATTAAATCTAAGATGTTAGTTGTAATTAAATATTTAATTACTATATTATTACGCAGATTTACATTTATGCTGTAAGGCGATAAAAACATGCGATCTTATTATGTAATTTCAAGGCATAACAAGAGGCAGGCCTACATGTATATTCAATTTCGGGCACCTTAAGATTATCATTAGCAATAGCAAAAATCATACTGCAGTATTGATTCAAAACAAATATCATAAAGAGTGAGTAATTATAATTTTAATCCTTTATGAGTAATATTGAAGGTATCTTCTGTATTTAGTTGACAATGTAATTACTTTAAAACCAGTC
>QLNU02014176.1:33239054-33277441 GCA_006491805.2 Dysdera silvatica | reverse complement strand
AGTGTGATGAGCTTAAGGCCAAATTCTTCGTGTTCCCCTCTTTATTTACATGTTATTTAGTTACAGGGTTATCCCCAAAGGAGGGAGTACGCGGCGTACACACTGTGTGTGCCGCGTACTCTCAAGGTCTCAAGAAAGTTTGTCTTTTCCTGGTTTTGGGGCAACTTTCAACAAAGTTCAGCTTTTCTTTCTGGTTATTTATAAACTTAAACAGAAACAAATAAGAAAAAAACCCTGAACTCCCCCACACCACAAGCCCCAAAACACTATCCGGCGTACGACCAGGAGAGAAATGAAAAACTGACGAAAATGGCAATTGCCACCCCGTGTTTGAATAGACGATAGACGACCAGTCAAATGTCAGTCAGCGCGGCTCGATGACGTCACCAAGTCCAGTAACTCCGCAATTACAATACTCTTTAAGACAGCACCGCATACTCTTGATAATTTTCTTCAGGACAGCCCTGCTTAGTTACATGAAAGTATATTTAATAAACAGGGCTGCACTTAAGCAGGGGGAGCGGAGCCCCTACCTGGGCCCCATGCTTCTTAGAACACCGCGAAGCTTAATTCTTATGTTTTAAATTTTTGTAATATTTTTGCTTCAGCTCTCGCATTTCGTGCCATTTAGTGCTCATACATTATTCCATTTTTCTTTGTTTTGTTTTCATGCTCATATATGTATGGGGCCCCCGAAATATATTTTGTCCCGAGCCCCGCATTATCTAAGGACGGCTCTGCTAATGAAGAAATAAATTTAAGAAAACACATGAATATGACGGAAACGTAGTATCTTGACTAAAAGTGAGCTTTAAAGAGAATGAACTTAAATGGCCGCGAGTCATTAAAAACTACCTTGATGCTTCATATTTAGAAG
The DNA here is from genome assembly GCA_006491805.2 of Dysdera silvatica. NCBI lineage: Eukaryota > Metazoa > Arthropoda > Arachnida > Araneae > Dysderidae > Dysdera > Dysdera silvatica. Next base: position 33,276,564 of record QLNU02014176.1, on the reverse strand, counting down.
CTATCAGTATCAAAATAATTTTAAAAATGACATTTTCCCTCCTCGTTCTATACAAATTCTACTAACTTAGTTTTAAAAACTCTTTTGTCTTCAAGAATGCACTTTCCTGTAAGTTTTTGTTGTTGGCATTCTAGAAATATTTTTAAATTATCTCTTCTACTTCTATCGGAATGAATAATATCTCGTTATATAGTCAATTCAGTTATTTTGTAACACCTCAAAGATTGCAAGTACGGTATATTTAAAGAAGATGGGAGAAAACAGAGAGACGTATCTCCTGCTTATTTGTTGTATACAGAGTCTAATGCTTTACATTATTGGACTCCGAACTTCAAGAAAGGAAAAATTAAGTAGTTTATTGTGATATTAGGACAGGTTGGTGATTATCAGAACATTGTTTAAATATATTGAGAAGCATCTGACAAATTCAGTCCAACTACCTCGGTCATGACGAGAAACGTCTGATAGCGCCGAGGCCTTACAAACATATCTGGCTCGCACAAGAGAGAGAGAGAGAGAGAGAAACTGGAGAATTTGGTTTCCACACCAGGAACCGGATTTGAGTGTTTCCAAAGGACCGGTGACGTAGAATATTATCCTGCTTGTGTTGAGGGTTTGGCCAGAGTATAGCTAACACGCAATATAGATTCAGCTATTTATGTAATAAAACTAGCGTTTTAATAGTTATTAAATATTTTAATTGTTTGTGACGGGAATTCCCCTCAGGTTCATACCTACTACACTTATTTAAATAAGCCTATAGAAAGAGTAATGAATAGTGAGGTAAAAATCGGATGCCAAGTGGAAGGTTTAATTCTAGGATTTTTTTGAATTCGGAATAATGTAACATTTCCCAATTTTTCTGCTTGTACTATACTCGTGCATAAGCAACGATTTTTTAAAAATACGTCGATGGAAAAAGCTTCGCATTAGCTCAATTAACAATGTGGGGATTATTTTAGGACCACCATGCTGATACTCCAGGATTTCTCAACGAAAGAACATAAATAATGCTCTAGTGAACGCTGACAGTCTAGAGTGGTGTTTGATCTAGAAACGAATGTTATTTCTAACCTTCCATCAAACAAGCCCAAACCGTCACAGATCCACCTGCTTATTATCGACTAAAGAATCGTTTTAGTTTCTTTCGTAAATCGTGCCAATAATACTTTAGGCCAGCAAGTCTATGTAAATTAAATGTTTCTGTCATCAAAAAAAGCACAAAAATTCACTCATCGCACCATGATATATGCCTTTTTGCCCAATTGGGCTTCTTTATGCAGTGGCGTTAAAGGAAGTTTTTGGCCATTTTGCGCCATTTAAAAAACTAAAAACTGTTGTCCTTGAAGTCTTCCGTGAGCAGTCGACTTAAAATCTGAGCACTGGTGCTCTCACCTAGGGAGCCGAGGGGGCCCGCCCCATCTTGAGCTAACAAAGCGAAAAATTATTATGCCCACAGCACCGAAATTATTTTTTTAAAAGTAGTAAAATTGTGTGTGTGTGTGTGTGTGTGAAAGTAATGACGATCTTAACGAAATTTTCCTGAACTCTGGTGACATTAATGAGACTTTTGTTAAGGCTGGCAATAGCAATGTCTAGGGGCTGTCTTCAAAAGCTTTCCAGGAAATAAAGGTAGATAAAAACACAATATCAAACACAGTTGAAATGGAAATTCTGACTGCAGATATTTCTAATTATGTCAAGAAATCTAACCTCACTGATGAAGATAAGGAAACAGAGATAAAAAGATTTTGGGAACCATGTCCAAATTTCAATTTTCCCCACTCCCGTCATTAGTGCTGTGTAAAATTATAGAAAATCTCACTACAGTCTGAAGTTCTGCTCATCTGAACTGAATAAGCATAACTATCTAGCATACCCAAAGGTAGAAGCCAGTGCCTACAGAAAATTTTGTGTGTTCTCTTTTCACCCCATGAAGTCGGTTTAACATCGACGCAAGCCACAGATGAACTTGTTTCAAAAGAATTTAATAATTGGCTCTCCCGAAATGTGGTGTTTGTGCGTAAAATTATAATCGTGATCATGTTCCACTAGATATCTCCGGAAACAAAAACAATTTATTTGGTAGCATTCGCAGGGCGTTGCTGCTCCATAAAGAGGAAAATAGCATCCAATAGTGGAATAAGTACGTTTGGTGGAAAAAGCTTCCACCTCAAAGTAGAACGGTCGGAGCCCGGTGTTGTAGGCAGAAAGAGGGACATGTTACTTCATTGTCTTTTGCGCTCCTCTCGGCTTGGCTTCTAAAACCCCTGTCATCGAGTCACCCCTTCCATTTCAAGTTCATGAAAGGGGCCTTGTTTCTGTTTAGTTTGCTCATATCAAGAGTTAAACTTTAAGGTGTGTGACTCCATATCACACTTGCCTCAAGTTGTTATTGGTGGTTAATCTTACGCACTTCAGGATTAGGTTTAACAACTGGAAATTACAATTTGTAAGGGTTTAAACTAGAATGACCATATTAATTCCGTCAAAATTAGTAACATTTCGGCCTTTTTTTTGAAGTCCTTATTTTTTACCGGTTAAATTACTTTTGGATTTATATAATAATCTAATTACTTCGCATGTATGTCATTGCTTTTTAATTTAAAGTAACCTTTTTGTTTCTGATACAAACCGCTTTCTTTTCACTCCAAAAACCATTTATCAAGCTTTTGTTAACTGAATCAAATGGACACCTTGTTCTTTTACTTCGGTTAACCATTTCTCCTATAAACAAAAGGTCCTAAAGTTTGGAGTTGCCATTTTTATGCTTAATTGTGTTAAATTTAACTTGAATAGAGACATTTATTTGCACTTACACACACACAAACACACACACTCCTCTACCTTTAACTACAATACTGGTCGTTCCGATAATTTAAATTTACCTTTTGTTCGAACTAAGTTTTTGTGAGACAATATTATGGTTTTGGGTCCTAGAGTTTGTAAATCTTTTCCAGTCCAATCAAAATTGATGAATCATTTAGATCTTTACAAGAGGGAACTTACGAAATATCTCTTATATAGTTAATTCCATTCTGATATTTTCTATACATATGTTTGTATAAGCAAATGTGTAAACATCGCATTATACTTATATACCTTAAACTTATTTATTATTGTCAGATTGATTTTCTATAGCCTATTGCTAATTATATACCGTCTTCGACCATGTAAATTTATACGTATGATATGTATACGTATTTATTGCGGTGTTGCCATTCTTTACGATAGGAACCTCGTCAAACTCTTTCGGGCCTGTATTTCCATTACGATGTCGGCATCATCGCAGTGATATTCGTATTGGAATATTATGTATAATTCCCAACAAATAAACTGAATTAAAATATATTATTTCATTCGAGATATGAATTATTTGACTAAAAAGACCATAGATATAAATATTGAGAAGAAACCAAAACCATGCCTACACATGACAGAAATATATTTTCCACAATCAAGTCATAAGCTGAGAACCTATGTAAGACCATCTGTGGAGTAGAAAATTTGGGACCTCCCGTGTCATCAAGTACGATCCATCCATCCATCCGTTTATAAAAAAATTTCAGCCGACCAATCTTCAATTGATTGTACAATTCGAAACCCTACCTTTTTAATTAAAGCTTGATTTGGCCTTCTAACGTAAATGTCTTTCAACAAACAAACATTACTAGAAATAAGCTTCCAGTGACAGAATCTATAAATACTTTACGTACTACATTTTGTATACTGTTACGGCTACTTTCTTACATATGTATACAGTTTTACAGCCTAATAACCGTAATGCGCCGTATTTTGCGTACTTGCATGGCATTTTGCGTACTGGCCGTCTTCTTCTCTTATTTGACTACTATTACGTATTTACTATTTGTGTAAATAGTATTTTATTCGCTTGTTCAACCTATTTTGAATTATAGTATGCACAGTATACAAAAGAAAAAACAATAAGACTATAATATCTACAAGAAATCAGAGAAGGCAAAAAGGAAAGTGATAACTACATGTCTGAAAACAACAATTAAAAAAGTGAAGGTCGAAATGTCACAAGTTTCTAAAACAAAAACAACAAAGAAATATTCAGTTATGAGATAGATTAATGGCACGTGTTACAAAACAAAATCTTGTCGCTAAGAAACTAAAGGTTCATAAGAAATTAGAAAAGAAACCTAAAGCATTCACACGTATCTGCAGACAGACACACATCTCTACGAAGATCTAATGAATAGAATTCAAAGCCATGAAATGACTCTTTCGAAAAGAAATAGAAAGGTCGATGTAAATCTATACAGTAAATTACGTATTAATAGTGCGTCGAAACACGCTCGAAGTACATATGTGCTATTTTACGTGATCTAGTAAGCAATGTGTGCAATTTGTTAATCTCAATAGTGAATTGCCAAAATTTTCGCTCGAACCGATGAAAATTGGTTTCAGCTTACCGCTTGTTATCAATTAGGGCAATAATTTTATCGCGACATTTTCAGCGATTTTTAAAGTTTTTTTTAATAATTTTGCGAATTTAAGATTTTTTCCCTATCACTGACTAATTTCTCTTATAATTTTTGATTAATTTTTACATTTAAATAATTTTTCTAATTTTGCATTTTTCCGGTAAAAGAATATTGTAGTCATAAGCGAATGAGGGTTTGCAGTACAGAGAGAGAGAGAGAGAGAGAGAGAATTTCCTTTTCTACTATGTAAGCGTTTGAAAAATATAATATGGTCCTATTACAATTGATCGTATGTAAATTCAACGTGAAGTGATGAATTTAAAATTATGTAAAGTCATTGTGAAGTGATGAATTTAAAATTATGTAAATTCATCGTGAAGTGATGAATTTAAAGTTATGTAAAGTCATTGTGAAGTGATGAATTTAAAATGTCTTATCTTATGTAAATTCATCGTGAAGTGATGAATTTAAAATGTCTTATCTTATGTAAATTCATCGTAATGTGTCTTATCTTATGTAAATTCACCGTAATGTGTCTTATGTAAATTTATCGTAATATGTCTTTTCTTATGTAAATTCATCGTAATGTGTCTTATCTTATGTAAATTCATCGTAGAGTGATAAATTTACAGTTGGTCGAAAATTCATTGTGGGGTGATATCAGTCACCCATATGGTGCTTCTGTTGGGAGAAAAAAAAGATAACAGTTTGTCTTTAGCTAACAATAAAATCTGCCATAGCTATAGAGAAAAGACAAATAATATTTTGCGTCATCTGATAGTAACTACCAATATCGTTAAATAGCCACCAATGTGGGCTATGGAGGACAAAATCTATAAACATCTGGTTGTTATTAAAAATATGGTCCTGAAATCATATAAATCACTGAGCTGATCATAAATTATGTAGAAATTCATTTTCATACAGCAATCACGAAACTAGTGGTCCAGAGAAATTCTAACATTAATTTTTTATTTCCTATCCGTAATGTTCATACAAAACGATTACCATTGAAATTATGGGCAACAGAAAAATTCCATTGTGCTTGCAATGTCATATTTTAATATCATTTATAAAACTATCTAGTGATGTTTTGAGCCCTCAAATACGCGCTTAAACCTAAAATCCTTCGCTTCTACGAGTTATCTCGTATTTATTTTATTTAATATTATTTGGGTCTTTAGCGTGAGTGAACAAAAAACACACGTTAGATAAAACGCCATCCCTTATTTATCTCGAGCTGTTCTTCGTTGAATATGTGTAGAATTTTTTGAAGCATTATAACCTCCAACAAAAGGGGTTTTATTGTGAAAAACAGGTAGATAATCGACTTTTTTAATATGTGACCTGAAATACGAAAATGTGGTAAGATTGTTAAGATATTGTTGTTGTTGTTGTTTTTTTAAATGATTTTCCTAGAAAAAATTTAGTTTTTGAAGGAAGTAATCTCTCATAAAAAAATTTCGGTCGCTACCCATATAGCACAAAACGTCCCCAGTACGTCTTTTTTTTTGGTCCCTTATGTTCATACCTTGTCCACACACAATATAGACATATTTCGAAAGTCCACAGGACGTCCGTTTTGGAACGTCCGTAGGATGTTCATTTCCGACGTTCCTAGGATGTTTATTTCGGACGCCTCTAGGATGTAGCAAAATACGGACATATTTCGGACGTTCGTAGGATATTCGTTTTGGAATGTCCGTATGATGTTCTTTTCGGACACCCCTAGAATTGGGATTGGCGTTTTAACCCCCCATTGAAATAAAATTTTGCATAGGAATATGTGAATTGTAGCATTGTAACCACCTTACGAACTTTCTGCGTATGTCTATGGTCCGTAGGATGTAGCACAATATAGACATATTTTCGACGTTCGTATGATGTTTATGCCCACCGAGTAACCAAAATTACGTACTTTTCTATAACGTTCTTCTGTCCTCACTCTACATAGTATTGGTTCTTCTAGCAGCCGTAACGTCATGGCCGTTCTCTTATATATAATCTCTATGAATACTTACATTTATTTAACATCCAATCGCCATCTTGTTAATGGGGATAGCAAAATCAATTTCTAAACTTGTAATAATTTTCTGTATGGAATCTCATGAAAATTGTTTGACTATTTGTTGTTGTTGTTGTAATACTCAACACAGGTAGGTTTTATGTCCCTAATTTATAAAACATTAGTCAACTTACCAAGAGTCCGGGAGTACAATTCAACGTGGATTCCGAACCACGGCTTAACTTCACTATTCACTTATTGATAGGAATTCTGGCTACACATGAGCAATTCGGCATTCTCAGTACAGAGCGGTCAAATTTTGACTGATGAGATAGGGCCGGATTTACGTATAGGCCAAGTAGGCCCGAGCTTAGGACCCAACAGAACCCTCTTGTGTTTAAAATACTGATAATTTACAACATCAGATATTTTTACCGCGAATTTGGAACTTCATTAGAAACTGTAAATTTATATATATATTATTATATCCTTTCGGCCAAGAGACCATAAATGAATCCGGCATTATGATGAGGGGAGCCATTTATACAGGTATAATTATACCAGTGGCTACTCCATCCTCTTTTAGTTGCCTTTTTCGGCAAGCAGGGGAGTACGGGGAGTGAAATATATAATCCCCAACCCACGGGGCGAGGAAATCTAAAACACGCCGAATATTTTAGGAAAATAATGACGACTCCTCCATTGTTGAACGTAATCCCCTACCTTCAAAGAAAAAGGAAGAAATAACTAAACTATAAGTGAGATAAAGTAAAATATAAACACACAAGAACATACATTTTTTAATTCGTTAAACTGCAATTTTTAATTCGTTTCAGCTGGTACTCCGTTCGCTATATGCGACTTGTTTGTTTTATCGGTTATTAGTTCTTTTTATAAAGTTACCAGTTTTCATCAATAATTATGTTTTTTATAAATCATTAGATTTTTATGCTTAGTTTTACTTTTTGTTTAATAACTAAGGAAAATAGAGGCTGAAGATGACACGTTGTAAAATTAGTGTCTGGTAGCTAAAACAATTACATATTTCATAGTGCCTTCTTTTCTAGAAAGTAAAGTGCGTTTTCAGTTTGCTACCTACGACTGATTATTCGTTTTCTTTTAGTTGTATTGTTTCTCGAAACTTATTAACTCATGTATGTTGACTTTGCAAGAAAATAAATGTTTTTTAACCTGTTCGTTAAACCACATTTTTTTCAAAGTTAGTAGCTTGACCACTGGGCCATCGCGATTTGCTTGGCAATTACTACTTCCCAACTTTTTCTTATTTAGAGTGGCAACAGAAATTTACTACTTCATGCCTCTTGAGGTAAACAAGTATATTTCTCTCCTGCCGCTTGTTGATGATACGAAGTGTGATAATGAACTATAGTTTTCGTTAAATTCAAAAATTTTCTCAATAATGTCTGTGCTCTCATGAAAGAATTTCAGCATTAGTCTGTTCCGTTTCAGTAAACATTAATTATCAGCCCTACTCAGTACAACGCTGGAAGATTTTATTCTTACCGCGTGCTGGCTGGTTTCTTGTTGAAGTCTGGATGGTATACTTGAAAATAGAAAAGATTTGTTTGTACGAATTTAAATTGTGGTAATTTTTATCAGTTTTTGAATTTGGTTTTTACTTTTACGAATTAACTTGAATTCAAAGGTTTATTGATGAATTACGATGACAATTGCTTAAGTGAAGTATAGTGATTGAATATTGCGATTTATTGACGCGAAAGTTTCTATAAACGATAATGGCTGCATCGCGGAGTCGGCAGATAAGAAAAATCAGGGAATTTGGTATTCCCGGAATTATTAGGGTATTTGTCAAAGAGTTGAAATTAATCAGGGAATTTAAATATAAATTTAATTTACAAAAACTTTTTTATCAGAAAAATTTGCTAGTTTGTGAGTACATGAAACTATTTATTTAGCTGTGTTTTTATGCCCCCCGATATTTTTGTAATCAGGGAAATAGTTCGTAGTTAAAAGAAATTTCAAAATAACTTCTTTGTGTTACATATATATCTTAAAATTATAGGAAGAGAAATAAAAGTGAAATTTAACGTATTACATTTTAAGTTAACATGTTACAAACCCTGAAGTGTGGATTTTGATGAAAAATATCATTCTTTGGAGATTATATGCAAGTAATTTATAGTAAATATGATTCCGCCTCTTAAGGGGGAGGGTGAAAATGTAAAGAAAATTGTCAGACTAAAAGAAAGCAAATTATAGGTTTACTAAAAAATGTTTGGCAAACAAACTTCAGGTAAATAATTTAAAAGTTCATTGTTATAAATATTATCAATGAAATTAAGTGGTGAAACACAGCGAAAAGAACTTTCACTTACTAATTACTCTAACCACACATATATATGGAAATAAAGTTTTACGCATTTTCAGGCGAAATATGATCTGAAGAAACCTATATGTCTACGATAATAATTAGGGTTAATGTGCTACTTTCGTCCCATGACCAGCCGTGAAAGATTCAAATAATATCCCTAAAGCACATCCTAAAAGAAAATCCAATTTTGTCCCAATAACTACCGTAACACGCCCTGAAAACATTCTAGAAGGAAATCCAACTTTTGTCCTAAGAACAGCCGTAACACTTCCTGAAAATATCAAAATAATGTCCTTAAAACGTCCGAGAAGGAAATCCAACTTTTATCCTAAAAACACCGATACACGTCCTTAAAAGATCCAAGTAATGTCTCTAAACCATCATAAAAAATAAATCTCACTTTTGTCCTAAATACTGCCATAACACGTCCTGAAAATATCAAGATAAAATCCTTTAAACATCCCAAAAGAAAATCGAACCATTGTGCTAAAAGAATCCAAAACATATCCTTAAAAGTTCTAATAGTAAATCTAAATTTCTTCCTAAAAACTGCCGTAACACATCCTATAAATATCAAAATAATAATAATTTGGGTTATTTAAACCCAAATTTCGTCCTAAAATCCGCAGTAACAAGTCTTAAAACATGCTAAAAGGAATTCCAGTTTTTGTCCTAAAATCCTCCGAAATATGTTCTCCGCGGACATCCTCAGGACCCTCAAAGGACGTACTTCACGCATGCACATGGATCACCGCATGACGTCCGACAGTGTATTTTAAAGGTCCTGAGAACGTTGGGGATGTCCGCGCCGGACGTCCAGAGGATGACCTCGAGACATTTTTGTGCTATCTGGGATATATACATATATATATTTAAATAGTGGTTTGAAGAAATCATTTCCAATTAAACACAATCAATCTTCGAAAATGAAAATACCCAATAGGTTCTCCAGCTCAGTTTGGCAGCTTAAAGAAAATTTTAGTACACAATCTATAAATTGCCTAAACAAGTAAATTTGGCTAACTGAGGCAGCCCTCAAGTGAATTCATATGTTTGAGAGGTGAAAATGGCAAATCAATTAATATTATAAAATATAGATATATAAACAATATACAACAAATTTAGTAAAAGTGTAACAGTCCAGGGTGATTGTGCTGTATTTGTCTTTCAACTTGATAATTTTGTACCAATATATCTGTATTTTTTGAAAATATAGAGTAAGAGTGTTAATTTTCTTTTATTCTTATTTCTCATCATTTGACACCAATAATGAAGCACGTTATCATTATGCATATATATATATATTGTGCGGCTCCTCATGAAGAACAAGGTGACAGTTATTTAAAATCTTTATTAATAGATTTTACTTTTGTTCTTACTTGTGTTTAATATTTTATTCATTTTATTTCTACTTGTATATTTTATTATTTATCATGTGTATGTGCATAATGTGCTTCATAATTGATGTCAAATGATGAGAAATAAGAATAAAAGGAAATTAATATTTTTACTTTATATTTTCAAAAAATATAGATATATTCGCATAAAATTAGCGAGTTGAAAGACAAATACCGCACATACATCCTGGATTGTTACACTTTTACTAAATTTGTTTTATATTGCTTTTATTATTACTTATTGTTTTTATCATTACTTAGTTCTTTATTATTACTTCACTGGTTTGCTTTATAATTACTTATTTTTCTTGATTACTTTTAGAGTTGTTAATTGGATAATTTCTTTGCCCATGTTAACCATCTTTTCTTACTCCAAGTCACATACCACTGTACGTTATCACTATACTACTGTACATAGGCGCATATTACCATACATGATATAATATTGATATAGTAACAAGTAGCATATTATGTTTAAAATAATGTAAACTTTTGTCAAACATTTTTGTTCGTGTATTGCATCAGACATCAATGAAACTGGGCTTAACTTACTTGAAATAAAAATAACTTTAAATTTTTAATTTTTACTTATTAATTTTTTATCAAAATATCTTCTTAGACTATTTGTAACTTCCATAAAAATTCGACGTACACAATAATTTAAAATGCAAGAAATTAAAAATTTGTGGGACTTAATACTTGAGGATTTAAGTAACTTATCAGAACGCATGACCTGAACAAATCTTAAAAAATGGAGAAAAGCATAACAATCGTAACATTAATCAATAATAACCATAAACCTAATCCATAATAATTAATAACATATATCCATAAGATAAATCAGTCATTCGTTCACATAAGCCGATGTCCTTTTTACTGACTGTTAAGCTCAGTATTGTTAAACCTAATTGTTCAGCCTAAGTATTGTTACAATCAAGGACACGATTTCTGTTCAGTTTGAGAATTATTCACCAGAATTAACTCTCTGGCCTCTCAATTGCCAGAACTATTAACTATTGTGACGCAATCGCACTAGCTACCGCTAACCTCCATTCATCCCAAAACTATTCCATCTGATTCATATTCAGTCCCTTAGTAGCCCCAACCAAATTTTGAAATCATTTCGCTCAGGACATTAGCTAAGAACCGTCGGTGTATTGCTGGTGCATTGTTTTGTGGTTCTGATAGATCACGTCCCATTTGCGATGTAAAGTTAGTCCGTAATTCTCTAGAATGCTCTGGTATAGACCAGAAATTGTGGACAATAAGGCGCTTGTCTACGATTTCCAGGCAGTGACGAGTTTGAATGCCACCACTAATACTCTGAACAGTGTCATGTATTTGTCCGTACAAAAATAATAATATTACTTTCTAACTCGTGGAGGGAGAACTAATCATTCAGAAGAGTATCCCACTCTTCTGGTAGTATTCCTATATAATTATAAATTCCTTAGTGGAATATATAGTAGATATACGAAAACCCTTACTGCCTGTGGATTTGATCGGTCTTGAATTTTCCGGACTTTCAAGCATTACTTTTAAAATTCGAGAAAGAATAGAGAAAAATTAATACGCAGCTATTGTTGATATATTCATTAACAAATATATAATATATTTATATAAATCGAATACTAAAAAAGATGAAATCAAACAACAATATCAATCAACGTTTATTGGCGTAGTGATACCAACGCCGATGGTATGGCGTGATTAGATGGTGAAACGTAACATGGCGCTGGTATCGCTACGCCAATATACCTTGATTAAATATATTATGGTTTATATATTTGTTAATATAGTAGTTTCTCGTTACAACGGATATTGTTATAACGAAAAATCCGTTATTCCAAAACTAAGACCAATCTCCACTTCAAATACCATTTAGACGATGTATTAACCTTTCCGATTTGACGAAACAATTTTTTAAAAATAACATTATAGCAAAAAAATTATTCAAGATCAAATAAAAATTCAATTTCATGCAAAAAGGCACTTCAAATACAGAGAATATAATAAAAAATAACGTCTCATATTTTTTTTGGAAATGACGATAAAGAACAAGTGGCATTTCAACTGACAGTTTTCACTCCTTGATATATTTTTGTACTGTATAATTCTTTACCGGTTGCCATTTTCCCATACCTTCCCTCCAGGTTGAGTATGTGACAAGCAACTGGTGGAGAAAGATCTACCACGTGACAGTTAAAGGGATGTTCAGCGTCTATTCTGGTGTTGTCTGTGTCCGGTATTAATTACGATTTTGTTTCTTTCCAACTTCGTCGGTAATGACATGGTTAAGTGAAAAGACAGCAGTTTGCTTTGGAAGAAGAAAATCCGTAATTTTCAAGATCGGTAAAGATTACGAAAAAGCAGCAGAAAATATTGAGTTCACTGGCGTGAGTATTTACTTCTGTAATGTGTTATCTGTTATCTATGTGTGTGACCCCTGTAAATTTTTTCTAGGTTTTTTTAAGGTTCATTGCAAGCATTTTCGTTATCTTCAGCTACGAACTCACTCACATAAGCAGAACCACGAATTTTCTGCAATTATACAAATAAAGGTCTGAATTTAAATTTCAAATTTTATTTCAGTAAATTATTCTAGGTAAATTTTATTATTTTTCCACCAAAATCATATCTGATGAGGAAGAGAAATTCTTTACGTATTATATTGCTGTGGATAAATTATATAATAATAAATTAATATGAATTGCGCTATAACGAAATTCTTTTTACAACGAAATAATATAGCGGTCCTGTGGAGTTCGTTATAGTGGGAATCCACTGTATATTTGACTATAATTGCTAATATAAATAAAATATTTATTAATTCATTTACGCGATTTTCGTTGATTCTATTTTATTTCAGTTTGATGGAACAGTAGGTTCGTTGGTAGATACAGATTTACATATTTTGACATAATTTGGTTATTAATTTCAAAATAATAAGTTTTATTTATTTTTCACTCGTACATTACAAATAATATATGTTATACTATTTCTTCTTTCAATATGTGGAAACAGTTTGACCATACAAGGAAAGTTCCGAGGAAAATATCTTCTTGGATGTAATAAACCTAGGACCTCGAATAAATTAATCAAAGACAATCATGTTAATAGCATCAAGTTAAATACAAAAATTAATCTATTTGGTATTAGTTCACCACAATCCACCAGGTCGTTAGTACATTATAAATTTAATTTGTTACGAGACCAATGTTGAGATCAAGTACTCTCTTAATTTATTTTTAAATTTTTTAATTCTGTTTAATTTTTTTATATCCTCAGCTAATTTTTTCCAGAGATTAGGACCCTTGAAATTAATGTTACTTCTCCCTGTTTTAGATCTTATTTTCGGTAAGATTAAGTCATTATATTTTCGGCAAATATTTCTTTCACTTTCATTATATTAAATTTTTATTAACTCCATGTGTGTTTGTTTTCCTTAATTCTTTCAAACATTTTAATCAAAATGCAGTATTCATGTATTAATTCAAATGGTACGATATTGTATTTAATTAATATATTTTTCCAGTTCATTCTATTATTCTTGTTAATTAGTTTCATTGCTTTTTTCTGTATATTTTTCAATATATTTCCATTAACTATGCCAACATCTCGCCATATACAGTTGCAATACATAAGATGATTCTATATCATGGGGTAATAAAGGTCAATATTAATTTTATCTGTCAATATATTACCTATTCTTCTTAGTATGCCTATGCCTTTACTTGCTGTTTTTGCAACAGAATTTACTTGAGCATTCCAATTTAATTTATTTGTTAGTTGAACTCCCAAAAATTCTAATTGTTGTACCACTTCAATTTGTTTATTGTTACTAATTAAGACTGAATTATTGTATATGTCGATATTAATATTTTTGCTTCTACTTCAGAAAATCATTACTTTAGATATATCTACATTTAATTTCATTTGATTTACATAAAACCATTTCTCATATTTTTTTATTTCACTGATGCATATTTCCATTAATTTTTTAGGTCTTGACCAGAAACTACGACACTTGTATCATCTGCAAACAACGATATATGACCCATATCTGAATCATTAAATATATCGTTTACATATATGGAATACGACAGTGGAATATAGTGGAAATAGTGGAAATAGTGGTGGTGGTGGTTATAGTGGAAATGGTGGTGGCAAACCTTTCAAAGTGCGCGTGCAAAAAATTATCGATGACGTTTATGGCCATGGTGTTCCTGACGTGCCAAGCAGTTTATAATGAGGAATAGCCATAGAATATTTATTATTGAAAAATTTTATTGAAGCAAATTTAAAAATTAACATTAATTTCATAAACATGAACTCACACACGACATGTGCATTGTCTTACAAATTAAACTAGACTTTTTCTGTTGCTCATTGGACGCCAAATGCTTTATATATATGGTTTATATTTCGTCACTTTTAGTATTATAGAGCCTAAATATATTTATTAATAATTCTGTTTCCTAAACCATCTTTTATAAAATTCATTTCGGGAAATAACAATTCACAAGTTTATGTAGTGGAAAAAAATAATAATATAGCTATCCTAATGTTTTTAAACAACCAAAATTTGAGGAAATGACATTCTAAGTTCTCATTATGGCACTGTCTTCTGCAGCCACTTTTCCCCAAATCCTGTAATTATCAACTATCCATTCACTTTCTGCTGTGGATCATTTTCATAGAAGGTACTATATATTTCCAGGTTAGTTTCTTTCGTGCAAAACAACTCGTAAACTTGCACAGTGTAACAATTAAAATAAAATTTTGAATAACTTATAAGCTTATAAAATGATATTGCCAACTCTATGACGCATTCCATAGGTTCGCCATCCCTCATCTATAAAAATCACGTGATCGTGTGGGCTTTTATTCACATGACAAAAATTTCAGTTTTCAAAAGACAGACTTCGTAAAGTTCCGTTGAAATTCACAATTATTAATCAATATTCTACAACCTCTCTTAATCAGAGGATGGTTAAATCTAGGATATGAAGGATTTAGAATTGTTTCTATTTCATAAGAATAGGCGAATGAACTATACACTTTTACTTTTTTGTCATTGCTGAATTTTATATCATTATAAAATATATCAAGATGGATTTCAATATTCGTACTAAGATAAAAAGATTTCTGACTATAGTCCTGAATCTATGTCGTAATCTATGAATCACAATACATCTATCTTTTGATATTTTAAGTGACCTGAGGTTCAGTAAGTGCGACAGCAATATGTCTTAAATGGCATGTAAATACAAAACATAATTTTTTGCGCACAACCGTTAGCAGGTACACAAACCTGCACTCCTTTGAATGTCGATGGGGACGCAAATTAATGAATAATGTTAATGTGATTATGAAAACCTTATATTTATGCAGCATATAATGACATATATATATCGAACTAACATAATTATATTTTATCATGCTTGATTTTTAGTAGAAAAACCTACTCTTCCCAGCAGACACTCTCCACACAGGTGGTTTACATACACATATCCCATCCTAAAATTTAACCTCCTTAAATATGCGATTCAAACTCTTCTTTTATATTCAAATAATTTTAAATGAACTTGATATTCTAATAGCTTGTAAGTGGAAAAAATAATTAAACGGGTACGAATAATTATTAAAATTTACAATAATAATTTTTGTCCTCAAATTTTACATTTTGTACAATTAAACATAACGCTTTTGTGCGACAATACACACAGCAATAGAAGTAAATACAATATACGACCTGTTGTTACAATGAAAAAAGACTATTCTATTCCTTTGGCAAATATTCTCCAAGGGCATATCGGCAAAGACGGGCGAAATTGCTGGCATTAATATATCTCTGACTCAGTAATTTGTTCCTATTCTCACTTTGGAAAGCGGGAGATCGAATGGATGATCAAGCTTTCCTTAAGTGCACTGACGATTATTTATTGCAGGAACACTTACAAATAAAAACTAACATAATGATAATTATTTAATCAATGGTGTTGAAAGCCAAGACATTCGAAAGTAAAAACACCATAATTTACTGAAATGAATACAAAGAAAATTCTGCATTCTCCAAAATAAAATTTAAATTATGAACTTCGTTGAGTTCATGAACTTTATTGACTTCATAACATCACGGCCATCACGAACTTCATCACGGTGTTGCATCAAATTAAAAGATGATGTACAATAGCGACCTAAGAACATTTGCGGTGTCCAGCTAAAAATACACATTGATGTAAATAACAAGGTTTAGATTATTTGATAAGTTCGTAATAATCGAACTGCAATCAGAGCCGTATCCAGCCTGAGGCTACAGGGAGCTGTGCTCCTATGAAAACATGGTCAGCCCCTCCCTCCGGAAAATATTTTTTCAAAATAAATTATTTTATAATTTTATTTTAAATTTTTTGTTTTGTATAAAATTGTACATGAAAATGGAAATTGTTCTTAACGTTAAAAATATATTCAAAATAGATTTCTACTGTAGATCTTGTTTACATCATGCATTTTATGGAGGTTTTAGTCTTCATGTATTCTATAATAAAGATAAGGGACATTATAAATTTAAGTATACCCCTGTAAATTTTCAATGTAAATTTTACGTTAAGAAATTTATTCATTGACGTTAAATATATTAGTTTACATAGATATTTAGTATTATTAAATATATTAATAAAATACGTCAAAACATGAATAAATTTTAAGCCCCTTGTAGCTTTCTGAGCCCCCTGTAACTTTCAGAGCCTCCCCGTATAACAAGCGCCTAGCTACAAGCCCGAGTGCAATATATGCATTATACTTCTGTTCAACCTAACCTGATAGTGGCGAGAAGGCTAGACTCGACCGTATTGCAACAAGAACACCCTGTTTGTCATGTATGCATGCGCGCTTTCTCGTATTTCCCCCGTTACCGTTTTTGACCAATGATTTGGCAATTTCTCGCCGTTTTCTAGGCATTTCTTTGTTTCTTTTTTTTTTTTGTCATCGTCGTTGTCGTCGTGGATAATTCTCACAAGTGAACTTTCCCGAAGGGTTAGGCCGTTTTCAACTAAAAATTAAAACCTTATTTATTTTTTTAATTAAATTAAAAAATTTAAAATGTATAGTACCAGTTTTATTTTGAAAAATGGATTTGGGCAGGAGAGGGGGGGGGAGGTTGCCTTCCATAGATAAATTTAAACCGAAGGTGGGGGGGGCGGTCATTGAAACATGAGAATTGCCAATGGGAATAATCTTCTGTAAGATGCCTGCAATTGGAGTGGGGGTCATTAAAAGCAGACAATTGTGGATGGGAGGGGGGTGATAAAAATGTGTAAAATTTTACGGACGTATTTTGTGGACGAATCCTAAGTGGAAGTTGTCTCTAACTCTATAAGCTAAGTCATAGAAAACGGCCCTAGGCATGCGTTGTGTACATTACTTTTAGACATAACACATATATTAATATACATAACTTTTAGGATTGTAGCAATTTCATTCCTGAAAAAGAAAGCTTGAACTTTTTTCCGTAATGCTGATAACGTAAATTAATCATAAATTTTTATCCTCGTATGCATGCCTACTTCTAGTGGGCGTTTTTTCCCCCGGAGTTGAAAACTTCCCTTTATGTTTTAATTCAGCTTTCATTCTGTGTATGCTGGAAGGAGAAACCAGTTAAGCTGGAAACGATCGCTATGACATCATTGTCAGACTTTTTAGGTAATCTTCACGTATTTTGCACAAAATACATTCATGATAATAACCTCAACGGAACTTTCAAATGGTTTTCCAGCCTTATGAGGCTGTAACTTAAAAGAATCATTATTCGATATAGGAGCAGTAGCCATTATTACGTTCATGCGAAAATGCGAAGTCCGAAAGAAAGAACAGAGAATGAATCGTCTTCCCGTTTTGGGGTGGAGGGAAAGGGTTGCTGCAATTTTTATTTTCTCGAAATTGTGCCAAAACATGCTTTGACCCTATTGGATATCAAAATAGCAGTTTATCTGTAAAGAGTGATAGCAGAATTTCTGAATATTTTTATCGTTCTAATTTTTCTGATTTTTATCCTTGAGGAGCCATCGGTTGTGTTTTTATGGGGCAAGGGCAATGCTGCACCGAATAAAGCGAGACTGCACATACTGTTTCAAGATGAAAACAAATTAAAAGTGTAATGGTAGAAAATGCGTTAAAAACACATTGAAAAGGAAAGATGTAAGAACATCAAATGAGATTGAAAAAGCCAATATTAGATAAAAAAAATTAAAAATGATTTCATGATTAAAAGAATTGCATAAAATGTCACAAAGGGTAAAATTATTTTGGTTAAAAGCTAATGAACGTTGTTGGTTAAAATTTATGCAAATGGTTAAAACGTGAAAACATTCAACGATTCACTACATGTTGCACATCTTGGGACATCTTCTGGACGTCTCTGAGACGTCTTTAAGACATGTTGATAAGAGAAGAGCATGTGGCCAATACGAAGTCTAGCCAGAGTGACCTCTTTATGACAGTCACTACTATAGCTAGACTGCCACATTTCAATTTGTGGTTTGATGAGGTGTAGTTTATTAAAAACTTGCTCGCCATATTCCAACCGGCATTTTTATACAGATGAGATGGGACATGAGTGTTGAAAATCTTGGAATGGAATGGTTAGACTATAAGATCCTATACTTACTGTTTTTGTAAGAAACCCTTGGAATAATGTTAAGGACGCCCTGGTAAAATCTATTGCATGCAGGGTAAGTTAGCGTGATTAGTAGTTTTACACCCAAAACACGTAGAACCCCAAGCGGGATTTCACCGAACCCTATATTTCTGCAAACCCCAAATAAGGAACCCTAGTCTATAGTAACACAATTGGCATGTCTTTCACAGGACTTGCATTTTACGCTTTGGAATTTTCAAAACAGCTGTGGATGCGTGTTCAAATTTATAATTCGCTAAGTTAGATACTATTTAAAAGATTATTATAGTCAACATAATAAAATTTGTTATAATAATATTAATAAATTGTTAAATTAGTTATAAATTGTTAACTTAGTAATAAATTGTTAACTTAGTAATAAATTGTTAAATTAGTTAAATTACATTGTTAAATTAATACATTGTTAAATTAGTAATAAATTGTTAAATTACTAATAAAATATCAAAATGAAATTTTTAACATTTTACATATTTTAAATCATTATTTGCGATTAAATACCTACCTGATTATGAAAGAAATTAGTTTTATTAAGTATTTACTTTCTACAACTTCATCTAGTAGATATTTTATAATCATTATTTGTTTGAAATTGGCAACCATGACAACAAATTAAATAACGATAACATCTAATAATCACCGCAATAAATAATAAAGCTGATGAAGCATCTTATAATGTCAATTGTGGCAACTAAAAGTAATTTTTTACTTTAATTTTACATTAAATTTTTTACATTAATCTAAAATTATTTTTTATATTAATCTACAACTAGTTTTTTTATGTTAATAATATTAAAATGTTATAATATTACTAAAACAATTATGCAATAGAAATGAGAAGTTCAAAAATTGTATTTACAGCTTCAAGTAATGCATTTGTCAAGCAATATATGAAGATTCTGCTTATGTTTATATATGTGTATGTGTGTGTGTGAGTAAATTTTACGTAGCTTCACTTCTTTAAAAGTGTAAGCCAAATGTCTAAAAGTCTTAAGAAACATATCTATGGGGGGACCAATTGCACAATATACTTAAATCTTCACTCATAAAACAAATACAAATTCAAAAAATTGCGAATAAATTTAGCTTTTTAACTTAAATCCGATATAGACAATTTTTATTTTCTTCATATATTGTTAAATTAAAAATTCTAATATTTATAATTTTAATCGAAAATTTAAATATATTTTTGACGTATTAATTTAAAAAACATTAGAAATTTTGACTATGAGAAAAATTGATCGGATATTGATATATCTCCTAGAATCAAGCATATATATACATATACTTTTTTATAAAATATATATTTTATTACTTAATAAAATATATTGGTCGTCAAAGAAAGGCAATCCAAACCACTGCTAAATATACTTCGTACAATAAAGGATCAAAAAACTCACCTGGAGCTGAAGTAAATTTTCACAGCAAAGTTTCAAAGTTTGTGATAGCATATACTTTAAAAAAATTCATTTGAAAGTTCGAACAAAGTTGCCGGTCACTTTACGACCAATCTGTTGCGATAAAAGTTACTAAGGCTGAACTGCGATAAAACTCTCTTTACCGGAGCGAAAAATTCGCCATCTAACCGGCATACACACGAAAAGCATAATGCCAGCTTCTCCGATCCGATGTTCGCAAAAGTCTGTGGAGTTCGGAATCTCTGATCCCTCCCACACTTGTTCCGTGGTGGCGTCATGAGCAGGCCATCCGTACTTTGAAACGGTAAAAGCTTCATTAATGCCAATTGCAGTTCGGAAAGTTCTTCCACATATAATTTTATAATTGTTGTTCTAATTAAATATCATAATTAATAAATAAAATTAAAACTTTCAAAAGATCATTCTCATCCTCCAAATACTTTTCCGTGTCATGCATGATAGTGATTACTGCATTCAATTCATTAAAAGCTAATATGAACCATATAACATAATATTAATTTTTCGAGAGTATAAATTATTTTTATTTTATTCACCGCGTAAAATGAAATTGAATTTCATGAACTGTTTTCAGATCCAAATAAATTTATTTTAGGTCAGTTTGGACGATAAGTGAAACTGGCAAAATTATTAATTTATAACAAGTGCAGTGAAGCCCCTCTTAACAGATCTTCCTCAGATACACTTTCCGCGTATTTACGTCGGATAAAAATTCACCCCCAAGAACTTTCCGCAAAATAATACTCCCGCTTTACGGCCATCCCTGCTTCACGGACAAAATTGCCTGTTCCGTAAGTGCGTGCAAATCTGGGGTCTTATTGTACCATGATTATACACAACGGTTATAATTTTTTAAATACTGGAGATTTTTTATTGATATTAAATTAAATTTTTTAATTCAGTTTCAATCATTCATTTTTTCTTTTCGATCGTAGACTGAATGTAAATGCAAAATTATAAGTAAGAAATATTTAAATATAAACTAATTTTTTCATTTATTTAAAATTGTAAACAATAATAGTAAATTCTTCAGTCCATCTGAATATTGATATTTTGTTTTCAGATTATTTGATTTATTGAAACATAATATCAAAATTTGATATGTATCGATGAAAATATATCGATATTTTGACATGATATCAATAATTTCCATACTCCTCATTTTAAGGAATTTAGCATTTTTTTCCATAAATAATTACATATTCATAAAACATAGGAAAAACTGAATAACTTTATATAATTCAGGAAAAAGCTTTTTAATCAGGGAAGTTTATCTTTAAATTCTAATTATCATTAGCAATTTAGCTGAAAATTATTAATTAATTTAATTATTTAAATTTTAATTTTTAAGGCGAATAAAATATTTCCATCATTATCTTACGTTTTATACTATTCACTAAACTCATTCATATTACCTATTCTAATAAATAGACTGTTTAACAAATTATAATTTGTTAAACATTTTAATACTAATAATAATAGTCATTAGTATAATAATAGTCATAATATAATAATAATAATTATTAGTATTCCGAATTTCAACTTCGAAGAGTGTTTTCTTAAATTCAGCTTTCGTCTTCTAACACCAAAAGAAATCTGCAATACTTCGCATTATGTATGGCCCTGCTACGAGTTGAAGATAAGCATGTTTAGCTTTGCTATCTGAGGGGCAACAAATTTTAATGGAGTAAAACGTTTCTAAAGCAAACATTTCCGAATACGAAATGGACTGAAATTTATGCTGGTGTTTTGCAGAATAGTTTTGCAAGCAAAATATGTTGCCAGAAGAGAAACTATTCAGTTAAACTCTAAGGAAATGGGGATATTTCTAGGAAGATTACTGTCTGAAAACTATTATATATTATGAGATTATTTCTTGAAGGCTCCGTATATGGAAATTTCAGGAATATATCGTTGTCGAGAAGCTCAGTTGGTATGAAAACTGTGTTTAAGTTATGCCGCAATCTTAACAAAACTTCAAGTTTTCAACTCCTGCTTTGAATTCCCTCTGTCCCATTTGTCTGTCTTCCAAACTTCTTGTTCAGACGCTTTATCTGTCCTTTAAGAAATTCCCTGTTGGTAAAGTTTCACTGCTTGAAAACATTACAAAACACAGAGTGTCTGTCAGAAAAGTTTAACTTAAAAGATGTCGGGAATGAATATGCTTTCTCTTCTAAAATTAATATAATAATTCGAATGATCCCATATTCATCGCTTATGCAGCATGTCTCGATTATAATAATAATAATTATTTTTAATATTTTATTCATTTATTGACCCATTTAATTTTATTATTTATTTTGTATTATTTAATTTATTATTTAATTTTATTACCTTTATTTAATTTTATTATTATTTAATTTTATTTTATTATTTATTTAATTTTATTATTTATTTAATCTGTATTATAACTGCTTGTTTACATATTCTGAACAATTGTTGAATTAAATATGGAATAACATTAATAAGTTACAATCAGATATGTTTGGAATTAAGCTGAGTCACGTTTAAATACGATTTCTTATAATTTCTATTTCAATGACCGTTATTGCTATATCAAAACCAATTCTTCAAAATGTAAGTATTACTAACAAAACAATACAGTGATTCACCAGGAAATTACATAACAATTATTTCATCACCGGCGTGAGGGTTAAAAATACGACTTTTCGGGGCCAAAATGCTCCCTCTGTCAAACGAAGGCAGGAGTTTGCCTTCACTTAATTAATTATATAAAGTACTTTACTTATGATATATAATATACTTCAGTTGATTAATTATACAATTGCAGATTATTATTATATGTGTAATTAATAAAATTCGTTAAATAAAAAGATACAAATATACCTTGCCAAAAAATTATTTATACAACTCCTTGATATATAGTCATATGGTGTATTATAGTAGTATATGGGAAAATAATCTAAAAATATTTAAAATTAATTTAAAGATATATAAAATCAAAAATAGTAAAAAAGGCTCGTTAGTATAATTATTTTGTTAAATAAAATAAATTGGAAATTCATATCAAAAAATGTAATATATTGTCTGTTTCTAAAATCATTAGATATTTTGTAATAACCAAAATGTACGAAAGAATAAAGAAAATAAATATATGGAAATAATAAGACTACAAAACAACTTGCATCAGAAGAAACTTAGACCAGCAAATGACGTATACCTTACAAAAATAGAAACTTAAGTAAAAAGAGATAGTATGGCATATAAAGGACCGAATATGTGGAAGGAAGTGCCTATTAAACTAAAAATTAAATAATAATTTTATTTAAAAATATTATTAATTTATTTAAAAATATTATTAATTTATTTAAAAATATTATTAATTTATTTAAAAATATTATTAATTTATTTAAAATATTATTAATTTATTTAAAAATAAACAATATTAATTTATTAAAATATTAAATAAGGAGTATAAAAAATCACAGCTTGTTGCAAGATTATCCTATAGAGTTATCAAACATAAATAATTTAAATTAAAACATAAAATGGAAGGTCATTTTTGTATGGACTTCCTCTGCTTAAAATTTAAATACACCTAATAGATTCAAACTTTTTCAAACATACCAAGTTCATCTTATCTTTAATCAAACATGGAGAACAAATAACAGTCTTTCTTATGCCGCTGGCCCACTTATTAAAGTAACTGACCACGTTCGATGGACATCTATATTTTTTTTTAAAAAAAACATGGTTATATTTCTAATTTTAATACATTTTCTAATAGATTGTGTTATAATTTAAATAAGTTGTTGATAAAGTGTATTGTAATTATTTATTTTGTGAAATATATGCACAAAAATTCAAATTGAAATTTGAAATTAGCATACACAGCAACTACCATAAGTGAAATAAGTTTGATGATAAAAATAAATCTGTTTTTGGTTTTATTTCATACATACAAGTATTTCGCATGCTGTGAGCTAAACAGATCGGAAAATTACGATGCGCTGATGACAAATGATAAGAAATATTACTCGATCCCCAAAATTGGAAAAAAAAACCTATGCTGCCAAAAAAAGTATATCTTCAGCTTCATTATATTTTTAATAAAGTTTTATTCATTGCCCGCATGATAACATGAAGAGTAATTACAACAAATTAATGCAGTTAAAATTTTAAAACGCTAATACTTATTTTGGTGGCCAGCTGTGCAACCATCATTAGAACCGTACTGACTCTGTTTACACTCGACGCGGGTCGATGGATCGATGAGTTCTGCGACGTGCGGCAAATTAAGTCAGGATGATTTCAATGGTTGTGGCAGATGTTTACAAAATATTCATTAGCATATTAGAATTTCTAACTGTGAGAAGTTGCTGTGATTATTTGTCCTATAAATTTGACATAAATTCTTGTTTAATGATGCTAAAAATCTGTGCCCAGTCAGTGGAGAACATTTTTGTTTATCTTGTAGCGTATACCTAAACGGTAAAATATACGATTCTTCAGAAATCGCATTAAAAATTTTCAACTTGGCATTAAATTGCTCACATTGTGCCTCACAAGAGCTATCATAATATATCTGCTTCTAATAAATATATTAAGTGAAAAACATTTTCTGATTGCTGAGAATGTGATCACAGAAAAAAAAATTAAAATAAAATTTCAATTTTCGGCCAAAATAGGTCATTTGAATGAACTTGGTTACTAAAATTTCTTAGTGCCCGCCGATCCATGAAGCAGTTCTAGAATCAGGGCCTTACTTGTGTAGGCGAGCTGGGCGGTTACTCGGGGCCGCGAAAAATAGTGTTCAATTACCAAGAAATCAGTTTTTAGCCCCCTTTATACACTCTCAACAAAATATTTGATCAATTGATCTTTTGCCAGTGATGTTTCACTTCCCATAAAATGCTCATGTGGCTTCTTAATGGGGGACAAAATAATTTAGCATGTCAAAACTTTAGCAAAACATTTGAAATTCTTTTTAATATTCCGGTATTTAAAAGATAGGCAGACGATGAAATATCGAAATAGTGTAATCAGCTGGCCATTTCTTTAGATGGTCTGAATGGATTAGATTTGTACATGGAACTGAAAGTTCTTATTTGATCGATTCCGGAAACACTAGCTTCTTCACCACTGATCGTTCTTAAGCATTTGAAAATGGTTTTAAGGATGCTTTATCAAACGTTGTGATCGCTCTTGTGAATTTTGCTGACGATCACCATCACTTTAGCTTCAGCAGATCGTTCATTCTCTAAGTTGTAGTTTATCTAATTGTATTCAAAATCTACTATGACTGACTCCCATATCAACGCTTTAGCTCGTATTTCAACTGAAAATGTCTTGCCTTCTGTAGACTTTCCACATTTGGTAGAAAATTTCGCTGCACAAAGAGCCAGAAAATTTATTTTGTAATTTATAACAGTACAATAAAAGTGGCTATATTTATTGAGTTGGAGTTTCATTAATTCGTTATAATGATTAGAATTTCAATTAATCAATTATTATTTCTTGTTTTTTGTTTAACTTCCCTATCTTCTCTTTCCGCCTTTGTACAAGTGAAGAATTTTACTTTGTAAATCTATACCCTGGTCGGTCATTTTATCGTTGTGTTATGTTAAAACATTTTTGAGGACCGCTAACATCGTAATCACGGCGCTGCCTACATGGTCGTTTAGGATTTCTTATTGTGCCGGTCGATTCATAAAGAATACCACTGACGAATTCCAAAAAAGTGATTTTTTTTAGTAATTAGACTGGGCACACTCCAAATTTAGGACACAAATTTAAAGAATCGTCTATGATTCTTGAATCCTGGAAAATCCTTGAGCTGGTACGGCATTTTTAAATAGTCGCTGAACACAGATATGTGTGGTCTTTCCTTTGTGCTTAAAGTGTGAAGCAGAGTATATTTTCAATGAAACGATCGTAAATGCATTAATACAAAGAGAATTATTATCTTCCATGATTTTTGGGTTAATTTTAGAAAAAAAAATATCGCCTCTAAGGTA
Organism: Dysdera silvatica; assembly: GCA_006491805.2. NCBI lineage: Eukaryota > Metazoa > Arthropoda > Arachnida > Araneae > Dysderidae > Dysdera > Dysdera silvatica. The sequence goes on along the minus strand of QLNU02014176.1, from coordinate 33,250,249 downwards.
ATTTAAAATAACAATTGAAGCTACAATACTAAAGACCAACATTTTCAGTAGTTGCACCTCTAAACTAACCTTTCTATATAATCTGCTTTATGGAAAAGAACCCTCACACAGAGAGTGCAAGAAGGTGATACGTGAAGTGGTAAAGCATTTCTTTTGTAAAACGTCAGCTGCGTGGAAGGTGATATTTCACTGCAAACTATACGAGTCCATCCTGTCCAGTCTTCTACATTGCTGTAAGGTTTTTACCTAAGTCTTACCATGGGTAATACTTTATTTTACACTCACACCTATGCTCAAACTAAAGCTTATTTCGCAAACAAGAATAAGAGGAGAACCATCCTGTTCGGAGTCGAATATGAGACCCTGCATATGAACCATAGTGTTGTAACTTATTCGACAGCCAGGACAGAAGAACAATGTCCCTTTTCTTCGCATCTAAGGTTTGTAAGACATTATTCCTCTTCTCACCATTGATATAATTACCAAACGTTCAACGCATAAAGCCACACACCAATACCAGGAATAACATCACTAGACTCCTGTATTTGATTGGTTTATTGACTGATTACAAACGGATGAGAAATCAAGGGGATCTTAAAGCTCTCTGACCTTTGATCCCCCACTTCTATGGTTAGGGGAACAAAAAAAGAGTGAAAGAGTACTAACCCGCTTTTGATGTAAGCTCAGTCCTTCGTTTTCTCCACAGTTGTTTGTCTTTGCGTTGTCTGCGGGGCTGATCTGTGGCAAGTTCGGTAGCCACGACGGGCAACAGGCTAGTCCGATTCACTAATTTAATTATCACCAAGTTTTCGACTACTGGAATCTGAGATCCTGCAATACGATCTCATCAAACTATCACCACACCAACTACGTTACTCGTGGTTAGAGATCATCTGACCCACTTTTTCTATATCATCTGACGCTTTTTTCCTCTATCATCTGACGCTCTTTTCCTCTATCATCTGATGCTCTTTTCCTCTATCATCTGACGCTCTTTTCCCTCTATCATCTGATGCTCTTTTCCTGTCCCTCTCCAATATATATGTTCTCCTTCTTTCTGTTCCTGTTTAGTCAAAGGCCTTCCTTTCCCTTTTGGAGATCCACTCCCCTTTTGAAAGTCCCCCTATTCTTCGTTCCAGACGAAGTATCGCCTTTCCAACTGACCTTTACTAGAGGACTGTGGCCTCTGATTGATCCTTCGAGGCTGTATGTCAGATTAAGACGTATTTAATTATGGCACTGTCTTGTTACCTATGCGTACTTTGAGATCCAAAGTATGCAAGATGCATCATTTGTGAAATAACAACTGCTTATTGTGGTCTAAAAGACGCTTTGCGTTTAGGTGCAGCTAAGTTTACTGGAAATCGAACCGTCTTACGATATCTCGGAGACAGCGCATTCGTTCATCATGCCGTGCACCCGGGTTCGGTTCCAATGATACTGGTGAAGGCGTGCCTTTTTTACTATCCATCGTAGACAAATGTTTTGTTTCCTAAAATACTGGTTCTCAACCGCCATGCCGCTAGTGATCCTCCTGGAATTTGTCGTTTTTGTTTTCTAAGCCGTGTTCATGAATAAATATTTTATAGTGGAAATATTATAAAGGAAGAAGTAGCTATGAATGCGTCACAAAGCTCAGGCCCAGAATGCCGAAATAACATTTTGTTCTCTAAGCTATGTTCATGAATAAATATTTTATCGTGGGAATATTATAAAGAAAGTAGTAGTTGTGAATGCGTCACAAAGCTCAAGCCCAGAACGCCCAAATAACATCTGTGCAGCAACTGCCAGTGACCAAGCTGTGTATTTTTAGACATGTAAGTGTTTATGAATGACCAAGAATTTCCAGACTTTGAAATGTTTCAGCGTTCGGGAAAGGGTATACCTCGCATTATGAACTGTCATAAAAAGTGCCTGCAAGCGGATTATAATAATGTACGGTGCATTCTCTGTTCTTAAAACTGAATGAGATAACATCTCTGATGTAAATGCCAGTCACCTATCAGCAAGGTGTATATTAATGGAAGTGCACTGATACTCTTCATGATTATGCCATAATTAATTATTAATACTTATGATAGTTTAACGTATAGACGTTTAAAAAATGGAAAGGTATTTACGAGTGCATTTGTTTAGACTAGGCCACGGCCTCATAAATGTTGAGAAGCACCACTCTAGATAACAGGTATTTGGAAACCTATGTGTGCAGTATGACTTTAGGATCTGTACCTTAAAACTGAAAAAATACAAGAATCGACCCCTCTTAGCAAGTACAAAATTTGCAGTCGTGATCGCTCAATAGCTTTGGTCTAAAGAGTTTTTAAACTCCCATTTAATATCGTTCGCATCAAAAGCAAGTAATTTTTAAAATATTTTATTTTTCAAAAATTTCCAAACATTTGCTACGTTTCCATTTTGTTTTGGTTTTAAATTTTTAGTATTTAATTTGATTTCCCTCAACATTGTAAACCATTCTCAGAGTGGTTGGCTGTATTTTTATGGCGCAAGGATAGCAAAGGTCATTCTGCGCCATTTCCTCAGGATGGATCGTATACATATAAGCATTATTCTGGTACTGTTGTTACATATGTTTATCCCTGACATTTAACGTTACACAAATTTAATACACGTGTATAAATGTTTATTATTTATATTATTGCAGGCATCGATGTTGAATGGATCTAAAAGTTAGATTCTGTTAAAATAATAAGGTCTTAAAGTTAGTCCCTAAAGTGTTTTACGTCTTCTCTCTTTATCACGAGGGTGTTGTTGACGATCGTATCAGTTTTCTAAAATATGCCAGGCACATTAGCGAGAAGTACTTCGATGAGTACTTAGAAAAAATTTACCGAAACTGTTTGCTAATGACTTAGCATTCTGCTAAAAAAAAATAAAGTCATCAAGTGTAATCACAAACAAATAATCTAAACGCGTTTTTCATGTGTGTTTGTACATCGCTCGTGAGAAAAGCCATTAGTGGAAAAGCAACAATACCACAAAATATTTAAGACGAAACTGCAGAAATCGAGACATGCAGAGATATCGAAGAATTATAAATAAACGAAATTGTCTGTTTCTTCAATGAACTACGAGTCTTTGGTTAAAACCGTTCAGATGTTGATTTCTTTTGTGAAGTTATCGTGAAATCTTAATGACAAAAAGACTCCAACTTCAATAAAAAAGATATTTAGGATGTTTCTGTTTTCAGAAAACCCTCGTCTTTAATTCCTTCGGAGCTGCCTTTAAAAATAACAGAAGTAAAGCTTCGCCTGCCTTCCTGCTTGTGGCGTGTATTTTGTGTGGGGTGTGTGTGTTTGTGTTTCCTTTTAATGCAATTGGCGCCATCTCTCTAATATTACTTTATATCATCATACTCGACCATGACCCATCCTCTACTGTATGAAGATATCTACAAGTATTTTCACACATGTCTATTCTGAATAACCCTTTTCTAGGTCCTCTCAACCCGTTTTCTTATTTCATTAACCTATCCCGTCTGAGGATGTTTTCTAATTTTTTTATGACCTTTCAAGATATATTTGAAAATTTCAATTGTTCGTCTTTGGTCAGTTTTTCTTGCGATATGCCAGACCCTTCCCCCATTACCCTGTCATCTTGATCACTGGTGTTTCCTTGTTAGTTTTCTCAACCACGTACTTCTTTTTCGATCTTAATTATTCCGAGAATTCTCCTCATGCATCATCACCATTGTCTATCCACTGGTGGACGAAGAACTCTTCAAACGCTTTCTTCACGTCTATACTGAGCAATTCGCTTCCCTATCAGCCCAACGTGTTTTCTTATTCCATCCACCCATCTAGTTTAAGAATGTTGCCCAGGTCTTCGGTGACCTTTTGGAATATATATATCCAATTTGGATATAACTAAAGAAATTTGGTTCCTAATATTGAATGTCATAACTTATAGGCGCCGGTTTTAGGCGCCTGGAAAATATTTTTTCCCGCGAAAATAGAAAAAATCATGATAACTATAAACATACGTATAAAATTATTATCAATTCAATATAGAAACAGAAATAATAAATTCTGTTAATACAAAATCGAAACATAAATTATTAAAATTTAGTAATAGATTACGTCATACAGAATGTTTTTCATTCAAATTTAATATTTAAATTATCATTAATAATATAAAAATATGCATTTTTTGTAAGCTTTTAGCGCTTCTATGTTAAGTGATATTCAGTCCCATAGTGTTTTTCAACTATTTTTTTTAATTAATTTAGTCTCAGAAAGAGGGCTAGTGATTGATATCAGGATTGCCGGGGATAATGCCAAAAAAGGAAACATCCAGAACAAGAAATATTTTCATTTTATTATGACATATTTTTATTTAATAGGTAGTTTAATTTTTTCAATTTTACGTCGTTATTCTCATTAAGTTTAATGTTGTAACAAAAATATATTGTATTATCCAGAGTTTCATAAATACGCTGTTCATATACATTATCCGATATAAAAGAAACAATCTAGAAGAACGAAAGAAACAGTCGGGATATATATAAAATAATCGATGTAGGATATATAGAAGAAACCAAGAAAGAACATGTAGAAGAGATTGAAATAGGATCTATAGAAGAAATGGGGATAAGATCTACAGAAGAAATTGAGATAGGACTTACACGAGAAATCAGGGTTGGACCTATAAAGATGTAACCATCGAGGAAATGTACAGAGAAACCTAACTATAAATACCTTTATTCTTTAACTAGCAGTCAGTATGGCAGTAATTCAAAACTCATGGAAAGGACTCAAGTGATTCTGGGAGAGAATAACATGTTTTTAAAAAAGATTATATGATGTAGCTTTAGAAAAATTATGCGTGTTTTGATATCTCTAATGGAGGGCTTGAATGCTCTTATCCCGCTTCCTGCGCTGACTGCAAGCAATCAGGTGGTGGATTATGGCCCCAAATCTTGAAAAGGAAAATATATGTGGAACGAAATTTTTATTTCCACATAGTTTTTATAGAAGTTCTATGCTTCGATATGGAATTTTTAGAATAAATTTTCCATTTTACGCTTCTTTATTATCACTTCCAAGAATACTTACTTGACTTTAGACGAAAAATGTGAACTCTGATTAAAAATGGCGGTTATTGAATTTTCTGGGGAAAATTGCAATGGAAATTTGAGAAAATTCTTGGAATTTCCCTCCTCCCTCAATAGACGATTATATGATCTCTCTTGGAAAGTTTTATAAAACTGGGTGTTCATAAGCCTAGAATAAAATTCATACAGCAAAATCGTTATATAACGATATTGTCGATAACGATGAATCTGTCTGTAACGGTTCTACAGTTCCCACAAATAGGGTAATTCCGGGAGCGATGTCTCCCCTTTTTAAGAATTGCTATAATTTCGTTATTTATAGCAATATTGGTGAAAAAATGGTACTATAGTATTCTGGAGACATATGCTAAAAATGTCTATCAGTATAAACGCGAGAGACATATAAACAAAGGTATTGATAATTCACAAAAAATCTGCAAGTGGTCCACCTATCCCATGCCACTGTGGATTAGACGGACCACCTGCTACAGGAGAGATGGACCATGTGCTACGGGAGAGATGGACCTACTTAAAATTGAAACAGGAATGAGACTAAACATTAGTAATAAAAATTGATAATTGAATATTATAATCACAACTTTTTTTAACTTTATTATTTAAGTTCATTAGTTTTAGATTTACTTCGCCCACACAGGTCACATTTATTGGCATATTTGGTGCAGTTCTCTATCCTGCTGAATCAGATGAGTTGTTGTTTGTTCTCTCTTCATTTGGTTCTCAGTATCTTAGGTTCAGACAAATTAGGCTTTCGACTTGGTCCACGCATTTTTGCCTTCTTGACCTTTTGGTTATTTATATTCTCTTCCGAATTCAACACTTTTGAAATACTTGCTGCCTTACTAAGCACAGTGTTTGTTTTGTTGTTTTTTCAAAATCGGAACTGAAGAAATAGTGTTCGGTAGATTAGTTTGTGCCGCTTCATCGCCTTTATTGCCTGCATTAGCTCTTTCAAGGATATTACCACTTACAAACGACGTTCCATGAATCACTATGAGTTCATCAATATGGAGATGTCTTGAACTCGATGTAGATCTAGTAGAATTGGGCAGCTGTTGGCTAGTTTCACCGATTTCTGTAAGGTTATTGGCTTTTATCCTCCTTTTCAGAGTAGTTTTGGGGATTTTTAAATATTTTGCAGCTTCATTGATCCCCATGATATTTGTTATTGCGTCAACAGCCTTCCGCAAATCGTCTCCATTCCTAATTTCTTTAGTAGACTCCACTTTCCTTTTATATGTTGTTAGCATTTCTCTGGAAAAAATATAGGTCATATGGACTATTTTACAGTGCGTTTTCTCAATATCAAATATACAAAAAGTCGTATTATAAACACATAGAGGCAAATTATTATTATAAATATAAAATTATTAATCATTTGTCGAAAAAAATAAAATTTTAACTATATAAAACCTGGTCCATCTCTACCGATTACCAGTGAGAGATAGACCAGGCATTCATCGCTCCCCCACTTTAGCGCTATTACCACTACGGCTCACTACAACCGTTGATTAACATGACTTGCACCTCATGTGAGATGTTGGTTCTAAAATATTATCAGATAACTTATATACACCTTACGGTCTAAATAATATAAAAAACATTTGATTCACCTGATTTGTACTATGCAGCTTTTTCGCTTAAATACTTGAACAAAGACGATAAAAGCAACGAAACCGTAAGTTTCACATCCGCCATTACAGGCTGGCACTGCCACCAGTACCATCTAGCCGCCGGTTCCAAAAAATAAATGAGTGGTCCATCTCTCCCGGAATTACCCTATTTATTGTAACTGGTTCAACCTTTTTCTATAACGATGAACAGCCTATAACGATGTCTTTTACGAAATCATAAGATATCGCCATATATAGATTTCGTTGTATAATGAATATGAAAGGATGAACGCAATTGTAGCGTGATTAATATATTAGGTTTGTCTAAAAGTTCTACCCGTTTTTTCAGACGAAAAAGAAAAGCGAATAAAAAAGGTACAGTACCTACGTATTAACGTAATTGCCATCATTTGGTATGACCTCCTGCCATCTGTCTTAGTGATGGACATCCGGCCATCAGTAATCCATCAGTGATTCGGATGTCCATCAGTATGACCTCCTGCCATCTGTCTTACTGATGGACATCCGAATCACTGATGGATTACTGATGGTCACCCGAAACGTGGTTGAACTTTACATCTTCTGTCTCCATCTCTGAATTTCCGACTCCAGAGAGAACACGTGCGTCACCGCATCTTTCCTCGTAGACTTGACGCACGTTCGGCATACTATCCAATTACTATTCCAATACTATTCCAACATCACCGACTATCCATTTCAGTCAGGCATAATTCAAACGGGAATCTCAGATCATTTTCCGGTATTTATTAAAATATCGAATTTATTACCAAGATGTACTACTGATCGTAAAACCCCGAGAATTTCCTACAACCTAGAAAAAGTTTCCTCACTACTCAACAATGCAAACTGGCTTGACGCGATGTACAACAGTTTCGATCCCAACGAGGCTTACAATATTCTCACAGAAGGGGTAACTGGGGCTTTAAAAAATTCCGAATATTTAACTAATAAGTCTTATAAACGCACTCCAAGAAAGCCTTGGATCACAGGAGGTATCCTGAAATCCATCATCAATAGGGATCGGCTTCATGCTAAATACAGGAACAGTCCTTTTGACCCCCTTTTAAAATCAAAATATGTTTCTTATCGAAATTGTTAACTACAATCCTGAGAGTAGCCAAAAGGAACTACTTTGATGCGAAGTTTAAAATCTCACTCGGAGACAACAAATCTACGTGGAAAACAATTTACGAGGCCCTAAACCGCAAAAAATCAAATAATCTCCTCCCCACCAAAATCAATGCCTTTGGCACTGAGCTCCACACAACTAATACAATAGCCAACGGCTTCAACGAACTTTTTGCAAACGATCCCCCCCTCCCAACAGTAGTCCCACTCCCCCGCACCACTCAGAAGTTTTTGAACCCTTCCCCGCCGCCGGGTCTTCTTTCTTCCTTAAACCATTGAGCAGAAACGAGGTCAAGCGTTCTATTAATGCTCTTAGTTCCAAGTCCACAGGTCTCGATAATATCCCGCCGCATATTGTTAAAGCCAACCCAGATTTCTTTGCAAATGCTATTGCGCATTTAATCAATATCAGCTTCAATAAGGGTATTTTCCCCTCGAAGCTTAAGATGGCTAAAATTATTCCTATATTTAAAAAAGGCGACCCATCTGACATTCAGAATTATCATCCTATTTCTATCCTTCCAGTTATTAGCAAAATTTTTGAAAAGGCTTTACACAGTAGACTTGAATCATATTTCGAAAGTAAAAACTTACTTTACAAACATCAATTCGGCTTTCGAAAACATAGGTCAACAACTACCGCCCTCCTTAATATCAAAGAGATGATTTCTGACGAAATAGACAAAAGCAATTTTGTAATAGGAATGCAAAGAGATCTCCAAAGAGCGTTTGAAAATGTTAAGCATGACATTTTACTGACGAAATTAGAACGGTATGGTATTCGGGGTACACCTCTAAAATTACTGAACAGCTACCTTTCTGATAGGCAACAGCAAGTTTTCATAGGTAAAACTCCCTCAACTCGCAAAACTATTTGCGTTGGTGTATCTCAAGGAAGCTGTTTAGCTCCGCTATTCTTCCTTCTTTACATCAACGATTTGCCCCAAGCTGTCCTGAATAGTCAGCTGTTTCTTTATGCTGACGACGCGACACTTCTGGTATCGGGAAAAAATATCGAAGAAACAGTGCAAAAAGTCAACCAAGATTTAGATAACATTTCACGTTGGCTTTACGTTAACAAACTAGAGCTAAACATTGCAAAATCTAACTACGTTATCTTCCATTCCCGGCAAAAAATATTACCTAACAGTTCTCCTATTACTTTCCGCAACTCCATCCTTCAGGAAACGAAATCAGCCAAACTTCTTGGAGTAATTTTCGATTCAAATTTAACCTGGAAAGAACACATTAACGATCTCACCAATTCTCTTAGCAGTCTCCTGGGAATATTTTTGAGATTCAGACATGTCGTTCCTCAATATATCCTAATGATTCTTTACTATTCTTTATTTTATTCAAAACTTACCTACTGTCTTGAGGTCTGGGGAATCACATATTTTACTTCCCTTAGGCAATTGATAGGAACGCAAAAAAAAAAGCTTATGCGAATAGTTAACTTTGCAGGCTTCCATGAACACGCTGGCCAATTTTTTAAATTATGGCGCATTCTTCCTTTCACTCTCTTAGTAAAATATAAACTTGCACTCCTTATGTACAAAGTCACAAAAGGTGACCTAGTTTTACCTTTCTCCATCTCACAGACGACACATGATTACAATACACGTCACCAGGACGATATCAGGCTACCGCGGACTCGCACAAACTATAAAACACACAGTGTCTCCGTTACGGGTTCTAAAATCTGGAATTCAATTCCTCAAGAATTTAAATCTCTCTTTTCTCACCCTTAAAGCCAAAATCTTTGATTGGTACTTAAATCAAGTATGCTCTGCCTGCTACTTCTGCCTTCCCACTCTTTCCTTTTAGTTTTCAGTTCTTCCCCCTCCTCTGCTCTCCCTGCTCTTCCTTTTCCATTTTTCTTTTGTCTGCCTTTCCCTTTAAAAGTCCTTTAAAACTGCACCCGCAACGGTCAACTCAAAATTCATTTACATTTTTCTACTATTTTTGTTTCTCCTACTTCTTTTCTCGGTCCAGGCTACAAGGAAAAACATTCTTACTCTGCAGCCCACAAAGATTCCACCTTTGGACTTCAACCTTCACTTGTAACGTCTTCGAGTCAAGACTCTGCTCATAAACTCTGTAAATGTGATACACCTGCGAATGTAAATCGCTTTATAACTTTGAGGATCTGTACGCGCGAATCGATATCGTTATTGTTTCTTGTTGAATACGAGAAATCCTTTGCTTTGTCTTCCGGAAAGAGAGCCCCGTTACTAGCATCGTTACTGCTCTCTTTCCATTTCCCAAGCAAATCGTTTGTATGGTCTCCTGATGTACATAATAATAAGGAATAAAGTATTACTTACTTACTTACTTAATACTTACTTACTTACCATTTTAAATAATTGAACTTTTCTTGCAAATAATTTTCTTTTACAACCACGTTGCCTTTATATGCTGTCTGTCTACACGTTTCATTGGCCGACAATTCTGGTCAGTGCAGCTCCATGTACGACTTCAAATCCACTCGTACACTTCACATCTCCAAAAACGGGTAGGACTTTTTGCACACACCCTATAAAATGCCAATGTTTGATTATTATTAAAATGTCTTATTTTAGCCTTTTATTGCGCGTTGGGTCAACATAACATAAACGAGGGTTATGTGGTCGTGGATATAAACTCTCCTATAGCTTTTTATGCAAATTTTGAGTTAGAGAGAAAGAGTGATATTTCGTGTATGTGACGTGTTGGCCTCTTTTTTCCGCATCAATAAGCACATTTTATAAAAAACGATTTGTTGGTTTAGATAATAAAGGAGTTAGATCGTATTTTTGTCTTGTATAATATTCTAATAAAACTTCGACCTCCTTTCCCCTTACTTTCGCATTTGTTAAGTATCGAATTTTGAACAAATAATTAATAATTTGAATCGAATTTATACCATTTTTTTGCGTATGTGTATGACTAAAAATACATATGTGAAATACACATGTACGTGCTTTCTTTTTAGAATCCTACCTGTAAACACGTAAAAAAATCTATTGTAATCAAAATATTTGGGGAATGAGCGCAATGCGTCTCAAGCAAGGGCGGACTGGACAGCCGACCAACCGACCCATATACTGGTACGCCCTCATGGCGATAGGACTTGAGCCCACATGGGGCCACGGGCGCCATTAGCGGGAGGATAGGGGGACCCGTCCACATTTCAGCGTTGTATTAGGGTTCCATGTCCCCCTCCAATTTCAAACAAAATGCCTTCTACTGGTATATCCCCCCCCCAAATTTTTTATGCCGTCGGCGTCTATGTCATGGGCATTAGGACTTGCACTCTCCGATAATCTAAGGTATGCCCTCTTTGAGAGAACCAGTCCGCTCCT
>QLNU02014176.1:33223798-33238954 GCA_006491805.2 Dysdera silvatica | reverse complement strand
CAATTATGATTTTCTGTCATTTAGAATAACACAATCAACGACACCTACTTCAGAAACTAACAGTACTATTCAATAATAAGCTTTTATGAAGACTAATAAAATTAATGGTCATAGTTGTGGTGGCATATTTCAATGAAATGCCATTACAAACTGATTAGAAATTTTTTACCCATAGTTACCATATATATATCATCATCATCATATTCAACCATTATCTATCCACTGCTGGATGAAGGTCTCTCCAAATGCTTTCCACACAAGTCTATCCTGAGCAATTCGCTTCCACGTCACCCCAACCTGTTTTCTTATTTCATCCACCCATCTAGTTTGAGGACGTTTTCTAGGTCTTCGGTGGTCTCTTGGAATCCAGTTCAGAATTTCTGTTGTCCATCGTTGATCAGTTCTTCTTGCAATATGCCCAGCCCATCGCCATTTCAGCCCTTTTACTTTAACAATGATGTCCTCTACTCTAGTTTGCTCTCTCACCCAAGTGTTTCTTTTTCGATCTCTCCTAGTTATTCCAAGCATGCACCTCTCCATGCTCCTTTGCGTTGTCTGTAACTTTCGTATTGCTCCAACTGTTAGACTCCATGTCTCTGATCCATAAGAGAGGACTGGCAATACACACTGGTTGAAGACCTTTCTTTTTAGACACAAAGGCAATTTCCCCTTCAGGATAAAACTGTTTCTTCCAAATGCACTCCAGCCAAGTTTAATACGTCTGTTGAGTTCTTTCATAATGTTGCCATCCATTGAAATCAGCTGGCCAAGGTAAATATATGAATCAGCAATTTCTAGCTCAGTGTTGTCAACTTGTATTTTTGTTTCCTCTACAAAATTATTGAACATGATCTTAGTTTTTTGTAGGTTCATCTTGAGTCCAACTTCTTCACTTCTAGTTGAGAGCTCTTGTACCATGTCTTGGAGTTCTAATGGGTCCGTTGAAAAAATAACAATGTCATCAGCAAACCGCAGATGATTTAAATATTCACCATTTATTTTTATTCCCTTGTTATTCCAATTTATCAGCTGAAAAATCATCTGTAAAGCAGAAGTAAAAAGTTTTGGAGAAATGGTATCTCCCTGCCTCACCCCTTTGCCAAGTTTGATAGTTTTGGTATCTTTATGTAACCGAAATTTTGCACTTGCATTTTTATACACACGTTTCACCATGTCAATGTACACATCCTCAATGTCTGTTGATCTTAAAGAGTTGATGACTGCTGATGTTTTTATAGAGTCAAAGGCCTTCTCATAGTCAATAAATGCAACACACAATGGAAGTTCATATTCATGTGTTCTTTCAATTAATTCTCTTAATACTTGAATATGGTCCACTGTACTGAATCCACTTCGAAATCCAGCTTGTTCTCTTGGTTGAGCTGCATCTAATTTTTTCTGCAGGCGATGTGTTAGCACTTTTGTGAAGATTTTATAAATAGCAGGTAACAAGCTAATTGGTCGGTAATTTTTCAAATCCTCTTTATCACCTTTTTTATGCAAAAGAATTACTGTTGCAGAATCCCATTGGTTTGGTATGTTACCGCTGTTAAGACATTTGGTAAAGAATTTTGCAAGTATGTCTTCTACATATTCTCCAGCTTCTTTTAGGATATCTAATGTAATACCATCATCACCAGGGGCTCTTCCTTTCTTCATACTTTTTATTGCAAATGAAACTTCTTCTTTTAAGATTTTAGGAGCTGTTCCTTCGACTATTTCAATGTCTTCGTTTAATCCACTGTTACTTTCGTATAGATTTTTGTAGAATTCTTCAACTCTTCTAAGTATTTCTTCCCTATTTCTTGTTACGGTGCCATCCTCTCCTTTTAATGCAATGATGTGTTTCTTCCCAACAGATAAACTTCCTTTAACAACCCTAAGGCTCTTGTTATTTTCAATGGCTTTCCTTACTAGCTCACAGTTGAATTTTCTTATGTCTTCTTTCATGCTTTTGCGCAGAGTTTTACAAAGTTCTATGTACTCAATCCTGGAACTGGTATTTCGATTGTCCACCTTCATATCTCTTCGCCTTTTCATGAGCTGTTTCGTCTTCTCAGATAATTTGCTATTGTGCTTTTTACAGGTTACACCACCAATTTCCCCAGCAGTTTCAACTATTGTCTTAACAATGTTTTCATTTGCTTCTGAGATATCACTTTCATCAATAAGTCCTTCCAGTGCAGAAAAGCGATTTTTTAATTCCAACTTGAATGCCTCGGTATTTACTTTCAGTTTCATTAGATCCACCCTCTTACTTACTTGTTTCCTAATGAGCTTCTGTCGTTCTAATTTAGTATTTAAGTGCACTTTACATCTCACCATTCGATGATCACTTCCAGTATTAAATCTGTTCAGTACACTGCAATCTTCAATAATTGATTTCTTGTTTGCCAGGATATAGTCAATTTCACTAGTTCCCCCATTTGGGTGTTTCCATGTCCATTTTCTTTGCGGTTTCTTCTTAAAAAATGAATTCATGATGCTAAGATTTTCAGCTTCTGCAAATTCGATGAGTTGATCGCCACGTTCATTCCTTTCCCCATATCCGTATTTACCAACCGATGTCTCTCCTTGTTCCTGTTGTCCAATTCTTGCATTGAAATCCCCCATGATGAGCTTGATATGTTGTTTCCCTTTGGTGTGTAACTCTTTGATTTCTTCATAAAATTCTTCAACCTCTTCGTCGGTATGGCTTGATGTTGGTGCATATACCTGTACTATTTGAAGTTGGTATCGCTGGGTTAGTTGAACAACGAGCCTCGCTGCTCGATCTGACGTGCTTTCGACTTCAAGAAGGTAGTCTTTAATTCTTTTGTTGATTAAGAAGCCAACACCACTTGTTCTTCCAGTTTCCGTTCCTCTATAATAAAACAAATGTCCACTTTTAAGTTCCACCAACTCTTCACCTTTTCTTCTAACTTCACTGAGTCCTACAATGTCCCATTTGATCTTGTCAAGTTCTTCTTCCAATTCCTGAAGTTTTGCTTCAGAAGCAAGGGATCGTCCATTAAACGTAGCCAAGGTCAATAACAAACGGCAGCCTGGGCCATTCCAGTGATTCTTAGCACCCCCTGCTTTCATGCCACACTGACCGCTGCCTTGATCAGGAGCACTCCAGCACCTGGAGACTAGGGGCCATGGTTTCTGGTGTGTCAACATAATGGAGGAATTAGCCATAATTTCACCACGCTGGCTAGACGGGTTGGTGAATTAGCCCTCCCCTTCCGCCTTTCTATCCGTGTAGCAAATATTAATTTGCCACATAAATAGAAAGCTCAGCCTGCACCACTTGAAGGCGGGGTAGGACACTAGGTTACTGGCCTGGCCGGTTCCACACATCGTCACATACGTTCAGCGTGTGGGTCTCCTTCCAGTTAGATACCAGCAACCCTTTTGCAGGCCATATATATATATATCATCATCATCATATTCAACCATTATCTATCCACTGCTGGATGAAGGTCTCTCCAAATGCTTTCCACACAAGTCTATCCTGAGCAATTCGCTTCCACGTCACCCCAACCTGTTTTCTTATTTCATCCACCCATCTAGTTTGAGGACGTTTTCTAGGTCTTCGGTGGTCTCTTGGAATCCAGTTCAGAATTTCTGTTGTCCATCGTTGATCAGTTCTTCTTGCAATATGCCCAGCCCATCGCCATTTCAGCCCTTTTACTTTAACAATGATGTCCTCTACTCTAGTTTGCTCTCTCACCCAAGTGTTTCTTTTTCGATCTCTCCTAGTTATTCCAAGCATGCACCTCTCCATGCTCCTTTGCGTTGTCTGTAACTTTCGTATTGCTCCAACTGTTAGACTCCATGTCTCTGATCCATAAGAGAGGACTGGCAATACACACTGGTTGAAGACTTTTCTTTTTAGACATAAAGGCAATTTCCCCTTCAGGATAAAACTGTTTCTTCCAAATGCACTCCAGCCAAGTTTAATACGTCTGTTGAGTTCTTTCATAATGTTGCCATCCATTGAAATCAGCTGGCCAAGGTAAATATATGAATCAGCAATTTCTAGCTCAATGTTGTCAACTTGTATTTTTGTTTCCTCTACGAAATTATTGAACATGATCTTAGTTTTTTGTAGGTTCATCTTGAGTCCAACTTCTTTACTTCTAGTTGAGAGCTCCTGTACCATGTCTTGGAGTTCTGATGGGTTCGTTGAAAAAATAACAATGTCATCAGCAAACCGCAAATGATTTAAATATTCACCATTTATTTTTATTCCCTTGTTATTCCAATTTATCAGCATTCATATATATATATATATTTATTTAAGAATAACTTCCGAAGTATTTTTTTTTATTTTGAATAATTCTCTTCAAACTACAATAATCAGGCTGGTGATATTCTACTAAAATGTCTTAACACATTTTTTTACTGTAGAAAAATTATATTAAATATTCGACTCAAAATAGAATCCTTTATGTCAATCGGGGAAGGTCCCATCATCGGAATGGAAGGGAAAAAAGTAAATATTTTCTTGATATTTCCTTCTTTCCTCCTTAAACAATTATTCTGTACTGTAAATATTAAAGTTGTCAGCCGCTAGATGTAGAATATAGGCAGAATTAAATTTAACGTTAGAAATATTTGCATAAACCGTTTAACTGTAAATGTCACAGGAGTAGCAGCAAGCATACCACGTGAAGTATATTGTATATATTAATATATACACGTCTCTTTGGTCAATTTCCTTAACTATAAGGTATATTTATTTATGTATTTACCATTTATTTTATTTATGTATTTACTTATTTATTTATTTATGTATTTACTTATTTATTTATTTATGTATTTACTTATTTATTTATTTATGCGTATTTATTTATTTATTTATTTATTTATTTATTTATTTATTTATTTATTTATTTATTTATTTATTTATTTATTGTTTAATTTATAATTGACTATCTGATATTTCCGCAGATCGGGAAGAAATATTTAACAAAGGAATAAAAGCTTTATATTTTTACCTGAGAATGTGTAATGATGCGCAAATTAACTCTTCAATCATTTTTGTGTATTTAGCGAAAATTTAACTTATAAGATATGCTTTAATTAAGAATATAATTTCGTTAAATTACAGATCATGTGGATTTTTTCGCTTACTACATGGTTATTTGAAATGTTTAGAAAATAACCTTTGGATATCCTTCTTTATGCACAACGTATTCTGTGAGTTCGGCAAATAATGTAAAGGAAATGTTCTTCTCCGCTTTAGAAATGTGCGAAATTTTCAAAAGTGAAAGTACGAAGATAAAGCGTCGTCAGCTGTGAATCATAGCCTAGCAGCTTGAACGTTCGAGTTCTAATCAAGAGGTCGTGTGTTCGTGTCCAGCCTGACACGATGCCTTCTTTACAAACCACTAAATAACTGACTGTATGAGGTTCTGTATGTCAGCCACGTATGTGGAAATTATGCTTTCCTCGATAGGGCAATAATGTCTTGATTCATAACAATGGGTCACGCAACTGAGCCAAAGAATTTCGGTGTTTGAAAACTTCATCTAAATCGTAGGTGCTTTGAATTAACGAACGTATGAGAATCAATTGATAATAAAGGATAATATTAAGAAATGTCCATGACAAAAATGATATTTAAATGATATTTAAATGATATTTAATCCATGACATAAACTTTCTTCCTAAGTAAAAATAAAATACTCATCGTATGACATGAATATATACCAGCGGTTCACGGCAAGAGTGACTTTTTCAGGGCTGTTGTTTTTAGCTCTTGTGATCTTTTCATTCTTATCAACTCATCATCATCATTATTAGCTTCACGTCGTATGTATTGAAGGAATTTCATTTTCTTTTATGGGTGGTTATAGCCTTTCTCTATAATATCCTTTTTGGCCCTGCAGAGAAATAAAGGTAACAAATTTCGATTTTAGTGGCGGCATCTAATCCCTAGCCTCCTCTTCAGTGTCTTCTTGATCACTGAAAACCTTACGTTGGACAAACAAAATACCAGAAGGAAGTAAACTCCACAGTAAATGTTATTATATAAATTCACAAAAATGATTGAAGTTGTTATGAATTTAATTTTTTTACAAAGTAAAGCATTCAAGTTCCAGCTAATGCTAATACTTTTAATTAGCGTGTTTTTTCAATTATATTTACGTTAATTTTATCAAAAAATAAAAGTGACAATCATTTATTCCGGAATATATTTAAAATTTGCCAAGAGCGGTCATCAGCACAATGAATATTCAATCAACAGATGAACGTTCCACATATGCCCTGTTAATGTATTTATCATTTTATAAAAACCGATGACTATATGGCGTTTTGTAACTATCACTAATTGTAGATTTTTTTCAGGGCCGGATTATCGTATAGAGAAACAAGACAAATGTCTAGGGCCCGCTTATTTTGAGGGGCCCGGCGTCGTTGCCAGTCGGATCTTATCACCAGGACAGTATTTTTATCAGGGCGCGAATGTCCTCGAATTTTAGAATATTTTGTATGTATGTTGTATGCATGTACGGACTTCATTTTCGAAGTTTAAATTCTAGAACGGATTTAGCGATCGATAAGATATAGCTAGCATTTTCATTGGTCCCACGACCTTTGTTGTATATGGGTCCTACTATTAATTATAATTTTACTACAAGGGGCCCCCGAAAAACAATTTCTTGAGAGCCTACCTTCTTGTTTCCATTAAGTCTTTTGTTTTGTTTTTTTAAATACCTGTTATTGATTGCTTTAAGTTTAAATCATGTGTCTATTGAAGGCTAACTTGAATATAAGACAGCTGGCTTTACAACATCTTCAAAACGTGTACTAAAAACTATATATTTGTACTAAATGTGAACCTTGTTACTTTTTTTTTTACAGGGCTATATAAAGTTTTTAAATAATCTCTATATATGAAGCGTCATCCTCCATCACAAGATTTCCCAAGCAACCCTTATATCATCATTTTTGGAATCATCCACTAGTACCATCTTTTGGTAACCATCCACTAGTACAATCTTTTGGTAATCATCTACTAGTACCATCTTTTGGTAATCATCTACTAGTACCATCTTTTGGTAACCATCCACTAGTACCATCTTTTGGTAATTATTTACCAGTACCATCTTTTGGTAATCATCTACTAGTACCATCTTTTGGTAACCATCCACTAGTACCATCTTTTGGTAATTATTTACCAGTACCATCTTTTGGTAATCATCCTCGAGAGCAAACTATTTGCGGTCATCTGCTTAGTTTTAGAAATCTTACGAGAATAAGATTATAAACTTATGTACGTGTGTGTGTGGCTATTACATTTTCATTGTAAAGAATATCCTAATATTCCTCGCATTCTATAAATGAACTGGGGAGAAAACAACCACTCTTTGACATATTAATTACTTTCATTTAGTAGTGTAATTTACTCAGCTGGAACCCTTTCCTTTTCTTGGTAAAAAAGACAGTGCCTTTTTAAATTTCGTACTTGTTTGGACAATTATTGATTAAAAACGATGTAAAATGTATGTCTTTGTAACATAAGCAAAGGACTGTTCTTTTTATGTTCAAATGTGTGCATTATGTGTCTTCTTATGTAAAAGGCTATTAAAAAGTTTACCAAAAGCCTTACAAAACATGCAATGTATTTCAGTAAGCGATTTCCTCAGCTTCATACAAAATTTGATGTGTACACGTTGTTCAATTTTATTAGCTATTACAGGATATCTCTAATATTTGGTAACAAAAGCGTATGCAAGACGAGTTCGGATGAACACAGCACAAAGACACTTGGCACACTGCCTTATTGATTCTACGGGAAGTTTGTTGCTTTGGTAGTAGACCCGCTTACTTCGCCAGATCGCTGATGAATTGACGCCGTCTCGGAACGTTTTGACATTCCTCTTATAGTATATGTTTTATAGTATTGTATTATATTTCTCCTACTACATTACTCCAGATGAAGGACCGCTGCTGATGCTTCCGAAAGCTTAATTGATCTTTTTCATTTGCTATTTTACCAGTGATTAAACATTTGTATGCAAATATTATGCTATATGTGTGAGTGCGTTTGTGCATACGTATTTATGAGAGAGGAGAGAAAGAAATTTTTTTTTTAATTTTAATGAGCGGATATTTTTCCCTTACATTGTTATTTTTTAACCTTTCTTCTTACTAAACTCGAACTTATGTTATAGAATTAAATAAAAGTACGTTCTTTTCGTTCTTCAGAATGATGATTCATTTACATTTTTAAATTAAATTGTTAAAACGAGCGACTTTTTTTTAGTCTAATGGAGTTTAAATTACCGAAAAGGATCTCGGAGACCAGGCAGTGGCGCTAATTTGAAGTTACACAACGCTAATGAGCAGTAAAACTCATAATTAAATTAATAATTAGCAGAAATATCCTTATAATAAAGCGTAAAGTAGTTAAACTTTTAATGTATTTATTATTTATTTGTGCAGCTTGGATTTAAAATGGAAAGTGAAGGGAGAAAATGACACGTTTTTACAACGTCTGGGACAAATTATCCCCAAAGATGCAATCTTACAACCATTCATTTTCGACCACTTTTTTATTTGGGTATATCCATTTACTCGCTCATGTATTCTCTTCTACTTGAATGTAGTGGGGGAAGATTCAGAAAATTTATGCATGTATATTTATGTGCATAAGTGAAGTACAAAACGCGCTTATATGGGATGACCAGTTAAATCAATTTTTCTCAAAATGTGGGCCGCGTAAACCTATGAAATGACCCGCAGGATTTCAGAGAAATTCCAGAAAAAAAGAAATGATAAAGAAATACAACATATTTAATATTACAGCTCAAAAGCAAGTATGTCGACTCTTAATAAAATTTTCAAAACTCTTAATAATATTTTCAAAACTCTTAATAATATTTTCCAAGGTGATAATTTTCCAAATATAATTTAAGAAAATGTATAAAAATCAAATGCCCGATATACCAGATGCTTAATAATAATGAAAAGAACAAAATTATTTGTTTGCTTGTGTTTTTGCTGCGCAAGGATGACGAAGTTCATGCTGCGCAAGGATGACGAAGTTCATGCTGCGTAAAGATGACGAAGTTCATGTTGCGCAAGGATGACGAAGTTCATGCTGCGTAAGGATGACGAAGTTCATGCTGCGCAAGGATGACGAAGTTCATGCTGCGCAAGGATGACGAAGTTCATTCTGCGCCGGGACCTACCGTTGTCCTAGCAGTCCCAACATCATAAGGAAACCACATCCCAGACGACAGTGAACAGTTATGTGGTAAATGTTTTTTTTTTATGTGACACAATTGACAGTAGAATCCTGGTTTGCGGTACCTGAGGCAAACGCGTTACAAATACTCCATCGCTGGTACACAAAATTAATTACATTGGAAGTTGATAGTGGCCAGTAGGACCTAATATTATTTATTAACCAAAGTTGGCAAGCTTAGTTTCAGCACTGAGCCATAGCCAGGCTGGGGATATAGGGGTCAGAGCCCCTTGGAAATCTGCTCAGCCCCCTAGAAAATATTTTTTCTAAAAAAATCTAATTATACATGACAATGGAAATTGTTCTTTAACGTTAAAAATGTATTCAAAATAGCTTTCTACGGTAGATCTTGTTCATATAACTTTTTTTTACGTATCTTCGAGTCTTATAATAAGGATCTTATCTATCTTATATTATAATAAGCATCTTATCTTTATAATAAGGATAGGGGAAATTATAGAGAGGTATACTAAAATTTATTTCTTAATGCAAAATTTACGTTAAGAAATTTATTTATTAACTTTATAAGAAAGTAAAGAACCTTATAAGAAATTTATTTATAAACTTACATATTTAGTAATGTTAAATATATGAATAAAATACATCAAAACATTTACGAATATCAAGCCCCCTCTGTAGCTTTACAAAAAACCCTGTAACTTTTCGAGACCCCTGTGACAAGTATCTAGCTATGGGCCTGAGTTTTAGATAATATGTTTTTCAATTTTAACTGGAAAGCTCTTCAGACTGCCACTACGGAAGTCCCCGAAAAGTAAATGGATGTTGAATAAGTCCGTGAGCGATAAAAGTTTGATATACACTGATCCAACCCGAAATCAAATTGAATGTGTTTAAGACTCTAAATATGATTTGCAAACCTTAATGCACAGCTTCATATTTTCCAAAAGTCTAGAGAATTCCCTTTCACGGTAATAGCGACGTATCCTTTTGAACCTGGTTTACAATTTCATTCGTAATATGATTTATTGATGAGAACTTTACCGTTTCGTGCGAGGTCCTCGAGCGCTCTATTGAAAATATGTTATCTTTGGATTTGCCTGTCAGTTTAGACTATTAATAATTTGTATTGTAGATGTATTTCATGGCACTTTTAGTAGGCCTCCTTTCTCTCTCTCTCTTTCTTCACTCATCCGTTATTGAATTTTATAACCACCAAAACTTCGTATTTCTCATGGTAAATTTGCAAATTTGAATTTAATAAAGACATTTACTTTGTGATCATTCTATTTGGTGCTACAATTTTGGATAGCACTGTAAATAGGAAAGTGAATATCACCACCATTTTTGCATTTGTACTTTAAAGAAAACAAATTCAAAAAAACATATTTTGTAGTTCACACGATTTTCCATTCAAGATAAGTTTGTTCTTTCATTGACAATTAAGTTTCACTCAAAAATAAAAACAAATAAAATAAGAAACCATGTCCAACTATACTCAAACGAACAACCTCTTTGGATTATATCAATGATTCTTTAAATAGGGAAGCCAGCCACAATCTTTCTTCCTTTCGTACTTGCTTTTTCCAAAGGAAGTCTTTTCTTCCTTTAAGGAAAACGAAATCGTGAAGGATTTAATCAGAATTGCATTTCTAATTTTTTTTTAAATTTTATATTTATAACATCAGACTAGTTACCCGAAGCTCATTGGTTCAAATCTAGCTTGGAGCATGGTCGCCTTTCCGACTGCAACTTAGATGTCAACGCGCAATTCTAATTTAAAAGTGTAGTGTGTCAGCCAAAGAATAGAATATTTTAAATTAATTATCCACTCCTTTCTAAAGGGGGGACGACCACATCTAGAATAAACAAATATATTGATTAATAATAATAATACTGTTTCCAAGTAGATCCCACTGAAGTCATGTAATAAGTAGTTCTAAAAATAAATTTCTCAGTAAAGAGTGAAAAATTAAAAATACAGAAACACGAGACATCTGTGTGCAACCTAAAGTGCTAACTTTATTTAAATGAAAAGAACTCGATGAAACAATAATGATCTTTCAGCTTAGAATGTGGTTTCGCATGCTTCATTGAAGATGGTCAAGAAACAATTGAAAAGACAATTGTTGAAGTGTTTGGAAACTGAGTTCCCTGACTTTGCGGATGATTTTATGATACGAGTACATTGAGCATGGTCTGTTGATGAAATGCGGCATGGAAGGTAGCTTCAGGTTATGAAATAACCGATAAAACTATTGTCGTGGAAGTAAGATACTCTCTTCGGATAAAGAAATTTTCCCTTCATCGGATTTAACGAAATCTCCTTTTCACCTCGTTGCTCCCCTCTGAAATTCCGTACAAGGTAACAAATAGCAAAATCGAATATCCACCCATTCCGTACGGTAACGAAAACTCATCTGTTACAGTTAATCAAATGCCAGACTCTTGTAACAGATAAGTGTCTGTCATCTATTGCAGAAGCATACATACAACACACTGCTCATGACTTGTTACAAGCTTTACCAAGCAAATATCGGAGTCTTCGACTACACTGCAAGGTGTGCTATTCTAAACGCAAAGAGAAAGGGAAATACTGGATATATGAATCGCAGAGTCCCTCGGGGCTTAAATAAAGTACAGCGGCAATGATTTTTCTTTGTAACAATGTCACGGGTTTTCACCATTAATTGTTTTTGTTTTTTTTTTACGTCGTAAGGGCAACAAATGCCATGCTGCAATGGTACTTACAATTTTCCAAGAAATCCGAGTCCCGGACTGCGCTGAGCGTAAAAAAACGCATCCCACGATATCATTGGGGACCGAACCCGGGTGAGCTACGCAATACACGAATTGTTACTCTTATATTACGATCAATACCGTAGCTAAATGATCTTGCGTTCCTGGCAGAACCATCCAGGTTGCGTCCCTGGCAGAACCGTCCAGGTTGCGCCTCCCAGACATGGATGCCTTCTCACCCATATATTATTTCAATAGAATTTCCGCCCTTCAGCGCCTGCGCCCCCTGGCGTAGTCCTTCAACAAACTTCTGTAATTTCGTTAAATTACGGAATTTGTGGATTTGTTGCTCACTATGTAGTTATTTAAAATATCTATAAAAATCTTTGTATATCCCGCTTTATGGCCAGTGAGTTCGGCAATAATGTAAAGGAAATGATCTTTCCCGCTTTAAACGTACGTGAAATTTTTAAAATTAAAAGTAATGATAATAGTACATATATAATAGAGGTTATTATATCATTCGGTAAGAATGCAAAAAAATAAAAAAAATTTATGTAAAAGAATAATCATGTATTACTTATATAGATTATATTAATTATGTAATTACATATATTATATTAATTATATATATTATATTAATTACACATACTACATTAAAATTATATATATTGCATTAATTATATATATTAATGTATATTATAGATATGAAGTTAACAACCATTAGTAGAATATTGCAATGTGTGTAGCCATGTTGTTGTAAAAGCGTTGGAAACATTTGGTATAAAATTCCTTATAAAAATAATTGCAACTAAAAATAGTTGTGGCCATTCTCCAGAAACCTGTTCACGACCCCCAGGTTGGGAACTACTTTGCTATATGGACATTAATCAGTTCAGTATTCGTGAACTGTGTCATGCCACATATATGAATTCCGCAAAACGTATAACGATGTCAAAAAAACAAACAAAAAAAAATCCTAACTTTGGCCTATGTCATGAAAAGATGATATAAAAAGTTTATTGTAATACTCCCATTACCTTATGTCCTCCATCTCCTATCGATATTTGTACGGAGAAATTTAAATTACCCTGTTAACTTGTACAGTAGTAAATTACTAATCTACATCCTTCATATCCAGTATAGCCAGAGAGCTCGCAAAGGTTTATGGTTCTAAACTGCGGATGGCTGTCTTGTAGAATTTAGTAACCGATGTTCGTATTGTAATTGGTAGCTTTTCAACTTTATGTCATCCATTCCGATTATTTTTCACACGAGGAAACAAATTATATTTTTCTTACAATAGTGCATCCTAGTCTCCTAGAATTCTAGGCTGATGCATCAGCCGCCATTTTGTTGTACACTTCCGGTTTCATAACACAACGTTTACCATTGGAAAATTAATTATCCAGTTTCTTCTTCTTCTTACAGGATCTGTTGTAAATCTAAACATTCTGTGTTATTCCTCGAGTGACTTAAACAATTTACAGCGGCACACACATCTATTTTACTCTATTTTATTAAAAATTACACACTTGTAAATCACTAAACTTGACTACAACAGTAAATGCGATCACATAATACGATAGCAATAAAATGGCGGATTGCGTCAGCTCCCTTTTTAGGAGCCTTTGTGCATCCTATGGCAAACGGCTCGCATTTTTCACTACTGACTTGTTTGTTTAAACCTAGATGGGCAGATGCATCAACGTAGAGTTCTAGACGTAACTAGGGGGGGAGGGAGCCCAAGCACATCTTCTATAGGTTTATACATTACAGTATATTTAAAATAGCAATTTATTTCAGAATATGGTGGGGGGGGGGGCTACGGCCTCACCGACCTATATAACTCTACGCCTATAGGCAGACGTAGACCTTCAGCGAACATAAGTAAACGCTAGTATATACGCTACGACTATCGGAAAAAATATTAATTTCGTGGTGAACAGTGATTAAAATGAACATTTTGATTATGATTAAACGTTTATTTTCATCTCGATAGAATAAAATTACTTTTAGAAAAGGTTTGATCTTTCACTTTACCCCCCATAAACTCTTTTTTACCCCCCCCCTTCTTCCACTACCTACAGGAGGCTGTTCAAACGTACACATAATTTTCATGAACGTCCACCCATCTGGGATTAATGACATAGACGCGCGTTCATAAGGGGGGTTACAGAACTACAACTCTATATAATCATATATATAAAATTATATCACATGGGGGGTTTACATGCCCCATAAATACCCTCCTGCGTATGAAAATTATTAATAACAGGTTTAACTACAATGCAACTTTAAAATTATTTTACCATACTGAGCATTAATTACTTCGATTTAATGAGCACTGAGCACTTTGCTTTTCTTGGTAAACTTAATAAACACACCGATGGATAAATGTATTAGTACTTGAAGGTATCGCAGGTCCACAGCTTATGCAACATGAGAGCGTAAGATTCAAACAACTCCTTAAATTTTTAAAAATGGAAACTTAATCAGAGCAATCTTCGTAGCTAATTAGAAGAATAATTAACCACTTTTTTGTATTTAAATCAATTTTTATTAATTTTTTATTTGTTTACATTTTAATGCGCAAGGATAGCAAATGGCATGCTACATTGTGGGACCCACAACCTTCAGTTTTCCCAGGAATCAGAGTCCTCTGCTGCCAAAGGAAAGAAACCTCGAACTACGGTGGGCACGCCTACAATACCATTGTGTGATAAAACTCGGGTTAATGACACAACAGACAAATATGTCACCACAGGACAGTGGACATACCTCATTTTTCCGAGGAATCCGAGTCCAATAAGACCTGGGAAACTAATCTTTGGACCACAGTGAGCAAATCGTTGGTAAACTATAGTTTTAGGCACTGTTGGGACCCAAACCTGGATTTGAAGCAAGACGGACTCGCGCGTTACCTCTACCTGAAAGCAGAGATCATTTTTTTTATATAGTCCAAAGTTATATTAATATAATATAGCTTCTTCGATTTCTATTGTATATTCGGTATTAATGCATTAACAATGATTTGCAATGTGACAATTTTTCCCGCCTAGAAATATAAGAAATAGAAAAAAAATAGTAAGTGATCGCAGTTTTCATCGTAATTGTTCGTAAAAAATCGTACGTCTTTGGATGCTTTGTCGTCTTTGAAAGTGTGAATTTGTGGCATTGATTTTCCGGTTTGGACTTTTATGTAATTGAGAGTG
>QLNU02014176.1:33195667-33216471 GCA_006491805.2 Dysdera silvatica | reverse complement strand
TCCACAGTTTTTGGTAATGTTTTAGTTTTCGGATGCGAACTTTCAAGGAATGAATGATTGCAAAGTGAGTTTGATTTTGTTTATTCATATTTGCAATTTCTATATTAAATTAACTCCAAATGACCACTTCTTAAACCCAATAATTTGCTAAACATCAGGGAAATAAAAAATATTATATATATATGTTTTTAATTAACGCGAGAACCAAATTTTGAATATATAATTTGAATCAGTTTATAGAACATTATAAATCAATGCATTTTTTGAGTTCCAGTTTAATACTTTTCTACAAACCATAGTTTACCTCTCTCAATGCTATAAAAGAGATAAACATTCTCATATTGTTTTTGCTCATGAAAATATTTTATATTTGAAAGATAATCCCATACCTTCCCATAAACTATTTACACACACACACACAATTATATCAAATAATCTCCATTACGTTGTTGCTTCGTTAGAACGCATGGATATTATTGCAATCAGAGAATACCAAGTTGTGATACCATTGAGTGGAAGCATCATCCGGAATTGCTTCGCCATATCCTGCAATTGATGCTATTAATACGAAATTCACGGGATCGTGCATATCAGATCGCTAAACCATACTTAGCAGATGGCACGGGCTAATGAATTAGCCAATAAATATCTGCAGATTCCCCTCAATTATTACCGCTTTTATCTGATACCGTACTCGGTGGTCATATTGGCGGTATCTATCTGATATTATGCAGATGTTCGAATATTGATATCTCCACTTTAGATTGAAGCTCCCTTGTTCCTAGTCCGCGGAGATCGAAGGTGCAAACTGAATCATTCATTGCAAAACCAAACACATCTTTCGAGTAAAATTCTACAGAAACCAAAAAAAAGCAAATGCTGAATAATTGTATTTCTCTGATAAATTCAGATATTGATGTGATACATACTTTTCCATGGTAGGGAGGCAACGTTACCCAATCGTCGACGGATGATTACATTATGACCACTTACGTCATAAGATTGCAAAACCTACATAAACAATCAAAACAGTGGCCACTTTACGAAGAATAGATTTGATGAGGTGACAGTATGTTCTGTCAAACTGTGGCCCCGCGATCACTATGAGCGATATGTGATTGTATCCGCTGGCTTTGAAATCAATGAACTGCAGCAGGCCTGTAACTGGGAGCTTGCTACGGAGGTGGGGGTGGGGGGGTCTCTGAAAGTTACAAGGGGCTCAGAAAGCTACAGAGGGGGCTTAAAATTCGTAAATGTTTTGATGTATTTTATTAATATATTTAATAATACTAAATATATAAGGAGAGTAATATATTTAAAATTAATAAATAAATTTCTTAACATAAATTTTATATTGAAAACTTATGAATCTTAGTATACCTCTCTATAATTTCCCCAATCCTTATTATAAAGTATATGAAGACTCAAACGTATGTAAAAAAAATTACATACACAAGATCTACAGTAGAGAGCTATTTCGAATACATTTTTAACGTCAAAGAACAATTCCCATTGTTATGTACAATTTCGTACAAAATAAAAAATTTAAAATAAAATTCTACAATATTTGATTTTGAGAAAAAAATATTTTTCAGGGGGGCTCAGTACATTTCCAAGGGACTCATCCCCCTATAACCCCAGCCTGTCTACTGCTCTGAGCTGCAGTCAAGACACAACTGAATAACGGTTCGTTATTTATCCTTCTTGGTACTTTTGATATCAAGAGAGAAGCATGTGAGCAACCCGCAAACAGAACCATTTCACAAATACTGTTTTCGAGGCGTCATGACATCGCAATTTGTCCTTTATCAAACTGATAATCCAGGAGATTTCGCCATTCTCATACCGAATAGACTACTAATAAAAACTGAATATATACAGTAAACCCTCTCTTAACGACCATTTCTATTAAGCAACCACCTCCCTTAATGACCACATTTTCTTGAAACGAAATTCCTGCCCCCACAGACCCAATGCTAAATTTACCTCCATTCAGAGACCACCTCTGAGGCGCAGCTTTTTTACCGAACGGACGATCGTTGTCTAAGGGAGATTTTAGTGTATGTCCTTCTGTTACCTTCGCAAGTACGATTAGTAGTCCTGCTATACAGCAGTGGTAACGTCTTAGCTTACATATAGGGTGGGGTTATTCTCAAGTTCGTTTTCTAACTGTGCCAAAAAAAAAGCAAAGTTTATTGACTAACTACTCACCGTAACCCGGGGGTTTGTTTGGAAGCTCTGTCGTCCCATGACGAACTGTAGATTTAATGTTGAAAAAAAGAACATCGATTCCTGATACACGGTTACCATAAAAATATGTACCGTGCTTTTGAATATGTCATAATTGGTTACTTAGCACCGAACAAACGCCAAAAGACGCCAGATATAATTTTAAAATCCTTGTAGTTAAAGGATATTGGTAAAAAAACAAGAGAGTCCAGAATATTCGAAAATTAGGCATCGGCGACGGTGCACGCTTTTTAGTTGGCTGCTACATCAAGGGAATTCCTTATAGGGTCAAACCAAATACTATTATTTTTACTACTATCCAGGTTATTGATGGTTTGATTAAAAAACTTCGTGTAATGGAAAAATCAAAAGAATCAAACTGCAGAGGATAAAACCCAACGCAGAAGCCATCTAAACTACAATCGGCTGACACGTTTTTTGTGTTCCAACTCACGTTCTGTTGTAATTGTGTTCTAAGTTATTTCATTAGAGTGTTTTTGTTTCGGAACGTGTTTCACTGTAAATTAGTTTTCTTCAATTACAACGTCAATTCCTTCAAATAAAGATTTAAAAAATTCGTTCAAGTAAGGATTCAAAATTCCGTTAAATGGCGATTCAAAAAGTCCTTCAAATAGATTCAAAAATTCCTTTAAATAAAGATTTAAAAATTCCGTCCAATAAAGATTTAAAAATTCCGTCCAATAAAGATTAAACAATTCCGTCAAACAAAGGTTCAGGAATTCCGTCAAATAAAGATTCGGAAATTTTTTCGAATAAATATTCAAAAATTGTTTCCAGTAAAGACTTAAAAATTCCTTCACATAAAGATTCAGGAATTTCTTCAACTAAAGAATCAGAAATTCTGTCAAATAAAGGTTTAGAAATTCCTTAAAAAATCAAATACCGCAGTTTATAACGAATCACATTATCAATTCACGAAAAATTTTAAAGTGATGAACCATGATATTTGTTTTCAGTTCAGTCATGTTTTCAGTTCTTCCTCCTCCCCCTGCTCTTCCTTTTCTATTTTTCCTTTTGTCTGCCTTTCCTTATAAATGTCCTCTAAAAGTGCACCCACAACAGCCAACTCAAAATTCATTTTCAATTTTCTACTGTTTTCGTTTCTACTACTTCTTCTCTCGGTCCTGGTTACAAGAAAAAACATCCTTGCTCTGAAGCTCACAAAGACTCCACCTTTGTACCACTCTTCAGCCTTCACTTGTAACGCCTTCGAGTCAAGACTGTGCTCATAAACTCCGTAAATGTGATATTCCAGCGAATCCGAATCTCTTAATAACAATGCGGATTTGTACGCGCGAATCAATATCTTTGTTGTTTTTTGCAGAATACGAGAAATCCCTTGCTTTTTTTACCGGAAAGAGAGCCCCGTTACTAGCATCGCTGCTGCTGTCTTTCCGTTTCCCAAGCAAATCGTTTTTATAGTCTCCTGCGGTATAAAATAATAAGGAATAAAGTATTATTATTATTATAAGATTAGATATTTAATCTTGTTTGTTAGAAAATAGTGGTCGTCAATGTAAGTTCATGTGTTTTGAATTATTATTATATAATGCAATAAAAAAATTCCAAAGACGTATTTTGTTTACAGCAAAGATATGGGGAAAAATTCACAAGATCCAATCATTTTTTAACTAAATAATTAATTTCGCAATTAAATTAAAATTTCATTTTTTATTGTCTTGGGGAAAATTAGCAAACGTTCAACCAACATTTAAAAAATATTATCACTAGAACAGGAGGCAATACACATGGCTCTACATTTAATTATTTGAAAGTTTATTTTCTTTGTCCTGCAAAATTTTAGATTTTTAACTGTGTTGGTTTTCAAATGTGATCGCGTGAGAGTTTTGAGCGTTCACGGTTCCACGTGGGAAGACATGGAGGTTTGTGAGTCCACCCAAACAGACACCAGCCCAAACAAAGTTACTGCCTCCTATGAATCATTTTCTTTTACGGATATTTGATGGATTATAACGGGTTCCAGGTTCTCTCCAAATTAAACGTCTACTATCGTTTTGCAAACTAAACCTGGACTCATTCATGAAGAACTCAGTTCTCCATTGGTCTGTAGTCTAGTGAACATGCTGACGTGGCAGCCTCAAACGCTTCCCCCTGTGACCCGAAGTCAGCGGCACACATATGACTGGTTGTCTTGCGTACATACAAACTTCGTAGATCCTTCTGCGCACATTAAATGCTGACACCATCCTTCCGGTGGCTGCAACAAGGGAAGACCAAAGTTGGTATAAGATTGATGTTCTATTCCTTCGTGCGCATAACTGCAAATAGCGGTCATCCACGCTGGACGTGGCTTTTGGCAATCTTTGGCTGAATCTTCTGAATGCCGAATTTGTGATTAGAAATTGTTGTCAATGTCTATGAATTAAAGAATGACTCACATTTAACCATCTGGCTACTTCGGTCTGAGTTTAACTTGCTTCTAATCTCCTAATGCCTCCATCGCATTTCTTCCGGAAAATAATGCCTCAAAGTCAATGTAACGAATTATTCCGATTTTTTTTATCCCACAATCACAGCGCAAGCTAAAGTCTTACTCCTATACATGCATTTTTATGCTATTTGCAGATAACTCATTTCGATTACAGCGCCACTATTTTACATATTATATTCCTGTTCAGCAGCTTTTATTAATATTCTCAGATTTCATATAAATTGGTCTATTTTTGAGCAGGTTATTCTTGGTTTTGGGGAGTTTTCTTAATTTACTAATTTATGGACACCAGTATAGTTCCACATAAGCTTTCACTGCAGACAAACATAATATTAGTAGTTGATTTCTCTTGTAGTTATTGGGAACTAATATTGAAATACTCATGTGAAAAGATGAGAGATACACTGCTCAATAAATTATTTAAAAATTAAATAACAAGCGCAGTTTAACTCACATTAAACTGCGTTTTTGTATATTTCATTTTTAAATAATTAAAGTACTCGTTACACATATGTTCCTATTTGTAGCTTTGCAAGACTCCTTCACAGGTTATAATTTGAATGCATTTGCTGGGATGCCCCAGCAATCGTTTCAACCGCGGCTTTAAAAGTATCTTTTAAAGAAATGTGTGTGTTTTTTTATGTGAGAGAGGAGATAAAATTTGGTATTAATTATAAAATGAAAAATTGATACTTGATATAACAAGAAAACAATGTATTTTACCATTATTTTAATCCTTCTCTTGAATTAAAAATTAATATTAAATTTTGCTACGTCCACACCTGTCCATTAAAATGGCAGGGGAATTATAGAAAGAGCCGGCGCCAAGGAAGGCGAACTTGGGATTCGCCCTGAGCAGGAACTTTTTGGCCGCAAAATTAGATTGTTATAAAAAATAAAACCAATTTTGGTCGGCGAAACAAGTTTTCGCATAATGCCTGGTGCCAGCACTGGTTATAGGTAATCTTCTTATGAGGCTTTCTTAGTAATAGAATGTCATTTGCGCCTTCAGAATGAGTGTAATGTGATAAGGTTAATAAAGTAATTTAGAAATATAAAAGTAGATTATATATTAGCGCTACTATGATATAATACTCATCACAGACCGGCCAATCCTCTATCTAAACCTAGTTTTGGATACGGGCCCAATTTCTCAGATCTTATTACCAGATTAGCTTCCACGAACGGAAATAGTCATGTATTACGTGTTCTTGTGAAAACGAATTGCTTGTTGGTTTGGTGATACGTGTTTCAACAATGAAATATATCTATGGATTCTTTCCCCTTTCATTTCTTCTACTCCGTAGCACATCCATGTGTGTGTGTGTGTGTGTTCTTTCGCAAGAAGGGTAATGGGAAAGGTGGCCGCCGAAGGGGGCAGCGCTGTATTCCCAGAGCACATTCATGTGATGCCAAATTGGGGAGATGAAGCCCTATAGGAATAAATTATGGATACTTATCTTAAAAACATAGGTATTGCTCAATGCAATACTAAGTAAAATTCATTTTCTGAAACAAAATATACCCAAATGGTCGTTTAACCACTGTAATTCATTATTTTGTAGAGATATTATATCATTTTGTTATATACAGTTATACAGATATTTTATAGATAGTTTTACATATATGATATATACAGTTATAGAGATATGTTTGTATGTTATAGATATTATGTAAAATAAAACACACTATCGCAATTTAAACTGCGATAATGTGTTTTATTTTATATAATATTTACATTGCACATATTTATTATGTTGTAGATAGTTATAGATACGTGTTAGATATATTATAGATCGTAATTTATATATATATGTGTGTGTGTGTGTGTGTGTGTGTGTATCTTAGCTTTGGTTAAACCATAGAATATAATCATATACACACATATATCAGAAAATTGTGAGAAGTACGAAGCAAAACAAGTTCAAACGCGTCCACACATACATTAAAATCGGAACCTACGTGGATATAAGCACTTCACTCGAACTCATAGAACTGGATTTAATTAATAGTTAGCTTTACTATGTGTGAATTTATCGCGTTTCGTAAGTCAATACCGACGTTTTCATTCCAAATGGCTCATTCTGCAGTTTCGTCAATTAAAATTACAAAGCACGCTTTCATAATGAACTCAATTATTGAATTAATGCATTGATTTTTACCCCTCTACTTTTTCCACTGCGTAGGAAAAGTTCTACACAGACAAACTTCGAGTTCAGGTAAGAAAGGTCATCTCTATTATAAACGTAATCTAAAATATCTGCTCATGTTAATGTTTGATATAAAACTCTTTTATATGTATAAATCGGTGCATCAGACGTATAGCCAAGCCGGGGCCAGCAGTATCATGGCCCCAGTTGCCCCATGCTTGCGCTCCAGTTGCCCCATCGTGCTATTTATATATATATGGTGCCTTGTGCGTCATATGCCCATTGCCTTGCACCAGTTACCCTTTAATCCTGGCTATAGATCTGCGATGCATCTAATCTAATTGCGATTTACAAAAACTCAGAATCGAGTAAGTAAAAGTTTGCTAAAAATAGATCTTGGAAATAATTTGAGGGAGAAAATTTCGTGTGTCTCAGATTTTTAAATAGTTTTCTTGGTATCAAATTTCTTTTCATATCCCTGAGGTTTTACCGTCTAAATAGCTAAGGTATTTACTTCTTAAATACTTAGAGTATGTTTTCTTGAATATTTAAGCCTTTACGATAAGGGCTTAAGCGATTATATCAACAATTAGCTATATGCTTATTTATTTGTATTTGTTTGTGGTTTTACGGCTCAAAGACTACAGTGGTCATGCTGCGCCGGGACCTACTGTTTTCCGAGGAATCCGAACCTCTTAAGGCCTAGGGAACCAAACCCCGGACTACAGTGAGCAGTGCGATCTTTATGAGATCTCTGAGTAAGCGTTCTTTTTGCACTGCTGGGAGTCGAACCCGGATTAGCGGCGCACTAGGAGAACGCGTTACCACACTGCGCCACCGCAGGGCCTAAATGCTTGTGAATGCTGTGATAAAATATTTTCAGGTAACTCTTTAGCCCAAAATATTCTTCTTCGTGGAATTAAGACGCAGAAAATGCAAGGCTTATGAGAAAGCATTTAGTTCACTTTATAGTTAAACAAAAGAAAAACATTTGAAGCACATAAATTCCTAAAGTAAATAAAATTAAAATTTCACAAATATATACATTTTTATAATAACAAGTTTCAAATATATGAAAATATGAAAATGAAATATATAAATGTATCCCAAAATAAAGACTATGAAAATAGTAACTTGCTTAAATATAGATGCCCTCTCAACGATCTATTTGAAATAAGTAGAGAAAATAAAACTGGAAATTAAAACATACTAAAAAAAAAAGATCGAAGATTGGAAATTAAAAATGGCGCTGTGTAACTTGGAAATAGATTTTTATAATTAAAACTCTACTTTGTCGACGTCTGTGGTGAGAAAAATTAAAACTTTGCTACGTTTAAGGATTAATAAACATGTGTGGAAGTGCATTATCAAGTATGAAAACGGCTAACTGAAGTAGTGTGTTCGTTGGACGAATCTTTTAAAAAAAGCTTAAGTTTAAGCTACGTTGACATCAGTACATTGTCTTGATGTGGAAATATTTAGTAGAAGTGCTGGATCTCTGTACGCCACTAAAGGAATATTTTTGCTGAAACTTTAAATCTTTGGCTATTTATTACTCCTTTAAAATAAAAGTTTTAGTTATAGGATATCTGTAATGTTATCAAATGCTAACTTTGAAGCGACAAGGAAACTATATATATATGCATCTATAGCTGCAAATAATTACTTTTCCGTTACACACAGAAAAAATTGCCAAGCATAAAATAAACGACTCAAGAGTATCTATTAACTGTAACTAAATATAACTGCCGGTATTTCGGTTAATATTGTATAAGATTCATTTTTGTATTTTCATAATATAAATCGTTCTAAAAATCATAATACAGAAATCAAATACAGAAATAATTATATGTAGTATATTTCGGTAATTGATGGTTTTCTATAATTATGATGTATTGTATCTATTATCGATTTTCTATGAATAATTCTTTTCGATGGTTTTTTTCGTTTGAAATTAAATTAATAAAGCAAGAAATGTTAAAATGCTACACATTATTTCCCAGGTAGATATAAAACTCAGTTGTTTAAAAAGATGGCATAATTTTGCAACTAAAATGTGAATTCAGCAACATATTACCTATTTCAGTGCATTTTTGTATCTTCAAATAAATGCAAATCGATGAAAAATACTACAATTCTAAAAAATTTATACTGCATTCTAGGAAACAACATCATTGGAAAGAACATAATGCCAAAATACTAATTTTAGAAATTGTAATACATTACTT
The DNA here is from genome assembly GCA_006491805.2 of Dysdera silvatica. Lineage (NCBI taxonomy): Eukaryota > Metazoa > Arthropoda > Arachnida > Araneae > Dysderidae > Dysdera > Dysdera silvatica. The sequence goes on along the minus strand of QLNU02014176.1, from coordinate 33,207,391 downwards.
GTAGTGAGCGTAAATACATCACTTGTAGGAGCTTCAATATACTATTTTTGGTATTTTGTAGAAATTTATAAATACATAAATATAAAAACAGTAAGACCCAAGTGAAATTGAGAACACATTTAAAAAGTCAATTTGTGAGCACGTTTTCGAGACAGCAGATATATCAATCTTCTTCTTTTGAAGATAAGTGTACCAATTCTGTGACTGAAACTGATTTATGTATTTCTTTCTGCCTTTTTACAATTCCAATATCGCTATCTATGGATAAAATATGAGCATTGATTCTGTTTTAACTGAAGTTGACTTTTAATACTTATATAATTATATAACTTTAATACTTATATAATTATAATCTTTAATGCTTATATAATTATATAACTTTAATACTTATATAATTATATAATCCTTTAATACTTATATAATTATATAACTTTAATACTTATATAATTATATAACTTTAACTACTTATATAATTATATATAACTTTAATATTTATATAATTATATAACTTTAATACTTATACAATTATATAATAACTTTAATACTTATATAATTATATAACTTTAATACTTATACAATTATATAACTTTAATACTTATATAATTATATAACTTAATATATATAATTATATAACTTATATTATATATAACTAATTATATAACTTACTTATATAATTATATAACTTATATAATTATATAACTTTAATACTTATATAATTATATAACTTTAATACTTATATAATAAATAACTTTAATAATTTTTCCAAAAGATTCATTATTAGTCAGAAAATGAAAGCAAAAGTGAAACATAAAATACAAATTGTGGAGAAAAAGGCATTATTGTTTTTCAACAAAGAGTTATATGTAATAACTCTAATTGATTCAAGTATCAGAACAGAAATAATAAAAGTTAAGGAGAACATTTTTTTTTGATTATTTGTATAAGAGTCCACTTATGTTTTTAAAAGATACTTAAAGTGTTAAGAGTTTGAAAGCAAGTTTAATATGTCATAAATACTTACACTTAATATAAAAAACATTTATACATGCTTACTCTTAAATTTGGGCAGTAGTGGCCAGCATAAATTATAGTTCCTTGTCTCTGAAATCACCAATAGTTTCTTCTCTACAGTGTCCTCTACAAGTTTTCAAATCATCCATCTATCTCTACATTACATCACTTTTTCTCCTTCTCTGTTTCATTTCCTTCTTCCTCTGCGTCCAGGTTTTGTTCCTCCGTTTCTAATTGAGTTATCTTTTATATTCTCTGTTTTACCGCATATCCAAAAAATTCTAACTTTCTTCTGTGTATTTTTATAATTATATATATATTCTTAAGCTAAATCTATTCAGGTCTTCTTTGTACTTATACTTTTTAAATACTTAATATGCATTACATACACACAGACGAAAAAACTTCATATATATAAAAACTTATATAGATGAATGTGCTATTATAAATATGATATGATAATTTTAATTCACAATAGTTATTCCTTTAGAATATACCTTAATTTTATTTTCTGCATTGACTCAAACAATGCTTTAATTTCCTACTATGAAAATAACACAAATAAAACAATCAAATGTAATGATATAAGTACTGCAGTAGTGCAGTATGGTAAAGCGTTGGTATAGTGCGCCATTAATGCAGCTTCGACTCCCAACAATGCAAAGGACGCTTACTTAAAGGTCTCATAAAGATCGCACTACTTACTGTAGTCCAGAGATTGGTTCCCTAGGCTTTAAGAGGTTCAGATTCCTTGGAAAACAGTAGGTCCTGGCGCAGCATGACCATTGTAGTCTTTGAGCTGTAAAATCATAAACAAACAATAATATGATAAATACTCGCACTTTTATACGAAGAACCTTGCATTATTAAATTTGCTCAGAAGTGTTGACTATCGGGATTTAACTTCATTTAGAATGAAAGCATCACTGTTTGGCGGAAATTGGTGCATGAGGCAGAGTATAGGGGCCGAGACTCGTGAAGGAAGACAGGAGATGGGGGCTAAAGTCGTCAAGCACGTTTTTATATCTGCTTTTTCTCAAGTTTCCAGTCAAGCCATAATTCATGGTGTTGGTCCACTACACTGTGTTTGCTTGTATATAATTGTAGGCCTTGGCGAAATAAATATTGATTGAATGATATATTATTTTTGATATAAATAATATTCTACTTATAATTATAGATAGCGTCAATAGTCATAATAAATCTCTCAAATCACCAAACTTGAATTTTCCTCCTCATTCGTTGACGACAACGAAGTATATGTCTAAATATTACATAAACAATAATTTATTAAAATCCTGATGAACCCACATCAAAAATTTATAAATAAAATATTGAGAAATTCGCGCCATCAATCCAGACCATTTTCTCAATCTGAATTAAAATTACTATCGTTAACATTTATTGGCTTTAAGTAAACGTTTAGTTTAAAGTTTAGTTGGAAAGGCAAAAGGTGAATGAGCCAGTCTTATTTAAACATGAAACATTCGTAAAACAAACAATAATTTAATAAATGTAAAACACTGGAAATACATAATTGTGATCGTAAAGAACAATTAAATTATGGCCAACAATCTATTTCATATTTATAGCGCGAAATGGCTATCAAATGGACTGATTGTATTTGATCATACGCTACCAACTTTTTCATTAACAGGAATGTTGCTTAAGATTAATCTGATGAGTAAACTATTCTGTTTGACAAATAGCTAGCAATAGCTCACCTTAGTAAATCATCAATATGCATAAATTATTCCAGTTTGATTCTGATAATGCGTGTCTACCATTAAACTATGTTCCCTCCTTAGCCTAGCCCTCGTTCTAGGCCGTATATATAAACAACATTTAATCGAGCCTAACCTTATGCACCCTCCAACCTCATTCGAGAATAAAAGGGAAAGACTCACTTGTGGTGTCCCACAATGACTCCTCGTCCGTGCTCCACAAGCCTGCTCCAGGAATGTCTCGGTATTGTATGTTTGATGGTATAACGCACTGCCACTGATACTCCTTGCACCGTAAATGCCAGTGAGACATTTCACTTCTAGACAAATCACAATTACCGCCCTCAACTATGGCTCCTCCTTACGACCTATCCGATGCTCGACCAAACACAGGCACGGCCCAACTTGAGTACGTCCCTAACTCCCTTCTTCTCGGGATTTAAAACAGCGAAAACCACGAGGAGTTATAACCCCTATAAACCGACTGTCAATTTTATTATTTTGCCTTTGTTATATTCGGTTTTCACCGGTTGCCCCTTGATCGTAAAATCCGTCTAGGCTAGGACTTGCGGTCGCCTTGTTGGACCACCGTGCTTGCCCCTTTCTTTCCAATACAACTAATCCTTCAATAATTCATATCTCTTTACCACGAAGGAGAAGCTCCTAAAATTTCTAAATACACAGTTTATGGCCCGCCATATTACTTATATCAATTTAGGCTTCACCCTGTCCCTTATCGCAGTTTTCTCAAACGAAGCGATGATGTAATATAAACTTTTTCTTGTCATCATCATCATCATCAAATTAATAAATATGCAGCTAAAATTATCAATGCAACCTGTAATCAAATGTAATCAAATGTAATCAAATCTGTAAAAAATGATTTATATTATATAAAACTTTACCCATCTGGAGGAGAGCCATGCAACAAGCTGTAGCTTTCTGCTTCCCTTCATTTCTAACCTAATCAACAGGTAACATCTGCAACCTCGAAATCAAGAGTTTCTACGTAAAATAAGGATTATGATATAGAAGAATACGTATCACCAAAATTATAATTAGGTTGAAAAAATTTATTCTTATAACATTTTGTATTTTTTCTTATTTAAGACATGTTTTCACAATATTTAAAAAAATTTCTTTGTGCATGGTGCTCATCTTCCTCAAGCTTGTTCTTTTTTGGTAGGAGTACCGAAAAATCTATATTCGATGTTTTAAACTCTGACAGAAACTGCTGTTTCCGCTAACTTTTCGATTTCATTCTTTTTCCCCTTCGCTTGATATTGATGCCATTAAATTTCTTTCTCAAGCTGGATATTTCTCCAACTTACCGCACATTTCTCTGCTCGAGACACATGCTTGTGTTATTTGCATTTTCAAAATTTGTCTGCGCCAGTGATTTTCAAATGATATTTAATCTTTCTATCGATAGTTTCTTCCTTTTGTTCCTAGCTTTCGAAACTACTCAAGGAACAAAATGCCTGCTTGAATAACATTCAATTGTGAAACGCTGCAGTTCTTTGCAACTTTCAAAATATTTAATATTTTAAATTTTTATGATTTTTGTAAATCAAATTGGAATTTTCAAAAATTTCATAAAAAGTTAATCTAATAAGAGTTATAGCTAATATTAAAAAGCGTACACTAGCATAATAACGTTGCAAATTGACACATTTCAAACAGATAAAACTGTTTGTCATAATTCGAATGGAAGGATAAAAAGCGCATCATCAAAAATTGCAATAATTTCTCATTCGTGTAACTTTATCAACAAAAAATATTTTCAAAATGGAAAAACCTACAAAAGCGAATTAAAAAATTTTAGGAAAGACGGTCTTTTAGAGTAGAGTAATTCAATTATAAAGTTTCAATGATATTTTGACATATGCACTCGCTAGTCTTCTTCCAGAATAATTGTAAACACAGTGGCGTGTTGCCATTCTTCGGAAGCGTTTTACAGAAAAAATTCACCGGTGAATATTTTCTGCAACTTTTGTAAATTTCTTTCCTTAAACGCTTCCGAAGAACGGCAACACACCACCGTATTTACATTTACTCCCGAAGAAGAAGACCAGCGCGTGCCTGTGTCGAAATGTCAACAAAACTTCATATTTAAATTATTTTATGCTAAAAAAAGTTATATTTTATTTTCTAAAATTTTAGTTTATATCATGCGTAGTGTCATCATTATTCATTAATTAACTACAAGAGCGAGCTCAGGCATGCATATTTTCTTGTAATTTACAGCGCACGACCAGCAATGGTCATGCTGCTCGTGGACCTACTAGTTTCCGAAGAAACCGGACCCCTGATGGCCTATGGTACCACAGCCTAACTTAAGGTGGTCCGCAAAAGAACACGCGCTCTGTGATACCACTGGGAATTAAATCCGGATTAATGTTACGGTAATCTAATGCGTTACTACTGCGCCTCAGTAGAGCAGTGGACCCACTATTTCCGGATGAATCCGAATCTCCTAAAGCCTAGGAAACCAAACTCGGAATTGCAGCTGATATGATGTTTTTATTAGTAATGGCGTACGCATGGGGGGGGGTTTAACCTCACTATTGCGATGAAAATTTGTATATATATATATAAATACGAATATGTGGAATTATAGTTCTGTAACCCCCAATGTAAACCTGAATCTCCCCCTTATGAACTATACGCCTATGAAATAATAGATAAATAAAACACAAAACTGTCGCAGTTAGAAATTACATAATTTAATGTCGTGACGGCTATTTCAGTAGCTTCTTGCTACTTTTTTCAAACGAAGTTGATTCATTTCGTTTGAAAAAAGTAGCAAGAAGCTACTGAAACAGCTGTCACGACATTAAATTGTGTAATTTCTAACAGTGACAGTATTGTGTTTTATTTATCTAATATTTTTGCGCAGTGTATCACATCAATCGCAATATACGCCTATGGTTATTACTGATATTAGCATACTGGTTTTTTCGCTAAAGGTCTGGTGTTATGTCAGAAGCTTTATGAATATCTTCCTTAATACCTGACACTTAACATTTTCGCTGCCTACAATGCACTTGAGCATGATGAGGCTCCTGCGTTAGTAATCGAACACACATCAGCACGTGATGGATCTTTGTTTGGTCACAGTGAGCTGACCCATCCAGCTTTCAGAAACGATGTGTCGTTTTAGGCGGACAGCGAAAGTGTTAAATTATAAGGTCGTAAAATCATTAATGCTTTTCGTAAAAGAAATATGAAGTCAACAAGAATAAAATTGAACGTATAAACTACGGCAATATTTCAACAACGAATAGACACGATTAACCACTCATACGCATTGGTATTGTGAATAACTAAAGTATTATTAAAATTAATGTCATAAATAGGTTTGTATATGATGTATATAATATAAAATCATATATAGGTTTGGATATAATCAAAACTATCCTTCCCACAAAATCTAAGGCAGAGGTTAGATGATAAAATATCGTTGTGCTCTAAAGCAAATCATGACTTGCAAAACAAAACTCATTAATTAATGTCTTCAATCGTAACTTATGACTTTTGTTCTAATTCTGCTAATAACCAATGTCACCAATAAACTGGTATAGTTTTAAAATTACAAATTTTAAAGGGTAATCAATGGTATAAACTGAAATTATGCACGTCGATTTATACAACCTTTTTTTTTCTTCCTCATTATATCCATTATAAACTTTTTGATAACAGAAATACAATCATTATTATCTCGTTTCCATTTGCAGTATATATATAGTGGGCCAAGAGCCATGAAAACTTGCTGTAAATTATATAATTTTCTTCTTTTCAGTACATCAACAATTCAGACTGTATAATTAAATGTCAAATTCCTTTTTTAAATGAAAATCAGTGAGACAAAATTAGGGTGATCCGAATATAAATTTCGTTATCTTTTACACAGCATTAAGGCTAATTAAAAGCCATGAAAATCCGTCATAAACTATATAGCTTTTTTTATTTATAAATAAGCACTAAGATTTTTCTAAATGTGTTTGAAGAGATATTGTTATGAAAACGAACCATATTGCCATAAGAAATGATAGAGGAAATATATTGCTATGAAAATATATATGAAACATAAAAAAAATATTGAAAACCATATTGGTTATCGAAATACGTCCTCTGTGATTAGGTATTAGAAGACTTAAGAGTTACTGCTGAAAAAATTAAACCCAGGACATCATATCCTGGGAGGAGGTAGGAAAAACAAACCACTCCACAAGAGAAAACTCATGATTGACGTCATAAGTCTTAACTACAACGTGTGTTAAGATAAATATTAAAGTTTTCTTTGCATCATTATGCTGAAAATTGAATTTTTGGATTATCCAAAATTCCACTTTTCAGAAATGGGATCTGCCCCCTTCATTTCGGTTAGTCGAAACTCTACTGTATATCTAAATATCAACTTATTTTTTAATATTGTTGTATATGTTTTTTTTCTCATTACCATTTTATGTACCCGCCATTCTTATTTTGTCTTTAAATGTCATTTAACATTAATATTAGGGACACCTAAATAAATAATTCATTTCATTTTTATTATAAACATATTAGCTCTAGACATGTTTAAATTCCAATAACATTCACCACGGCCTTCCAACAGCTTTATTTATTTCTGATCTCATTTAAACATATCATCAGTTGTCACCTAATGATCAAGTATTAAACTATACCCTCCTGTTTGTATCGCCCCACCAAATATTAAAAGGGAGGTGGCGGCGGATTCTGAGAGATTCAAACAAGAAAATGACACTCGATACCCTTTAAGTGGATACATACCCCAGACCCGTTGGCTGAAGTCTAGGAGGAGTTTTATGTCAAGAACTAAAACCCTTCAGGGCTCTATGAAAGTAAGTCGACTGGCTACATGGTGCGAGGATCTTACCAGAAGAGAAATGGAACCGAGAGAGGAGATGGCTAAGGATATGAACTCCTTAATATAGTCTGGAGGATGACTGAATAGGATGAGGGTTGGGGTACCGAAATGTAAGATGAATCTGACCGGGTGGGGCTATCAATTAGCAGAGACATGAAGTTCGACTGTGGAGAGATTCAGAGCCCAGCACACTTGTTGATCTGTCTGCAGTTACTGGAACTTTGTATCATGGACGACTTATTTCTGGCCAAGTACAAGGCTGTGATAGCAGCAAATTTTTTGGAAATGTAAAGTTTGATCTGGACACGGAAAGCAGAAAAATGACCAAGGATTTTATATTGTCGAACCTTGTTTTAAATTTATGTTAGATTTTTTTTATCTGTGTCCAATTGTGCGGCATTTAAATATGCTTGAATAAAAATAGAATTACAATCATATCAATTATTGTACACACACTGCTAAATGAAGGTCTCTCCAAATAACTTTCATATTTAACTATTTAGATAAATTTATTTTCCTCTTATTCCAACCATTTATCCATTATTTTGCGAAAGTGCATATTTTTTATTTATTAACCAGGGCCATCTTAGTGCATTTTAGTGACATCCCGAGCTTAATCATGGTTTGGGGACTTTTTACATTGCCTTCCAAATTCCAAAATTTTGTAAAAGGAAGACATAATAATGATAAGCAAGTGTTGTTAATTTGGGCGCTGTTCATTACAGGGACCCGTTAGTCCTCCCATTAAGACGGCACTGTTTTCACATTTATTTTCGATTGTGCTTGCTTCGCTAATGTATTTCGCTTAACATTCCTATTTAGTAAAGATGTTCTGTTTCCTTCAGTATATCTGTATTTCCTTTCCGAGAAAGTATAAATGGTACAAACATAAGGAAAATACATGGGGCGAATACTAAATATTTTATAAAAGCCCGGAAATGTAATATAAATATATGAATACAAATATGGAGCTATATTTCCTACTAAGAATCTCATTGAATACAGATCATTTCCTGCTCGAAATAGACGACATTCTAAAAAGATAATGCGGAAATCTACAACCAAACTGAAGATGTTGAAATAATCTTTCTCGCTGCAGACTTTCGTTCCATAATTCATTAGAGTCAAACTCCGACATTTGATTGCTCTTGAGCTTCCCAATCCATCTCAACAAATCTGTTTGGGAATTGGGGAGATCTGGCTAGGCTTTTACACTTTGTGATCTTCCGGCGCTTTATAAATAGATATTACAAGTGGTACTAGCATTAAGAGAAAATGTCTCCAAAGTGAAATCCGAAATATCGCTGTATATATATATTCAAAGTCTGGAACATTATTTTGAATATTATATATATATATATTCAAATTCTTGAAAACATTATTTTAAAAATTATATATATATATATCATCATCATCATATTCAACCATTATCTATCCACTGCTGGATGAAGGTCTCTCCAAATGCTTTCCACACAAGTCTATCCTGAGCAATTCGCTTCCACGTCACCCCAACCTGTTTTCTTATTTCATCCACCCATCTAGTTTGAGGACGTTTTCTAGGTCTTCGGTGGTCTCTTGGAATCCAGTTCAGAATTTCTGTTGTCCATCGTTGATCAGTTCTTCTTGCAATATGCCCAGCCCATCGCCATTTCAGCCCTTTTACTTTAACAATGATGTCCTCTACTCTAGTTTGCTCTCTCACCCAAGTGTTTCTTTTTCGATCTCTCCTAGTTATTCCAAGCATGCACCTCTCCATGCTCCTTTGCGTTGTCTGTAACTTTCGTATTGCTCCAACTGTTAGACTCCATGTCTCTGATCCATAAGAGAGGACTGGCAATACACACTGGTTGAAGACCTTTCTTTTTAGACACAAAGGCAATTTCCCCTTCAGGATAAAACTGTTTCTTCCAAATGCACTCCAGCCAAGTTTAATACGTCTGTTGAGTTCTTTCATAATGTTGCCATCCATTGAAATCAGCTGGCCAAGGTAAATATATGAATCAGCAATTTCTAGCTCAATGTTGTCAACTTGTATTTTTGTTTCCTCTACAAAATTATTGAACATGATCTTAGTTTTTTGTAGGTTCATCTTGAGTCCAACTTCTTCACTTCTAGTTGAGAGCTCTTGTACCATGTCTTGGAGTTCTAATGGGTCCGTTGAAAAAATAACAATGTCATCAGCAAACCGCAGATGATTTAAATATTCACCATTTATTTTTATTCCCTTGTTATTCCAATTTATCAGCTGAAAAATCATCTGTAAAGCTGAAGTAAAAAGTTTTGGAGAAATGGTATCTCCCTGCCTCACACCTTTACCAATTTTGATAGTTTTGGTATCTTTATGTAACCGAAATTTTGCACTTGCATTTTTATACACACATTTCACCATGTCAATGTACACATCCTCGATGTCTGCTGATCTTAAAGAGTTGATGACTGCTGATGTTTTAATAGAGTCAAAGGCCTTCTCATAGTCAATAAATGCCACACACAATGGAAGTTCATATTCATGTGTTCTTTCAATTAATTCTCTTAATACTTGAATATGGTCCACTGTACTGAATCCACTTCGAAATCCAGCTTGTTCTCTTGGTTGAGCTGCATCTAATTTTTTCTGCAGGCGATGTGTTAGTACTTTTGTGAAGATTTTATAAATAGCAGGTAACAAGCTAATTGGTCGGTAATTTTTTAAATCCTCTTTATCACCTTTTTTATGCAAAAGAATTACTGTTGCAGAATCCCATTGGTTTGGTATGTTACCACTGTTGAGGCATTTGGTAAAGAATTTTGCGAGTATGTCTTCTACATGTTCTCCAGCTTCTTTTAAGATATCTAATGTAATGCCATCATCGCCAGGGGATCTTCCTTTCTTCATACTTTTTATTGCAAATGCTACTTCTTCTTTTAAGATTTTAGGAGCTGTTCGAAGAGCTTTGAGCTAGTTTTTTGTAGAATTCTTCAACTCTTCTAAGTATTTCTTCCCTATTTCTTGTTACGGTGCCATCCTCTCCTTTTAATGCAATGATGTGTTTCTTCCCAACAGATAAACTTCCTTTAACAACCCTAAGGCTCTTGTTATTTTCAATGGCTTTCCTTACTAGCTCACAGTTGAATTTTCTTATGTCTTCTTTCATGCTTTTGCGCAGAGTTTTACAAAGTTCTATGTACTCAATCCTGGAACTGGTATTTCGATTGTCCACCTTCATATCTCTTCGCCTTTTCATGAGCTGTTTCGTCTTCTCAGATAATTTGCTATTGTGCTTTTTACAGGTTACACCACCAATTTCCCCAGCAGTTTCAACTATTGTCTTAACAATGTTTTCATTTGCTTCTGAGATATCACTTTCATCAATAAGTCCTTCCAGTGCAGAAAAGCGATTTTTTAATTCCAACTTGAATGCCTCGGTATTTACTTTCAGTTTCATTAGATCCACCCTCTTACTTACTTGTTTCCTAATGAGCTTCTGTCTTTCTAATTTATATATATATATATATCATCATCATCATATTCAACCATTATCTATCCACTGCTGGATGAAGGTCTCTCCAAATGCTTTCCACACAAGTCTATCCTGAGCAATTCGCTTCCACGTCACCCCAACCTGTTTTCTTATTTCATCCACCCATCTAGTTTGAGGACGTTTTCTAGGTCTTCGGTGGTCTCTTGGAATCCAGTTGAGAATTTGCGTTGTCCATCGTTGATCAGTTCTTCTTGCAATATGCCCAGCCCATCGCCATTTCAGCCTTTTTACTTTAACAATGATAACCTCTACTCTAGTTTACTCTCTCACCAAAGTGTTTCTTTTTCGATCTCTCCTAGTTATTCCAAGCATGCACCTCTCCATGCTCCTTTGCGTTGTCTGTAACTTTCGTATTGCTCCAACTGTTAGACTCCATGTCTCTGATCCATAAGAGAGGACTGGCAATACACACTGGTTGAAGACCTTTCTTTTTAGACACAAAGGCAATTTCCCCTTCAGGATAAAACTGTTTCTTCCAAATGCACTCCAGCCAAGTTTAATACGTCTGTTGAGTTCTTTCATAATGTTGCCATCCATTGAAATCAGCTGGCCAAGGTAAATATATGAATCAGCAATT
>QLNU02014176.1:33183766-33195567 GCA_006491805.2 Dysdera silvatica | reverse complement strand
AATTGACTATATCCTGGCAAACAAGAAATCAATTATTGAAGATTGCAGTGTACTGAACAGATTTAATACTGGAAGTGATCATCGAATGGTGAGATGTAAAGTGCACTTAAATACTAAACTAGAAAGGCAGAAGCTCATTAGGAAACAAGTATGTAAGAGGGTGGATTTAAAGAAATTAAAAGAAAATACCGAGGCATTCAAGTTGGAATTAAAAAATCGCTTTTCTGCACTGGAAGGACTTATTGAAGAAGTTGACATCTCAGAAGCAAATGAAAACATTGTTAAGACAATAATTGAAACTGCTGGGGAAATTGGTGGTGTAATATGTAAAAAGCAGAATAGCAAATTATCTGAGAAGACGAAACAACTCATGAAAAGGCGAAGACTTATGAAGGTGGACAATCAAAATACCAGTTGCAGGATCGAGTATGTAGAACTTTGCAAAACTTTGCGCAAAAACATGAAAGAAGATATAAGAAAATTCAATTGTGAGTTAGTAAGGAAGGCCATTGAAAGCAACAAGAGCCTTAGGGTTGTTAAAGGGAGTTTGTCTATTGGGAAGAAACACATCATTGCATTAAAAGGAGAGGATGGCACCGTAACAAGAAATAGGGAAGAAATACTTAGAAGAGTTGAAGAATTCTACAAAAAACTATATGAAAGTAACAGTGGATTAAACGAAGACACTGAAATAGTCGAAGGAACAGCTCCTAAAATCTTAAAAGAAGAAGTTTCATTTGCAATAAAAAATATGAAGAAAGGAAGAGCCCCTGGTGATGATGGTATTACATTAGATATCCTAAAAGAAGCTGGAGAATATGTAGAAGACATACTTGCAAAATTCTTTACCAAATGTCTTAACAGCGGTAACATACCAAACCAATGGGATTCTGCAACAGTAATTCTTTTGCATAAAAAAGGTGATAAAGAGGATTTGAAAAATTACCGACCAATTAGCTTGTTACCTGCTATTTATAAAATCTTCACAAAAGTGCTAACACATCGCCTGCAGAAAAAATTAGATGCAGCTCAACCAAGAGAACAAGCTGGATTTCGAAGTGGATTCAGTACAGTGGACCATATTCAAGTATTAAGAGAATTAATTGAAAGAACACATGAATATGAACTTCCATTGTGTGTTGCATTTATTGACTATGAGAAGGCCTTTGACTCTATAAAAACATCAGCAGTCATCAACTCTTTAAGATCAACAGACATTGAGGATGTGTACATTGACATGGTGAAACGTGTGTATAAAAATGCAAGTGCAAAATTTCGGTTACATAAAGATACCAAAACTATCAAACTTGGCAAAGGGGTGAGGCAGGGAGATACCATTTCTCCAAAACTTTTTACTTCAGCTTTACAGATGATTTTTCAGCAGATAAATTGGAATAACAAGGGAATAAAAATAAATGGTGAATATTTAAATCATTTGCGGTTTGCTGATGACATTGTTATTTTTTCAACGAACCCATCAGAACTCCAAGACATGGTACAGGAGCTCTCAACTAGAAGTAAAGAAGTTGGACTCAAGATGAACCTACAAAAAACTAAGATCATGTTCAATAATTTCGTAGAGGAAACAAAAATACAAGTTGACAACATTGAGCTAGAAATTGCTGATTCATATATTTACCTTGGCCAACTGATTTCAATGGAAGGCAACATTATGAAAGAACTCAACAGACGTATTAAACTTGGCTGGAGTGCATTCGGATGAAACAGTTTTATCCTGAAGGGAAAATTGCCTTTGTATCTGAAAAGAAAGGTCTTCAACAAGTATGTATTACTAGTCTTCTCTTGTGGATCAGGGACATGGAGTCTAACTGTTGGAGCAATACGAAAGTTACAGACAACGGAAAGGAGCATGGAGAGGTGCATGCTTGGAATAACTAGGAGAGATCGAAAAAGAAACACTTGGGTGAGAGAGCAAACTAGAGTAGAGGACATCATTGTTAAAGTAAAAGGACTGAAATGGCGATGGGCTGGGCATATTGCAAGAAGAACTGATCAACGATGGACAACAGAAATTCTGAACTAGATTCCGAAAGACCACCGAAGACCTAGAAAATAATAACGGTGGACGCTTGATTTTCCACCGAAACAATTGTAAAATGTTTCTCCTGCTCAAATTAAACTGCGTTTGTGTGTAATTTGTTTTAAATATTATTTTTGCGCAGTGTATCGCTCATATTTCTCTCGTTGTTTAGTATAGTTAGTGAATTTTCTCACTTTATCATCTTTTCTATTCTTGTTAATTCAACTTTTACACTTTAATCACTTTCCATAACTCTATCTACTTGTTGTAAGTTTGCTTTTGGGCCACTTACAACAATTGAGATTGTTCTCAGTATTAATAAAGAGACCCTTCTAAATTACTAAAATATTGTTAAACTAATTATATTCTGGGTTTATACTGTTTTTAGCTAATTTTTGATCAATATTGGTTCATTCAGTATTGATCACAAATCTCAATTATTGTAGTCAGAAAAAGCAAACCAATAACAGGGATTTTGTGCGGTCCCTGATGAAGAACAAAATTCTTGGTATTGTTTAATCTTTTACTCCTCTTCACCTTTTACTACTACATGTCAATTTTTATTCTGAGCTGTTTCTACTACTTAAATTTACTTGGTTTTACTACCTTGTGTGATATTACTTTACAACTTTAACTTTGTCTAAATTAATATACAATTAAGTGTAGTGTATTCATGTATATTACATTAGAAGGTACTACATGTCACAATCATACTACAATTTTGCTATATATATATTCAAATGTCTATTCAAATTTTTGGACATTATTTTGAAAATTATGTAACACTTCGTAGAATGGAGCAAAAGAATTCTCTAATCGTAATTTGCCATGGTATAAAATTAACAAAAGGCTATCATTCACTGTTTGTACAAGAGTGGCCAGAAATTTTGGAGTTCTGTCTAAATTTAAATCAATGTCACCGAACGAAATTGTCATTATTCTCTATCGCGGTTTTGTAGCGTCGATTATTCACTTTTACTTCATAATTTACGTTAACTAAACCAAATTCAACGTTGGGTCAACGATTTCGGTCAAGGTTCTTCAGGATATGATTTCCGATCTTTCGATTCTCGAAATTAGGATAACCTTTTTTCCCGTTTTGGCATTATCCCTATCAGAAGACTTTACTCGTATCTTATGAGCATTTTAATGTTTAAAAGAATAAACTTTGATTATTTATCCGATTCGATTATTCTCATTCCTTAAAATCTTGAGCACAACCTGGACAATAGAACTCTTTCACATTGCCATATTTTCATACTCAAATGGGAGACAACAATTTCAATTTCACCGGACCCAAAATTTGGAATTCGATTCTTGATGACATTATTTCATCGTTTTCTTTTGCCATATTTAGGAATCGGATTCGTGACTTTATTCTTTCAGCTGATTTCATGTCTGTTCTATGATTATATTTTGCCTATCTTTTATATAAATTTAAGGTCAACAACTTTTAAATTCATTAAACTCATCAAATCAGCTTCTGATCTTTTAATAATGTTTCCTATATTGGTGTATTATTGTCAGTACCTGTTATAGTCAAATTGTGCTTAAATTAATTTTAATTCTTATTGCTCGATTTATATATTTCATGATATTGTATGTGTAATACCATACCGATGTAAAATAGTATATTGTTATATCGTATAGCATTATTATTATTATTATTACATTACTTCTTATATTTTTCGTATACTGTATAGTATGAGACATTTTTTCCTAGGTTTCGAGACACTGAAGTGCCAAAATATTGGGTAAAACAGCAAAAAGTTTTTGGCTGCTATTCTCTCCCACATAGCTGTGCAAATAGCTGCAGTTGAATAACTGATGTGTTACGCAACAGTAATGAATATTGATAAACGTGCTTCAGTACATGCTTAGTATGCTAGAAAACGGTAATGTTAAAATTATATGCATAATCTTTTGTGTTTGCAAATAATATGCATAATCTTTTGTGTTTGCAAATAATATGCATAATCTTTTGTGTTTGCAAATAATATGCATAATCTTTTGTGTTTGCAAATAATATGCATAATCTTTTGTGTTTGCAAATAATATGCAAAATTTTCTTATTTTCCAAGGTTACTAACAATCATATGTATTCTAAACCAAAGAGATTAATTTTATATACGATTTATATGTACATTGTCGATATATATACAGTAAAACCTCCTTTAATGATCACCTATAAACTATGAATATACTCACCTCTAAACGGTAACCTCCAAAGACCTGCTACATATCAATGGAACCGAAAGCATTCAACAGGATTCGCCTTAGTGCTAACCACCAAACAGCGAATTCTAAAAAACAAACAGCCAGTGGGTATCACAAAAAAAGTTTGTTCAAATTTTCAAATTTTTCAAATATGTCTGCAACAAAAATTGTCAACAATGTAGGTAAAATTTACTTGACGGTACGTTCTTTCAAAGTACTTCATTGAAATATGTTCATTTTGTAGCTTTATACGTACACTCCTTTCTGTGACTACAACGTGATTATTTATGACCGACAATCTCAATATCTCATCTGCGGAAACAACCACTGTCCACTAAAAATTGGTTTTTGACAATTTCGTTTTTTATGCATTATTACCATTAAGTAGTGTCGTATTAACCTAGTTTCGTAATTTGAACTCCAGTTTGTAATCACGATGAGTTAATTTAGTTAGTTTACGAAAATTTATCTAACGAAAAGATGTTATTCAGGATATTAAAAAGTGTAAGTACACGAAAATTAGCGTGTTTACGGTTGTGAGAGGTCATAGAAAAATGAGATTTTAAGAAATAGAGAAGATTATATACAACAGTCTTTTCGAGGTGTAAACTTAGATAGCAAAACGAAGAGACGGAAGACCTGAAATTAAGAACTTGACAAAGTGCTGTTAGAATGGCTTTCTAACAATTTATCAAAAATCTTTCAATGAAAAATATTGCCATTAAAATATATTTTAATTGCAGAAGTTTTCCTAACCTGACGAACCCCAAAATATAGACAGAAATGATGATGGGGAAAGGTTGGGCAGCATTGTCAAATTAATAGGAAATATAAAAGCCAGCTAACGATAAACAGAATGACGATTACACGTCCGAAGAATGCGGGAGTATAAATGAAGAAATTATCTTTTCGCAAAACAAAGACTCTTTATTATTTAAGAGAATGAGTTATGGACATGAGCACCAATATAAGTGGGCAGGGGGCTCGATTGCTCCCCCCCTCGCCTAGTTGTTCAAAAATTTGATTTCCCCGATTCCGATATGCATTTACTTTAAAAAAAATTTACAGTCACATTTTAAAATAAGGTACTTTTTAGCTCATTACTAATTGTCAAGCAGTATCAATTATTTTTGTAGCATCTTAGTATCTGGTACATTTACTAAAATGTTTGACAGTCTTGAGAAGGAGGTAATAATTTTTCTCAGCCCATCCCTAGACATATCCATATGGGAGCTCATGGTTATAGATACGAATAAATATATAACCTTTGATCAAAATCGTGTTATTCCACATACGTATCAAGTAAAAGGACTATCGAATCATAAAACTAATCATAAATAACAACAAAATATATACTTTTGAATTTAAATTGTTTTATGTATTTCACATCTGTTGATCCTAAAGTCTTTTTTTTTTTTCAGGTTCGCATACTAGGCCCATATTTTCAGATTCATAGCCTTAGGTTAGTTTCCAGTATATGATGTAAATTAATTATAGGATTTTTGATGTAAGGTCGTTTTAAATTTATGATTACAAACATCGTTTCCAATTATCATGTATAATGAATATTTGGATTTCAGATTTTGCCTAAATATTTTAAATCAACAATTGCTTCAAATATGACATTTATTATTTATATTACGTTAATTATATATAATACTTTTTATAATAAGCCGTTTTATACTACTACTACTACAATTAATAATAACAATAATAGGTACATCTCACATCATACGCATAACCTGAATAACTCATAATAAATACCTCTAGTTTTCTAAGGTCTTTGGAAAGGACTTTATAACAAAATGAATGAAATTCGCCAAATACATCATGAACTGTGAAGTTGCACAATAATAATAATGACAACAATAACTTTATTTGTGTAAATTATAAGAATTTGTAGTAAATCGCAACTTTTACCAGCAACTTGCTCCTTTGTTTCACAATTGGCATGCTTCGAAGCTCATTTCCATGGATTAGAATCTATGGGCAGAAAAATTGGAGTGCGTAATAAAAAATCAACCATTTTTTAATTCAAACTCACGTTTTTAACGCTCATATCAATTTTTCAAATTATGTTTATCAACGGAGAAACTGCTTTCAACATTGGAAGTGAAATAGTTACTTTCCGATATTAGTCTCCAAGAGAGGCTGTTTGGCATATGGAGCGGAGCAATGAGGAATATGTGGGAAAGGTATTGGATAAGTTGGTGGTAATGGGTAAGAGGAAGAGGGGAAGACCACGTCTGAGGTGAAAGGATAAAGTGACGGAAGATCTGGAAGAGTATGGATGGAGTAGAGAAGAGGCATTGGATAGAAGATTGTGGAAGAGAAGATTAAAGGACCATAACGCCATCCCCATATAACATGGGAAAATGGCAAAGTGAAAGAAGAAGAGTGTCCCCAAGAGGGAAATCGCTTTTTTTACTTATCTACGGAACTTTCTGGAGTGAACAGGCATTTATTGACACAAATAATACGTTTGTCGATTGAAAAGAACATTACCGAATATCATACAATGGATTTTAATCATTTTTTATTTGCGCATCACCCTTAAAAGCTATTTACTTTGCGATGGATCTGAGAGGAATACAAATGTTCATGGGCGAAACAGTAGAAGATATATGAAAAATGCCAAGTGATGGTTTTCTTTGTGAGTGTGTGTGCATTGACCAAAGTTATTTTCTTAGTAAATAAGTATCCTATTTTTTTTTTCAAGAGTAAAAAAGTAATAGAAAAATATTTTAAAAGTCAAGGAATAATTTTCTTTGTGTGGGTACGTTTTTTCCATATTATTTTCTCAATGATTAAGTGTTTTATTTCCCTTTTTTTTATATTTATGCTCATCAAAAGTTATTCTTTTTCAATTGAATTGAAGTGAAATCTAGTTGGAAATTACTGGTAGTAATTTGAATATGATATTAAGCATCCCGTCTACAAAAATAATTGTTCTAAGTAGACTCTGGACAATTCTCTAACACAATCAATTTTTCTTCTTTTTTTACATATTCCATTTATACCATGTTCTCATTAATATATCCAGATAGTATTAACACTAGGATTACTGCGATTGCGGTGTACTCAGAATTACAGTGGTGGGTTATGGATTTACAGGTTATGGGTTTACAGGTTTAGGTTAAACCTGTTGATTTCAATGACCTTATTTTTGCACTGCATATGATACTGACACAAAATAAGGGCTCTTATGATTAATACAGATCATTTCTGGAATATGACATAATATGAAATGCAGTGAGTGAATTGTTATGTTACAAAATTGAATTAAAAATTTTAGTATAAGTACTTTGACAGTTTGCACAACAAAATTAATTATGTACCATATGTAAGTTTATTTCAAATAATAATTATAATTATTAATTTAAGTTTGGAAATAATGCTATTTATAATTTGGAACCAACAGATTAATAAAATATTAAACTAAAATATATTATTAGCAATTATCGATATATAATGCAGTGCATTACTACTTGCATTTGATTATTGCTTCTTTTTGTACAACAGTCTTTGATTTTACCATGTTTGGCGCAGTATAGCCCAGATGCTCTTGCGCCATAAAAAAGCCAAACAAACAAACAAACAGCCTCTTTTTGCCTTCCCAGTACCTCACAAAATCGCTATGGCTTTTGTTTGCTTTCCTCCTGTGCACAATCCACACACAAAAAATGTATATCCTAGGCAATGTTAATATTACTGTCGAGGTAATTGTATATGTGAAACATTTTTTGGTGAATTGCCAGAATCGGGCTCCTTTCAGATGAACTCAAATCAGTTAACCAAATCTCATGAGCATTGTCCTCACAATTACTATATAATCACTAACATTGTATACAAAATTTTCACCATCTTGAATGAATTTTCACTAAAAGAATAATTCTTTGATACTTTAGTTAGTAATTTCATAATATCATTATTTGATAGACACCTGCGATGCGACATCTCTCCACATGTGCAAAAATCGAATGACATTATCAACTTCTTCCTCCCAGTTTCCAGCTTACAAAGGATAAAACATGCTTTGTAGTCAGTTTCTAAAGTATAAGATACATTCTACAACTAAGATACATCCTACAACTAAGATATATTCTACAACTAAGATACATTCTAAAACTAAGGTATATTCTACAACTAAGATACATTCTACAACTAAGATATATTATACAACTAAAATATATTCTACAACTAAGATACATTCTAAAGCTAAGATACATTCTACAATTAAGATGCGTCCTACAACTAAGATACACTCTACAACTAAGATACATTCTACAACTGATATACATTCTAAAACTAAGATACATTCTACAACCAAGATACATTCTACAACTAAGATACATTTTACAACTAAGATACATTCTACAATTTTCCAAATGGCAAAGTCAAATGGCTTGAGATGTATGGTAAATAACAATCAGATGCCTGCCAGAACAAAAACAGCTTTCGAAACGATTTCCACCCTTCTCAATGTCCCTCTTTTGTATATCACATTATAAGCCGATAACATAAACAGTAAATTCTATTCACTCCTTGACATTATCGTTATGCTGACGCTTATGAATGTGGATATAAAAACTAGATAGGGTGATACATAAACCCATTATCTCTAATGGGTGAATGATGACCCACCATGGCAATTCTAGATACATTGTCTCCTAGATCCAGCCATCTCAAACTTTTCTACTTGGTGACCCCTTTTACCCGAGTAAATATATTCGCAACCCTAGTTATGGAGGAATAAAGTAAAAATACGAATTATATATAAAGCATAAAGAAATTACCCGAAAACAAACGGCGAAGCGTGTGTTGCCAGAGCCCGGGGCAAGTGAATTATTACGCCCCAACTAAAACCCGTTAGTACTCTCTTTTACTAGTTCAATATTGAAAATTTGCGCCCCTCAGAATTTGGCGCCCAGGGTCATGGCCCCGATGGCACCCCCAAGCTACGCCACTGTCAAAAACAATTCTTTGGTATACATACGAATTTAATTTTACCATGTACAAAAGACAAACATTAGCATTCATATTAACGAGCTGGGGATGTGATTGTTTACCTTTATGTAAAACTTAAATCTTGGATGAATATTTGATACTGCAGGACGTAAAACTTCTTCAAGATGTGGGTAACCACAGTAGAAAGGCTACACGTTCACTTTGCGGGTTTCCTTGACCATTGCTACTTAGAATAGGAAGAAATGCAAATTTAATAAGTACAATTTCTAAAGTTGCCACCATGCCAAATTGTTTTTCATGTAATGTTTTCAAATATGCATGTTTTTACTTTCCGTATCTGGCAACATATGTTGCATAATTATAATTTCACATTTTATATTTGGCAAAAGTATATGTAATTGTTTTCCAAAATCTAAAATCAAATCAGCCTTCCGTTTAAAATCGGAATGTGCACACGTAAATCTAGGAGGCTCCGCCTAAAATGCTTAATAAATACTTTCAACGTTGTATTTCATTATTTATCTTTCTATTTAATAATTTATCTTAATTCACTATTCTGAACATTTAATGCACGCATAATTATTACTTCAACTGGATGAATTAATGTTTTTCTTCAATATTTATATCTTCAAAGGTTTTGTAAAGTTGAACGATTTTTTGATTTTATAAACGCTAATGATTAAAATGCCGTTTCCCATAAATACGTGTGCAAAGTATTTGAAGTACGTTTCAGGGCATTTTTAGAAAATGTTGGCAATTCTGTTTTAATTCCCAGACAAAATTCATTTAACGATTTTTTGGAAAACTCAAGTTTTAAATCTATATCGCTCGATAACTCGCCAAATTCTTCTTGAGTGTTTACTAGTAAATAACTGCGCTAATCATCTCAATTGAGTATGTCTTATGAACTCTATTTTCTTTTTCAACATAAAAATTTGAAGAATTAAATAAAATAAATCCAGATAAAGGTCTAGGATTTGACGACCTAGCGCCAAAACATTATTAACCAAAGTACTCAAAAGTACTCTAAGTATTTAAAAGAACCATTAACGATAGTTATAAATGATATCTTTGAAACAAGTATAATTCCTAATGAACTAAAGATTGCTGTAATTAAACCGATTTTTAAAAAAGGAAAAAAGACAGTTATTGAAAATTACCGACTAGTGGCATTTATGCTTGTGTTTTCAAAAATATTAGAAAAGTATTTCATAAAAGATTGACGTTTTAAATAACTATAAACTAATTCACATTATCCAATATGGATTCCAAAAAAATAAGTCAACAGAGGATTTATTATTAAAAATAGTAAACAACATATAACAAAAAATTGAAGACAAGGAATTATATTCAGCTTTTTTCTAGACCTCAGTAAAGCTTTTGACTTAATAAACAGAGATATTCCAAAAGATAAACTACTTAATTTAGGAATAAGAGGTAAAATGTTTAAACTTATAGAAAATTATTTTAAAGGTCGATACCAAATTGTTAAAATAGAGAATAAATCATCAGACAAAATGATTAATTTAAGAGATGTTCTACAAGGAACTATACAAGGACAATTATTCTTTTTATTGGAAATAAATGATTTGATGTACTTAGAGGATAATTTACTATTATTTGCTGATGATATAAATTGGTCCATAAGTGGATCAAATAATGAATTACTGGCCAATATAATAAAAGTTAAATTAAATTTGATTCAACAATGGTTCTATGATAACGATCTGATACTAAATGCTGAAAAAAAATGATTATATAATATTCCATGCTAATAAAAAAACATATAAAATTTAATGGAAAAACACTAGAAAGAATTAAGTCAATGAAATTTTTAAGTATTAAATTACACGAAATTTTTTTATGGAATGAATAAATAGACGATATAAATAAAAAAATCAGAAGAATAAATGGATTATTAACAAGATGCAAAAAAACAAAAGCAAACATTGATATTTATTATTCAATGATTTACAGTGTACGATTATACGGAAATTTAACATGGGGAAAACTAAATAAGACGAACTTAATAAAAACAAATAATTCATTAAATGACACAATAAACAAAATAAAAATCACCATATCAATCAATTGTTCAATTTAGAGAAGAATATCAACTACTTAATATAGAAAATATACACAAATTAAAAATATCTCAATATATATATATATATATATATATATATATATATATGGCCTGCAAAAGGGTTGCTGGTATCTAACTGGAAGGAGACCCACACGCTGAACGTATGTGACGATGTGTGGAACCGGCCAGGCCAGTAACCTAGTGTCCTACCCCGCCTTCAAGTGGTGCAGGCTGAGCTTTCTATTTATGTGGCAAATTAATATTTGCTGCACGGATAGAAAGGCGGAAGGGGAGGGCTAATTCACCAACCCGTCTAGCCAGCGTGGTGAAATTATGGCTAATTCCTCCATTATGTTGACACACCAGAAACCATGGCCCCTAGTCTCCAGGTGCTGGAGTGCTCCTGATCAAGGCAGCGGTCAGTGTGGCATGAAAGCAGGGGGTGCTAAGAATCACTGGAATGGCCCAGGCTGCCGTTTGTTATTGACC
>QLNU02014176.1:33167543-33183666 GCA_006491805.2 Dysdera silvatica | reverse complement strand
CTGCATTTGAAGAAACAGTTTTATCCTGAAGACAAAATTTCGGTTGTATCTAAAAAGAAAAGTCTTCAACCAGTGTGTATTGCCAGTCCTCTCTTATGGATCAGAGACATGGAGTCTAACAGTTGGAGCAATACGAAAGTTACAGACAACGCAAAGGAGCATGGAGAGGTGCATGCTTGGAATAACTAGGAGAGATCGAAAAAGGAACACTTGGGTGAGAGAGCAAACTAGAGTAGAGGACATCATTGTTAAAGTAAAAGGACTGAAATGGCGATGGGCTGGGCATATTGCAAGAAGAACTGATCAACGATGGCCAACAGAAAGTTTCGAATCCATCATGAGAGAAGGACCTAGAGAAAACCTTTTCATAACCATGCAGACAATAGAGAAAAACAGGTTAGTAGACTTGGAAGGAACGTTCAAGACTAGTGGAAACATTGGAGACCTCAACCAGCAGATGTAACAATATGACGATATACGAAAAGAATAAATTAAATGTTTACATAGACATAAATGAAATACCAGCAATATCTAGAAATAATACGTCATGAAAAGAAACAACAAAAATGAACTACTGAAGGACAAAATAATGCAATTATTATAGATTAAATATTGAACATACTAGACGAAATAAAAATGTTATACCAATAAAACAATTTAAAAATACACTCAAAAATATTTCTTATTTAACGAAACATAAATGGCTAAAGTTTTTAGGTTGTATGTATATTAACCTATAGTTTTAGCATGTAATCCATCATGCATGTATGTATATGTAATCTATACACATGTGTATGAAAATAAAATTCATTTGTATTTGAATAGTATTTTTTAAATTGGTGTCTACAAATATTTCCAATGATCTGAAATGAATGACTTTTAGAAATCTTTTAGAAATTTTAATCTTTTAAATTTTTTTTAATCTCTTAGAAATCTTTGGAACGGTTATTTTCAATTATAAAAGCATTCAAAACTCTAAACATTTCTAAAGATTCATTTTCCACTCCATTACTCCGTATGTTCACTTTTTTTAACCAAATTTTCAATTTTTTTCAATTTTTTCAATTTTTTTCAATTTTTTTCAATTTTTTTCAATTTTTTCAATTTTTTTCAAATTTTCAAGACATCTAATAAAAATTTAAAATCCACAATTCATTCTGAAAAGAATCAACTGAATCAGATTTCTGCTCAGTTAAAAATACAACAATTTCATCTTTCAACCGCAATAATCTGTATAAAATTCATCCTCTTGAGAATCACCGTACTTCTGCAAGTAGAAATAAGATTCGGTAATCATAATTCATATCTTTTCAAAGGTTTGACATTAGATGACTGTTAAGGGCTTGGCTTTTTATGAAATTAATGATTTTGATAGCATCGCAAAGCACAATATTTAAATCTGATGATTTTTCTTTTGGCAACAAGTGCTTCCCAATTGATCATGCAGTCAGTAGAAATGATATGTTCGTTGGCATCGGCTTTAACTTCCGCTACAAATCCAATATCATCACCAACTGTCGCCCCAGCACCCTCTGTGCGGACACCGAAGCAATTACACCATTACAAATTCTCATTTGCGAAAAATTCATTAACTGTGAGGTAAATATCTTCCCCACTCTTGTGAGCGATCTCAAAGGACGACAAAACAGTAATTCTTCGTGCATACTTCCTTCATATGCATATCTTTTATAAATTAACTGTTGTGCTAGTTTTGAAATAGAGTTGTTTTATCTAATTGAATTGCAAATTTCAGGCAGTTCTTAAGCTTGGTAATAAGCTGCTGCAAATGGTTATTACTAATTTCAGAAATTTTTCTGGAAACAGCATCTTTCGATAAAGCAATTTCACTGATCTCATAGCCAAATTTTTAGCTATGAAATGTTTCTGGCATTTTTATTGTAGTAAGCAACACATGATCTCCTGTCGCAGGGTTGTCCAACCTTTTTGAGCACCGGGCCGCTTAAAAAATTTCCATAGATCTTGCGGGCCAGCTGTTTCAGAAAAAAAAACTTACTAAAACTTATTTTCAGAGTTGCTTATGGTTATTTGCTTATGGATTGAAGAGCTGAGCAGAGTTGCTTATGGTATGGAAAGGGGTCACCCATGCCTTTCCTGTGGTTTTAGCCTTATTTCTGAAAACAAAATCAAATTCATATTTTTAACTTTTTTTTATTCTAAACAGTTGTCGGGGGCCAGATGAACATTGTTGCTGGCCAGATTGTAGCACGCGGGACGCATGTTGGCCAACCTTGTTCTATTGTGTAGCTCCTTTTATTGTTTTTACAATTAAATAAGAAATTTCGTAAGATGTAAATAAATGTTTTCCGTCGAGAGCAACAAATTTCTCAAAATATGGTATTTTGTATCTGAGGATTTTAGGTCATTTAAAGTATTCCTTCGGTTTACTGCAACACGTTGCATACATGGTACTAAGATGTTTAATGTGGATAGTTTCGTGCTCTCAGTAACCGAAACTTCATTACAAAGTAAGCAAATAAGTTGTTCCACATCATTACGATTAATACAAAAAAATATAAATGACAAAAAGGAATCTTCATGTTTTTCTTTTTCTTGTCGGGTTATACCCCGCTTTCTGAGTACTAAAACCTTCTAGTGAGGAATCTTGTAAAGTGTCATCGAAATTTTTATTCTTTCTGTTAAAATTTAGCCACTTACACATAAAAAATACTTTCACACTGAAACATACACATCATAATTAATATATATATATATATATATAAGTACATCATAATTATTAATTATCCTTTTTCGAAATTTATTTTATTTTACCCCTACCTTAACAATTTTCTAGAATCTGAGAGTGTTTGAACATGTAAAAATTAAGTTATTTAAAAACAAATTTCATGTCAAATCAGCCTAAGGACCCTTTTATAAAAACGAACTTCATTTCGAAAAAAAAAAATCACCAAAAAATAAAGTCCTACATTCATTCTGTATAGTTACTAGTTATGAGATGGCTTGAAGAGATCCACACACATTAGCGTGACTTGAATTAAAGGGTAAGTGTAACGGGGGAGTTGTTAAATATCAAAAAACCCAAAATTGGATGGAAAAAATACGATTTTGCTTCTGTTCTAAAAAAAAACTGGAGGGCATATGCCCCCCTCCAGATTACGCCTATGTCCACACATATGCCTAACGCAAAATGTATTTTGTATTTTGATGATTCCATATGATCTATTTCGACACTCAAATTAGTTTCACGCGATATAGTTAAAAGTCTAATGAAAGCGAATGTTGTGTTCATCTCTTATTAAAATAAAACATAATTAAAAGAATCTATTACAGAGTTCATTGATAGATGTCATCATGTTTTTACTATCGACGTTGAGATTTGTGCTTGCACCGTCACGCTGTTAAGACGTTTAATTAATTGCAATTAATTAATAATTACTATAAATTACAATATAATTAAAAATAGGACAGAAAAAATTCCATCCTGTTTAATGTCGTATTGTGTTTCTCGAGCTTAATTCTATAATACACGTTACGTCACTTTTTCGTGATTTTTGTTCGTCACATGATAAAATGCGTTAAGCTGAAAATAGCTTAACGCATTTGCAACTTTTATTTAATTACAATTAACTGAACATATATCTTAGGCTTCTATTTTATTTCGTGTATTTTACCTTTTAATGACACGTTATTTTTTTTTATAACACTTTAGTTGGTTTATAAGAATCGGTCTGTAACGTGGCGTCATACAGTAAGAAGTTCAACTGAATGTAAAAGAAGAGAGAAAACTCAATGGAATCTAGAAATGAGAGAGAGAGAGAGAGAGAGAGAGAGAGAGAGAGTTAGTTCATATGACACTTTTCAAAAAATATATAAGATGACATGTCATTTAAGAGAGATTATCAAAAAGATGATTATAGGAATGATGGCAAAAATATTCTGTAATACGATACCAGGTGTCATCATCCATGAAGGAGGGAATGAAGAGCAGAAAGTAGATAAGAAGAGTAAAATAAAAAAAAAATCACGCTGCAAGCTAAACGATAACATATGAAAGGCAACATGTCAGTTTTCTTCCTCGCTGTTCAATTACTGGAACAATTAGAGCTGTTTTTTCTTTTTAGATTTTGCCATTAAATACGATTAAACAACATATGTTCGATAAAAAAGAAAAAAATGCTGTCATTAGGAGAATCCCTTTATTTATTTATCGGGCGTGGGTTAATGATAATAAATTGTTATGTACATAAAAAAAAGTGTGATATAACCGTTTATACAATTTGAAGAAATTGAGAAAGTTAAAAACAAATATAATGATTTTTAATGGTGGAAAATATCATCAATAAGGAATAATTGCTTTGGTGCCGTATACGGGGCATACTAATTTTAGTTATATTATTATTATTGAAATAAATAATATAAATAATTTTTCATTAACCATTTTTTCAGACATTGGTGTAATTCATAACACCAATATATAATACAATAACACCTTATAAAATGTAAGTTATCACTATCAAATATGTCCTTTGAAAATAAAGGTTATTGATATCCAAAATGTTCAATTTCTCTAAGAATTTTGTTAATTTTTTTGTAATAACGCCAAGTGCTGGCCTCTAATAAGACCACTGTAATTTATTTTGTTTTTTTACAGTCGATTTGCTAAATGGCAATATTTTGTGATTATTTATTATTTTTATAAGTATTAAAATAGAAGTAAAAAGAAACAAGCATAAAGTAAACTCCGTACGATTTTTTTTTTAAATTTAAGAAAATTTTATTGGGCGATTTTAGGTAAAATTCGTCAATTTAATAATGAAAAAATTTTAATTTATAAACTAGGTCAAATTATAAATCCTATTAAATCTGTACATCAGAACTATAATTTAAAAGATACAAATTATTCAAAATCAGTTCATTAAAATTTTTACTTTATTTTCCACAATTACAAAGTGCATATACCTATGCAGAGGGTGCTGAGTTGCAATGGAATTTACAAAATTGTTATATAAAACATTTGATATATTTATATACGTTAAAGAATGTAAATGATATATGATTGTTTATTTGTAGTTGAAATAGCTATATAGCAGAAAACATAGGAGTAACTTCAAAGTTAAATATAGTGTAAACTAGGGCGGGGGAATGGCAAAAAAAAAATAAAAAGCAACTAAAATTGTGTGGAAAAAAACACGATTTTGCTTCTTTTCTAACAAAACTTGGGGGGGAGGAAAGTGCCCCCTAATCTCCCCCCCGCCAGATTATGCCTATGGCAGAAAAGTTGCACAGAAAAGTGACCAAAAGGATAGAGCTAATCATGCAAGCCACAAAGGAGTTTTCTATTCCTTTGTAGAAATATTTGCTAAGCAATTCATCTCCGACAAAAGCCTTCTGCGAAGCGTTATAGTCGGCTATTTCGCAACATCACGTGCTTGGAAGTTAAATTACACGACGCCTTTTGTAGTAATAGTTTGAGTACCGTATTATATTAGTTTTGATGCAGAATATGTGGTTTAATAGTAAGCGTTATTTCAAAAGGAAGAAAAATGACAGGGCAATTGATGATACAGAAACGGGTCATTTATTTAATAAACGAACAAAAAAGGTTATAAGTATGATTTTCAATCATAATAATAGATTTTTAAGAAATATTAGTTAAGAATATAAACGAATAAGATACAGTAAAACCTGCGAATAACGGTCACCCGCTGGACTCTGCAAAGACCCTTCGGAGGTGGCTGTTATTTAGAAGTTCAGTACAAAAGAACAAAATAAATAAAATTAATAATAAAAAAATTATAACCATTTCAAATACATTAATCCTCATCTATTTTAATTTATATTAAAAAAATCAGTGATGCGTAATTGTTTTGCTTTTTTATGGCAAACATTCTTTTCTGAGGAAATAATACGTATCGTAAAATGACTATGAAGCCGAGTGTTTTTAGCAATAAACCGTGAACTATTTATTTGTAATACGTACAAATTTCTACCAAGTTTAGCTGCTGCTTAATGCATCTCAAGTTTTCGGTGTCCAATTTTCCCCTGCATATAACTTTCAACAACAGAATGTTAATTCCATAGCCCATCAAAGATCAGCTTGATGAACTCAGAATTAATTGAAAATTATTACACTTCCAACGTTTTGTCAAATGTAATGACAATGGTTTGACTTCTTAATGGCCCTGTGTCATCATCTCTCATGCAATCCTTTGCCACAAAGAATAAGTTGGAAACCAATCGCATAGGTATTTTCTAAAGAGATATAAACTTACATTCTAATAGAAATCTACTTATATTCTAATAGATAGCTATTTATATACTAATGGATAACTGTATTTAGAATCTAATAGATAGTTATATTTAAGTTCTAATGGATAACTATATTTAGGTTCTAATAGATAACTATATTTATATTCTAATTAATAACGATTTACAACCTAATGGGGAATTATTTATATTTTTAAAATAACCTTGTTTCTGTTTAATAGATTTTAGTGTGGTGGATAATGGTTTAATGGATAATTAGGTACATTTTGCAGATTAATAAAATGTGATTTGATGTATTATAATGGATAACGGGTATGATTTATTAGATAATGGCATGTGCTTTAATAAATAATCAGATGCGTTTTAATGAATATTCTCCACTAATGGGTAGCCACGTGTATTTAGATGGATAATAGTGGAACATGAAATGTTCAAAGAGATGAGGGGGGTGGGGGGAAGGATGAAGATAAATGAATGAATAGGAAAGTATTATTTATCCTACTAATAAAATTAAAGCGGCAATGAGGTGGGCGTATTTGTTTGTTTATTTGCTTGTTTGCTCGCTCACTCGCCGCCCTCCCCCTCGCTCTCTCTCTCTCTTTCTCGGCCCTGCGGTGGCGCAGTGTGGTAACGCGTTCTCCTAGTGCGCCGCTAATCCGGGTTCGACTCCCAGCAGTGCAAAGAACGCTTACTCAGAGATCTCATAAAGATCGCACTGCTCACTGTAGTCCGGGGTTTGGTTCCCTAGGCCTTAAGAGGTTCGGATTCCTCGGAAAACAGTAGGTCCCGGCGCAGCATGACCATTGTAGTCTTTGAGCCGTAAAACCACAAAACAAACAAACAATCTCTCTCTCTCTCTCTTACTTGTATGCCATTCATATGAAATTATTTGTTTAATGTGTAACACCACCCCTTAAAGTTTGTTCTATCTTTTTCTGAAACACCCTGTATAGATAGTAATATGTATATTATAATATATATAATAAAATTTACGAATGCTAATTTTTGTCAATGAACGTAATAATTTTGAAATTTTTGAATTTTTGAATTGCTAAGTTTAAATTCCTAACAAAGAATTATATTTCACAATTGATTTGAAGCCCCCTTTAGATACTACAAGGGATAATAAAATTAATATTTTCACAAATAAAACTAATAATAATTAAAGCAACAATATTTTCATGGCACAGAGGTATTAAAAAATTATCCAACTTTTTATAAAAATTAATGGAACATTCTTTTTTTTTCCAGTATAATAGGTGTCAGGTTTATCTAGAGCAAAGTCATTAGCGACTCGTTTACCACAGCTTAATGTAGGTTTAACAATGACAAATCCACCATCTTGGAAAAGATCAGCCAATCAGTTTTCGTTAACGACTCGCAAACAACGCTACCATATTTTACGGTTTTTCTCTCATTTCTTTCAGCAATCCTGGAATTTGGCGATTAAATTTCCGATGCATAAGAAAAAATATACCATCATTAAGGGACGAATGATTTACGGCACATTCATCACCGACGTCGCAGATTTTTTACATATTTTTAAATAATTTTGAACGGAGATTCAACAAAAGTTATTTATTTTATATAAAATATTTTGGACATTTCATAGGAGAGGAACGAATTCTTTTGGGTGACATTCAACAACTGCAATGAATCTATTAAACGAAACATCATGAAAATATGGTGTTTTGCTGTTTTTCCTATATCTCAAACCTACCCCAAAATTTCATTTATATTTTTAAATATATTGCCATGAAATATATATTTAATTGGATATATTTTATAAATGGTTATTTCTTAATGCGTTTAATGTTTACACCATTATAAGTATTGTATTTTACATTAAAAGTACTTTTACACGGTGTAAGTAATCAGAAAGACTTGCAGTAATTAGAAGTCGCATTAAGAAAGAACAATAATCAAAATCTTTGCATTCATAAAAACAAGAAATATAATATTAAATTTATATAAAATCGGATGTTTACTCTATGTCGAAATTAAGGCTAAAACGCCGGTATTTGTGGCTAAAAAAATAATAAGGCGATGGCAAATGTTATCTAAAAATATTGATTTTTATTTTGATGATGATGTGAGAGGTATTAACGACTTACGATATCGACCAATGTTTTCAACTGTCGACCTATATTTTCTAAGTATTTAATAGCGTGACAGTTTAACCCAGGGGGTCTTCAACCTTTTACGGTCCAATGGACAATTTTGCTTATTCTTGTAGGCCCGCGGGCCGCACTACTGTATCAGCAATATTAGGACTGGACGAAGGTGAACCCGGGGGGGGGCTCAGGAGGCTCCCATCAGCGTTTGTGTCCGTTTTTTCTAAGCTGTATATATTGGTTTTGAGCGCCTAGCCGAAAATATTTTCTGGATCCTCCTCTGGGACTGAATATATATGTTGCAATGTAAATCTATACATTCCCTTTGATAAATGTGTAGCGAATGTTGGACCTAATTTTAGATGCGCAATACCGATGGCGCACCAATACAGCTCTACTATTGGAGGAGCGGTCTGGAACTATAATAACTGATTCATAGTGTTTAACCATTTTGCTCTGCAATTAGGATTTTATATACATAGACGCCGTTCACCATTGAATATGACCTCGGGTTTCAAGGGGTCATCGTTCCAACTATAAGGTCAAATTCCCGTTTTTATTTCTATATAAATAGAGTTGTAGAGTTGGACGTATTTGGGATGTATTGCCCGCTGAGCTTGTATGTTGTGCTGGCTACCGAGAATTTGTATCTGCTCTGGACATGACTGACATCTCAATTTTTACATTGTTTTCCTTTTTAGGATTTATATTGTGTACTATTATGCATGTGCATGTTTGTGATTTTGATTTATTAATCGATTTTACTCTCAGTATAAGTGTTTGTATCCATCTGAGTTTATTATTATTATTATTATAAGTGGGTGTATCACACAAGATGCACGTTCTTCGATGTGGCTTATTAAGCTTACAATCTTTATTTACAATTAAATAACAATCTGTATTAAAATTGAAATCACTAGCAATATTAATGTGTCAATTATTCGAGCCAGATAGTAGTAGTAGTAGTAAGAGCCAAACATGTTTATTTTACACTACGATATCATAACTGAACTATCGTACTTAAATCTCAAGTTGAAACATAAATAGCAATTTAAAGACTGGATTCATAAATAGGGGAAAAATAGCTTAATAGTTAAGGCGCTGGTTCCCAACCTAGGGTCACGACCCCCAAGGGGGTGGCCGCAACTATTTTTATTTGCAATTATTGTTGTAAGGGATGTCATAACAAATGTTTTCAAAGCTTTCATATTTCAACGTGGCTACATAGCAATATTCAACTAATGATTATTAAATTTATATCTTTAATATACATTAATATACATAATCAATATAACATAATTAATATATGTAATTTAATTATTATATATATAATTAATATGTGTAATTAATTATTATATATATAATTAATATATGTAATTTAATTATTATATATATAATAATATATGCAATTTAATTATTATATATATAATTAATATGTGTAATTTAATTATTATATATATAATTAATATATGTAATTTAATTATTATATATATAATTAATATAATATTTAATGGGTTTTCTTTACTCTGTTAAAAATGGTTTTATTATACACCTGTGGCGGCAGAGGGCAGAGGGGTCGCGGATTACTTGGCTACTATAAAAGTGGGTCGCGGCTTGAAAAAGGTAGGTAATCAATGAGTTAAGATGTCTGCCAGCAGAGAAGAAAGATCAAAGATTCGATTCTCTGTACCTGCAACTGCTTTTATCTTCACAAAAAACATCAAACGTAAATAGCAGGAGCAAATACATATTATCGGCATAGGGATAACTAACCTAATGCTTAATGTGTTACTATCATAGAATACTAAGTTTGGGGGTTCGAATCGTACGTCTTAACGCATTTTCCTTGAGCTTTGGAACCGCCTGACGGAGACTTGTTTGCAATGTAGTAAAAGTGACACTAACAAATTTTAATAACTTAACTCCGTCCAACCAAAACAAAATTATGGTTTTTATCTTAACACGAAGTTACTTAAAACAAGCGGTGACACAGAAAAAAGTATAGTTCGTTCACGAAAAGTAGTCCGATGGTACCGTTAGAAATAACGAGAGCTGACGTCACAAACGGCCTAGCCGATTACAGTAGAGGGGAGGACGTCAGTTTAGAACTGAATTTTAGTGAACGTTTGTCTGCGCCAAAAACCAGTTCTGAAATGACGTTCTCCCCTCTGCTGTAATTGACTAGACCGTGACGTCAGCTCCCGTTATTTCTAACAGTACCATCAGACTACTTTTCATAAACGAACTATAGACGGTTGATCTATGTCAGTCTACTACATATTAACCCCACATTTTCTTCATTCAAATCTATGTCTTTAATTTTCTTGATACGTTACTTAGTCTAATTAAACCTACATTAATGTATTAACATTTAATCTACGTTAATTACATTAATGTGTGTATTAAAATTTGTTTCTTTTCCCTCTACCTGTACTCGCATTAAAAATTGGGTTTTAAACAAAATAATATTTACATAACTTTTCAGTAGGAAATGGAAAAGTGCAAAATCCTTCATTTAAAATTTTAGAGAGGCTTAGCATACAAGATAGTGGAATTGTAACTTTTATTCCCTAAGAATACTCTCTATATACTGCGCCTATATACCTTCCTAAGAGCTCTCTTAATGTTCCCACAAAGTGTATAAGAAAGGACGAAAGAGGGAAAGAAAGCAAACGCAAAATCCCTAAAGAAATAAAATATTTATTTTTCTCGACTCTCAACGTTTGAGCATTGGGCAGGAACATCCTCCTTAAACTTTAAATTAAATCTGTGGTTAAGAGAAGATCTTTCGGCTTAAATCTCAACGAAATTGGAAAAATTAAAGTCAAATGCTAAAAACTCATTTTAAAATATAAAGTTTGCTCGTTTGTAAATATTTAAGTTCAGCTATGAGTATGAGGGTAACCCAACTAGAAAATCATCGTTTTGTATGTTTGACATACTCTTGAAACGAACTAATATTCTGAGGCAGAGAAACGTCTGATAAGACGTTTTTTTTCTACGCCCCGATTAATAAATCGATGATTTTCCAGATATATATGTGTGTGTGTGTGTGTGTGTGTAATTTTAAAAGTAATAAAGTAAATATATTATTAAACTACATATTGTTATTTTTAACTTCGTAGCTTTTTATTCAGCCCACTTTAGATTATTTTTCTCGCTTGATTTTTTATTTGTGCTTGTAAATTATCCTCATTGCTTCCAGTAAGTTATTAAATTAATCGCGAATTACAATTTAATTTTCTTTCTAATCGTTTTATTAGCTAATTTCATCATTCTCTCGTTTGATTTTTTGTCATTTCGTGTTTTTTCTCCTTTTTCTCATTATTTCATAAATGGTATTTTTCTAAACGACTGGTAGGATTTTTGTCCATTATTTCATTTACTAATTGAACACTTTCTTAATAAAATATTAAGCATATTATAACCGATTATATTATATTTAAATACAGTCAAATCTCAATCTAAAACGGGATTATTATTTATAAAAGAATCCGTAAAATTTTATTGTAATTTTTAGTTAATGATTGCAGCCAACACAAGCACAATTTCCATGGATAAATCAGTAACGTTTCGAACGCTTACCTATTAACTGCAGCCCGGGAGTTGATTCACTAGGCCGTATAGGCCATGGATTCCTCGGAAAACTTCATATATTCATATGTATATATGAATACAAAATTTAATCGCAGTGGGGGGTTAAAACCACATCAACTTCCCCCTTATGTACGTCAGTGCATTCCTGAAATTTTAGCATCACAGCTATAATTGTTCAACTATAATAAAACAGTCAAATGTTGTAAATAGAACACCTTCATTCCTTTTATTCTTACAGACAAATGGGATTAACGATGCCACGTTATACTTCGCTCTGGACTGATGAATGCCTATGTAATACATGGCCTTGGTTGTTCGCTGTCTGGGTTTACTGGCAGACATTTACAGTCTTGGTTTGCTTAGTTTTGCAACAATTAATTCAACCATTCTACATTTACTAATATGATAGTTTTAATGTCCAGAATTCTGCATATTCTGTAAATGATTTCACAAGAGCCACACTGCCATAGGCGACTTTTTATCCATCGTAGAACATAAGTAAAATTATATTACATTGATGTGAGGCGACACATTTTTCTGCGATTTATTGCAACTTTGATGCATTTGCAAGTATGATGGATTGAATTTAATCTTTCTAGTGGCCAGATGTTTCCGTACGTTGAATTAATCCATTTCAGCCATATTAAGATCGATATGCACTAATGTGCGTAATCTATCCAATCAATGGAATAGACAAGGCTTTATATTGAAATAAAAGCTTTTTAAATGCATTTTGTGACTTTTTTCATTCTAAAACAATATCGTTTTTAGTATCTTTGTTTCTTTCGTATTACTTCAAGATAATAGCTTTTAGAAGTTAGTTAAATTTAACAAAGGGAATCTGAAATGTAATGGGTTCCCTTCTTCTTTTGTCCTTGCAATATCTTCAACCTTGATCCTTTAATATTTCGTTTGACGAAAGAAAGTGCTTCAATTTTTATGAAGTGGATAGTTTTTCGAGGAGAAGATAGACTCTCCCTTGTTTTCTGAACGGTCCTCCTTATGCCTAACCTAACTTCAATCACCAGCTAGCTATCGATCTCATTTTTCAATTCATCCAAAATCCGATAAAGAGTAAACAACTTATCTTTTTCACTAAACACATCTCTCATCAATTTCATATTGAACAAAAAAAATGACGTGGGAAAAATGACTTTCGAGATAACTTCTAGAGCAAGAGTTAATCATAAGTGATCCAAATCCTTAAAAAATGGGAGATCGATGCATTCAATTGAAATAAATGTCTTTGCTTTATTGACAAAAAGAAATAGTTTCAACGTTATTGCTATTTCAAAGATTTCGTTTTTTACACTAGCGGACAAGGTTTTCATTTTTATTTCCACACCAAAAAAGGATTCTTTAAGACATGAAAGGTAGGGTCAAAGAGTGGATTACAAATAACCATTTACTATAGTTTCTGCAATCAATCAATTGTTCTATAAATCATAGTTTGTCTTGTAAGTTACAAGAAACTTTTTGCCATTTTTTAATGGAAAATATTTTTTTCGGACTGAAATTCCAAACACTTTGCTGATGTCAGTACATTCAAACTAGGTAAATCAAAAAGCGTTAATGATTAGTAATCCGCACTTTTTATATCCTCTGCTTGGAAACATCGTTTTTTTTTTTTTATTAAATCCTAACCGTGTTTCAAGTATAGGTTAGCTGAATTTAAGAGGCTCCTTTTAATTTCAATTAACATTATCTCATTTTTATTTTCTTCTGCCGATTGAAAGCAAAACCTTACAGGCACAACCATGAGCATGGTATCCGTATATATTAAATGCGTTTTATATACATGATTAAATTGCATTCGCCTTTTCCAACTAAGCTTCTGAGCAGTTCAGATTTAATTTGTGCAATGGTCTTTGCAATTTGTCCGCCAATTGTTCTATTTGCATGCTGTTCTCATGGGTACAATGATTTCAAATACCTCCTTTTAGATAATTGTGAGCATAACTTAATCTTCAATAAGCACGATTGGCTATAAACGTACTGTGGTACTGAGATCCCGTTTAGCCTTCCGTCCCTTCCCTGGTGACTCGTCCGGGCGTCTTAAAAACAAAACGTACAAAGAATACAGCCATAAAGACCATAGCTTCCAATGTGTATAGATCGAACCCTTTTAACAAATATCTCTTGCGGTGCTACAGTCATAAGGCGTTCGCCTAGCACGCCGTTAAGCTGGGCTCGACTACCAACTAACCACTCACTGAAGTTCAGAGGTTAATTGCCTAATTCATAAGAGGTCGAAATTCCTCGAAAAACTGTAGGTCCCAGCAAAGCATGCCATTTGCTGTCCTTGCGCATTAAAACTCAAACGAAAACAAACGAAATATATTGTTACATACAACGACGTAGCTAGTGGGAACTAGGGGTGGTTTACTCTCGTCATAGAAAAAAATTTAGCTTGTACTTATAAAAAAATATGAACTAAAAATGAACGAGATATACTGAACATGGGCTGAAAGCTATATTCTGCGGTGGTGGGGAGAATATAGATCTCACCACAATATTCGGTGCACATCGTAACGAAGTCGGATATGCTACGGATTACATATCAAAATATATTGTGCAAAGTTCTTTTAGGAAACCTTAAAATGAATCATTGCCACAGTGGCCCCTACCTTTGCCTTCAGTCCCATGCTCTGGGTTTACCTGCCATTTAATTTTATTGTTTTCAAACGTACCGTGTTTCGTAGGTTCCTCTAAACCATGGGTTTATAAAATCCATGGAACAGACATAAAATATATAACCATAAATGGAAAAACTACATATGAAAATGTTTAAACTTTCATAATAAACGTAATTATAAATATATTGAATCAGTGTACAAATGTTCATGGTCTATCAAAAATAAAGTTATTATTATTAAATGCATAATGTTTCATTTCTTTGCTCGTTACAAACCACCCATTTTTTTTATTATTAACCTGTTAACTGGGTATGACGACATTTTTCGTCATGCCCGGAAGACTACCAAAATGCGAATGACGACATTTTTCGTCATTAAAATTAACCGTATTATGTTGAACGCATTACGTTTTATGTAGTTCTTATATATTTAATCCTAGCGTGATGGTGTGATGACATTACTTATCACTGTGAAAAAAAGTCCCCAGTGTGAAACGAGTTTCATAAAATTTTATTCCCCGGTTAACAGGTTAAAAGGTGTTTTACAAGACACTGCTATTTTAACAATTGTATTTAGAAGGACATTATTTTAAAGCTGAAACACATAACGAAGAAATTATTTTATTCAAATACATCCACATGCTGCAAAGGACCTTAATGACCAGGGGCACTTTTAATTGCATCAATATTCACATCGTTGGAAAACAAATGAACTGTTTAAAAAAAATATATACATTCGGACAATTTTGCTTTGAACCCAAAGAGGAACGATTTAACGAGCAATTAGAAAATATTTTCGGACGTGGAAGTTGTTATTTCGACATTCCTTGGTCCGGTGTACTCAAGGTTTATTGAAACTCTTCTTAAAAACAAATAGTTTTCGAATAGTTGAAAGAAAAACATAAAATGTGAAAAAAAAAAGAAAATTTTTTCGGCAAAATATTTTATCTGAGAAGTTTTGAACAGTTTGAAAACTGCAGCCTTTTGAACAACCAGACAAACAGGGAAATCAATTACTTATATACATTACTAGTTTTAAAATTAATGGCTGTTAAATGCGAAATCGAAAATCTCAAATGTTTTCACCATTTGTAAACGATCTTAAAGGTCCATGAAAGCAAGACAAGAAGAACCGTAAAACGACAAATAAACGTAATTAACGATCATTGTCCTCTACTTTAAAATAATAACTGCCATAAATTCTTTAACTGCATTTGTTCAAAATTACTCTAACTGAAAATATGTTGAAAATAAGAAAATGTAAAAACTTCGCCAAATATATTAGTTTTGCCAGTAGAAAAAAAAAATAAGATTTTACAGCACGCCCAGTTACCAGAAAAAATATAATCGCTTAAGTGAATAATTACTAAAATATTCAATTAATTACTAAAAAAGTAATAGCTTAAGTGAATGATTACTTTTTATGAATCTGTTAAAATTATGACATGCACAAAATATTTTGAATGCGCCATCAATACAACTTCTGGTTAGGCCTATGGTTAGTCTGCAAGTAGTCATTGCTTTTTAACAA
>QLNU02014176.1:33146634-33163985 GCA_006491805.2 Dysdera silvatica | reverse complement strand
GTTTGTAATTTTTTTTGACGAAACGTTTATGATTTACTTCATGCCGACCTATATCGCCAATTCTTCAAAACCATAGCCAAACGCGCCAAATATTGGTATTAAAAAGCTTAGTTTTTATATAATTTTTTAAAATACTCTGAATGACCTTTCGTGTAATTTTATAATTTTATCCGTTAAATGCAATTACCCTCTTTATTCAAATTGAATTAAAAAGTTATTATCTTTATATACAGTGCGAATAAAAAATATCAAACTTCACTTAAAAAGTGCGATTTTTGGAATTTGAATATTAATGAAAAAAAATTTTATATGCTATTCACAAAAAAACTGATTCCATATTCTTAATAAGAAATTTAGGGACTATCATTTGTGATATGTCTTGTGTCAGAGTACGAGCTTCCACAAAAGTGGTTCCCTTATAAGTCTAATTAAATTTTCTGTAATACTCATGTAATATAACTCTTCTCCATTTCCCTTACTCAAGAATTTTAACGTTACTCTGATACTCCCTGAAAGGTTTTCCTTCATATACCCCATCGAGCGTAATTCATCAGTTTGTTACTTATTTCGTTTATCAGTTCACGAAAACTTGGAACAACTTGTCAGAAGTTAAATCAATTTCTTAACAGTTTCACATTGACAAAAAAAAAGGAAAGTTGAAAGAACGACTTCAAAGGTAGCTTCCTAGCTAAGAGTTAATCATAAGTTGCTCAACACTCTAAAACATAGGAAATCTATAAAACCTTTTAAAGAAATCGCTTTTCTTTATTGAAAATGACAAATACGTTTAAAGATATATTATTTTAAAGATTTCGGCTTTTACACGAAGTTTTCCTTTTACGTCGACATCGAAAAGACTTCTTTGGGATATGAGCTAAGGTTAAGAAATGATTTCACCTCTTACTAATTGCCCTTCTTCAGTCACTAAAATTATTTATAAATCACAAATGTTCGTTAAATTTAAGAAAAATTTTGGATTGTTTATTGCGGAAATTCTTTTCATACTAAACTTCAAAACAATATATTTATTTATACAAGTCGAACACTACGCAGATTAAATTAAGAAACAATTTTCATCAACGTTTTTATGTAACGCCGATGTTATGGCATGATTAGATGGTGAAACGTTCGTAAAGAAAAGAAATGTTTTTTCTACGTCTGGTGAAGCACAACCCCACAACCTTCTGCTATCCGGGTAGATGCTCTTACCAACTGAGCTACAGCCGACAAACACTCAATCCCAGGACCAGACTGGATACAAAAGAACGCGGTGGGGAAAATGTTGCGCGGAGCTCCAACTATCTTAAAATGTACTGGGGTGGATGCATATAGGTCTACTTGCACACAAGGTTCATTTTCAAGTGTTTTCAGTCAGTCAACTAACGTTTTAGACATTGCTTTCCACAATTTCCGTTTTCTATTAACAATAATCTACCAAACAGTATAATTTCAGAAAACATAAATGTTAAGAGACTGATAACTTCAATTTGATTGAAATTAGCTTTGGCAGCAAATCATGACATTAGATGAAGAAAAACATTTTGAATCCAAGTTTTTCCCTTGTTTTCTTTCTTGCCTATTTAGCTAATATTTAAGACAATTATACACAACATGTACACACAACACTACAATTTAATTTAAGTTGCCTTAATAATTCTGAAGAAACCTCTACCAATACGTCGATAAATTTGTTATAGTCAACCTCAAAGTATCTTTTGACATAGAACAGATGAGTTCTTAGAAAATGAGTTCATAGAAATGATTGGAGTTCTTGTCCAATTGATGATCGTAGGAGATTTTTAACGATCTTGTGTACAGAGAAGACTCACTAGGAACTTGAGTGCAAGATAACGTAAGTATGAACTTATATACCACATGTAGTAAATCATAAATCAAACATTCTGATTTTAGTTCATGCAGCAATTCAAGAGTGCAAACTAAACATTTGCCATTTTTGCTTGTCATCACATGTCTGGATAGTTCCAATCATCTCGCCATAGTCGTTATAAAAGACTGTTTCCATAGACTCTTTTGAGATTATTTGTTCATGCTGTTGTTGTTGGTTGAGTTCAGGAATAGGATCATTAGGATCTCCTTCACTCTCGGGCGAGTCATTTGGGTGACAATCCAATAAATCCATCTGAACAGAATCCGAATTAGCATCTGATGCTGAAGACATTGAGAATAAATCAGGGCAGTAATCATCAAAATGCATTGCAAGTTGATACAGTTCTCGCTGCAGATTCAGATTGTCCTCACAAATCAGTGATGACAACTCTTCAAGATCATCTTCAGGCAACTTGCCTTTCCTGCCTCTAATCTGATTAAAGTTCCCTGAACCCATCCAAAAATAGTAGCTAATAATGCTCCATTATGATGGAACTTCACAGATATTGGTTGCTGTGCTATATCACAGACCATATTGAAAACACCAATTTCAAACTCTTTTACAGGTGATGCCAATATTTGTCGTGCTTCATCATGAGCAAACTCGCCAGTTTGTCAGTTGAGAATTGTGCCCCGCTTGGCCGGAAGATCTACTTCAATTATGATGTCAAGCCCCTTATCTACGAATTTCTCCTGCATGAATTCGGAGAATCGTCTGGCAAGGGTAAATTTGTTCAAATTCTGCTCTTTTTGAGAGGACTCCTTTATTCATCGTTTTTACATGGTTAGAAGCTGCAATGTAGTTAATGCCCTGAATTTGCAGATAAGACCAAGCAGGTGATGTGATAATGAACAACGAACCGTACACAAATGCCAAAAGTATGTTCTTAAATTTGCATAAGTTCTCAGAAAGGGTACTTGATTTGAACAAAACTTTGGAATTGAAGTCATTGCTGTTCGCTATGGTGTAGAGAGTTTCGAGCATTGTGAAGATTTTTGTGCATTTAGGCACAGGTGTATTGTTCCCATCAAAAAGAGCAGGCTAATGCTCTACCTTTGCTCCACCAGTGCGTATCACAAACTTTCTGGAGACGACGTAGTAAAGCATGCCCTTCAGCAGATTCTTTATTTATTTCTATCCAAATGGGTATTCGCTTGTAGGACTCTGAAAGGAAAACTACAGTGCTTTGTATCATTCCAAAGAAATCTTTGACGGTCTTACATGATTCAGTTTTATCCGTCATCACAAGGTTCAAAATATTAACATTTATTCAAAATATGATCTGGACAATGGACCTGTTCCTTCCTGTACCTCTAATTTTCGGGGTAATTTTTTGTCCGTCCAGAATAAAATTGTAACCAGAAATCAGGTAAGGATTTATGGTAGTGGCCCAGGGAGCCCTCCTTTTGTATTGAAAAATAACATTAGCTCTATAGGGGGAAAATTGAATGTTGGGGCCCCTCCTTTTAAAAACTGTTGGCCGCCTCTAATTGATTGGGAGGTCCGACCCATTAAACTGCCTAGGGTCCTGTAAAGCTTGTCTCCTGCCCTAGTGACATCGAGTGCCTAGAGGATTTTCTTTGTTATGGCCCAGGGCCAAGGATTATGCTGCTCGGGGCGAACATGTGTTTTGCCGCCCCAAAATGACCACATTTTTTATAATAAACCCGTTTTGCCGCCCCTTAAAAATCTTCCGCTGAGGACGAATACCCGGTTTGTCCCCTATTGGCGGGGCCATATGACCTTTATTCGCTGTAACCATTGAATCAAACTAACATGAATCATATGTTCCCTATAGCGTGAATTCGTCTTATCCGTGTTCGTCATAACCGAGTTCCACTGAGTGTAAATGTTTACTTTAGTACCGTATATACTCCCAAAAGTCTTAATTTATTATGTTTTATGTGACTAACATTATGTATTGAAAACTAATACATGAATTTTAATAAGTTAACTTTTAATTGAATGTAATTATTATTGTGTATCAAAACATCTTGCGAAAAATTCTTTAACGTAACTTACGTAAACTATTATTTCCAAAATCGGTAACTAGATGCTAAAATGTTTGGACGATTAAATTAAATTTCTATTTCGTCTTTTTCTATAAGACACATTTTACAGAGTAAGGCACTTTGAAAATACAGTTGAACGTTGTTAAGATCAGGGGCGGACTGAGTCGCCGGCCAATCAGCCCTCGGCTCGATGCGCCCTCATGGTCGGTAGGACGCGCCCTGATGGGCTATAAGACTCGCGTCCTGATGGACTATAGGACTTGCGTCCTGATGGGCCATAAAACTCGCGTCTTCCGATAATCCAAATTATAGGCCCTTCGAGAGGACCCAGTCCACCCTGGTTAAGACGAACACCAAGGGGAACAGAAAATCTGTTTTCATTAAGAGTAATTCGCCTTTTCCAGAAAGCATAGTATGCTATACAATCTGACGGGACTTCAGAAAATGATTCGTATTAAAAGTAATTCGTCTTAACGGGGTTCGAGTGTACTGTCATTAAAAAGATAACATTTATCAGAATAAAAACTTGGGAATGAGGAAAATGTAATTATAATAAACACTATGATGACACTATTCAAATGCATTCAGGGCGTAAAGGACATTAATTACGAGGAACGCTTCTAATCTCGTCGATCTTCACCTCATTAGAAAGCGAAGGGACCGTTCATCTGGAAAAGAAGCCCCTAAAATTGTTCCGCAGGGCATCATATAGCGGATATGCGCCCGAAGGCCAACGCTTTAATGAGCAATTTAAAGACACTTTCGAACAGGGAAATTGTTAGTCCAACGTCCCCAGATTGGGTTTCATCGAGTTTTATTGGAACACTTCCAAAACAAACAGTTTTCGGATAGTTGGGATGGAAAGAGCTGTTTAAAGCGTGAGAATGTGGAGATTTCCCGATGAAGTATTTTATCGCAGATATTTCAAAGAGTTTGAAAGTTG
The DNA here is from genome assembly GCA_006491805.2 of Dysdera silvatica. NCBI lineage: Eukaryota > Metazoa > Arthropoda > Arachnida > Araneae > Dysderidae > Dysdera > Dysdera silvatica. Next base: position 33,159,142 of record QLNU02014176.1, on the reverse strand, counting down.
TGGCCTTATAAACTGACACACTGACGCACACACACAACAATTATTTATACGTGTCATTACTTTGAGAAAAACAGTTGTTAAATATAATTAAATTATACAATAATTCTTATTTTTAATTTAAAATGAGTTACTATCGCTTATATATATATATAAGATTGAATCAATTAAAATAATATATATATATGTGTGTGTGCGCGCGCGTGCATGCTATAAAAACTATTTCCGAAAAAAAATATAACAATAGTATATGGAATATCCAGTTCCGGAGAATTTTATTCGCTATAACTGTTATCCAGTATAACCATATATATAGTATACATTAAATCAAACTAACCTAAATCATTTGTTGGTTATACACGTGAATTCCTTATAACCAAGTTCCACTATATAATTTAAGTAATAAATAATATAAGAAAATTTTACAGCAAAGACTTTCTCAGTAAATGACGTTAATTGAGATAAGAAATGTTGATGACAGCAAATCTCTATGCTGAGAAAAATATTTAGGTAAAATATTATAATTAAGAAATTATTATGGCAAAATGCTTGGATGGATTAAATTGTTTCTTGCTTAACATTTCCTACGAGTAAAACACGAAGCTGAAATATCCTAATATAATCTGACCAAACAGGGATTGCCTCAAGGATTCGTCTTAAGCCCAGTTTTGTTTAACGTAATCGTTAATGATGTTATACACAATATCATATAGGACATCTCATGTATGCCTATATTTTTTGCCGAAGATCTGGTGATGTGATCAACAGGCTCAGATACGACGGCCATGCACTGAAAATTCAATTGAATTAGACCAATGGAAATAAAAGAATTTAAATGCTGAAAATACCACTTAAATTAGTTACAGTTATTTATTTACAGCACCAACCACCACACGCTTAACTTATCGTATGGATTAAAGGCAAAAAATTCTAGTGACTCGAAACACCAATTAAGGAAATTTGACTAAGTAGTGTTTCAATTTTTGCTACGAAGGGCAGGGCAGGCAATAGGGGGAAGGGGGGATTGCACAGGGGCCCGTGCGGCCAAGGGCGCCCAGTACTAAAAGGAACAAACCCTCCGTCCAGTATACGTTAGCAAGAGTCCGTAGACGGATGCCTTACCAACTGCGCTACTGGGATACCCCCGCCTGAAGTTTAAAATTACTTTGTGCACTTTCATACAAATCGCCCTCACCTCTGGGGTTCGCACTGTATCCGTCAATGCCCTCCACCTGCCAATCATAAACTTTTATGCTCCAAAGATTCTTTTCTTTTCGTTCATGTTTTACCGTCCAAGAATTCAAAAGTCTGTCCTGCAGGTAAATAATAAATAGCTTGATAATAAAAATAAAAGTTAGTATCGAAAAATTACCCTTGATCCAGTAGCGTACGCAGAAAATTTCTAAACGGGATTGGTTCAAATGAAAGGGTTTACCTCTTCATGAGAGCTTGGATCTCATAGACCTATTGTTAATTTTCTCCCAATTTGGGGGGGGGGGATGTTATGACCCACATCAACCCCCTCCGTACGCCTATATCTTGTTCGATTCAGAATTGTGACAATGGGCGCCGGTGTGGGGAGCAGGGATCGGACTTCCGTTTACTATGGAAAAAATTTAATACGGAAAAAGTCAATGGTTCGGTTCGTAAATAGCCTGCTGATTTCTGGCCAAAAATTGGCGATGGTGAAATTAAATTCAAGAGGAGAGGCCAAACTTTCAAATACAATTTTCATTGGCTCGAAATTGTTAACTCCCACCTTCCAGAGATGCACAGCTAATAAGATACCAATTTCTTGATAATACAGCCCAGATATCGCGTATTGGACGAATAAGAGAGTAACTTTTCTTTTTCATCCTATCAAATTTGTTATTTGTTTATAGCCATAACTCTATGGATATTTATTTCCGACCACATGTAGAGGTCTATTATGGTCCATTTTGCACAAGGATCACAAGCATATACTTTTGATTCGGTGTTTTCGGAAAACCGATTATGCAGTTTTATGTTTTTAAACAGTGCATTTAATTAAGAAAAAACCACGTTTACTAAAATTTACTGCATTTAACACAATTTACAGTCACATGTTTAATCGCGAAATGGTTGTAATTTACGAAATAACCGTTCAAGCGTGACTTCATAATCTTAATTTACATACATTTCAGAGGAAAATATTCATAGCAAATATTTAATTATAATTGATAAATATCAGAACATTGCAATTAAAGCGGTAAACTATTTTGCTCAAACTTTATGGTCATATGGTCGTAACTATTTAATCAAGGGCAGCTAAACCCCTTGAGATAGAAAAAAATCGTAATTAATAGCGATAAAAATCTTACAACGGAATATTATCGTAAAATTGTGATAATGTATATAGTCTCAGTGAGATTACTTGTAGTATAGATTAAAAGGGTTACGATAAACTTTATTAAATTTCTGTACCCAAATTTCAACAAACTTGCATCACTGTTGAGATTACTATTGTTATTTTTTTAACGTAAACTATGTACGGGAGGGATAATGTTAGCTCAAGTGAAGCAGAGAAGCTGCTTAACATCTCCTTGTTTGATAACTGTGAGTAAATCAGAGACGTATAAAATGTCTAAACTGGATATAAGAGCCCCATTAGTGAAATTGTTGTTCAACTAATATGAAAAATTCCCCACCCTGTAACAATCTTTTGAATATAAAGACATACAGATATTTTAAAATTGTTCTGATCGAAATGTTTGTCGAGAAAGAAATATCATTTAAATTCGTCATGTAGATTCGCTTCGCAAAGTTTGGAACTTTTAGAGAAAGAGAAATAAACCTCTCTCTCTCAAATCTTCCATCAACTTTGTGATGCACTGCATCACTAATATTTGAACACATCAAAGGTCATGAAATAATATTGAAACTGTTGCCTTAATATCAGACTTTCCGAAAACATTCAGACACTCACTCGTATTCTCAGTTTGAAGCGGATATTGCATAATATTCTTGAAACATCCATTTATGCCACAGCCTATATTCTCCCTAGAAGGCCCATCTACACTTTGAGGGCGATTTATTTCATTTTCTATTTACATATATTTTACGCAAGTTACTTTGTCACATTGTCACTATATATAACTTTCACCGACAATATGAAAGCTTTAAACGAAAGGAAATTAAAAATAGGAAAGAACACAAGGAAAGAAGTTACCTAAAATAAATGAAGAGGGACAACAAAAGGAAACATATTCAGAATTGTAAGAGTCTGGGGAGAAGAACGTGTGCCAATCATTATTCAAAATAATGTTTCGTGTTAAATAAGGTCTATTTTGTATTAATAAGATTCATATTTAACATTTGACGTTAAATGAGTAATAAAATTTAAATAAGTAGCACACAAATAGATATTTAAAAAACACCAGTCCCATAAATCTAACAGTACGTATAATTTTTTAAACACTCAAAACAGTGATAGAAAGGACGTTTTAATTTCCTTACAAAACGATACATATAGGAGATTCCATAATAACCGTTATTTCGATACTAGTGTGAGATTTAAAAACATGGCTTTTCGGGAGACAACTAGTCCCTTTGTCAAGTAAAGACGTAGTTTTCTTTGAAACTTTAGATATAGCAAAATAATCAAACAAAATTCTTAACTATATTTTACACAAAAAAAAGGTTCAAAACGGTTTGATACAATTTTTAAATATGCAAATTAAAAGATATTTAAAACTGTTATCTTGCTCTAAATTATATTAAAATGAGATTTTATAGATACGTTTAAGTTTTATGACTTGTAGATCGTAGTTTACCAGTATCACAAAAATAGATAAATTTTAGAATTTAAAAATGTGGATATCTCAATAAACCTTTATTATGCATTAGTAAACAGTCATTAAATATATGTACATTGTGTTTGGGGAAATATGGGAACTAGTAAAAATAAGATAGTACAGTCAATTATGGATAGAGCACTTACAATTACAACAAATATATCAAATCAGCAAAGAGAAGAAATAAAAAATAAATACAAAATACTTCATGCTGTTGAAACACATGAATTAAATATTTTGAAATGAACCAAAGCAAACAGGTAAACATACAAATAAAATAATTTGAAAAGAAAGAGTAAATGTTAAAACTATAAGACCAATGGGGAAATATGAACCTATTAAAATAAGGACTAGAATGGGAGAAACATAAATTTTTATGGTATTAAATACTGGAACCGACTGCGGGGTCAATATAAGATCATAGAAATATTTTTAAATTTAAATCTCTAGTGAAAACGCATATATTAACAAGAACAAATGAACCACTGGTGTGACATTGGAAATATGGGATTTAACCTATATTTTTATGTATTTTCCACCATGCCATGCATGTCTCTAATAAGACAACCCTTTATAAATGTTCAATATAATTTATTGAGAATGATTATATATAGATGGAAAAAATTATTCTTATCACAAATAATAAATAAATACGTGAAAGTTTAGAATATTTTATTATTGAAATTCGAGTTAAGATTTCTTAGATTCCAATTTATTTTTCTGACGCACGCAAATAGTTTCTTTCTGTCAATAACAACTTGGCACTACAAGAAATAGGGAAGAAAACATGTTAATCGCGAAATTAATAAAAGCACGATTTCATTTCTCCTTGTACTCATGAACTTACACTCAACATCTAAATTACTATTAAAATATAAAAATAATACCGTAATCTTCATTTCGTCCTTAAATATAGTCAGCAATTGAATGAGATATCATATATATATATTTAATTTCAACCTCTGTTCTAAAAGAAAATTCTAAGAAAAATATCTTACACGTATTTTTTTCGGTACTTTTTTCAGGATGTTATTATTCTTCGTGGAGTTACTCAATGGTTAACACACAAGACCCCAGGGCGAGTACTTTTACGGGTACTACGGGGGTAATTACACCGCCTAATTTTTCCTTCGACTTCATCATTAACTCAATTAATAAAATGGACTTTAAGTGGTATCTAATAAGACACTAAATTAAAGACAACCTACAAATCCATAGGTCCCGGCGCAGCATGACCATTGTAGTCTTTGAGCCGTAAAACCACAAAACAAACAAACAAACAAACCTACAAATCCATACGTAGTTCACAGTGTGTGGAAAGAAAATTAAATATATTTAATATGCAATATGCAAATGTATCAACGGAAAACAGCGACGAAATTTTGGAAAAAACACGGGCAATCTGTGGGAACTATTCAGCTGTCATTGACAAACACGGGCTGTATTAACGCTTCAGGAACTTTACTTAGAAGGTTTTTTTTCGAGAACTCCGCCTATTTTGTCTTCAAATTATTTAAAAAAATGCACCAAGGTGTAATTTTATGCAGGTTTACTTTTATGTGAACGTCGTAAGCATTGAATGTTAGAAATTACGTTAAAGTTTGAAGGACTGAATTCTGAACTCATTAAGTGAACTATTCTTCTGCAAATTAAGCAAATTTTGAACTTTAAAACTGCATTCCCAGTAGTTGGAAATTTTTATCTTAAGGCAATTAATGTTCGTTGGAGGCGTAATTTAAGACGAAAGTAATTATACGAACCATTGTCCTGTTAGAAATGTCAAATGAGTTCCGACGGTTTTGTAACATATTACTACAGTACTACAATTCCTACATTTAATAATTTTATTTCCTTTAAAAAATGCTTTTTGAGTACCTACAAATATAAAAATAAAACTATAATATCAGCATTTAGCATTAAAAATTTTATATTGAGGACATTATTTGTTAGTATTTCAACGCAGTACATTTTTGATTAAATTTTTCCTAATTGGAATGCTGAAAAACTCTGTTTACTAAACTATTGTACTTAACATAATTAAATACATAATTTAATTTATTTGTATAAGCGTTGAATTCTTAGCGCTATTTCATTTAATCTTTCATTTTTTTAGGAAAGCTCATAATTTTTAATCTTTATGAATATTTAGTGCTTTCTATCAACTTCTTGATATTTTGCTTTTTCTTTGCTTCTCTCTCTTTTCAGAACTTCCGAAACTTCCGCAAAGAATGAAGAAGAAAGGAAAAAGGTTAAAATGAACTCAGTATTTTCTATGAATGTTCTTCAAGCTCTTATCAGGCCCGTAGCTAGACCCCAATTATACACGGCTTTGAAAGTTACAAGGGGGCTCAGAAAGCTACAGGGGCTTAAAATTCGTGAATATTTTGATGTATTTTATTAATATATTTAATAATACTAAATATGTAAGTAGACTAATACAATTGGGGTCAGTAAATCAATTTCTTAACGTTAATTTTGGCATTGAAACTCATAACTTTTAGTATACCTCTCTATAATTTCCCCAATCCTTATTATAAAGTATATGAAGATTCAAACGTATATAAAAAAAATTACATACACAAGATCTACAGTAGAGAGCTATTTTGAATACATTTTTAACGTTAAAGAACAATTTCCATTGTCATGTACAATTTCGTACAAAACAAAAAATTTAAAATAAAATTCTACAATATTTTAATTCGAGGAAAGTTATTTGCCATGGGGGAGTGACTACATTTCCAGGGGAGGCTCATCCCCCTTTAGCCCAAGCCTGGCTACGGTTCTGGCTCTTATACTCTTATTTCATTATCGAAATGTGATCAAACCAATATCAAAATATATTTATAATTTAATAATAATGTAATTAAATAAAACTGTTTCGTGTTCTCCTGCATATTTCTCTGTTATTGTTTTTTATTACATAACAAAACATATATGCTAAATACATCTATATTGATGATTAAATATTTGTTAGAGATGGTAGTATTTCGTGCAATAAAAAATAGCAGACCTGAAATGAAATTGCTATTACTATTATGGTATAGATTCCCTTTAATAATGACAATAAGAAGAAGAAGAACTGACAAGGTACCACCATACAACCTACCAGATATAACCGTAATTAGCAAAATTAACAAAACCGTAAATATTATAGAAAGAGCAATCCCAAACATACACAACGTACATAACCAAACTCACCAAATATCAAGACTTTAAATAGGAAATTAAAGACATGTGGCATATGGAATTGATTGACATTTGACCTGTCATTTTGTCATCCATAAGTCTAATACCAACCACACTGCATAGAAGCTTGGAAACACCTGAAATCGACCCCAAATATTGAACTGCAAAAGGCCCCAATCATTTACACAAGCCGAACAGTCAAGAAGTTCGTACGCACAACACCGGAATAACTTACAGAAGGAAATACTGAATACTTGGCACTGCCCGTATCAAGCCTTTGCCGCCAAAAGCGAGAACACATATGAAATAATAATAATAATAATTCGATAATGAAAGTGAGTCTCTGATACCTGGTACAGTGCCTGATTTATGCGGGGGGGCATGTGGAGCAGCTACCCCGGACCCCCCAAATCCTAAAGTTAGTCCAGTACGATCGTAAAAATGTTAATATGTGTTTTACGGTCAGTCCAGAGACTTCAGGATTTAAAAAATCCTTTACTAGCTCCTTTCCCTTAAGACCAAGAAAGCATATCTAGATAATGCTTTATATCTATCTCGGTTTTATAAACAAAATTCATTCACTTATGTATGTTTAATGATAATAAACATGGTAATCAGAAATCTGTCGTGGGTAGATGTGGGGGCCCTTCATAAATGTCTGTCCCAGGCCCCATAATTTCTAAGTCGGGCCCTTACCGGGTACCTCCCAAGAACCGAACATATCAAAGATATTTCCTTAATATATATGCTGTTACAAGTAAAGCGCCCTTTTGTGATTGGTGAAGTTATATTTTATTCATATCTAAAATAAAATGGCACAAACGTGCACAAGGGGGTTTTGATTAACTCCCCCATTTGGATAATTTTATTAATTGTAAAACTAAATCTTTTATTAAAGTAAATAAATTTTTTATCAAAATCCCTCATTTTTACCAAATTACCCGTTTTAGACATTCCATGCACTCTCCAATAAGGTGATGTCCATGGTTATTAATCGCAAACAGCTTCATTCGAAGAAGTTGAAGACATTTTCGTTCTGTTAACTTTCGTTTTTTTATATCACCTTTTTTTATGATTTGAAATAATTAACTTATTTCTCTTATTCATGATGTTAGGAAGAGTAATATAATTTTTTTCACAAATAGTTTATTAAATTTTCAAAAACATTTATTAACATAACATATTTATCTACAAACACATACACGAGCTTAAGTATACAATTGTGAAGTAGAAAATAAATGTGGGCTACAATTATCTTTGTGCCTACCGTCGATATTTCTGATAATGTGTTATATATTATTTTTAAAGATATATTCATGTATATGCTCCAAAATTTACCTATAGGTATATTTCAAAGAATATTCATAGATATATTCAAAAGTATATCCAAAGACAGTTTTAACAATATGTCTATAAATATATTTAGTAACATACTCAAGTATACGTACTAATGTGATCCGATCAATGCAAAATATATACACACATATGTCTACTTCAAAAAATTTGTAAAACAAGCAAGACTTTTACTGAAGTCGATCTGCAAGTCCCTGTATTTTATGTACCTATTGAATTCTTGATCACCTATTCTAACATCTCCTGGTATAACCACATATATAGCTGTATCTCTTTCTTTCCATCTATTGATCAAATCTAGTGTATTATGGGCAAAATATTCTTCAGTTTGAATTTAAAAATCATATGGTATTTTAACTTGATCTTTTTAAAGACTTTTCCCAGTTTTATGGTCCACCTAATTTTTGTTAGTGGACACTTTCTGGAAAAAGTTTCAGAGTGTCATTGCAGTAAATTTATTAGGAAATTCTACGTCAGCTGTGTAAAATTGTTTTTTATGTTGTTATTATTATTAGCTCCTCTAATATATCCATACACAAATAATATGCAACGCTTTTACTTGATACCCAGAGTCACCACTTCAGTTTAAATTTAATCCGGAGACACAGTACTCTCTGTGTGTCCATACACCTTCTTAATATACAGTAACAAACGTGTCATTTGGAATTCCAAAGTCCGGAAAAGAAAATCTTAAAATCCGGAATCTTTCTTCTTTCCCACTTTTCCTTTTTTTCATCTACACTCTCACCCTTTGTATCTTTGACACCATTGTACTAAATTCTGCCACTTGGCTTTTTTACATCGAATACCGAATGTCTTTTTACACGTAGCGTGACATTTATTATAATACTTGCTGACGTTTGCGATATTTTTCTTTTCCTTTGGAAAACATTAAGTGTTAATAATAATCATATAAAGAATTGAGTTACGGATCAAGATATTTAGTAAGTTTTATTCTATTAGTCTAGAAATTCTTCCTTTTTTTCAGATGCATGCCGTATTATCGTTTGAAATCGTATATATTTTAAAATGAACCTGAAATGTGGCACGTCGTTCTGGAAATTTCGGTATAATCGGTTCGACACTCTACATGTACGACCCAGCAGTGAAGTTTTTTCTAAGTCTGCTTTTATGAGTTCTATAATGGCAGGTCAGCTCGATTTTGCTTGTGGCAAAGCTAGCTGGTACACTAACCAGATGCAGAGCAGTATGATTTCGCCAGTGCAATATAGTTCGCCCTTTCTTACGTTAACAGAGTTAATAGAAGATACATTTTGCATATAAAACATTAAAATAATGCTCAAATACATAAAACATAGGCATGTTTGTGTAATTAAAATCTGGTATTTATTAAATTTAGGAAAAAGACTCATTATAGCAAGCGCTGACGTCATTAAAGTAACTGACCACTCAGAGGACTTCGTTTGCTTGGCGGGAAATTTGGCGCCTGGAATTTTGGCAACCGCGTTTTTCTGCATTCCAAATTAGGCGATAAATAGCCTAATAATGTTGAGGGCTATCTCATTTTTCGCCAATTTGTGAACGAACACTTGTTCAACAGGAGTGAATAAGTCGCTGTAGCCTTATTAGTGTATCAGATTAGCTTTGCCATGAGTAAGTAAGGAACAGCTTGACTTCCAGCTTCTTTTGTAAATTGATTAGATTAGCCTATGGGGAGATGGCTATTGTGTTCAGGGCTGAAGTATATCATGCTCCTGTTCATTATACAATGTGTTAATGATCGTTGACCATGAAGGCTGATCTTCTTCTTTGGCTTTTTGTTCTAGTTCCGCATGCTCCAACTTAGAAAAAATGGTGTTTATCACTACAAATCTACGCTGATCGGAAAGGCGTTAAATTGAGATATTTGTATTAGGAAAGTTTTTACTTCAAAATTCGGTGCATGCGTATCGAGTATCGTCGCTTGCTTAGATTTTAATTAAAGTAGGCTGTCATGATGTCTTGGTTTGCTCAGGTTGAGAACATTCGGCCTTTCTATTAGTTGGCCCTGTTTGCTCTTCTTATCTGATACTGAAAGGCTTAGAGTTCTAAATCCCAGCCTTCAATATCTTAAAGTAAACTAGAAAGTGCGAAACTGCCCTCTTTTGGATGATTTGAGATTTACACACCTTTTTTTCTCCGATTCCTTGACACGTTAGTGAAGCGGAGTTTTTCCTCTAAGAACTCTAACTTCCCTTACATCGTTCACAATCGGTGACAGCAAGCTTTTTTCTTTTTTATTATCATTATTATCATCATGGATTAACCTACCGCTAGCCTTTTCGACGAAAGGCAATGTTAATCAAAATTCGCTTCAAAATTCGCTAAAAAAAGCTGTTGAAAAATTCGCCAAAAATCTCCAACTAAAATTGAAAAGGTAGCAATGGCGAGATCACTCGACTGAAGAGAACGGTACGGTCAGGGGAAGGGTGATCATGCGGCTCACCACATCGGAGGTGAAACGAACGCTTCCTGGGAAAACTGAGCTCCTTATTTGGGGCCAAAACTCACAGAAACATTGTACAGTCAAGTCAAAGAGACAAATCGCGTAGTAAGGGTACCTCTCGTCCAATCCCAGATGTCTGTAACTCCAAGTAAAACACTGCATAAACGTACTGCGCGGCTGAAAAAAATTTAGTATGCGAGTATACTGCTGTGTCCATAATATGTGAATCTGAATTGTCAATGCCAATGCATACTGTAGATTATGAGAGGAGATTAAGTGAAATGAATGTAAAAACAGATATTCGTAATGGACTCCATGTCAGCAATGTGACCCATTTGATGAACATATCAACCAATGGGCCAGAGAGGAGGGAATCTGATTTCAAGGTTGCATAGTTTGTCTGGTGTATGCACCCGCATTGAAGAACCGAGTCAATGTATGAAAATAATTCCATGACATCGCGCGGAGTTGACTGGTTCTGATCAAAATTTCTTGTAAACTTGAAAACAGCTTTTCTGATTCAGCTACAACTTTTCAAACTCGGCTAGAAATTTTAGGTGCAAGTTAGCCTAAAAGCTACAAGAATATCTTTGGCATGTTAAACCCTGATTCTCATCACTATCATTCATGTTCTTGGACTTAGCTATACAGCCTTAATGTAAACGGCTCAAATACACATACCTATCTGTACATATAATTTATTTCGGTATAATACGAGGGGTATTCAAAAAGTAAGTTCCCTAATTTTTATATGCATTACGCCCGATATCGGAAGTTTATGTGGACAGGGAATTTTAGTTTGGGTTCAGTAGCAGCACTTGGATATAGTTTGGTGATCTTCAAGTGCTCAAGTCTCATTTGATAGCCTACCGCCATGGTGACTCCACTTCATTTTGCCACCAGATATAAAATACGCAATGTGATTCGTTTTTGGACTGCAAAAAAGGAATCAACCGTGGACATTCTTCATCAATTATGCAGTGTTCATGGTGAAGATGCGATATCCATGAAAATGATTCGCCGTTGGCGAACAATGTATATTGAAGGCGGAGAAAACTCAGGACAACTCCTGGCCTCACGCTTCTCAAGCAACGAGGGAGCTTCTGCAGAAATTTAAATGAAAAATTTTCAAGCACCCTCCTTACTCTTCTGACTTTGCTCCAAGTGACTTTCATCTGTTTCCTGAACTTAAAAATCATTTCCACGGTCGCCGCTTCGCCAATGACATAAGGAAGTGCAAGAGGATGTCCAAAACAGGTCTCATAATTTGGCGGCAGATTAGTATGATAAGAGAACTAAAAACCTTTTGCCTAGGTACCACAAATGCTTGAACAGGGATGGGGATTGTATGCAAAAATAGAAAAATAGTGTACAAAAGCAAATAAATATGTTTGGTAATTTTGTAATTATTTTTTTTTCCTTGATAAGGGAGAACTTACTTTTTGTATACCCCTCGTATTTAAGAACTTCGTAGCAATCCGGCATGTGTTTGGGATTGTCGCCATTTTGTAATTCACTTACAATGGTTTAGTTTATAGTGAGTGATCCATACAAATTTTCTGAACAACATTTAGTATTAAATTTGATACCAAATGAACTAGCTATATGATACTAAACCTTTACATGTAAGTCATACTACTACGCACTTAACTACCTTTGTTAAATATGTTATTTCTGTTTTGTATTGAAAAATATATTTGTTATTATTAAA